>OY253744.1:5598427-6198427 GCA_958009045.1 Oxytorus armatus
TTGCGCAAGAGGCCAGAGCATATATGCGAAATATAAGGGATGAGAAACGGAAGAAGAGTCACAGTGAGAGACAGAGATATACGAGGTCTGTTCAAAAAGTATCGCGAATTTTGAATTTCCGCGGGCTACGTATATTCGATTTTCGATTTTTTCATGGCGTTAGGTTGGTACTCATGTCCCTCACTTATGCTGAAAAAATCGGCCATTTTGAATGTTCAGTTAATTGTTGACAGCTGTTTTGGTTAGACGTGTTTTGGCTTGTCGTCGATTTTTGCCTATACCAAAAAATGGATCAAAGAATCTGTATGAAATTTTTGGTGAAAAAGAAAATTAAGTGCGCGGACGCATTCCGATTGTTAACTGCGGCATATGGTGAAGCTACCTTGGACCGAAGCAACGTTTAACGGTGGTACAAAATGTTCTCAGAGGGCCGAGAAGATGCGAACAACGAAATGCGTTCCGAACGCCCGAGCACATCAACAACAGACGAAAACATTTACGAAGCGAAGAAAATAATATTGACCAATCGTCGAATCACCGTTAGAGAAGTTGCCGAGGAACTAAACGTATCGATTGGCTCGTGCTATTCGATTTTTACCAATGATTTGGGCATGAAACGGGTCGCCGCGAAATTCGTGCCAAAATTGCTCAATTTCGAAGAAAAACAGTGTCGCGTTAACATTGCTAAGGAACTGTTGGACTCGGTCCGCGACGGCTCAAATTTGCTCCAGAGGGTCATATCTGGTCATATCTGGTGACGAATCACGGGTTTATGGTTATGACGTGGAAACCAAAGCTCAATCATCGCAATGGAAGCTGCTTTTTTGGAATAGGCAAAAATCGAAGACAAGCCAAAACACGTCTAACCAAAACAGCTGTCAACAATTAACTAAACATTCAAAATGACCGATTTTTTTCAGCATAACTGAGGGACATGAGTACCAACCTAACGCCACAAAAAATCGAAAATCGAATACACGTAGCCCGCGGAAATTCAAAATTCGCGATACTTTTTGAACAGACCTCGTATGACGATCTGAGTGTAACGAGCTTTTGCATTTCCGCAAAATGTCTACTTTCACTAAGGAATATAATATTACAAAGCTGTAGCAAAAAAAAAAGAAAAGAATGGCGAATAAAAAGAAAACATTTCGTGGATAAACATTTTATATTTATTAAAAGATTTATTAAATTCATTAAAACATTTTATATTTATTCAAATAATAAAATTGAAACTTTCAAAAGTAATAGCGATGAAAAACGTACTGGGTGTTGAAAAGAAAACACCGAAATTTCATGGATTATAAACCATCCGTCTCCTTAGTAGTTACGATTTTTTGTTTTCTTCGACTTCTCAACGAATAGTCTAGTCATTACGGCGAAAAAAACGGGTTAGAAAGGAAAATGAACCGAAAGTGCTGATTTTTGTATATTGTAGGGGGGGGGCTTAGAAAAGCTTAACTTCAAATTGTCGACTAAGATTTCTTATGTGCATTCTCCGCCATCTTGAAAAAAGGGTTAAATGTTGTTTTTTTTGCAATAACTTGGCTCTCCGTCGAGATACGAAAATTGCGATGGGATACTTTTTTGTTGCTTTTTTTACGCTCTACAATTTAGATCATATAGATTTTTCACCTATCGTTCATCGTTGTTGAGATATCGAACGAGAAAGTAAAAATATTTTTTTTCTACAAAAACCACCAAAATATTTTTAAAGATTGTTAAATATAATTTTACAGTTTTTTGTCAAATTTACGTAAAAAAGTATCTAAGAAAAAAGTAAGTTAGTAAAAAAGCAAACATATGAAAATATATATATATATATATTTTCATATGTTTCACAGTCGCGTTCGATATCTCAACAACGATGAACGGTAGGTGAAAAATGTATATGACCCAAATTGTAGAGCGTAAAAGAAGCAACAAAAAAGTATCCTATCGCAATTTTCGTATCTCGACGGAGAGCCGAGTTATTGCAAAAAAAAACAAAATTTAAGACTTATTTCAAGATGGAGGAGAACGCACATAGGAAATCTTGGTCGACAATTTGAAGTTGAGATTTTCTTAGCCCCCCCCCCACAATATCCAAAAATCAGCACTTTTGGTTCATTGGCCTTTCCAAATGTATATAATGACTGGACTAGAATTAAAGGCAAAAAAAAAACTATTTCCCGCACTGACATCTCGTGGAATGAACGCAAGAGCGGAAAAAAAAGGCTGATGAAGAATGAGATTACCATACATACGTCTATATAGGCGAGGATAAGATGGTATCGAGCACAAAGACTGTGAGAGTTGGGTGGGTAGAACTTGGTACGAGTGCACGGGGGAAAAGGAGGAGAGATATAAAGAGTGGGATGAAGAGAAGAGTGGATGAGCACACTGTCGAAGAGAGAAGAAGAAAAAGGTCCTTGTGCAGTGAGAACCCTGAGGATATACCGCGGCTCTTGCCGAGAGAGAGAGAGAAAGAGAGAAAGAGAGAAAGGAGTATCCTAGAGCCCGTCGAGGATCCTTCACTTCCATCCCGAGCGCCCTCTACTTTCTCTTCTCTCTTTCCCTCGGCTGTCCTTCTCGCCATCTTTATTTCTACGGCATTTCTCTCTTTTTTCTTTACTCCGTTCACCGTCGCCACGCGCTGTCAACTAGTTCATCCCCCGGCATCTTCGCCCCCTTTGGTTTCACGTTGTGAATATGCCCTCCCGTCCGGACAAACCCTTGCTGCCCCCACGTGCCCTCTTATTCTCCGTTTTTCTCCACTTCATATCTTCCTTTCGCGCGTCTCACGCCCAGACGCGATTTCTTATAGCCCAAAAGGACGAGGGCCGAAAACCTCTTTTCCTCCCTTATACACTCGCGAGTTGCCTCGGAAACGAGACGCGAGACACGCCGGAAGTTCTTCTTGCTTCTATCTAGGTTGTATATTTGGTATATGCGTATATGCAAGCTCCGGGAGGACTTCTCGTATACGGATTGCCGAATCAAGGGCCCTATTCCACTTCTCTCCCGAAGCATGGCGCTTCAGAAACGAAAGAGGCAAGGTGAGCCACCCCCGCATATTCTCTCCCTCTCTCTCTATATATACATATATATACAGCTTTCGTTCTTTGCCTCTCTTTCTAGGACTCGCGGCGGAAGAGTGTGCTTGATACGCAAGTACCAATTCGAGCATTCTCGGGAGATCGTTCCGTGATAATCGGACGCGCGATTGTGTACGAAAGGATTGAGCGTGCGACGCGAGAGAGATAGAGAGAGAGAGAAAGAGGGTGGAAAGGCTTGAAAATCAAGTTCGATTGTTTATTCGCTCACGATGGACCGTCGTAATTGTGAACGTAAGTGGAGTGTGTTAAGATTTGTGGACCAGGGATACTGGGCTATCGTTAAGGTAGTAGTCTGGTAACTTAAGCGGATTTTAATGTCTTTTTTGGAGGGCGTTTTTTTGTAGGAAAATAACAATGAATCGTTTTGGATATTTAGGATGTTTTTATTTACATATTAAAGATACAAAAACAATTTTTTTTTTAAATTTAATAGTCAATTATTATTATTATTATTATTGATCGAAGTTGGCAGCCCGGGTCCTAACTTTTTTTCTAACGAACCGATTGCTTTCAAATTTTAACAGGCTACTCTGCACACTTATAGTTCTCGTCGGAACTACCGAGAAATTTTTTCACCCCTAACTTTTTATTTTACCACCCCTTCTTTGCTAAAATAAAAGGACTTTAGCAAAGAAGGGGTTGTAAAATAAAAAGTTAGAGGTGAAAAAATGTCTCGGTAGTTCCGACGAGAACTATAAGTGTGCAGAGTAGCCTGTTAAAATTTGAAAGCAATCGGTTCGGTAGAAAAAAAGTTAGGACCCGGGCTGCCAACTTCGAGGTGCCAACTTCGATCAGTAATAATAATAATAACAAACTATTAAAATTTTTTACAAAATTTTTTTTTTGTATCTCTAATATGTGAATAAAAACGTCCTACATATCCAAAACGATTCATTTTTATTTTCCTACAAAAAAACGCCCTCCAAAAAAGACATGAAAATCGGCTTAAATTACCAGACTACTTAAGAACCATTGAACGTGTTTTTGTTGAACAATAAATTGAAATCATTATTATGTAAAAATGAAAGTTATACTGAGATATTAATTTTTTTCATATCAACGATTCATTCGTTGGTTCTAACTAAATAGATAATTACTTAAATTATAAATGTCTATTATACGGTTTTTGATCAATTTTACAATGAAACTCAACGTCACATCTATTCCGGTTTCTTATTTCTCAACGACCATCCTTTTTCTCCTCGTAGTGCAAACGACTTCTCGCCGTTTGGCACTTCACGAGAATAGAACTATCGTATGTCTGCTCTTCGAGGGAAGGGAGGGTTATATATTCTATCGTTATACCGCGAGATCTTCACACCCCGAATTCTCAAAGTACATTTAAGAGAGAATGTAACACGATCCGGATCGAATAGTAGCTCGAAGATCGGTCAACAAGGTGGAACCACATTGTTGAACATACGACCCAAACCACCGGAAAGCCCGAGCAGAGATTCGAAATGAATCCTGCTGTGAGAAGGAAGAAACACCCGCTGCATGGTGCAGAAGTCTATATAACATATCGAGAATGAGAGAGAGAGAAAAAGATCGCGTGAAAAGGTCCCTGTAATCCGATATTGGTGTACGTTTTACCAACCACCAAAAATCCTATGGTACGAACGAGAATCCGAGATCTGCACGAGTCAACGATTTCGTTCCTGTCATAATATATACCCACTTTTATTGTCTGTTCTCGCGCGTGTTTATTGAGTTTCTCGTATTACCAACCTGCATCCTCCTCCCCATTAAGCTCGCGTTCATAAATGACTCCTAAGGGTTGACTCGGCCATACTGTCACATTCGGAAAGTGCTACGTTCAAAAAAAATTATTCCCACAAATCGTTACGGGAGAAAAGTAGGGTAATTTTTTCGGAGTACGTTCTAAACTAATAATAGAGAAATAGGGTTAGGCGGTTCAAATCGACTTTTTTTAATCCCGATATCTCAACTATTCTAGTCATGAGAGCAGCTTGAAAATTGGTGAAAAAAATGAGAAGGGGTATGTATGGAGAAATTCGCAAAAATCGATGGTCCAACTTTGAAAATCTATGAAAAATCGAAAAAAAATCGTAGCTCAATAAATGAAACGGCATTTTGAAGGGTGAACGGTTACAAAAAGAATGAACATAGAATGGAGTTCGAGCTTCATCTGGAAGCAACGTTACAGCGATTTTAGTGAAGCCACTTCTGTGTGGCCGAAATGCAAAAAAATTTGGAATTTTTTAATTTTCTTTTAGGACGCTATATCGATGTATTCTGACTCGTTGATTACAAATTCAGTAGTAATTTCCTCGAGAAACTCGAAATTTCATTGAAAACCGTCCAAGAAGTGATTTGTTCGATTTTCGCGTTTTCCCCCGTTGATTTTTTTTTAGTTCTCGATAAGCACTCGGTGTTATTCGTTATCAGTTTAGAACTATTGCAAAAACAGAGAATTGAGTGCCGGTGAACGTTCACTCTGAAACCCGACATCTAGCAGCCCACAAAATTATTTATTGTTATCTAGATAACAGATTATAATTTGAACATGAAGTGAGTGAAAAAAATAAAATAAAAATAATAACGAATAATCCTTCTCAAAATAATATCCTATCAACATTTTTTTAAAGTATCAATACATTAAATACAAAAGAATAATTATTCATAATTATTTTCTCGTTACTTTACTTTGAATGGTCTTTTATTAGAATTTTCCAAATCCCCGATAAAATGAGCGTGGATTACTGTGATAATTTGAAGTTTAACTTTGTATCCATCTTTATTTCGATCAACGAATATCTTCCAGTTAATTTTTGTCGCCAAAAAAAAAAAGAGATTTTTATTATTATACAAATGAGTAATTTTATTCCCCATTGACGTTTCTTTTTCACGAAAAGTTTTAGCGTGTGACGCTTAAAAGTATAACGTCGATGTAAAATTGACTAGGGAAGAGTGGAGAGACGAGAGGCTGCTCTCGTCTTTGTAAGTTCGATTCGAATCGGACGAAAAATTCTATGAATTTACCGCACCATTGTAAAGCAGTAATATACCAAGATATATTTTATCCATATAGTTCTGGAGAGAGCGTTGTAGAAAATCCGATTCGATGGATGTTTCAGGAAACGGTATATATCTATGTAGTACAGGGTATAACAGAGGGCACAATAGCCGCGAGAAGAGTCTCCACCACAATCGGGTTGCCTCACTCGACGTGGAAATGAGGTGGAAAACCGCACCCCCATCGTGCCCCGCGTCGAAGCCCTTGCCCAATTCTATATCTCTTTTCTTTTCTCTCTCTCTCTTTTTTTCTTTCTTACACATATCGGGCACCCGCGCCTTATTTGTTCGGGGATTCTTCAATCTGTCGGATTTCAGCTTTTATGTGGTTTTGATATTAGAATTACGTGCGCGAGAGCCGTTATACGTATATATATATAATATGTGTGTGGTACCTAATGTATGTGATGAACCCGCGAGGAACATCGTACCCCACGTCGTACACTGACGTGTACCACAATACGAAACTAACCCCCTCATATTCTGGGTGCTCAAGCGCGAACGAAACCCCAGAATTGGTGAACCCCAAATCGTAAATCCATCCAAGGTTTCATCGTTCGTTCGCCATCGTGCGAACTTTTTCTACGACCGTTCAATTGTGTCTTGAATCAGATTTTCGATCTCTCGTTCGATTGCATCTTTAGATAACAATGTGCGTTTTGAATCACGAAGTTTTTTTTTACATGATTAATTTTCAAGTTAAATCAAATGAATTTGTTACCAGTTACAAACGAATTCATACACCTAGGACAAGTGACCACGTGTTTCTTTTTACGGTAATAGTCTGGTAACTTAAGCCGATTTTCATGTCTTTTTTGGAGGGCGTTTTTTTGTAGGCAAATAAAAATGAATCGTTTTGGATATTTAAGATGTTTTTATTTACATATTAAAGATACAAAAAAAAATGTTTTTGAAAAAATTTAATAGTTTATTATTATTGTTATTATTGATCGAAGTTGGCACCTTGAAAAAAAAAAACGCGTGGGTGGCCCCGGTGATTTTGGCTCTTGATTTTATCTGAAATAAAAAATTCTTGATAATTCTTAATCTATAGACATGTCATTCTAGTCGGAACTACTGAAGTTAAATTTCATGGATAAATAACAAAATGGCGGACTTTGGAAAAAAACTTTTTTTTCCAAAGTCCGCCATTTTGTTATTTATCCATGAAATTTAACCCCGACCAGAATGACATGTCTATAGATTAATAACATCAAGAGCCAAAATCACCGGGGCCACCCACGCGCTTTTTTTTCGAGGTGCCAACTTCGATCGATAATAATAATAATAATAAACTATTAAATTTGTTCAAAAAAATTTTTTTTTGTATCTTTAATATGTAAATAAAAACATCCTAAATATCCAAAACGATTCATTTTTATTTTCCTACAAAAAAAACGCCCTCCAAAAAAGACATGAAAATCGGCTTAAGTTACCAGACTAATACCTTGAGTTGCAGTCTTGTAAAAAATAAAAAATCGCTTTTTATATTCTATAATTGAACGCAAAGTTTTTGCTAAAAATGTTATTCTACAATATTTGTATTTTTTATTATATTTGTCGCATCATCGCCTTATCATTCAAAATTCTGATTGTCAAGAACATTTATTTTCAAATTACCTTATTACATTTTTAATTTAATATCTCTCGCATTTCCAGGCATTTTTCAAACGACGCTCGTCAGCAAGGTTTTTTTTTTTTTTCGCTACTCACTCAAATTTTCTCGTCACTTTTTTCAACTAACGTCCGTGCTGCACGATATTTTGGCCTGTCGTTTTAGCACTCCAACTTTTGCGAGGTCGCACACACATACGCACGTGCGCGTTTTGCATATACAAACGTGCAAAGAAACTGGAATCTTGTCGTGAATTAATTTCATTCGACAGAACCCTTTATGCAGGTCGAGCATAGCACCCCCTGTGCAACGCACTCACGGGTGTGTCAGCACCCCGGGAGTCCTTAACTCGGGCGCAACTTCAAGGTTAATTGGTATGAAAGGTCGAAAGAAGAAGAAGAAGAAGACGAGAAAGAAGAGGGAGAAGATGAAAAAAAAACAAAGTGAAGGAGAAAGGACGGGCAGGTAAGTCGAATGGAAAGAAGTGGCAGAGGCCCCTGAAAAGGGGATGAAAAAATAAAGAGAGCTGAGGGTACCTACGAGCGAGATACTTTATTTTTTACAAAGTTTTCTCAGTTCTTTTTTTTTTCACGTACAGCACGATTATGTACAACGCCAAAGTACACGAGTATGTGTGTTCACACGTTTATATATATATATGCACAAGTGTGCCTAATAGTGAGGCAGAGAGAAGTTTCAGGAGTACCTGTCGTGTGTGTGGACTTAATGACACGCGAGAAACTCACGTATATATTTTTTTTCAACGAGATACTCCTCGCTTTCACGACGAGATGAAAATGATTTTTCTCAAGCATCAAGAAACTCTAAACGTACTGAATGACATTGGTACGAAGTTTCCTAATGGCCGTGTCCCATTTGTAAAATATTCTCAATTGCGCGAGAGGCATCTTAGCGATGATTACCACGCAGTCATTTATTTCCCTTTTTTTCTCTCCTTTCCAACCCTCCCAGAGACTCGAGAAGCTGTCTTTTTGTAACTTTCGGAAGATCGTAATTAAAAACAAATGAAATGAACGATAAAAAAGTTGCGAGTATAAGGGAGATTCGATAAAACTTTTTTTTTTTCGTGAAATAACGAAATTTAATTTCTTTTGAAGGTTTTTCAATAATTTCGAGTAAAAAAGGAAGCTGTTATCCATTATGTACTCACAATTAATCGAATAATAAATTAATTAAATAAAAATTGATTATAAAACATTATTTTGTTGTTTATAAAATAATGTATACAATTATTTTTTTCTATTCGACGATTTTGGGGCCATTGGACTGAACCAAAATCGAAAAAACAATGTTCATAACCAACGAACGTTATTTGAAAAAAATGTAATCACAAGTGTATTGAGCGATATTTCACAAAAAACATGATTCTTTTCGGGGTCAACATCCCTCATTCCCGCAAATAAGTGTTTCATTTTTTTTTTTTCTGTAGTTCCCTAAAATCCGGACGCACGCCAGAACGAGCAGAGCATTTTCTTTTTATCCCGACGCGGCACCGGATGAATGGAGACGAAGATCCCGTTGAAATTAGCGGTTCGACCTGTACAGGTGGATCAATGTACAGACAAAATGTGTATTATTCAAAGAAACCTCGACGTTACAGCGGCCACGAGAGTCGCGTTTCTTCCTCCACGAACGCCCTATTCCTCGCGCAAGGTTCGAGGATATTCGGATCATTTACCAATGTGTTTTCAATCGATCACACACGGCTTCTATACGTATATAGCATGCGTAGTGTTTTTTTTTCTTTTTTTAAGTTTTTGCGGCATTCCGCGTCGGTAACGTTGAGTAACTAATAATGTATCTATTCGTAAATGAAAGTACAAATTCAATTTATGAAAAAAAATATAAAAACTTCTAAAAAAGTGATCTCAAATCAATCGAACTTTGTTCCTGATAATCGACATTAAGGGGGGAAATAGGGTTAGACGGTTCAAAAAACCGATTTTTTTTTATATCATAAATTGTTAGTAAAACTATTGAAAAATATGTTCCCAAAATTTTAAATGAAAATTCCGACGCGCTCTATTGTTATAAGCCATGAAAGTGAGTAGCTCTCCTTCAGGCCCCGAGCACGCCACGTGTATAACCAAGCGGTCACTATTTTTTCAAACGCGTTTTTCTGAAAACGACTTTTTTTCACTTGCGTACACGCTAGTTTGAAAAGTTTTCAACCAATCGTTTTGAAAATTGGCAGTTACTTTCTTCATAGTATTGCGCTCTATATGAACCTAAAATCGGAATATTATCATTATTTAAAATAAATTTTTTTTTGCAAATAAAGTTGTAAAAAATCGCAAAAAATCATGCTTTTTTGTTTTGACCCCTGTAAAAAATTCAATTTTCTATTTTTTTTTATAGCATTCAGGTTCATATAGAAGAGAGACATATAATAAAAGTAAATTCCAACCTCGTTTGATTTCAGATGAAAATTGCGGTTTCCAGAATGTACGCAAAATGCTAAGTCTGATTGTGACCTGCAATATGGGGTCGCTAATATCCCCGGTGTTTTTCAAGAAAATTCTTCAAAAATTTTATAGTATATACTTAAATATATGTATAAAGTATTCTCAAAGTTTCAATAAATTATATTCATTTTTTATACTATGAAAAAATTCATGGAAATCATTGAGAAAACGCTGTCTTAACCCTATTTTCTCCCTTAAGGGGTTTGGCCACGGTAGAATTTTAAAAAAATCAATGTTTTTTTGCTTAAACGATGCTGCTTCATCATTAAAATAAGTTAAGTTAAGTTAAGGCACTAGTTAATTTTTTTTTTCACCGACTTTGAGCCTATAACGTAAGTCTACCTCTGGCATGGCCAAAGAGTACTCGAGCACGCACCGTGATAAATAACTTTGACAATTTTTACCCGATTGACTTCAAATAAAAAAATTATGTTTCTAATTGCATTTCGCAGGGAAGTACGTACGGAATTTCTGATTAATTAAAAACTGTCCATTTTATGAGCAGTCTTATACGAAATTTTCATGAGCAGTTTTATAGGAAATTCATCGTTTAAGTTCAAATGCCTACAATTTTCAAATAAAACAATATTTTTCAAATTCCGTACGTACTTCTCTAGTTATTCTGTTGTAGATTAACGAGAATTTTTTTTTTGTATTCTGGCTCAAAAATTGTGAATGCCAAATGTCACGAACTAAAAAAAAAAGATACCAAAAGCAAATGGCAGTAGTCGGCCATTTTGTGTGACACAAAAAAAACGAAAAAAATATTTTTTACTAGCTTGATATTTATACTAAATAGATGTGTAATTAGTTTTATAAATAAATCACTTTTTCATACAAAAAAAAAATTGTTAAATGTGCACATGATTTTATACCCCCTAACGTAGCCATAGCCCTTAACAAAGTGGAAATCAATTCGTAACTAAAAAATTCTGTAATCTATATATTTTTCCAAAAATAATGTAAAATACATTTTTCACTTATAAGTGATTCTACGTTGAATCTCTTCTTTTTTTCCCCCCTGAGTATCGCGATAATAACAAGATCCACCTGTCACTGACACTGACGTTATAAATTGAATCGCAATGAGTGCTTAACGAACCGCTGAATATGGGTATTATATCGATAACTTGAGGTCGTCCGTGGCGAAGGGTGTGTCTTGGACCAAAGGGTGTTTAAGCAAAAGTCCAAACTAATCATTTTCGTACGAGCGCGTTTGTCGGCAGCGGATTTTGCGGATTGCACCCACAGACACACACACATATACACAAGAAGAGAGGAGGGTTGATGGGCGAGAGAAAGATCCACAAGCCCGTTTCCATTAGCCATTAGATGGAGGGTATTTTAGAGTGCATGTATGTGTGTGTGGGCGTCGCGAGGGCAAAACACCCTTCCTACGTGGCAAACGAATAACGTTTTTCTCCGGATCTCCTCTGCTACCGACGTAATAGAGTTTACCCGGGTACAATTGGGTTGATAGAATTGGCTGGTTCGTGCGAATGGCCAATTTGAGTTACATATACTGCCCTATAGGATCCGAGTAAAAAAGAGACGTGTTTTTTTTTTTTTATTTCTCGAATAAAATCGTATAGAAATAACTGAAGCACAAGAGATTATTCGAAATTCTCTTTTGGTCATGTAAAACAAATATTCAGATTGATATATGACGAATTTTAAGGAATTTTCCAAATATTTCCTTTATATTGAAAACAAAAAATAACTCCCACAATTTTTTAGATTCACAACTGAACATTCGTTCAAATGATCGTAGAAGCATTGCCAAACAACCGTTTTATATCTGAGACCATTTTTTAATTCTTAAAACTGTAGTTTTTTGCAGAACGAACTTTTTTCGCGTAATCAATTTGTTTGTTAAATTAATTGGAATAACGCAAGGTGGAAGGAAAGTTTTAGATCCAAATAAATGAGTTTACATTTCAACGAATTATGTTCGGGCGAAATAAAATTGTTTTCAATCGAACACAGTTTTTTTTTTTAGAGTTCCAACAAATTGATTTTTAAATAAATTTCGTGCGTTCTACGTGGAAGTTTGTTTTACGTGTCGAAATTTCATTTCGCTGATCTCCACAATGATCACCAACGGCGAGTCTCCGAGGCATCCGAGTATATTGTACGAAATCGTGAATTTATCTACCCCATAATTTAACATTTGTTCAAAATCCAAACTTGTTTATCCCACAATCATGCTATAAGTGTTCTCCCTAAGTACAGTGTATCAAGCTGACCTAACAAGATTCCCCGTGACGTGAGTCACGCCCTCCGATCATAGATTGCAATCATATACGGATCCTCAAATTTTTCCGATCACACAAACGTCGGGGAGTTTAATGCCTCTCCATTCAAAAAAAAAAAAAATAGAAGTGTTCTCTTTGAGTGAACGAGACGCCGAGAAATTCATGGATCCATTACCGTGGAATTCTCTCTTTTACTTCACATTACCGCCCTATAATCCTTCCACGTCATTAGACATTTGAGTATACACAGTTGTTTACTGTTTTTTTTTCTCGCTACTACTATCAACGATCCATCGTACGTAAATCAATGAGCATTGATACAGAATTTTTTTCTCCAATCTCTTTTCCTCTGTCATTCTCGTGTCTTTTTTTTCCCGCTATTTCTATCAACGATCCATCGTACGTAAATCAATGAGCATTGATAAAGAATTTTGTCTAGAATCTCTTTTCCTGTCTCACTCTCGTGTCGCTTGGTTCCTTGGATATCTCTCATTGCATTAACGCCCTCAAAATTTCACCGTGTTGATAATTCACGTCGGTGTGTGTGTGTGTGAGTCAACGAATGGACCCGAGCTACCGTTTTCTTTTGCTTTCACTCGACATCCATCCTCGACAGAAAGGAGAAGAAGCATCTCTTACTCGCGCACACGAGAGCACACACGGATGTGCACAAATGCCGAGAGAGATATACACAAGAGAGCAAGTACGTCGAGTGGCTTAAGCTGCTATATATAAGAGAGGTAAACCGGCGAACGCGAAACGAGAAGAGAGAAAGAGAGGAGAGGAAATCGGTGGTTAAAGAGCCTGTGAGGGCTAAAAGTGGAAGTAAAAGACTCCGTTCTTGTCGTCGTCGTCGTCGTCGTCGTCGTGCAGGTAGATAAATTGCGTTCTCTCTAAACGGAAGCTATTCACGCTCAACGTCCATTCATCGAGTCTTCACCACCCTCGCTATCTCGATTTCTACAGGACATTCCGGGCCAAATTGACAGATTTGTCAATTCTCATCCTCTCTTGGAATTGCAATTTTTTATATTCTTCTTACAACCCTTGAAGGAAACGCAATCTGTTTTTTTTTTCACATTTTTTTGCCAGACTCTATTTGACGATGATTTTTCGAAAGAAAATTCCACTCAAGGGGTTAGATGACGCGAGGCAAAAATCTTTAAAAATTCACAAAAATTCTATCCGTTAGATATCGGATTTTTTAAATTGAAAAAAAAAAAAAAAAATCTCAACAAAATCTGTGTTGAGTATAAAAATGTATAACTTACGTGCAAGAGTGGGCGGTCACTCGGTTTTATTTTTATCTCAACTTCAAAGAATTTCTTACAAAGATACAATGATCGAAGTGGCTGGAAATTTTTTTTTTTTTTGTAATGCTTTTAGGTTCGAACGATATACAAAAAAATTTTTGATCACAATAGACACTGTGCGTTTAACGAATCTGTCGATTTAAACTCGAATAGACAAAAAAAATTTTTGATCAAAATAGAGACTGTGCGATTAACGAATCTGTCGATTTAAACTCGAATGCCTCGCACATTTATAGATGTTTTTATATAGGTACGGCCACACAGATTCGGAATCTGTTCTATTGGTACATGTATGATGTAATGCGTATACGAGGTCTGTTAAAAAAGTATCGCGAATTTTGAATTTCCGCAGGCTACGTATATTCGATTTTCGATTTTTTTGTGGCGTTAGATTGGTACTCGTGTCCCTCACTTATGCTGAAAAAATCGGCCATTTTGGATGTTTAGTTAATTGTTGACAGCTGTTTTGGTTAGACGTGTTTTGGCTTGTCTTCGATTTTTGCCTATTCCAAAAAATGGATCAAAGAATCCGTATGAAATTTTGTGTGAAAAACAAAATTAAGTGCGCGGACGCATTCCGAATGTTGACTGTGGCATATGGTGAAGCTACGTTGGACCAAAGCAACGTTTATCGGTGGTACAAAATGTTCTCAGAGGGCCGGAGAAGATGCGAACAACGAAATGCGTTCCGGACGCCCGAGCACATCTACAACAGACGAAAACATTGATGAAGCGAAAAAAATAATATTGGCCAATCGTCGAATCACCGTTAGAGAAGTCGCTGAGGAACTAAACATATCGATTGGCTCGTGCTATTCGATTTTTACCAATGATTTGGGCATGAGACGAGTCGCCGCGAAATTCGTGCCAAAATTGCTCAATTTCGAAGAAAAACAGTGTCGCGTTAACATTGCTAAGGAGCCGTTGGACTCGGTCCGCGACGATCCAAATTTGCTCCAGAGGCTCATAACTGGTGACGAATCATGGGTTTATGGTTATGACGTGGAAACCAAAGCTCAATCGTCGCAATGGAAGCTGCTTTTTTGGAATAGGCAAAAATCGAAGACAAGCCAAAACACCTCTAACCAAAACAGCTGTCAACAATTAACTAAACATTTAAAATGACCGATTTTTTCAGCATAAGTGAGGGACACGAGGACCAACCTAATGATACAAAAAAATCGAAAATCGAATATACGTAGCCCGCGGAAATTCAAAATTCGCAATACTTTTTGAACAGACCTCGTATATATGTTTACGGTATATTTATGTACTCGACGCTTCTATCTAACCTAAGCATTTATGGACGCCATTAAGCGTGGGATATGTTCCTTCGTGAGTGCTCGAAATGGAGGGTAGATAAATTTTCAAATAGGTTCGCGATGGGTATACAATACTGCATGCAACTCGGATCAAGGGTACTGTCTCGACACCAAGTACTCGGAACATTTATAGAGTGTCCCAAAACTAACACGTCACAGTGACACGGGAATTAGATTGGCTCCGTAACAATCAGGAATAAACAAATATGACCTCGGTAAAAGTCTCATGGTTTTCGAGAAAAACTGTGTTTTTTTGATTTTTCGGAAAATCGCTACCTAGTACTTGTTATTCGGCTACCATTGCTATGAATTACCTTTGGGTTTGAACGAAAGGCACTAAAGCGGACGAAGTAGGTGCCTAAGGCGGTAAGCAAACTGGTTGTAAGAAAAATAATAATAATACCTTTGTCGGAGTATAAGGAAACGAAAAAAATAATATTTATTGATTTATTTAATTTTTACAACTTGCGTTCAAATTGTCGACCTCCAACCCTAATACACAAACGGCACATACTTTAGGAACAAAATATGAATAAACCCAACGTAATTCATAGCAATGCTAGCGGGATAACAAGTACTAGGTAGCGATTTTCCGAAAAATCAAACAAAACGATTTTTCTCGAAAACCATGAGACTTTTACTGAGCTCATATTTGTTTATTCTGATAGGTCCGGAGCCGATCTAACCCCTGTGTCACTCTGACGTGCTAGTTTTGAGACACCCTGTATGTATAAATAGTATATGTAAATTTAAATCGTACGGATGTACCACAGCATCAAAAAAGGGAAGCCCTCGACGAGCGTCGATAAGAGTACTTCGCAAATTTCTAAACAAGTTGTAATACACTGTTTTTTTTACATCCCAAACACCGTGAATTCCGAAAGAGCAGAGGATATGTAAAAATGGTCCGGTGAAGAATTGAATACGGTTGGACAACATTTTTGCAGCAATTTATCACAAACGAATATAGTGAAAATAATAATATTCGTTATGAACCGGGTAAATGCAGTTGGAAATTTCAAAAAAAATCGATTTTTTATTGCATTTTCGGAATGTACATATATTTGAGTACATCCTCTGAAAATTTCAAATCGATCCGGCAAATATTCTTGGAGATACATGCATATTTGTATGGACGCTCGGAGCGTTACAAAGTAGGCGGCCAAAAGACCGGAGTAGCAGCATGAAACTTTCAACGCGTTTTTCTCAAAACGGTATTTTCAAAGTTGGTGAGCACGATTTCTCAAAAACAGCTCAACCGATCGATCTGCAATTTTAACACAACCTTCTCAGATATATTCTTCAGGTATTGATCTAAGGAATAAGATTTTCGATAATTATTTCTATTTTTTTTAAACAATTCAACGAAAAAAATTTGGTCGAACGTTGGAATTTTTTCTTTTTGGAGCCGCCATTTTGTCAAAAATCAGAATTTCGACTATTCCTTCGATCAATACCTAGATTTATCTATCTACTAATAGAATCTTTTTGGTTTTTTTATTTTAAATAATCCAAACCAGAGATATCGTGCTCACTGCCAGACACCTTTTTTTTGGAGTACCTCCGGAAGATCGTCAACAGGAGCAGTGTAAATCAATATTTTTAAAAATGAAAAATGCCGATATAAAGTTAAAAGCTACCACTACATTTGTTAATACTTCTTGTATTTGTCAAATAAAATCCCTTTTCAGAAAAAATTCGTAAAAAAAAACGACTTTTTTTGGCCATGCAACTGCCTATAACCCGTGAAATAATGAAATAAATTATCATTTTCTCGTTGTCGCTACAATTATCCACGAACCCCTTTCGACTAATTTTCCAACGATTTTCAAAATGATCCTTACGGTTAAACAAAATTGTGATATCAGGATAAATGAAACGCCCCTGATTACGTCAGACGCGAGCAAACTTGTGGCCATTTGTAGACTCAATATTTCAAACTTTTCGAAAAAAGTAGATAGAAAAGGTGAAAAAAAATTGTTACTCGTCGTTCAACTACTCATGAAATATCTATGCGGTAGAAAATTTTCGACAGATCAATCGTCGCAGCGAATATTTGTCAAAAACTCTCAAAAATTAACTGTGAAATACATGAAAAAAATTTGACAACTCTCGTGTTCTTCGTCGTTGTGCGAAAAATGCGAGAGTGCGAAAGGGAAAAATAACCCGTTAGTGAGGTATAAATATTGCACACTGTAGTTATTAACGATCACAGGAGAAGGTAAATGCGAATGATATTTGTTCGTCGTGAGCAAACAACGATGAATTGTAGAAATATAGGATGCTAGCAAAGAAAATGGCGTAAACAATACGATTTAATGGGTAAAACTTTGTGAATTACGCCCTTTTGCTTACTAGTAATGGGTATCTACATATATATATGGCTGAGGGTGATGAGATGACACGGGCGTCACCGACAGAGCGTCGCCGCTAATTTCCTCGGCATTGAGCCGCATTGTGCTTTAAATCGTTCGCGAATTCACTATACGGTACATCAACATATAATATATATGTGTATATCACGCCCTCGTCGAAAACTCAAGCGTCCACGCGACCCCCGGACACGAATCCACCACCCCTCATTGTCATTTGAATCGACCAACACTCCTGGTCTCTCTCTCTCTCTCTCTATCTCTCCCTTCCACGAGCTATATAGTAGTACACTGTGTATTATTACAGTCCACCGGAATACAAAGACGGCCGAGTGAGCACGTACGTACGGTACTCAATGTACTCTAGAAACCCCGCTGCAAGCAGTAAAAATGGTGAGGTTACCGCATCACGTACCAACGACAACTAGCAGCAGGTCCTGAATCAACCGCTTTATGTACCAAAAACACATATATCCGGATTTTTAATAATCCTTATTGGGTTAAATTTTTCATTTGTTTTTCTGATGATGATAAATTACTATTATATTTAACAAGTTAGGGGTGTTTTTTATTTATTTTTTTTTTTTATTCGAAGAATAATAATATTGATAATATCGAGTGATGGCCTAATTTTCATTATTGAAACTCTAGCGATTCAACATCCAGTTTGTTTTTTTTTTTATTAACCCTTATCGGTTAAATATTATAATCATTTGTTTTTCTGATGTTGATAAATAACCATAATATTTAACCAACAACGGGTGTTTTTGTTATTCACTTTTTTTTTTTATTCAAAGAATAACAATAGTGGTAATGTCGAATGATGGCCCAATTTTTATTATTGAAACTCTATCGATTCAACGCCCAGTTTTTTTTTATTAACCCTTATCGGTTAAATATTGTAATCATTTGTTTTTCTCATTTGGTTTTCTTGATAAATAACCATAATATTTAATCAACAACGGGTGTTTTTTTATTCAGCGAGCAGTAATATTAGTAATATCGAATGATGGCCCAATTTTCATTATTAAAACCCTAGCGATTAAACATCCAGTTTGTTTTTTATTAACCCTTATCGGTTAAATTAATATTTAACCGATAAGGGTTAATAAAGTTGGGCCATCATTCGATATTACTAATATTACTGCTCTGCCCAATTTTCATTATTAAAACTCTAGCGATTAAACATCCAGTTTGTTTTTCATTAACACTTATCGGTTAAATTAATATTTAACCGATAAGGGTTAATAAAATTGGGCCATCATTCGATATTACTAATATTACTGCTCTCTGAATAAAAAAACACCCGTTGTTGGTTAAATAACGATAATATTTAACCAACAACGGGTGTTTTTTATTCAGAGAGCAGTAATATTAGTAATATCGAATGATGGCCCAATTTTCATTATTGAAACTCTAGCGATTAAACATTCAGTTTGTTTCTTATTAACCTTTATCGGTTAAATATTATAATCATTTGTTTTTCTGATGTTGATAAATAACCATAATATTTAACGAACAACGGGTGTTTTTTTATTCAGAGAGCAGTAATATTAGTAATATCGAATGATGGCCCAATTTTCATTATTGAAACTCTAGCGATTCAACACCCAGTTTGTTTTTTTTTATTAACCCTTATCGGTTAAATATTATAATCATTTGTTTTTCTAATGTTGATAAATAACCATAATATTTAACCAACAACGGGTGTTTTTTTATTCAGAGAGTAATAATATTGATAATATCGAGTGATAGCCCAAATTTCATTATTAGAACTCTAACGATTCAACGCCCAGTTTTTTTTTTATTAACCCTTATCGGTTAAATATTGTAATAAATTTTTTTTCTGATGTTGATAAATTACCATAATATTTAACCAACAAGGGATGTTTTTTTATTCATTTTTTTTTTATTCAAAGAATAATAATAGTGGTAATGTCGAATGATGGCCCAATTTTTATTATTGAAACTCTACCGATTCAATGCCCAGTTTTTTTTATTAACCCTTATCGGTTAAATATTGTAATCATTTTTTTTTCTGATGTTGATAAATTACTATAATATTTAACCAACAAGGGATGGTTTTTATTCAGTTTTTTTCTATTCAGAGAATAATAATATTGATAATGTCGAGTGGTCGCCCAATTTTCAATATTGAAACTCTACCGATTCAATGCCCAGTTTTTGTTTTATTAACCCTTATCGGTTAAACATTGTAATAATTTTTTTTTCTGATGTTGATAAATTACCATAATATTTAACCAACAAGGGATGTTTTTTATTCAGTTTTTTTTTATTCAAAGAATAATAATATTGGTAATGTCGAGTGGTGGCCCAATTTTCATTATTGAAACTCTATCGATTCAACGCCCAGTTTTTTTTTTTTATTAACCCTTATCGGTTAAATATTGTAATAATTTTTTTTTTCTGATGTTGATAAATTACCATAAGATTTCACCAATAAGGATTATGTTTAAAAAACTGGATGTTGAATCGATAGTTTCGATGATGAAAATTGGGCCACCACTCAATATTACCAATATTATTCTTTAAATTAAAGAAAAATAAATAAAAATACACCTCTGAGGAAATTGACATAGACAATTTGATTTTTCCTACTAAATCCATCGAAATATTTCTCCATATTATTTTTCAATTTGTAGAAATAGTTCTAAAAATTTTGCAATGATCTCACTCAACTGGTGCGCCAGGGATTATCTCAAATATACTAAAGTTCTTAAACGGCGACAATTTAAGATAGTTTATAGCGTTTTTGCTGGACTTAAAGTTTTTACACAGTGCAAATTATTGGTCTTTGTATACGAGCCCTCGAAAATACCCTTACACATTAATCTATACAGACGTATAATGTGTATACTATATTTACTACTCTGGATTTCCTGTAAGGGTGCTCCAGTTCTTCTCGCCACCCCGTACCGCCCTCCCCCTTCCGTCACCGGTACTCGTCGATCGAGAATCACACCGGACTCTTGTGTCTCCAAGTACCCGTGCCCGGAATCACTCTTTCATTTCATCCACTCGTAATTCTTACGCCAATGCCAATGCACCAAATCCCGGCCCAAAGCCCGGCGACTCGAAAGAACCGGGAGCCAGAGGCGACACGAGTCAAAATTCATGGTTCAAGAACGGTCGCGGGGATCATGGTTCGATGGAGACTTTCTTTTTTCTATTTTTCTAGCATCGTATTGTCATAGCACCAGCTCAATCAATGAAATGGCCAACCGAAAGACAAACTAGGGGTTGCAAGGGAAATAAACGATTTTTTTTTTTATTTCTATGGAATTAATTGTATATTCATTATATTGAGGAAGCGAACAGAAGAATACGATTTACAGGAGTTCGAGGATCAATTAACAAATTGCTATTTATGTCTTGAGGTCTGAATAGATTTTGGGATAAATTTTGTTTATCGTATTAACGAAATTCTTTGGATGGACAGAGAAAAAACATTGATAAATCGCTGCATCAAAAATATGAGTACAAAAAATACCATTTTTTAACGATTCATCGTGCACTTTGATAAACATGATAATGAGTTACGTAAATAGATTTTCATTCTTATTAAATATGTGCCAATTGTACGGCTAATTAATTTATCCCTTATGTTTTTATTTTCATTGAATATTAAACATTTCGTTAATCGAATAAATGGCTGCTCTGTGAATATGTCTCTTTCTAAATTAACGACGAAATTCTCGACATACCTACATACACTTTGAACGATAATTGTTTTACTTTTTCAATACGATACGGTTTCGGAAGAAAAATTTCTCATAAATACGAACAATATCACGATACACCCTGTAAATTGTTAGGTACATTGGTCCAGAAGGTACGTTACTTGTGTGAATTTTGAACGAGAAAAAAGGGTGAAACATTCGCGTACGAGCAAGAAAACAGAGTAAGAGAGGATATCTCTGTAAGAGGGATAATAAAAAAAATAAAAAATAAAATAAAGAGGGAGAAAAAGAAAGAAAGAAAGAAATTAAAAAAAAGCCAAGAACCTCTCTTTCGCGGAGAGACTCGAGCCAGAGGCACACGAGACAGTCTCACTAATTACGCCGTGCCTCATTAGCGAGGACGCGCCCCTACCAGCTGGTTAAGGGGTACGCGGACACGTACGACCCTCTCTTTGGCCCCGTCAAGGCATCGATTTTCCCTCTTCTTGACGAGAAGAAGCAAAAAAAATGAAAAAAAAAAAAAAAAAAACCCCACCATACACTTTTCTCTCTGTAATATAAAGTGCAATCCGTTGAACCCACGAAACGTTTGTGACACTGGTGCTCGAAAATTGCGAAAATTCTCTCGTCTAACGCCAATTGAACCTGACGAGTCGCGGGTTTTATTAGGGGAAAAAGAAAATAGCCAAAAAAGTGTAACAAGTTTCGTAAATTTGAATAAAAAAAAGCAGCAAGCCTCCGCCACGTCAAACGAAACGATAGTGACGTCCGGATGCGAATAAAAATGTATATTCAATTAAATAAATAATATAGATGCTCGTGCGAGCCACCGAATAAATATGTCTATGCGAGAACAACCCTCGGTCAAAAAATGTTACTAAATCCTACAAGCGTCAATGTATATCCGGTCGATTCAGTGCTAAAGTTTTACGAATCATTTATACAAATTGTCCATTAAATATTATAGCCATTTGCTTATTGATATCGGGCAAACAAATGGTTATACTATTTAATCAATAAACAGCATTAAAAATCAGGCTGGTAAATTGGGAGAGCATGTTCCAATGAATAAAATGACTCTCCTCGTCATTATGAATTGTTCATTAAAAAAAAAAAAATAAATAAAAGTACATCAAAAATTGCAATAAGCTACTTGATTTTTTTTTTTTTACAAATTCATCCCTACAAATATTTTTCAACCCTACTGCCGCATAAGGCATCTTTTGTGTCAATTGACGTACGGCAATTTTTCGAAATGTTTCAAAAAATCCTGCAATTATTTCATACAATTGTAAAGCAGTGGTGACCTTAATGCACAATAGAAAACTCCTAAATGCAGTTTTAGAAGCTTTTACACCTCCATCCCGCTGAAGACCGATTTCGCTCATAAACTGAGAAAAATATTTACGATGTGTCGATGATTAAACAGTGGGACAATAATTTACGCTGGTTACAACGATTTTAGAATGTTCCATCGGTTATATTGTCGGTAATTCCTAAATTATTGATAGTGAAACTAAAATAATTATTGCGGAATTCTTAAAATCATTGTCGGCGCGCTTTTTCTTCGAAATTCCTCAATTTATAAAAATTCTTTTTTCACGTTATCCTTCGGAATTCTTAAATTTCTTAAAATTCTTTTTTCACGTTTCCCTCGGGAATTCTTAAATTTCTTAAAATTCTTTTGTTCGCGTTTTTCTTCGGAATTCTTAAATATCTTAAAATTCTTTTTTTCGCGTTTCCCTTCGGAATTCTTTAATTTCTTAAAATTCTTTTTTTACGATTTACTTGGAAATTCTTAATTTTCTTAAAATTTTCGAAATTCTCAAAATCCTTAAATTTATTATCGGCAACGCCATAAAATTTGCTCCTTGCCACCAGAGATATATAAATGCACATTTAATTGTCTCAAGAGGGAAGGGCACGAAAAACCACTGTATCACTAGAGTAAACATGATTATCATATTTTTTTCATCGTTAAATATCGTGTCTGCAACGTACGAATTCCATGTGTTATTTCCATTAAGGCCTAGACAACATTATCAGTAAATAATGTTTCCATTACGCCTGCATTTATGTATAAAGCGTATATACCTATATATATATTAAATTCTCTCTCTTTCTCTCTCGGGAGAAAAGTCCAAGAGAGAGAACATGTCCCGGGAAGGCCTCTGACGGTCTGATGCCCCGAACCGAGAGAGCTACCGCACGCATCGGTAGCGCATATAAGCACCACGAATGGGTACCAAAGTCTCGTCTTTCGCCTGGGTACAAACCCCGCGCCCAGAGTCTTGAGTGTTTGCAGTCCACTCGAGGCTCGTACCGAACGAGCCCGGGAGTTCGCCGCTGTCGTAGCGGAGCTACCTCGTTCATTCTATCCTCCATATCGTGGCTGGTACATATATAATATGTATATAGGTATATATATATATATATATATATATGCCTATATACATATTATATATATATATATATATATATAATGGGCCGTTACCATCGACGTGGGGAGCCAAAAGAACGAAGGATAATTTGTCTAACGAGGGTCTCCACCTGTCATCCCGATGGATATACGAGAGATGGATGTGGTTGAATTGACGAATGGAATTCATCGGTTATTTTTACTAATAATCATCTACCGTGTGTACTTTGGATTCTCATCCCGATCCTATATCAGTTTTGTCTCAGTAACGAAACTTCGCTCGTAACGACAATCAAATAAGTGGATAAATACTTTTCTCTGAACCTTGGAGCCTGTATAGAGAACTTGGAATTATAATTTTGCGATTTTTTCCCTTTTTTTTTTTTTCATTTTATTTTGATACTTACGTGTAATCGATGAGAGAAGAAGCGAAATTAAATACTAAAAGAAAAACATTCCATTTTTCCAATCTTTTTCCTATGTTTGAAAATTTCAAATAAATTTCATTTGATATTATTTTGAATAAAACAATTGAAAATTGTCGTTTGTCCATTTTTGTACGATAGCTAACACCATAAAGTCAAATTTTTCACGGAATTAACTTTAAAAAAAAAATATAATTAAATGTCACCATATTCCACAGCTGGTATTGTCTTATAGCTCGTTGTATTTGATCGTTTTTATCGAGAAAACCTGCAAGACAATAAAAACGAAGCACCCACTTGGTTCCCCATCATATGTTTCGTATACTCTTGTCGGTCTCTCTCTCTCTCTTTCTCTCGTTTTGGATCGTAATACGCGATTTCAAGCCCTCGCGTGAATAAGGGTCCCAAAACCACCGCGCTTCACCCGGTGAAGTACGTGATGGTCGTTCCTGTACTTGACGTTTAACTCCCCGCGATATATCAATCACACACGCCCGCAACTTCACCAAACGCATTTCTCCCCTCCACTCCCCCCCCCCCCCCCCGGCCACCCCCTCGTGTGGCTCTAGCGAAGAGTAACGTTTCATTTTTATTGTATATAGCGCGAACGTCCGAAACTATCACGAGGCGAGGATCCGTAACAACTGGTGTGACTCGGCACCCTCGAGAATAATGAACAAGGTTGCTTTTTTTAGGAATTGCGTTTTGGAAAACTTATCTTTTTTTTTTCACTTGAAAAGACATATCCATTGTAAGATATTGTGTGATATCAAATATCGTCGGATTTGGGTCAAAAAAAAAATTTTATCCGCAATTAAAAACCAAATTGTCAAACCGAGCTCCAAAATTTTTTTCGGAGTATGTATCCAGAAATATATAATATGCAATTTCCCAATTACATTCATAAAAAAAACATTTTTATTTGTACCATTACTGTTTTGTTTTTTACCATTTTACGTTCTACTGTTATTATAAAAATGTTGTTTGGTAGTTTAGTAAAGATGAAAAACGTTATTGGCGCGAAATAAGAGATAGCAATTTTTTTTTTTCAACAATTAAAGAACACACAGACGTGTTGTATTCAGGGAAGGTTCAAATGGTACCTTCTTGGAAGGATATGCGATCGAGGGTATGTTCCGATTAAGGACTTCGGGAAAAAGCGCGTTTAATTTTATTATTTTGCGAGAACAAAAAAATGGCACGGAAAATCCGAAACAAGAGATTGTACGATGTGATTTTTTTCGGTAATATAAAAAAAATATTGTACTCATTGGGGAAAGTGTAATGTCGACTTTGGAGATTAAAGATAGGAAAAATCTCGTGTAGAAAAATATTTCTACTGTTAAAGAATGGGAATACAGTACTCTTGGTCGTACAAGCACAAAACACTGTTCCCATTTAATGAAAAAAAAAAAAGAATTATTATTGTCTTTCGCAATAATGGGACCAGAGGAAGCTGGAAGCTCCTTCTGAAAAGACAGGAACGATCAATTTGATTCCAATTTGCTGTCGACGTTTCGAGGAGGAGGATGAATTCCTGGTTTGTTTTCGCATGACGTCGCGACGTTTCGAGGGTTGGAGAGAAAAATATGTATACACACACACACATATATTTAATATATGTATATAAATATATATGCGAGAGAGTCGAGTCGACGGGGCGTGGGAGGCTTCGCTCGTCGAACGGAGCACATCCACACTAATTGGATAATTACGGCGTGCACCGAGTTTGTTTTATAATTGGGCAAAACCGTACGGTTGCCGAAGCCCGGGGAAACGTTCTCTTTCTCTCTCTCTTGCTCTCGTTCGACGTGTCAAACAACGAAACGGCCGGAGTCACGCGCTACGTGACGAACTACCCTCGTAGCTAATCCAAGGCAAATCCTCGGGACCCCGGTTACCCCACCCCATCAATATGACTCGCCTATATACAATTCACCTTCCCTCGTTCCTTTTGGCCTCATCCGAACAGTACGACCTGCCCCCTACCCCCTTTTCCTCCGGATAACACACAGCTTCCCTCCCACCACTGTATGTACCTTCGTCCGCACGAGAATTGGAATCAATTCTCTCTCTCTCGCTCTGTTATTTCACTTTTTTTTTATAACGATACGAGTGACGGGAAAAAAAATTGCCAGAGTCGGAGGCTGGGCGAGCTACGTTTGTATTGGAGTAACGCAGTATTACGTTTTTCGTTGATTAAGGGAAAGCGAAAAAGTTGAAGATAGAAACGTGTTTAATTCTTTTTTCATTTCCCGAAAAAGAAAAGTACAAAAAAAATCAGTGCTTATTTTTTTACTCCGGAACTTTCATGCTGACAATTCCAACGATTTTTCTCTCGAATCTACAAATAATGTCCCGCGATTCTCTAATTTTAGCAACAAAATATACGGTGTGTTGCTTGACGAAAAAAAAAAAAAATTTTAATATTTTTTCAGGTACTTATCAACTTTATGAGAAAAATTGGTAAAATAGTATGCTTTTTGTGTTTCAAAACATAGAGTATCTCCTTAAACAGGTGAAACTAGATATTCGAGATAATTCACAGAAAATCCTTTCTCGTAGTACCGCATAATGGTAAAATTTTATGCATTATCCTCAAAACTCTGTTTCAATATGCATTTCCCTCTTCTTCAACTATAAAACCCGTGGCGACGCGATGTTAGCAAAAAAAAAAAGAAAAAGAAAAAACGTCAAAGCAAAAACCCGCTCTCATCTTCGGCATCTTCGATTAATGAATAAATAATTTAAGTGGCCGGATAAAATGAAAGAGGTGAGAGAGAACGAGACCGAGAGAGAAAAAGAGAGAGGGAGAGACAGAGCGAAGGGTCGTCCTTGCGAGAGCTCTTGAGGGGGGAAACCCTTTTTCTTTTTCACGATTCTTGCGGGGTCACGAACGACAACGAGAGTTAGAGAGCGGACGTGCGGTACGAGAGTAGAAAAAAAAACAATTCAAGGGTGATTACGAAATCGGGGAATCTGCCGAAGGGCGACGAAAACAATGAGAGGGAAGCGATAGAGAAAGAGCGAGAAACCTCGTGAAGAATATCAGCCGTGACTCGGATGCTGACTGACTTGAAACCCCCTCAAAACCCCGTCGATGTATAGTCGCGTGCGTTTTAATTCTACTCCCGTGATCCCTGCCGCTAACCATCGTTCTCCAGTCATACAGAGGGGGGCACAACGTAGGCGGGCAAAAGCGACAACGGGGGAGAGGGAGACCAGAGGGAGTCGAAGAACGATTGACTGACTGACTGACTGACAAACGGATTTATGGGGTAGCACGAATTTCTCTCTTTCCTTCCTCCCTCGCGATCCTACGCCACCCTCGCAAATATGTATGCGCAAACACATCGGACTCGTGCGGCTTTCACTCGTCTCACAAGACTCGCTCGTTAATCGATAAACCACCCGTTAATACCCGTTCAACCTTATTTATATCTATTTTACAAACGACCAAAGTTTGTCCGTACGAAAACCCCGAAAAAAGATAAATTTTGTTTCTATTTATCGTTTCGTTTGTTCCACAATAATGGATACAATTTGAATGGAAATTCATTGCAGACACATCTCTAACAAAATATGATAAATAATTGTGGAAAAAAAAGACATTATTAAAATTCTTCATAAATTAACGATTATTTATGATTATTTTGTGATAGTGATGTTTTTTTTAATGATTTTCCACTTAAATCATAACGATTTGTTTCTGAAAAAAGTGGTCGAATTCGTCGCGGCGAAACTTCGCGGAGATTAGATAAAAAAAACGTTAAACATTTTTATCGCGACCGGTTTTCCGAAATTATTCGGCGATTAAATCGAATAACGGGTTAAAAGTAATCACCTCGAGCCTGCGACTGTTGCGGATATGACGACTTGTTATGCGGATATGACGACCCGTTAATACCCGTTCAACCTTATTTATATCTATTTTACAAACGACCAAAGTTTGTCCGTACGAAAACCCCGAAAAAAGACAAATTTCGTTTCTTTTTATTGTTTCATTGGTTCCACAATAATGGATACAACTTGAATGGAAAATCATTGCAGACACATCTCTAACAAAATATGATAAATAATTGTGGAAACAATAAACATTATTAAAATTCTTCATAAATTAACGATTCTTTATGATTATTTTGTGATAGTGATGTTTTTTTAAAATGATTTTCCATTTAAATCATAACGATTTGTTTCTGAAAAAAGTGGTCAAATTCGTCGCGGCGAAACTTCGCGGAGGTTAGATAGAAAAACGTTAAAAATTTCTATCGCGACCGGTTTTCCGAAATTATTCGGCGATTAAATCGAATAACGGGTTAAAAGTACTCACCTCGAGCCTGCGACTGTTGCGGATATGACGACTTGGGAGGTGGTACGTGAGAGTAAGGCTGCGCGTTTCTGTTTGAGTTGGTGTGATGTCTGTATAATTCGTGAAATTGACGATCATTCGGTGATTAAAATGTATTGAATTATTGAAATTTATTTATTAAGGATTAATGTCCAATTCGCATACCCGAGCATACGATGTCCCGCGTCACCTAAC
Organism: Oxytorus armatus; assembly: GCA_958009045.1. Classification (NCBI taxonomy): domain Eukaryota; kingdom Metazoa; phylum Arthropoda; class Insecta; order Hymenoptera; family Ichneumonidae; genus Oxytorus; species Oxytorus armatus. Next base: position 5,627,013 of record OY253744.1, read on the forward strand.
GACGCTATCTTGTTCGAGGGTGTGAATCCTATTTGGGGCCTCCACTGATTGCCATTGTTGCGATTCATTTGCTCAAAGTCCTGAGGTTTTAGAACTTTCGGTGGTTCTTGAACACCCTTCAGTCGTTTCGCCGGAAATATGTAACCGGCACCGTACTTCGGATCGCGGAATCGTAAACTGCAGTTACGAAAACAAAGATGAAAAAAAAAAACCAATCCTCGATGAAAATCATTGTGCTTAAAGATTTTAGGAGTTGAGGAAGAGCTTCAAGCTCGTTTTTTTTCATTTTCCAACAAATAAATCGAACCATTCAAACATCCGAAATGCGTTAGCTACTCGACGTCAAGTAAATTTCTTTACAATGAAAATATTTGAGTTACAGAGTGAAAGCAATAAATTTTCTAATCGTTGGATTTTAATAACAGCGATTACCACCGCGAATCATCGGAGTATCATTCAAAATTGTAGCATTGTTGTTGATTAGTCTTCGAAAAGCTTAATTTTTTTTGTTGTTTCGGTGAAACTTACCAATAAACTTTATTGTTGCGAACCGGCAAGCCTTTGATGGGCGATGGTAACGTGGAACCGTCGCCCACGCAATCCTCGGCGATCAACACCGTACCGCGCATTCCGTCTATCGATATTTCGGTCTCAGCGTTCGTTTCGACTTTGTTCGCGTAAAGACCTTTGAGAAAATCGTAACCACTGTTGCCAAGACCGACGTACAACCGATCGTCACCACGTACGTTTCGCTTTACTGTGAAATTCAACGATTAACGTTATGCAATTTATAGTCGAGATGTGAAAAAAAAAAAACAACAATAACAAAGTAATCACACACTTTCGGCATCGGTCAACGCCTCGTAGTACGGTTCCAGAGCTTTGAACAATCTTTTCTCATCGACGAAGGGCAATAAAGCGACTCCTTGCCACGCAAATTTCTTCCCGTTTAGATCAATCCTGAAGTCCTCCGGATAAAAATCGATAATCGAGGATTTCTAAAATGTTTTTTTTTAAGAGATGCATGAAGAATGAACTTTTCGACGAGTCGTTCTCATCGAATATTTTAATGGACCCGGTGAGTGTTATTTATCATATTGAAATCGATTCAATTATATCAAGAGTATAAATTCGTATAAACAATTATTTACAAAAAAAAATAAAATATCCACGGTTTTCGTGATAATGAATAATTTGTATTGATCTTAGACTCACCGGATCACTCATGAGATGTGCCCAGGGCTCCGGCACGTGACCAGAACTGGCTGCTGGGAATACACCCATCAATTGTTCCAGGGGACGGAACTAGAAAAAGACAGCGAGAATAGCGTTATAATTTACAGAAAAAAAAAAAAAATTAAATTCAACACTTTGGTACATTTCGCGAATACTCACTGGTATCGTGTCTTTCTCGAATTCGGTAGAGAGACCACCGATATTGATAAAATCGCTGGCGAACGGCGCGTAGTGATATGGAAAATACCATTTCCAGGATGCGCATCCCTGATAATAGTATCGCAATACCCAGCACAAACCTCGTACGTATTGAAGCGCAACGTTATTTCTTAATGAAGGAAAAATAATAATAATGATCCATAATACTAGTTCTCCGTAGACCGAGCGAGTGGTGTCTCGAGTAACGAATCCTTACCGGAAAGCAAAATTATCCGCCGAAACGTCGAATTTCGATTCGTAATAACGATCCTTGAAGCCATCCTCCCAAAGACGAACTTCATCGTGAGCCTGATCGTCTTCCTCCTTCTCGGTCTCATCGATTTTACGTTTATCATTGCATTTATCGGTACCCTGCCAAACGCATCGATGTTAATTAAAATAGGCGAATGAATTATCGCAGAAAAGACGTCTCAGGAATCGAACATTCGTGTTTAATTTCATATTCCCTCGATAGCCTCAAAATCTCGTGAACCCACCTCGGGTACAATCATACTCTCGAGTGCTGTAGTCGCGTTTGTTCCCTTCAATGCACGTTCCGTCGCGTTGGTGTTGTAATCTCTGCCCTGCATACGCATTTTATAAGCTTCCTGACGTGCATTTTGTACGGGTTTGCTGCCTTGACCAAGTGGCTGTTGTAAAATTTACGAAAGTTCATACTCTCAGAGAATTCAACGGGTTTACGATATAGGGTGTCATTGGGCTTTGTAAGCGAAAATAATGCTTACAGTCGGTGCGAATTGACCGACGGGTGTCCAATTGGGTTTGTAACTACTGATCGCCTCCATTCTACGTTTCTTATTTTTTTCACGCTGCTTGAAAGCCAGCTCGTTCTGCTGTCGTTTCTTGAAGATCTCGTCCTCAACGTCACCGAGGTCCGAAAGTATAAGCTGCACTCTGTCGAGATTAACGTCACCGCTGTCCGTCAAAAATCCCTGAAATACAAAAAAAAAAAACGAACCGCACACAACAGTGAGTACACGTGTTCCCGCCCCGAGGTGACAAGAGCCATTTCAAAATGACCCGAGTAAACTTTTACGTACCCCCGTTTTGTAAACAGTCTTTTTATAAAGATTCACCAGTCTATCGATGGCTCCTTCGCGAATCTCGAGCGACGGTAGATGTGGCAAAAAATCGTTTCCTACGAAAAAACACATAAACACCCAATCGTCGATAGCACGCTCAAAGTCGTACTTGAACGGTAAATTCGGCATCTGCAATTCGCGCTCCAAGTATTCGCGCAATACGTTGAGACGAACGAATATAAATTGGCACTCCGAGCCAAAAGCGGCATCCTCTTTCTGCTGATCGGGCTCCGAACCCGTGCAATCCTTCATCTCGTGTCCCAATTGACCGCATATGTCGCAGGGACGTGGCTTGTTCGGCTTAAATTCCTCTCGTATTATGGTAAAATTTGGCTCGTGTGTCGCCAGACCCAACATAATTAAATCGGCATCGGCACCGCAAAGTACGTGCTGGGTGTTTGGATCGTGATCCGGTTGAGCTGGAAAAACGGAAAAATTCAGTAACATCGATAATGGATATGACTTTCAAATATCCAGCTAAACATAACAACGAAAATATGTAAATTATCGAAATAACTGACAAAATATCTAAACTACAAAATAGTTATTTACTTATTTAACGTGATTGATTGAAAAAAGAAACAAAAATAATTGATTACAAAATATTTTACCTCTCTGTTTGCGAATAAAATCCATGATTTTGTGCTCTCCTTCTCCCGGCACATTGGCATCACTGAGTATTACTTTTATGTTTCTCCAGCCAGGATCATTGTTCAATCGCTCGTGTATGTAATAATGTAAACAAGCCGATAACCGAGCCATAAACGGTGTACCCTGAAACGACGATACATTATTTCGGTGACACTTTCTCGTATCTCATCAGATTATGCTCGAGAAACGACAAAAAAAACTCAACCTACCGGCGTTATGCAATTACTGTCGAAATGTTCACCCTTTGGTTTTTCAGGTGGTAAAAATGCTCCTTTTAACGCTAATTCCGAGCGTATTCTATCCATTTCGCTGAGTTTCTCGCTGGTTTCTTTGGATGCACGGAATCTACGAGAACGTTGCTGATTCATCTTGGCTCTAGGTGCCTGTGTAAGAAAAAAAAAAAATGAAAAAGTCATGGATTTTACTTCTTTATCAAAGAAGCTTTGTTACAAGCTGTTTTTCCATTCAAGCTATTTCTGCTAGAATTTTTTGTACAATTTATTAATCCATACTTACAACACCATCTATAGCCATGTAGAGCACTTTTCTCGGTCTAACGATGCAAAATAATCGGTCGATGCATTCAAAAATGGCTTCCATCATCTCATCCTCGTTTTTCGGTGCAGGTCTGTCAATTAATAACGTTATTCAGCTATTCTCATACACGTTTTATTTGAAAGTAACAACCATCTCATACTTGTCTTCGGGATGTGTACAAGGATGTATTATTCCATTCATATCTAGATATAAATAATCAAATTCTACTCCGTTTGGATTCGGATCTGCCGAATTGATTGGCACTGCGACCCCATCCGTTGATGTACTCTGTCAATCAAAATACAGGCTGTTAGTTGCAATAGCGACAAGCTCAAAGGTCGCAAGGATTTCAGGATTGTGTTTGTAGAATACGGAGATGAGATTTCGGACAAGAATACGAATATAAAACGATAAATCGAAAAATCCAATCATTTCTAGCGTCGTAAAACTTATTAATACCATTGAAAGTTGCGGAATAAACTGTAATTGTGTCAAGTACAGACAACATATCCGATCAAAACATAACCCCACACTAGTACTAAAAAGTACGGTTTTTTTAATTATAATATAAATTTGACGATATTATAGAGACAATACAACGAGAGTGAGCTACCTATGAGTAGTATTTTTAATTAAGTACGAAAAACTCGATGAAAAAAACTTACCTTTTGCTCGATGCACTCGACAATAACCGAAGGATATTTTCGGCTGAGCCATCGAAAGAATGCCGGTACACCCATGATTCTCGTAAATGGGTATTCTCGAAAATACAGACGAATTCAAAATAAATCAAAGACGTAAAAGAGCGTTATCAAAAAATGAAGTTTTGCACAACCGTGTGTGCAAACGAAAATAACACACAGCGCGATTAACTCGCGCGAAAAGTGTAATTATTACTTCTTCCCGGACCCGTGTGTATAACCCTACCGCGTCAGTTTGTAGAGTTGCATGTCCACGACACGAAAATAATTTGGTGGCGCCATCTGTGCGTTATCTTTTGCTTGAGCTTTCTGCCGCTAGATGGCCGGACGTTTTTTAACGGTATTTCTGCAACTGTGAATTCTAATTATTAATCCAAATATGAAAATTGATCTGTACGAGAGAGGCTGCAAATTGAATGATTTTCTTATCCTGGTGGTGGACAATTTCTAATTATCTCACATTCTTTTTCGTATATCCTGACTTTTTATACGTTACTCCGCATCGCCGTGAATGCATGCATTTTTCTATAGACACGGAGGCGGAATAATAGCGAGCCCGCTGACGCGAATACACCACACACGCGTTGAACGCGAGCGTGAAGACATCATTCAAAAAAAAAAAAAAAAAAAAGAAAGATTGCCATTGGCGAATCTGCTTCATTTTCTGCAAACACCTATCACTTTCCTGTTTCGTCATAACTGATGTTACCCGCGGGTTCTAATTCACACGAAAGTATTATTGAACTGTGATTATTAGTTTCTTCGAATATATAATAAAATTATTGCGTTTAATATCATGGTCGAACTGAATTCAAGTATTGATAATTTGACGGTTACCGGTGACGAAGATGACGTTGTCACGCCATGGACCGTTGAGAGCAAAAACGACACTGGTGTCGATTATGATAAGTTAATTAGTAAGTCCCGGCCGATTTATTACTCTGGAGCAAAATTAAATGTGTTTTTCTAGTTTTTTTTTTATTTATCAATGAATTTTACTCATTTTTTATGTAATATCTTTTCATTACAATCTTTTTACAGAAAGATTTGGTAGTTCCAAAATCGACGAAGAACTCTTAACGCGTTTTACAACTATAACGGGTAAACCACCTCATCACTATCTCAGAAGAGGAATATTTTTCTCTCATCGCGACATGCACACAGTTTTGAATCTCTACGAGCAGGGAAAACCGTTTTATCTGTATACGGGCAGAGGACCCAGCTCCGAAGCCATGCATCTTGGTCACTTGATACCCTTTGTATTCTGCAAATGGTTGCAGGATGTTTTCAACGTTCCGCTGGTGATACAACTGACGGATGACGAAAAATTTATATGGAAAAATTTGAAAATGGAAGAAGCCATAAAACTCTCTTATGCCAATGCCAAAGATATAATAGCGTGCGGCTTTGACATGAAGAAAACATTTATATTCTCAAATCTCGAGCACATAGGCAATAATCCATCTTTCTATCAGAATATGATAAGAATACAGAGATCGGTGACATTCAATCAGGTCAAGGGTATCTTTGGTTTTGGCGACAGTGATCCCATTGGAAAAATAAGTTTTCCCCCTACTCAAGCAGCTCCCGCAATTTCTAGCACTTTTCCATTTATCTTTGGTGACACCAAGGTTCCGTGTCTCATTCCCTGTGCGATAGATCAAGATCCTTACTTCAGAATGACCAGAGACGTTGCGCCTAAGATTGGCTATCCGAAACCAGCTCTTTTGCACTCTAGTTTCTTTCCGGCGCTGCAAGGCTCCAAGTCAAAAATGTCGGCGAGCGATACAAACACGGCGATATTTCTCACCGATACCGCAAAACAGATAAAGAATAAAGTAAACAAGCACGCTTATTCGGGCGGTCAAGCGACCGTCGAGGAGCACAGACAATTGGGTGGCAATTGTGAAGTTGATATATCCTATCAATGGCTCAGATTTTTTCTCGAGGACGATGATAAGCTTCAACAACTCGAGAAGGTAAATTTATCGAATATTAAAATCATGTAGAATTTCACGAAAAATTCAAACAGTTGTGTTAAAATGTATTTTTCTTATTTTTTTCTTTTGCAGGGATACACGAGCGGTGAAATTCTAACTGGCGAGCTAAAGAGGGAACTCATAGATATTATACAAAAAGTTGTTGCCGAGCATCAAGTTATAAGGAGCACAATTACCGATGGCATGGTCAAAGAATTCATGCAACCACGCGATCTCGGCTTCGTACCTAGCAAATAATGAAATAGTGAGAAAAAAAAAAAGGTCGCCCCTCTACGCATCGAATATTTTTGCACGATCTTGCAGCCTACGCGCGAAAACCACACGGCGTCTAACGCTTATGTTAATGTTTGGAATACTGGATATTTTCTATTTAATTATTGAAATATATTTACCATGCTTTGAGAAACATATATCTCGAGAGTGATTATAAAATTTATTTTCATCTCCGATCGAGGCAAAGAAACACAACTGCGAATTGCGAACGGTCAATCTTCAAACGAACGAAAAAAACCCGCGAACATCCCTTCCAGTTGAGAAGCCCCATAGAGTACTGATCTTATTTATATATATGTAATGAAATTTATGTAATTTGTCACGCGTGCGTCAAGGTATTTGCTCCAGTGCGCATATATATGTCGTTTGCATGCTTTTTCATTCAAGAATCGTACGTTGCGCGCGCTACTCTCGTTTTCAAAATGTTACTTCCGGTAGCGACCGGAAGTGACAGAAAATATCGTCATTCGTACATATAAAATGTAGAAACGACACACTAATATTAGGAGTTGTACATATCCCCGAGTCATCGCAAAGTTCTTACGTGACATCATCCGGAAGTGATTTATTATATTTTGGCGGGAAAAAGAAATATTCGAATTCTGACATCCCCAACAAAGTGACGAATATACGTGCGATCGTTAAACGCGGTGATTCAACGAGAGTGCAATTTATCAAAAAGTATGCATATAATTAAAAAAATATATATACTACGACTCGCTGATAAACCCGAGAATGCGAGACTGATAGTTCAATCAATCCGCGCTTATCAAAATCGCGCGAGTTTTAATTGAAACGCGAAAGAAAAAAAAAACACGAAGTAACGTTTAACGGAGACGCGGCTGTCGCTCGTGAAACTGCGAAAAGTCGAACGGAAAGTGATAAAATGAGATTGGCTCGAGATGACGACACCACGTTGAAGTCTATTTATAACTTCGCGCAAGCGCAATAACGTTTAACCGAGTGTGCGCGTCCGCCATTCATGCTAGTCGATTTCGTTGTTTCTCTCTGTGTGTGCGTGGTTGAGTTTAGAGAGTGGGGCCCCTGGGTAAAAAAAAAAGAGAGACATGGTGACGGTGATATTCGTGTGCCTTGACAAAAACATGAAACGAGTCGATTAGCACTCTCATGCCATCAACGTTTCATATAACGCACGTACGGAGTAATAATGATAATCGGGAACGCTTGTCACACGTAAGTTTTGTTTTCTTTTTTTTTTTTTTCCTTCGGACTCTCGGCCGTTCCAACAGAATTCCCCGAACGAAGCCAAACTAATTTTAGTCGGGGAAACATTTTTTTTTTTTTTGCACACTCTCTGCCTCAAAATATACAGTTTAGATTTAGCCGTTTGTGCGAACCAATGTCGTTAACGAATCTCGTTTATATCTCGTGATTATTATCACGTTCTCTTTTTCCAATATCTAATGAATTTTCGAAACGACAGAGCAGTGGCACATGCCGTCGTGAGATGGCGATAGCCAAAGAAGAAGAGGAAACGACAGAGTACGGCGTTATATTTTTCTCACGCGAGATATTACCGGTAAATACATCGTAAATCGTGAGTCTCGTGTGTCGACGAGGCCAGAACCGCGTTACCCAGGAAGACACTCGTCGCATTTACGATGTGTTTTTAACATCGTATCGCGATTCTTGTTTTTTTTCTTACAAACATTTTTGTACGCGGGACCCACGCGCTAGGCATAAAAACGCGCAAACATAATTTTATCGCGACACACACGCCTTTTCATCGAGACTCTTTGATCACTCGCTTACTTCATTTCGAAACCTGCAAAGGGCCCGGATGGACCTATGTTTCATTTGTTCCTCTCTTTACGTAGTAAGTCCAAAAACTCACTTTACCATAGAAGATAGGAAAAGTACTGATTCAATTCAATGAGTACAAAGGTGGTAAGGAGTGTGTTATTCTTTCTAATGCCTGAGCCATTCGTAAAACAACAATAAGAGTGCAAGAGTTCAAAGCTAGGCCGAGTCTCGGCTGGATCTCAATGCCTAACACGCTCTGAAATAGATGTAACTGGTATCGCTGATAGTCAAAATAACATTGTTGCAAAGTACAAGGGAACAATAATATCTTAATTGTATGTACCGCGATTGAAAATATCACTGATGAAATTTCATAGATACACATATACCGGCCAGCATGCACAGTCACAGAAAAATATGTGTTTGTTTATTAACAAATGTGTATTAAAAACATGGAATAAAGTGATGGCATTACTAAAATTGAACGAATAAAAAATAAAAAAAATGTAACAAAAATTACACTTCACGTTGTAATTTTTGTTACGTGTATCGTCTTATATATCTTTTTCTATAATTTGTAATGTATGCTTATTGAACGCCAATTGTTCATTAAAACTTGTCAAATTGTTCAAATTCTTATTTAATTATGACAGATAGTTTACTTCAGTAGTTTACTTCAGAGTCATTCCCAATTTTAACTTTGATTCTCCGTTGTATTCTCGTTCGTGGCGTTACAGTAAAATAAATAAAAAATTTGACTTAATAAATATGGAATTAATTGTAATGGTTGGAAAAATGAACATTGTAAATAGGCGTTATTCCACTGTGACGACGTTGAAGAAAATGTACATTTTTTAATGCATATGTTTCTCTCTCTCTCTAAACTGGCAGTTAAGATAAGAAGAAAGAAATCTGAGAGGCCCGCGTCGGAAGATGCTTGTCAAATAGTGAAAAAAACTATCATTATTATACGACAGACAAGGAGAAGTCAAGAGTTTGAAGGAAGAAAAGAAGAACCAAAACATAGTATTATCTCATATACTATGGGGGCATTTTTGGATACACCCAATACCGAAAAGTACAATGAGCACGGAGCCGGTAACGACTTGCGTTATGGTGTTGCCAGTATGCAGGGTTGGCGCGTCGAGATGGAGGACGCTCACAGAGTTATACCCTGCCTAAATGGTGAATTAACCGATTGGAGTTATTTCGCGGTTTTCGACGGTCATGCAGGTGCATTAGTATCGGCACACAGCTCGGAACATCTATTGGAATGTATAATGCAAACCGAAGAATTCAAAATGGACGTTATAAAGGGTATACACTCGGGTTTTCTTCGTCTCGACGATGAAATGAGGGATTTGCCAGAAATGACCGCCGGTACCGACAAATCTGGCTCCACAGCTGTATGCGCATTTATATCACCGAGAAACATATACATCGCTAATTGTGGCGATTCACGCGCTGTACTATGCAATTCCGGTACACCGATATTCTCCACGAGGGATCACAAGCCCGTTGAACCGGCCGAGAAAGAGAGAATTCAAAAAGCCGGCGGTAGCGTTATGGTGCAACGTGTCAATGGCTCGTTGGCGGTATCACGCGCGCTCGGTGATTATGAATATAAAAATGTCGAAGGACGAGGACCCTGCGAACAGCTAGTATCGCCCGAACCCGAAATATTCGTACGCGATAGAGACGATCACGATGAATTTTTGGTTCTCGCCTGTGACGGTATATGGGACGTTATGTCCAATGAAAATTTGTGCGATTTTATATACTCGAGGCTTTTGCTCACCGATGATTTAGAAGCAGTTACCAATCAAGTCATTGATACTTGTCTTCATAAGGTGAGCATGGGGACATACAAAAAAATGTATTCTATTTCGAAGATTTTTTTTATTCGTACAACGAAGACAGTATTCCGTTTAGAAAACGTCTTTGGGGCAACATTTTTTCTTTCTCATTGCCGTTTTTATATTTTGCAAAACCTTGCGTATCGAAGAAGCTTGTCGACGTCGAGTAATACGAAAAAAATGTTAATTCAAGCAAACTTGTTACTTTTTCATTTTAAAGAAACAAAAAAAGTAATCTTTGAAACCCTTCTTTTTTTAATATTTGACAATTCACGATCGTAGATCATTCGCCCTAAAACAACTATTTTTAATAATCCACGTTTGTTCTGCTCAATTACAGGGTAGCCGAGACAATATGAGCATAGTTTTGGTCACGTTTCCGGGAGCTCCGAAACCGAGTCTCGAGGCCCAGAAGAAGGAGGCTGAATTAGAAACGGCCATCGAAAGGAGAATTAAAGGTTCATTTACTTTTCCATACTCACACTCAATGCTCTCGTTGTGCTGCTGCCTTAACACGCGATCTCGTGCCCGCAAACATTCTTGACGCTCGGATCGTTCACGAAAGTAGAAAAATACGTGCCATGCCCACTACCAATTACTAGGCTATCGAGTCTTGAAAATTCACGCGGAAAAAAAAAACAAACAAAGAAACGAACAAAAACAAAAATCCTACCCCGATAACATATCGCAGAAAATTTCGTTGATCTCCCAAGAGTAAAAAAGAACAAAAAAAACAAAGAGCAATTTGATCACTTGTCAAACAAATCAAACGAGAATGTGCCAATTCATAAATTTTTTCACAAAAGAGATTATGAACATGAAAAAAAAATTTAATATTCATCGACAAAAGCTTGAATCAGTATAAATTTCTTATGAAATGAGAATTTGGGACCATTAATGAAGAGTTTGTAATAACGTATATATCTAGTCTTAACTAAATAGTCTCGATTAGACGGAGAACAAAAGTCGTATCAGTCAGAACATGAAGTGCGGGTTCCTGATGTATGTATAGAAGATGAAATGAAAAAAAAGGCAAGAAAATTCCATCCAAAATAACAAAATCGAACACCAAATTACTCGTGAGTCCTAGACCTACGACAACGGATTTTTACGAGGAACCCACTTGATTCTTAGTATTCCGATATACATTTCAGATTACGATAAGATCCTACTGTGTCCTCTTATCAGCGAGGCAAATGATTCAACAGTCGCGTTAATTGAATACTGCGTTTTTGAGCCCCCCTCCCCCGCCTCCTTGCCAGTACTATAACGTTCCCTGAAATCAATCTCAACCACTGTGCTGCCTTTTATGAGAAACACCAACAAAAACAAATCAACAAAAAAATAACAAAAAAAGTTAGGTTCTAGTCCGAAATTTAGCGGCTAGATGAATTTTCCTTTCTCGTAATATCAATTATAGTTCATAAGTTAATAACTCATTGAGAGAAAAAATGTGAACAAGGCCGAATGTATCACGGTGACTCTTGGTCGAGGTGCTAAAAGAAAAAATGCCAATACGTACTTGAAGCAATGACACGTTAAAATTAACAAGTAAAACCGTGAACAAGCAATTGTCGTATCTCAATCAACAAGTTATTCGATCGCTGTGGCACATGCAGCATATCGAGTAATTTTCTATAATTCCTTTTGTGTAGAGATAATGATATTTGAAAAAGAAAAGTCTACACAATGCCGAACGTACTTAAAAAGAACTTTATCCCTCGAAAACGAGATGTTTCCCTTACCGCCCCGATAAAACATACTGATTCGCCCGACGGCACTTGCGAAGCGTTTCTAAGTCTTATACAGCTTAGGATTAGGTCAATTTTCGTAAAGAAGAAGAATTATTTTGTTGTAAACACTCTTTGTTATTCTATAGTACACGATTGTGATCGCAGCTTCAAAGTGAAACTAGATGATTATATTTATTTTTCGATAATAGTATTTAATATTCCTTGTATCGGACACGATTGCGCGAAGTAAAAGAAAAAGGAGGAAAACACAAAAAAAAAACAAATTCTCTAGTCTGTGTCAAGAATTTCGTCTCTGTGACTGTTTTAAGCTTTGAAAAAAATTTGTTGACTCATTCTTGCTCTATATGTGTCGTGTAACGTTTCTTCAAATATTTATTCACTTTTCGACAGAGCTGGTTCTCTGATTATATAACGTGCCAAGCAATCCTCTAGTGCCGGAGCTCCGAAAGCGTTGGCTTCGAGTTTTAATCAAATATATATATATGCATATATATATATATATATATATATATATATATATATAGTTAAAAATTTGAAATCAGTCTTACGGCAAAATACGAAAAAAAAACATCAAATGTCTCAGGTTTTTCGCGCTAGTAGAGCCATAACGGTTGAGAAATAAACGTCAATTAATCATCATTTGAATTGTATTGATACATGAAAGAAGGAAAAAAGAAGCAAGATTGCCAGATCATCGATGTGTCGTTTCTGTTCGGAGCTTCGATTGCCATGCCCTTTACATTTAAGATAGTTATAAGAGAAGAAACTTTAGTACAAACTTAGATGGAGAAAAAAAAAACAAAAACAACATGCAGTCAATAGTGGATTGTTCGAAAATATTTGGAATAAACTCTTTAATCCGATTATGTGGCCGCTAATTATCTACTTTCATTTATTCATTTCTTTCATATGAATCACTGTACGACACTGGTAGTTGAGAGACGTAAGAAAAAAAAAAGATGAAAAGAAAAGAAAAATAGTTCCACCCTTGGAGTTGTCATATCACCGTCACGAAGTAGAAGCAAAAAAAAAACAAAAAAAATAATAATCAATCTTAGAGACTTGTCGAACGTAAAAAATACTTAATCTTGTGTTGAAAAAAATAGTTTAGAAGGCGCCACAGGTAGGTGCAAACTTGTTTACAACACACTAGATTTTTTTCTCTCGCAATTCCCTTTTACCTCTTCTCAAATAGTCTAACGGCAATGCATTTCTTATGGAGATTCATTGCGATTGCCGTTATTCACTCGGGGAAAATAAATTTCGTGTATTGTCGAAGGAAAAGCAGCTTACTTGTAATTTTGTATCGATCGAGTGTAGACAATTCCAGAGGTGGATTAAAATTAGTAATGATTTAAGCGTTAACGATTAGAATGAAGAAAAGAAAAATGTTCACATACCGACGACAAGACTATACACTTTTTTAAAATATATGTTTCCATAAGAAATGTAGCGTTAGAGCGATTACGTTCGAGTGCCGAAAGTAGCTGCATGTTTTCTACCATTATTAGATTTTCATAATTGTTTATACGTAGTTATTTGTTTTTTCGATTTTACACTACGATAAATGTTTACTTTCTATTTTTATTATTCACACTTAATGTTACGTTCCAAGTCGATGTATGTGCATCGTAAAAAAGATCTTCGGTTTACGAAGATAACCAGGGATGAGTGGTTTAAGGCACTTATTGATCTTATCACCGCATATTAATTGTCACAGACTAATTTACGCGTACTGAAATACGCAACAAAAGGTTTTTTTCTCTCGTCCATTTTCCTATACGTAAGAGAAGAAAAAGAAACCCCAATCACCCCTCGAACAGTTTTATTAACCGATACGACTACGCCGGTAATGCAAAAAAATGTGTTTTCTTTCATTGTACACATTTTTACAATACTTTTCTATTCAATTCAATATGTCACGATGAATTATTAATACGCAACACGCAATCACCACTGAAAAATGCAATATACTTATTATTGTTTTTCGTTTTTTTTTTTTCATTTTTTTCTTTCAATTAGCACATACACAACGAATTAAGGATTAAAGGGAAGAATTAACGTTGAATTATCTTTATTTCCAACAGAAATCGTCGCGCAGCAGGAAGGTGAAGTAGGTTTCGACTATCATCAACTGTTCCAGTTTCTTGAGGACCAAGAGCTACCCAATCTGCCTCCAGGCGGTGGTCTTGTTGCAAAGTAAGTCTTTTATTCGCTCGTCACAGTCATTTAATCGAGAAAAAGAAAATCAATGAAAAACGATTTGAGGAGGGCTTCAGTTGTACAAGCTCAACGAAATATCTTTTTCGACCGGAATTTCAATTGTTCCCTATACGATGAAAATCTGAAAAGCATGTTAAAGATGTTAAAAACATTGATTTTGCTTAATAATAATGATGACAAATAATGAAAAACATTTTTTTTAAGAATGTTCAATAATTTGTTACCAAAGTATTTAATTTCATTATATTCGTCGGTTTGTTCGAGTCCGTACAATTTTTTAAAGAATTTTCTATCATTTTTGTAGTTTTGAAAAACTGATGAAAAGTCGTCAATTTTGCATAACTTTTCGTAGGAAGGTTACGCTTGAGAGGTGTCAGGGTCATTGAGTGAACAGCTTGACGAAACCATTTTCAAAAAATTCTTGATTACGTGAAAAGTCTTCGAATTTCGAAAGTAACAGATAATTCTTCAGAAATTCATGGATATTCAGAAAAATCAGTGGATTCATTTGATAAGAAAATTAAAAAAAAAATTCTGACGTTTTGTTAAACAATTTTTCATTCTCAACAACTTTATTAATAACTTTTTGCCATTGTTATTATCTCAAATAACTGCTGCTAGTATCTTCAATATCGGTAATTTTTTTCAGATTTTTATCGTACATCGAAGTACTCAAAATTCTGATAGAATCCTCATTTTTAGCGGAGAATGTATAAATGAAGGGTCCTTGAAAATAAATACAAATTATTTTCATAAATATTTCTTTCGTGATAATATTACGATTACTACACAACAGAACAATATTTCAAATGTATCCATTTACCTTTTCTACATTATATCTGATGATTTTCGTGAAAAAAGAGATTCGCAAATAATTCAATTCACTCGCGCTGAACCTTCCTCAAATACGATTTGTCGCGACTAAATCTCCGAATTATCCGTAAAGCCAAGAAATTCATCGTGAATTTACCGTCGTACCGAGTAAATTTCTTACCCACTCTTCCCCGGGAAGCTTTTCGAAGGTTTACGTAATGAAATTTGGCCGAAGGTTAACACGCAAAGTCGTTAAACACAAAGAGCCGGCAGTGTATTAAAAATTGGCTTGATTCCAATATACATAATTAGATTTTCTCGCGCAATACGGTAATTTGATTGAACATGACCGTGAACGGGTTTGCCACCCAACATTTTTTTTTCTCCCCTTATTTACGGAAAAATGGGAACATATTAATTCTCAATTATATTTATTCACGAATAATGTTTTTTTTATTATGGGAAAATAGATATTGGTTATCGATATAGAACTTATTTTTTTTTCTTTCTGTTGTTGTCATTGTTAAACAGACTTTAGTGCAGAAATGATCTCTTTGCAGGCAACAACTCATTGATCAAGTGTTTCGAGAAGTATGTCCGAGCAGAGCAGACAGTGTAAGTCATAGATACGATTACCCTTCAATCTAACTAACTCCGCCTTATTCTAAATCACATCAAATGTACAACTATAATCATTGCACAAGCCCTACTTCCATGCTCGTTCATGCAGATTTTACTACAGAGAGAGAGAGAGAGAGAAAGAAAAAAAGAAAGAAAGAAAAAAAGAAAGAAAGAAAAAGAAAGAAAGTGAGCGAGAGAGAGAGAGAGAGAGAGAGAGAGAACATTGCTTGAATTGCCTGGTCTCCTTGAATAACAAACACAAAGTTTTTCGTTATATCACAACATGACCGGTAAATGTAAAATAATGTCTGCCAAAAAAAAAAGCAAAAGAAGAACCTTGAGCACTGTTTACGAAAAAAAAAGGTAGTCGTACAATTATTAGAATCAAGGGTGAAGAAGAGCAAACAAAATAAATTTATTAATAAGATTATTGGTAAGTGACAAATCGAAATTGCAATGCATAAGAGAATAAACGAATGTCGGAGTGAAAATTGTACAAAATCCAAAACATTCGAACGTAGATATAACTTCAAGGAAAGAAATATAATAACAACAGCAGTTTAATGAACAAATAGGATTAAAAGGGATCGACATATATTCCGTAAGGTGTGAATTATCATTAAAATTCAATTGCTCTTTCGATTGTCTGTCCGCAGTCACTACATGTTGTTGTTTCGGTTTTTTTTCCCCCGTTTTCTTTTGATACTCTTTTTTTTTTCTCATTGACCATTACTGTTCGCATAATATATATTTTAGGAACTGTGGGTAATAACGGATGATAACGGAAATTTTCAACGTTTCAATTTGTATGCTTTTGTACGGCAATGATTTTTGTTTGTTTGCTTTCTCTGAAATAGCGTTTAAGAGGGGAGAAATGAATTTTATTGCAACTATAAATAATGCTAATCGCAAGATCCCCTACCGCCACACCCCTTAATGATGAAATAAGCTGCAGCTGTGCTGTAGTATAATCGCGTCGCATGTTGAATTAATTCGTATGGCTGGGACTTCGATGGAAAAAAATAAAGAAACAACAGTAACAACAACAACAAAATAATATCGATAATTGCCGAAACTCACTACTGCAGTTTGTTATAACTTGTAAATTTCCCCTACATCCACGAAGTGGCGAAAATTTATATCGCGGTTATTAAATATGCAGAGGGTTGAGAGATATTGAACTACGTGTAATTAATTACACTAATAAACTGGAGTAAACAATACGAAAATCTAGATTACATGAAATCACACAGGACAGACATATACATGTATATATTATATGTATATAATATATATATATATGTACGCTCATTTAATCTCTCGTTCTAGGGCAAATTTGTCAAAGTTTTCGTATAGTCTAAAGTCTTGACGAACAACACAGACACTCACATTACCACACAAACACCGCATACATACGTTAAAGAGCTATTTTTGAAATTATAATTTTAAATATTTTTCATATATAAAATTACGGGTTACTGTTTAGCTCGTTGCATATTTATCTACGGTAGAGAATAATCTAAATACCGAACGTACGTACTTAAACGTGTATCATTTGTTTTGTTTTTTTTTTTCCCCTTATCTTCCGAGAGACAAAAATTGAATCATTATGAGCAAATTAATATCGATAATTGGCAATGCAACGGTGTTGAAGTTTAACGAATGAGAAAATATATTACGTAGTCTAGATTTCCATTTAAACGTAAAGGAGAAAGAAAAAAAAAATTCTACACACAAATATTTCTTCGGTCCCATCTACTGTGTTGACAGTGATGCAGTAATATTACGATATATAAGAATTATATATTTTTGTAGTTCTAGTGGACTCGCGCTCGGAATATCTATTTGTATGTGATCGGTATTTTCGAC
This sequence comes from Oxytorus armatus, assembly GCA_958009045.1. NCBI lineage: Eukaryota > Metazoa > Arthropoda > Insecta > Hymenoptera > Ichneumonidae > Oxytorus > Oxytorus armatus. The sequence continues at coordinate 5,644,612 of OY253744.1, forward strand.
TCGTCTGATTAAAAAAAAAAAAAAAAAAACATTCTTGTACGTAGTACGTTGTAGGAGTGAAAGAAGAAACTTTGTTCTTTCTTTTTTCTTCTTTCTCTCTCGGAATGTTTGGAAAAAACAGATCAACTACAAACCTAACATTAGACCTAGGCAGTCCTGTATATATAAATTAAATGTGTCCACAGATGTGTCTGTATTAAATTTTTTTTCTTCGGGAAAGGGGGGGCGAGAGCGAAGAAGAAACTAATTGTAATAAATTCGTTAGCAATGGCAGACACCCTGATCGTAATTTTTCGAGGTGTTTTGTTGTCCGTCTCGTTGCACACACTGGCATTAACCCGAGTAGTCAATATAACAAAAAGAAACAAATACACACATACACAAAGAATGAAGAAAAAGAGAAATGGAGGATTGTGTCTGACGTCACACATTTGTATGACTTGTACGAAGTATTAACTAACTAATGATCTCGATTCCTCAGCGTATTAAAAGTTGAAAAAAAAATCATCGCGTTCCTAACGGTGCTCGTACTGCATCTTTTCATAACATCTTGAAAAATTATTATTTTTTATCTCCCTTCCATACGCATGTCCTTTGAATCTTCAGACGATTTACCACGCATATGCCCGAAGTGTAGTATCGTTCGCCAGCTGTTTGAACAGTGTACTTCGATTTTTCGAGATAAACCATTCTCCCTACAGACCATTTGTTACATTAATGATAACGCGCTTAAGATAACAAAAAAAGAAGCTTTCAAACTCAGCATTCGAATTAATCGGATTCCTCGATTTATGAGAAATCTTCGACGCTACTTAGACACAACAATATGTACGTCGCGCGAAATATTTGAAAAAAAATGCGAAAAAAAAAAAAATTTGAAGTTGACACGCAACAACACGGATAATTCGTCGATTCGATATTTTTTTATCCTCACTTGCCGTGTCCAATCTGTGTGTATGTTAAATCCTACAATAACGATTTTGTGCACATCATTCCGCATCTCGTTAAAAAAAAAAAGGCAAACACTATTTTGTACATCATCTCTCTCTTTTTTACTCGTGCGCATGCTGTAAATTTATCGCACCGGAATTATTACATGGATCATCCAAAAGATTTTTTCACCGTCCACAACCGTAACGAGTCAAAGAATCCTGCATGTAATGTTTAAAAACTGAATAGCACGATACTTTTTAATGCTTTGACAGTGTCGTAATGTAAAAAATGAAAATCCAAAATATCTCGATAAATAACATCAAAGAAATTCTCAAGCGTGTCGATACATAGAAACGTGTGTTTTACTCTCCAAATTTTGTTTCAATTTTAAGGAAATATCATTCGATACTAAATCATTTTCCTCATCGAAATATCATTGGGACTTATCTTTTTTTGTAAATCGTAAATTGTCACAAAAAAAAAAGAAGCGTGAGAAGGCGAATGCAATAAACCTGAGCCTTGAAACCCTTTCCCTGTCTCCTTAGATCGCTCCGGATACCATGAGACCCCTGCCAATGGAAGCTACGAGCACTTCTCTAGATGAGCTTAATAATAAATGTTAATTGTCTAACACGAACATTTTGTTCACATATTCATTGAAAAATAAAAACACACACACACACACACTCTCATACACCAAACCCGAATCGATCATTCTCGAAGGGGTTGATCTTAGGCAAGGGCAAATAAAAAAGAAAATTATTTAAGAAAAAAGAATGGGCTAATAGTCATCGTGACGATTTTTGAAATTTGTGTACCTGAAATTGTTTTGCTAAACGACGATTGTGCTTTTCTCTGTTTTGATCAGTAGGCTCGTAATTCTTTTATTACTAACCGGTACAAAACCGATAGTTGAATGTCAAGGGCGTCAAAAGCGACACCAACAAAGTCCAAACTTGAGAAATGAAAAAGAAAAAGGCATTAACATATAATGTAACAATCATTTATTGGTTTTTGAGAGAAAAAAAAAGTACGTAATTCGCCCAACAAACGCAAAGCATTTTCGGATGGAAAAAAATAATATGAAGAAAGAACGCTTGATGTGACGAGTTTATATTACTTAATATTTCCATGGAGAAATCGTCGGGTCTTGATTCCAACATCATTTATTCCTTGTGCATAATGTTAAATTGGGTAAATAAATTTTTTCACGGAATAAATACAATTTCTACTGTTTCACGAGAATGAAATTAACAAATTTTCGTACGATATGTACATACGCAGCATTGCTAATGTGTGTGAAAGAAAATTGTTTTTTTCTTAACAATGATCGAAGGTTAGGACCTGCTTGATTTCTCGATGAGAGATAATAAAATGTTGAAATTACAGTATAACTCGAATTCAACACCGATATCATGAATATTTTGTGTACGTTAATATTTACTTATGAAATTACTCACACTATACCTATTTACCTATGTTGTTGTATATAATATACATAATTAAAATTTAATTTCATGGGAACACACATGGCTACTGTATTATTAAGGTCGTTCATGTTGAATATCTTTGTTCTTCTTCTTCTTTTTGAATCGTTCGTTTTTTGTCGCTTAGCTTTTTTTTTTTCCGTGAGCTTAATTTGTCGCTACACTTTATGAAATTATCGGCTGATATCAGTCATTTCAGCATCGCGACTGTAAAACAAGTAATTATTGCAAACAGAGAAAGAGAGAGAGAGAGAGAGTGAGAGTGAAAGAGGAAAAAATGTTGATAACTAAATTATTTACTCGATCCTTCGAACCCACGATGAGCTTCCAAACCGTACGCACAATTAAAAATTTTCACTCGAAAATTCTTCAACGAATTTATAAAATAATACATTTGTTTGTTTGTTTTTTTTCTGCAATGAACTTAAAATAATTAATAAAACGTATCGAGAACGAGACGAATAGTTAAAACTTCATTTGTGGGACCATTTCGTTCGTTTGTTCATTGTGCAAATTAAGCGTTATATCGCTCGTAGATAAATTAACGTTCGAGGATATAAATGTTACGAATAATTAAATTCAGATTCCTTGTTGCTCCAAATTGACAAAAAAAAATAAATTAAAAAAAAACGTTTTGCAACCGAAAAAATGAATGTGGCTGGAAAAAGAAGAATTTCCAAAGTGAATGAACGTGAAATTTGTCGTTTTCGCGTCTCATCGGACGAAGGATGCATGATCTTCTGCGAAGTTTGGTTTAACATGATTTAACTCGCAATTTATTGCAAGAACAAACCTTTATCTAATAATTGTCCGAGTATTACGAGTCGCTTTTTTTGTTTGTTTTTTTTTCGTAGCTTAGCACAGTTGTATACTCCTCATGAAGCCCTTCCTTTTGCTACTAAAACAAATATAATTATAGTTCAAAAATAAATATCCATTTATCGTTTGGCAATCAACAAGATTTCAATGGAAACGAATAATTTTAGGAGAATGATATTGAAAATCGGCAATGATTCTTCAACAATGGATCACACCTGAAAAAAAAAAAACAAATAATAAAAAGAAACAGGGAGGGGGTTGCGATCGACGTGAAACTATTTTTTACATGCATCCGAGGAGCAAAACTATCCTAAACGTTATAATTAAACAATATCCGGTTATAGCTCTGTGTAGTGCGAATGGAAAGAAAAAAAAAACAATGAAAAATTTGTGAAGTAACTGTGCCAACTTGACGGGGGTCGAAAGTTACGTCATCTAATCACGTGATTCTTTAAACAGAAAAGAAAGAGTCACTTTATGATGATTACAATTTATATCGACCTCGAATGATTAATAAAGTTTATCCAGCTGCTCAATGTGTTTCATTGAAATTTTATTGTTCTTCCACACTTAGTTTAACCCCCCCTCCCCCACGAAAATTTCAGTAGCCGAGGGAATGGGTTGTTACGTTAACTCGCGGGTTTCAGTCGAATGTGATTTTTTTCCTCCTTTACTTCGTTTGTATGTTTTTTTTTTTTTTTACTAATATAAAACCTTTGCATGATTTTCTGTGGATTGTCTATAAAAATTTTCGCGGAACGTATTAATAAGATAATCGTGTTAATTCGTAATCTTACGGGAGAGTGCTCTCTGTGACAAATTTCTTTAAATCCACCTCTGCTCCCGATATCTTCCAAATTCCTGTGACATCCAATTTTTTTTAACATCTATAAGAAAGAAAAATTACACAAAAATAAATGATGCATTTACGTCTCGTCTCAAGTAGCATTACTGTAATATGATTGCTAGACTGGACATTCTGAAAGTGACAAAATGAGGACTACCATCGACAGCAGCAACAACGGAGATTACTCTACGAGCGATGAGTGTACAAAATAGCACTATAAGTAAGAATACAAGCACCGTTGGTTACTCACTACTCACTACCAAAAAAAAAAAAAGGAAAAAAAAGGAAAAAAAAAATATGTGCGACACACTTGTATACCTAATTATAACGATATATCGATTGTAAGGTTTATTGTACAAAGCATTTCATCTTCTGCCAAGGGTAAAGAAAACAAAAAAAAACAAAAAAAAAACAAACAAAGCTCTAAAACTTTCAGGCTCTTTGTAGAATACGGAGAAACATCTCTTTCTCATTATTTTTTTTCCATTATTATTATTTTTTTCTTCTTTTGTAAGTTTCTGATCTAAGTGTATGAACAATGGTATATAAATACGGTTATATATTTTTGTAGACATCTTTTGTAGACCCTTTTCTCCTAACAACTTGAACGTACCTGGAACAATGGACTGACAGTGATGGCATTTTTTACCTTACCAGAAGATCATTGTTTGACTACTGTACCTGATGCGCTAAATTCAAACGACTAAATCGTGACTCGCTGTAAGTAGCTTTTTTCAGCAGAAGAAAATGAAAAATCGATCAATTAAAATTTAATTCCGGAAAATCAATGACTGTAAAGTCAAAACGTTTCCTCCTTCATTCGGCCATTAGAAAAAGAAATAATGCCCTTTATCGGAGCAATCGTTTGACTGTCCATCTCGATTCAATATCTTCATTGTATCGTACTTCTTCTTTTTTTTTTTTTTTTCACTTTTACATTTCGTTCGGAACAAGCCTTTTCATTCACGGTAAATCTTTGGAGCTAGTTCATCTCTTCGTACTGTCGTCGTGTCAAATTTTTTTTTATTGCTTCTCCAAGTATTCGCAGCGTTATCCTTGGCTAATGATTTTCTTTAAATCCCGAGAGTGAAAAAATTATATATATATGTATATATATATATATATATAAAATCATTGGCATTAATATACTTGAACTTCATATTGTCATGTATGTAAGATAGGTATATTATTGTATTTCAATGTGTAGCTGGCGAAATTTGAGAATCAAATCTGTACTATGTTTGAAATCGGTATTACAATAGAATTGAATATTTGGTATGAAGATATAGCGTCTCTATTAGAGTATATTTATATATATGACTGTGTGCGTGCGCGCGCGTGCGTCCACCTTTGCCCATCCTTCGTCGTCTCGATGTTAGATAAAGAAAAAAAAAACAAGATATATGAAAAACATACAAACGCCATGAATAATATTGAGAAATATAATATTGTATATGGACCGTTCGACGTTCGAGTCAACGGTCGTGAGTCAAACTTTTGGAGATACATATCTGCCCCCGTATATTTGAACTTTTACGCTTGTTAAATGATTCATGGTCGGTTCTTATTAGATGCAGAACGAGAGAGCTATGATACAGCTAGAAATGAACGGACGAATGAATTTCTCGAATCGTCATTATTTTTTATTACAACACGTATATAATAACTCACAAATTACAAAAACACATTCTATTTTGTTCGAGTTATCACATTATAGATTTCTTGACAATCAAAACAATCGTACAGTTTTGTGTTTATTTAATACAAAAAATGTATCATTTTCACAAAATTTCCAACCGTGTTTCTCACGTATTTTTCGTACATCTCGGTCGGTTTATATGTCAACTTCGATCGGTTGTAATTCATGTAAGTTTCAAAGTAGTAGAGGATGAAAAATTCGTTCGTAAAGTCGAACGAACGCGATACGAAACAATGGCTTCGTTAAAATTCTTTAAGGAGACCGTCAAATTGTACTTTTTTTTTCTTCTCGTATTACAGTATAAATACGAATTTGTGCTTGAATCGTTAGAGCGAACGTATAATTGTCACCCGGAGTGTCGTAATTGTTATTAGTGATGTATTCAATTCGTAGCTCTTCACGTTACGATTTTTTTGTTGTTGTATCTTTTCGCTCCGCTAAAGTATAAAGAAAAAAAGAGACGGTTTTACCCGCGAAGGGACTTTTGATTTGAACGCGAGATATTTCATGTTCTAAATACTCGACAATCCAGCGAGCAAACTCGTCAGTTAAGACAGTCATGAGATTTGCACAATCACAAAGTACCTAGTTATATATATACATACATCTATGTATATATATATATGTACTTTAATTCGTAAAGAAATTTTGTATCACATATGCCTTTATGTAAACGATGCGTTAATTAGATACAGTGCCACAAAAACTCTTGCGTACTCTACTATCTAGATATATCTACATCGATGTTCTACGTAAATGTTTAACAAATTTTATCTTCACTTTTTTTTTTCTCCTTATTATTTCACTGCAATCGATTTATTTTTATATCATCACCTTGTATCGTTAATTATTATTATAACATTGTGCTTCTGTAATTTATTTATCGAAGTTGGAAGCGAGAAAAAAATGCACATCAATTATCAATTTGATGATATTTTTAATCCCACCTATATAATTCTGCATTCGTAGAAACATTAAAACTTGACTCTCCCCTTGAATCCGTTTTTTTTTTCAAAATTTTTTTTATGAAAATAATAATTAAGAATTTTTTGTTTCGCGGTAGAAAATGTATATAATCTGTCCCAAACTGTTTCCATTGTTGTTTTTGGTTTTTTTTTTTTTTTTTTTTTTGAATCATTTAACTAGATACGTTACGTTGATAATCGATGATAAATAAATCGTCGCGATTCCAGTTTCAATGACAACAACTTGTCGTTCTGTAGCGCGCTTTCTATTACAGAGTATGTATATATATAAATATATATATATATATATATATATATATGTGTGTTCAACATTTCGATAGCAACCGTGGATACGTACGTTTTACGATTTTTTTTTCTTTTCGTTTCATCATAATGGCGGCACCAAAACTTCGTGAATCTCCATCGTTGATTTATATATTTATCTATTGGTCGTCCAGCCTCGCCAGATTGAAGCGATACTTGCAGCTGCGCTTGTCACCAAACCACCAGCTACGCTCTGATTAACTTGGATACTCGAAGCTTGCGAGCTTATCGTCCCGCCGGGATAAGGTACGGTCATCTCCGGACATGGTACGTTAGGCACCTGAGAAATAGTTACGGGGTGACGTTCGATATTGAAAAGAAAAGGAATATCGTCGACAAACGACAAGATTTATAACATTGTAATACTTACAGCCTCCCATTCCCAATTGAAGGCGTCTCCCTCCTCGTCAGAGGTCGAATCCTCGCTGTTCTCGAGATCGGGCACCAACTGATCGTGCATCTCTTCCAGAACACTCGGTTCGAGCTCCATAGGTCCGACTCTAAATAGGTTTTATTAAAAATTAAATAACGCGGTAAATGACTGATTAAAAAAAAAAATACGGTCGGTAACGATGGTTATTTGTATTTAGTTCGGACGTATACAAATTATCCATGTTATCGGTAAAAATTGCTAATTCATCGAATGAAACAGCGAATTTAATGACATTCCGAACGTACCTTCCAAAATCGCTTATATTGGTATTGAGCAAATGCATCAGATTTTGCAGCGTGTGCAACGGATGTAGTACAGCGTTATTCGTGTTCTGAGTGAAGCATAAATGAAGAACGTTGCTGTTTAGCCTCGCAACTTTTCTGGCAAACTTCTGGCTGGATATTTCGTTACCGCCGAATTCGCTAAAATATCAATTATTATTATCAAAGTATTATTGTTAAATCGGAACATTGATTGAAGAAAAGAAAAGACAAAAAATAGGCCATCCCGCTGTCTCGTCATCCTTCGATTAAAAAGTATTTATGTATATATGCTCACCTACACGCAATTTTATAGGGCAATCTGACGTCTACGTAATAAGCAATTATATTAACTAATTGCGTTGTGTAAGTCAGAGCCGCGCTAATATTATGCGCGGGATTGTGCATTGCGTTATCCTTGTTAGCGCCTGGTATGCCATCTTTAGTAGCGGCGACTGAAAAAAAAAAAAAAAAAAAAAAAGGTGTAGGAAATTTTCGAACATGTGTAAAATTGAAAACGCCTTTTAATCAATCTCTCTAACTTGCAATTTCTTCTATTTGACTAAATGCAACAGTTTAACTACCCCAGAGAGAGTAAGCACTGTAGTCTCCCGAGCCTGGCAGAGTAGCAGCCACAATACGAAGTTGTATTTCTAAGCTATTCTCAGTGTCACTAATCCATCGTCCTCTTACGTATGAAGTTCCTGAAGCGTCTGCCAGAGCGCACGTTACGATATCGGAACTTAAATTCTCGTCCTCGCTGCTGCACGAACTATAGAAGAATATATTGCAATGTCAACGAAACATATTTAAGAACAAACATAGAGATTGGGGCGATTTTTATTTTTTCGACTATTTTTTTTTTTCAGTCCCCACCCGAAATTTTGTTGGATATGTCGAAAAAGAAATTCCCTGAAAGTTACAGCCCTCAATATTAATTCTAAGTACTTTCCCAAAGCGTGAGAAGATTTTCCATCTAAAATACACGTAAATCGAATTTTTTTTCTCTTCAAATTTCTATAACTCAGCCGCATTTTATGCTATCATATTGTTCTTGGTTTCGATTTACTGAGAATAAAACAATCTAAAAAAATGCCTTTTGCGGCGAAAGTGTAAATTGTACTGATAAGTTGGTACGGGTCACTGAAGTTGATTTTTACCCAAAATTCTCATTTTTTTGCTGTTCCCTACGAAACAATTAACTTTACGAAAAAAATGTAAATGAAAAATTTGTTGGAAATTTAATTTCCTACAAAAAAGGTCGTATCGACCCAATTTCTTAGATCAATATTTCTTGGGATGTTAAACTTTAACTTATGAGTAGTATAAAATGTATAAAATATGAAATATTAAATAATAAAAAAAATAAAAAAATAAAAAGTTCAATATCTCAAGAAATATTAATCTAAGCAATTGGGTCGATAGGACCTTTTTTATAGGAAATTATATTTCCAACAAATTTTTCGTCTACATTTTTTTCGTAAAGTCAATTGTTTCGGAGATAACAGCAAAAAAACGAGAATTTTGGGTAAAAATCAACTTCAGTGACCCGTACCAACTCACCAGTACAATTTACACTTACGCCGCAAAAGGCACTTTTTTAGATTGTTTTATTCTGAGTAAATCGAAACCAAGAACAGTATGATAGCATAAAATGCGGCTGAGTTATAGAAATTTGAAAAAAAAAAAAAAAAATTCGATTTACGTGTATTTTGGATGGAGAATCTTCTCACGCTTTGGGAAAGTACTTAGAATTAATATTAAGGGCTGTAACTTTCAGGGAATTTCTTTTTCGACATATCCAACAAAATTTCGGGTGGGGACTGAAAAAAAAAAAATCGCGCTAATAGAGATATACAAAAAAAATGGAATAAGTACCTGCTGTTTGGTACAACCTGTCTAAGGGGAAAGATATACTCGGTCAATTGTCTCGCAGCTGCTCTCACAAATTTCTTCAATTTATGCCTCTTTCTCTCAACCGCATCCTTCTTTTGGACTTGCAAAACTTTTAACCCTTCCACATATTTGTACAACTTCTCAACTCTCTCCTCGTGTCTTGGGAGCCTGAGTACGAGCTGAGAGTTGACATCCTTCAAAACATTCAGCCTCTGATTACCTGTTGATGTTAAAATTGTTGTTCTATGTAATTCACATTGTAAGTCTAAAAAATATTTAATTCATTCTTCGTACAGGAATTAAAAATATTGTACTAAGACTTTGCCATTTTTTCCGTAACAGAATGAATAAATAAATTCATCGATACATAGAGAAATAAATTTAAAGAATATATTACCTCTGTTGATACTCTGTTTTGTTTCTTTCACCAGAGTCTGCAGGAGCCTCACGCGTTCTTTACATATACTAATATCACATATCTGAAAGTGTCGTTCAAAATTTGTAACATTTCATGTTTTTGTTTAAGACTCACATTCAGAAAATAATTAATAAATATTCATAAAAATTCATGCCGTATAGAAATACCATCTTGTCCTTTTGCCGAAGTTTCTCAAGAGTCTCTGCGCATCTCTCTTCCAACTGGGCCCTGGAAGCTTTCAGCCGTAACATCCGTAACTGTTTATCCGCAAACCTGCGCCCAAACAATCAAATAAATGAATAAAAGTGTTGCAAAAAAAAAAATTACACATTGTCGTAGATCCATTGTATATCTCGAAAAAATCACGAGTAGAAAATTCAATAATTCTCGTGCAAAAATTAATTGTGAAGATATTTAGGAAAAAAAAAAAAAACAAAATTTGTACCGTTCGGAGTAAACAGAGGTAGAGTGAACGAAATCCCCATTTTGTATGCACTGCCTGCAGTAAAATATTCGTCTGCTGTTGTGACAGAGAGGACACTTCAATAAATTGAGACTCAAACGGCTTGTGACCTCTTCGAGCTCCGACGACAGTTGAAAATCGGCAGGAGCTGTACAAGAACCATCGGAGCTGCTTGTCGCCATAACCAATAACCCTCAGAACAATAGAAAATAATGAACTAATCAACTAATGGAGAATAATATAATGCACCCTCTCTTGTTGGTTGTCACTGATCAGCTGACCCGATGTTTACTTTTTGGAGAGGGACAACAAATGGAATCTTTAAACGAGTTAAAAAAAACACTGGCAAGCAAGCACTCACACACACACACACACACAGGAGCGCGTACGTTTTTTTTTTTTCGTTCGTAAATCGAGAGATTCTTTTTTGAACTTGTCGATTCGCGTTACCTGAGAAGTTATTCGAGGAAGAGCACGAAATTGAAAAAAAGTGTTCTTTTTTTTTCTAGCAGGGGAAAGGATTGCTACAATCTACGTACAAAATATCGTCAAGGCGAGGGCGAAAATAAACTTGAATTTTGCCTCTCGCGCACTGGCACTATGTCATCACGTTCTCGACAATACACACATACATATTTTCTTCACTACTACGCCGTAGTTGAATTTTGATATGTAGTTTATTTGTAGATTCGCTATGCGTTTTCGTGCATCGAACATTTTTTTTATTACCAGCGCCGCCCTGGCGGAGAACTGTTCATTGTATAAAATGATTTTATCATCTGCTAGTTAATTCTTCAAGACACTTCTTCGTTTTACCTCTAGAATTCGCTGCACGGTGATCAGCTGTTCGATGCCGCTCTCTTAAGAATCGGCGATGCTTATTTTTTTGGTTATGCTTATTAAAACTTCATAACAAGATAACTATAATTTTTATGTGATAGATGTAAACAAAAAAGAACTTACATGAAATCTTGAGTTTTATCGTCGTACATAAAATAGTGTAAAATTTCTTTCAGGATCCTTATAATTTCATATTTAGGATGGATGATCCTAAGTAACACTTATCTAGGTTAGAAACCGACAAGTTTACGCCGGGATGTTTATGTTTATTTTAAAAAAATATACCGATAAAAATGTATTTGTATGAATATTTTATGATTCAAGAAAAGTGCTATTGTTTCTGTGAATCTACGTGAAATATTAATTTTCATTATAATACATTGTCAATGGTTAGTCACTGTTCATTGTAACTTCTTTTAACAGGTACCTGATTGCAAAATTCTGGCTCTATAGTACGCCAATACGAACAATCATGACGTCTATAATAAAGTTACATGCCATTTCTGGGGCCATGGACGAATCTCCGCCGTGTTACATACTCCAAGTTGATGAATTGCGAATATTGCTCGATTGCGGCTGGGACGAAAATTTTGATCAGGACTTTATGAAAGAATTGAGAAGGCACATTCATCAGATAGACGCCGTTCTTCTTTCGTATCCGGATCCTCTTCATCTTGGGGCGTTGCCTTATTTGGTGGGAAAATGCGGTCTCACCTGTCCCATCTACGCGACCATACCGGTTTACAAAATGGGTCAGATGTTTATGTACGACATGTATCAGGTATTTGTCAATTTGATTAATAAAGTATCGTGTTAAAGATCTATAATGTGGGAGGGTAATTAATTAATTGATTGATTCATGTATGTACGCGTTTTTCCACACATTCTCCACAAAAATGCTAAACAAAAAAAAACAGTAACCAGAGTAAATAAGCAATCATCTCGGTGAAATCTTGACACTATAATGCACATTAGTATTATTTTATTACAAAAAAATATTTACAAGAAAGAAGAACAAAATTCATCGAGTACAAAGAACTTCTGATGGCTCTGGAAGCTATATATTATTTTCTGCTCATTTTTTGCAGTCACGCCATAACATGGAAGATTTTGATCTTTTCACTTTGGACGATGTGGATGCAGCTTTCGACAAAATAGTTCAATTAAAATACAATCAAAGCGTGTCGATGAAGGGAAAAGGCTACGGGGTTACATTGACGCCGTTGCCAGCTGGACACATGATAGGCGGCACAATATGGAAAATTGTTAAAATAGGGGAGGAGGATATAATTTATGCGGTGGACTTCAATCACAAGAAGGAGAGACATTTGAACGGTTGCGAATTGGAGCGACTTCAGAGACCGTCGCTCCTGATAACGGACGCTTTTAACGCGACTTATCAACAGGCTAGAAGAAGAACCAGAGATGAGAAACTCATGAGTGGGTGAAACAGTTTTTTTTTTCAATTTAGAGCAATCCATATTCTCAGAAGTAATTATTCAAAGCTCACTCTATTCGCGTCAGCTAGTTACTTTCGCTATAATGAGCAAGACAATCTAAAAAAAAATCTTCTTTTTCTAACCTAATAATTATAAATCATATAATGAAACGAAAAAATCTTCAGCCAATATCTTGCAAACGCTGCGTGGCGGTGGAAACGTTCTCGTCGGTGTCGATACTGCCGGTCGTGTCTTGGAGCTCGCTCACATGTTGGATCAACTTTGGCGCAACAAGGAATCCGGTCTTCTCGCTTACTCGCTCGGTTTACTGAACAACGTCAGTTACAACGTTGTCGAATTTGCTAAATCGCAGATCGAGTGGATGAGCGACAAATTGATGAGAAGCTTCGAAGGGGCGAGAAACAATCCGTTTCAATTTAAACACTTGCAGCTTTGTCATAGCATGGCAGAGTTGAATCAAGTACCTAGTCCGAAGGTAATTCATATTCTTAATCTTCACTGACGATGGAAATAAAAACACAAATTTAGTGAAAACGAAATTTTGCATTGCAACAGGTTGTACTGGCGAGTACACCGGACATGGAATGTGGCTTTTCGCGTGATCTTTTTCTTCAATGGTGTTCCAATCCTCAAAACAGTATTATAATAACGAGTAGAACGTCACCGGGAACTTTGGCAAGAGATTTAGTTGAGAACGGTGGTAATCGTAGCATAACGCTGGACATAAAGAGGCGCGTTAAATTAGAAGGATCGGAGCTCGAGGAGTATCAGAAGAAGGAGAAGGCTAAACAAGATCTCATAAAGCAGGAACAAATGTATGTTTATTTTACAAATAAAAAAGAGTCAACGTGTTCAGTTGTTTTGGATGTACGAAAAATGTTTATTTCTTCTATTTCTCTGTTCAGGGAAACGGCCGACGTTAGTTCAGAGTCGGAGGACGAGATAGAAGTTGGTACTGGTCGAGGAAAGCACGATTTATTGGTGAAACAAGAAACGAAACCTGGATTTTTTAAGCAGAGCAAGAAGCAACATCCGATGTTTCCGTTTGTCGAAGAAAAAATCAAGAACGACGAGTATGGTGAAATAATAAGGTGATTACGGAATGAATTGCGTTTTTTCTTATGTAATAAAAAATAACTATTATACAGAAATTTTCATCGCTGTTTATTCGTTTTGCAGGCCAGAAGAGTACAAGATAGCTGACGCTATACCAGAGATGGAGGACAACAAAGAGAACGTGGAGATGAAACAGGACGAGACTGCTCATCATCCGGACACTGCGTCGGATATTCCGACAAAGTGCGTACAACAAAGTCGGACGATAGCGGTCAATGCATCGATTATGTACATCGATTTCGAGGGTAGATCGGATGGCGAATCGTTGCAAAAGATTTTGGCACAATTGAGACCGCGAAGGGTTGTATTTGTGCGAGGTACGCCAAAGGATACGGAAATTATGGCGCAACAGGCTCAGGCAGCCGGTGCTAGAGTTTTTATTCCCGGTAGAGGTGAAACTCTGGACGCTACGACGGAAACACATATTTATCAGGTGGGCGACGTCGTGAGGAATATTTTAGTTTGCAACGATGAAGGAAAATGATTTTTTTCTTAAACATACAAGCTCCTAACGATTATCTGATAATTCGATTTATTTCGTTTGCCCGAAGGTTCGTTTGACCGATGCGCTCGTTAGCGGGCTAAATTTCTCGAGGGGCAGAGGTGAGTCTGAGGTCGCCTGGGTGGATGCGTTGATGTCGGCCCGTGATCCTATCTGTCTCGATGCTGTTGCCGACGCGGAGCTCGAGGATTCCGATCCCAGTGACAAAATACTCACCCTCGAGCCATTGCCAGTCAATGAGGTGAGTTAAAAACGTATAACTACATACACCGAGAAAAGATTGTCCAGGAACACATACTGCCATATGTATCAGTAACGTAGAAAATTATTTGTCGTGATATTTTTTTTTTTTTTTTTTTTTATTTCCTGTTTAAATTACGATCTGTCAATTTTGATGCTTGACAATGAGTAATTGGGATGTTCAGTTTATTTACAATGGGTGAAACGTAGTAGCGTCCAGTGACGTGCCTGCGTGTTGTGATTTTTATTTTATTTTATTATTATTATTATCATTATTATTCATTTATTTTTTCAGTTTCGATTGTTTATTGGTAACGGTGTGGGAGGTCTAGAGGCTTATGTCGCTTTAGTCGCCTTGTGTCAGCGTGTTGGTCGAGTAGTTGAGTGGCTAGGTGGTTCGGGTGGTTTTGAATCCTGCCCAGGTAGTTTGTGCTATCCTTTTTTATCACTTGCTGGACTGTATCCATACGGGTGTCCCTATGGATTGTTTCGTTCGAAACATACCATGGGGCGTTGACAATCATTCGAAGCGTCTTGGATTGGACGCGTTGAATGGTGTTGATATGGCTCTCACTTGCTGAGCCCCACAATTGTATTCCGTATGTCCAGATTGGCTTTATTATTGCTTTGTATAACAGTATTTTGTTGTTCAGTGATAATTGTGACTTTTTGCCGAGTAGCCAGTACATGCTGCGGAGTTTGATATTGAGTTCCGTTTTTTTTGGTTTTCACGTGTTTGGCCCACGTCATTCTTCGTTCGAGGTGCATCCCCAGGTATTTCACGCTGTTCTGTTGCGGCAACAGTTGACCGTTGAGGCTGACTGGAGGGCAGTTCCTTGTGCGCAATGTGAAGGTGATGTGTACTGATTTATTTTCGCTTGCCTTTATTCTCCATTTGTCCAACCATTCTTGGACGCTGTCTAATTCCTCTTGAAGGGTGTTAGAGGCCTCCGTCGGGTTGCTGTTTGAGGATAGTAGAGCGGTGTCGTCTGCGAATGTTGCTACGGTGATCCCTTGACGAACTGGTAAGTCGGCTGTGTGTAGGGTGTACAAGACCGGACCTAGGACACTACCTTGTGGTACCCCTGATTTTATCGTGTATGTGTTCGATGAATCCTGTCCTTGACGTACTTGGAATTGACGGTTGCGAAGATAGGATGATAGAAGAAGAAAATATTGTGGCAGCATTTCTTTTATTTTAAATAATAATCCCTGGTGCCAGACTTTGTCGAAGGCTTGTTGTATATCTAAGAATGCTGCGGAGCAATATTGTTTTTTTTCGAGTGATTCCGATATCTTTGATGTTACTCTATGTATTTGTTCGATAGTTGAGTGCTGACTTCTGAAGCCGAATTGGTGTTCTGGTATTGCATTGTTTGTGTCTAAGAGTGGCTTTATTCTCTTCAGGAGTAATTTTTCGAATAGTTTTGATAAAATCGGAAGCAGGCTAATCGGCCTATACGAGGAGACCTCGTTGGGTGGTTTTCCTGGCTTCGGAATCATGATTATTTCCGCATGTTTCCATTGGTTCGGCTAGTGTCCTGTTCGTACAATGCAATTGAAGAGTGTGGTGATGAATACAAAGGCTTTTTGTGGTAGTTTTTTCAGCAACTGTCCTGTTATTTGGTCGTAACCAGGTGCTTTATTTGGGTTGAGATCGGTTGCGATTGTTTTTTTGACCTCGGATGGTGTGAAGTGTTGTATCGGAGGTTTCATGGGTAAGGGGATCTCCAGAAATTGTTGAATATATTCTTCGTTGTTGGTGTTTCCTGCTGGTGGTAGAGGAGTGAAGACATCCGCTAGGTGTTGTGCAAATGCTTCAGCTTTTTCTGAGTCGCTTCTAGCCCAATTCCCACCACGAGCCCAGATCGGGGGGATCGGTTTCTGAGGCCGTTTTAATGTCTTGGTTGCCTTCCACAATGAGTATTCCGTATCTTTGGTGTTTGTTAAGCCTCTGAGGTATTGTTGAATTGAATCATTCCTGAATTCGCATAAAAGCTGTTTTAGTTGTCGGGTGATTCTGTTTAGGCTGGTTTTGTCTCCTCGGTTGTGACTGAGTTGCCAAGTTCGTCGTAGTCGCCTTTTTTCCGTTATTTTTTCTTTTATGTACCTAGGGTAGTCGAGTTTTTTATCTCTTACCTCGTTTGTGGCTCGTTGTGGAGTCGCTTGCCAGGCTTTTTCGATCAGGAGCTGCGTGAAGTATTCTGTCGCAGCGTCTATGTCTTCTTCGGTTTTCAGGGTTAGTTTGAGGTTGATATTGTTTTCTATGCTTTCTCTGTATGTCGACCAGTCCGTTTTTTTGCTGTAAGGAAGGGAGCTCTTGGCTCGTCTTATCAGGCAGGTGCTGATCGTTGCAATGACCGGTGAGTGGTCAGAGGACAAGTCGGCGTTTGGTTCGATGTTGAGGTACGTTCTCGCGATTCCATTTGTGACGAAAAAGTCAAGTACATCGGGGATTTTTTGTTGATCCGTAGGCCAGTACGTGGGTTGTCCCGTAGAGAGGTGGTCATAGTTTTTTGTTGTCATGCTTTTTTGCAATTCTCTGCCTCTTGGGGTAGCGAGCCTCGAGCCCCATCGTTGGTGTTTCGCATTATAGTCCCCTCCAGCAAGGAACCTTGGGCCTAGTGTCTGAAAGAATTCTTCGTAGTCTTCTTTTTTTATGTTATGTCTCGGTGGACAGTATATTGCAGAAATTATGAGGGGGCCGTTCCAGTCAGTGACTGCGACATTTGTTGCCTGGATTTTTTCTGTTGAATATTTAGTGTGTTCGTGATGTTTTATAGTGCTTCGTATTAGTATTGCGGTCCCACCGTGTGCTGTTCCGTCCGGGTGGTTAGTCTCATAGGCGTTGTAACCAGCAATTTTGAAGTAATTTTTGTTTGTAAAGTGTGTTTCGGAGATAAGCATGATATCTATTTTGTTGATACTAAGAAAAGCTTGCAATTCCTGGCGGTGATTTGCAAGGCCGTTGGCGTTCCATAGTGCTATTAGATAAGAATGGTTCATTGTTGTTGTGCAAACTTTGTAATTACCGTATTTAGTAGGGTGAGCATACTGTTCATTAGTTGTGTTTGGCGTTCCAGTATTGTTTTGAACTCGCTGAATGTCTTTTCGATGACTGCGGCTAATCCTGAGTTGTCTGGTGTCTCGGTGTTTTTAGCGCGTTGTTCGGCGCAGGTTGCATGCGCGTATGACCGTGCTGGTGATGTATGAGCCATGATTTCAGGTTGGAGATGTGGTTCGCTTGAGGTGAGTTCGGGCTGAAGTCTAGTTCCACGTCGGGGTTGTTCTTGTAATAATTTGTTCGTCTTTTTTTTAATAATTTCTTGGTAAACAAGACAGCCTTTATAGTTTGCTGGGTGATTGCCATTACAGAGAGCGCAGGTCGCTGGTGTGTCTGCGGTTTTTTGACACACTGTTGTGTCGTGATTGGCGCCACATTTGACACATCGCGGTGCTCTGTTGCAGTACGCTTTTGTGTGTCCGTGTCGTTGGCATCGTGTGCATTGCACCGGATTGTTCCGTTTTCGAGGTGGTTCCACTTGAATTTTGGCGTTCAAGAGAACATCGAGTTTATAAATTTCTTTGTTTTTAGCGGTTGGCTCTAAATCCACGAAAAAAAGCGGTAACGGAACTTTGGTGCCTTTGCGGAATATATTGGCTACATTTCGAACTTTGTGACCTAGCTCGGTCAATGCGTTTTTTATCTCTTCTAAGGGTACAGAGGGGTGAAGTGATCTGATCACGACTCTGTAGGCGCGCTCATCCTTCAGCTGGTATGTGTGGTATTCGGCCTGCTCTTTTTTCAGCACCTGTATAATTTTTCTGTACGCTAAGGCGCTCTTCGGCATTATTTTTATTTGTCCTTCGTTGTTCGTGGTTTTATATGTGTACTCGTCCTTGTCTATGGAATTTTGCAATTCGTGGGATAGTTTTTGGATAATTTGTACGCCTGGTACAAAGATTGGCGGCGGTCTTGGTGGTTTAGCGTTCTCCGCATTTGCTATGTCTCTGTTTGGCTCACCGGTGTTTTGATCAGCTGTTCCATCAGTCGTGATCTCGTTCGTAGTTTCCCGTAGTGGGGAGAAACGGTTTGACGTGTTTGTTGACAGCTGGAGCGAGTCAACGCTCTCGATGTTTACGCGCTTGCGACGTTTGCTGATGTTTTTGTTTGGGTGGTTGACCACTTGCCATGTGTTGGGCGATACTTCGCATGTTCGGTTGAGCGTGACGAGTAGTGGTTGATATACCGGTGTCCTGCGTGTTGGTGTCGCTGTGGATATTTGTGGAGCTTCATCGCACCATTGCATTGCGGAATTTTCCGGGTTGTTGCCTTGTATGGGCAGGTTGCATTTTTTTTGGGAACTGTCATCAGTCGCTGCCATTTTGGGCATGCGACTGTGCAGTTTTGTTGCACCTTTTAGCACTTTCACTTTACTCACTAGGAAAAGTAAACGTATTCGCGTATAAGCTGAAAGCTATTTATCGACAGTATTATGGCTTCACGGGAGGTGACGACTATTATGATAAACACGTCCGATTGCCACGATAGCTGAACGACAATTTGTCGTGATATGAAAAAAAAAATCGAATCGTTTATGTCAATTTGTTGAAATGATATCGAAGCTGTCCGATATTTTTCGCAACGTATAGCGAATTCGAAAAAAACTTGTTTTTCAACATTTATCGTCCCACAGGTACCGGGCCATCAAACAACATTTATCAACGAATTGAAATTGTCCGATTTCAAGCAGATATTGAACAAAAGCAACATTCCATCGGAATTCAGCGGCGGAGTATTATGGTGCTGCAACAACAGTATCGCTGTACGACGTGTGAGTATAATAATAATTTTTTTGCTTTACTCATACGTTATAATTACGAAAAACAAATTGACCGAATGTTTTTTTTCCCGTACGTTAGCACGAAGCCGGTAAAGTGGTGTTGGAAGGTTGCCTGTCCGAGGAGTACTACAAAGTTCGCGAATTATTGTACGAACAATACGCGATCGTATGAGGTCTCGTGATCCCACTGACAAACAATCTGTACTATCGTAACTTAACGGATGGAAATAAATTTCGTAATGAAAAACATGAAACAGGACGGGAGCGCATCGGGTGTCGACATTTTTAAGGATCTGCCCGTAATTAAAACACGTTATTTTTATGATTATTTCAGATTTTATGTACAAACGTATGCAGGAAACTTGGTCGAACAAAGAAGTGAAAAGAAAAATAGAATAAAAACGAACATGGATAATTGTTAATGTTGTTCTAGGAAGCCCTAACAGGGACAACTTTTTCGCTCGAAAATTGAACAATAAAATGTTCACGGGTGAACGAAGTGAAGACAGCTACGAATAGCTATTTTCATCCTATATCCTTCCTGACTTTTGTCTCTGTATCCTCCTGAGGGTCGTTACGTCGAAGGTTTTATAGCAAAATCGTCGTAAAAATGGTTATTGCAAGTTCTTTTTGAAATTAAGATTGTGCCATCGTCATTGAAAAATCTGCCTTATCTTTTTGGCGATGAATTGAAAAATTTCGAAGTTTCGCAAGTACATGGACTTTAACGAGAAAGCTCGTTACGGTCGACGAGGACATTCCCCTCATAAAAAAATATGTTTTCCCTGTGACAAGTCAAACGAAATAGCGTGCGGCAGTTTGTATGTTAATGTATATGTCCGTGATGGTCAGAAAGCCGGCTCGCCACTGACAGTGCGTTATAGCCGGTAGCGAGCGTACACACACACGTGTTCACGTGCCAAGTATCAACACGTCAAAATTTAAATGGTTGCGCCGTGTGGACGATCGTCACGCCGATCATCACGCAAAAATCAGGTGGTCATGGTTCTCAGCTGTTGTCTACCATCTTCCTTCCATTCTCCCCGCCGCCCGACCCTACCGCGACCGTGTCTCATTGGAGGGTTGCAAATTTTTTTTTTACTCTTGTTCCTGCCAAAAACATCGTTTTGCCTCAGCGTCAAAGATTACCAATGATAATCAATAGGGATGCTGTTAACGACAAAGATACGCGCTAATGCTAACTCGTTAATGTAAAATAAGCTTGTTTTCATTGCGAAATAAGCGAAAATACATTTCGCGAGGTACTACTTTCGGGCGTAGTAATACCGGCCAGAGACTCACTTCCCTAATGTTTTCGACAAATAATCATTGAAAAATCTTCATTTTGACTCTCGCAACGGGAACGTCTTTCTCTCGTCTGTACATTTTCGCTATATGCAGGACAATTAATGTTCTACATGATGTTATATTTTCATGAAATTTGCGAATTATTTTTTAACAGCGGAGGAATGGTCGTTTTGCACGCGGGTGTGGTACCGCAGGAAGACATCGTTCATTGGCCGAATCGAGTGAACAAACTCACACACACGTGATCAAGACTTTTCTCCATGTACATGCATGTTTCACACTATCAACGCATTTTCGTTCGTTATCCAGGAGCGTAAATAACAAAAGTACCCTTTGGACCTAAGATGATCGCGAATTCAACAATATCGCTTACATCAAATCGCAATAATACGAGCCTACAATTGGTACTTCTTTTTGCGAATATCTCATTTTTACACATGTATGAGATGTAGATTTTGGCTAAATAAAAAACGATCATTGTATCATCTGAATTTAGGCTGGAGATTGCGACAATTCCAATTTACAATTGTATTTCCAGCAACTGGAAACCTACATCCAGTAGGTAAACTACGTATTGACGGTTTTCCATGCATCTGAAAATAATTGATTCTGCGTTTTTTATTCATTCACAATCTTCATCGGTTCTTCGTCACAAGATCGAGCAAAGACATGTTAATTTCTGATCATTGTTTCAGTATATCAACAGAGAACTTTTTCAATTCGCACGCCAAACATAATAAACATTATTTCGTTGTTTCGAATATTTTCGATCCTCAACAATGCTATGAAAAGATTTCCCGAAAGAATCGCAAAAAATTAACATCGTGCGTTCTGTGTCTGTTGGTGAATGGAAAGAAAAAAAGATTCATCGGCGCAACGAGAGAAGCGATAAACTTTTGTGAAATACATACGATCCTGGATTACTGGTCTCGGTCGCTGTGCCCGAGGGGGTCGAGAAGGGGTTTTCGCACACACATCAGAGACCGGCGCGCGCGCGCGGAACCCAACAGAATTCACTTCTCGCCGGCTCAACAAGAACGCGTCGACGTATGCACCGCGCGCTTGCCTCGACAGGGCACACGATATATCTCTGTTATTTGTAATAAAACCAACGAGAAAAAAAGAACGACGAGGAGAAGCGAAAAAAAAAAAAAAAATCGCCCGAAAAAAAAAACCAGAAAGAAAGAAAAACGGTGCGTAGAGAGAGAAAAAATAAATAATATCCGGTAAAAATTGGACACCAGTGTGAAGAGCCTGCAGGATTAGTGATTTAAACGTTACAACAAACGAGGAAAAGGAAAAAAAAGACAAAAAAAATGTCCGGAGAAAAGCGTAGCCAGGATTGCGAGGATACTCTGAATGCCGAGACGGTGATAATCGTTGATATCGAAGGAACGACCACCAGCATTAGCTTCGTAAAGGTAACAAAGAGCATGGCCGGTTTGTGCGAACGCAGCGAGAGAGAGAGAGGGAGAGAGCCGAAAGCGCCGGGCGGTCCATATATTCGCACACATTTTTTCTTTTTCTCTTTCATCAATATCTTCGGCTCGTTTATCTCTGATAGAACAAAATTTCGTACAGTGTTTTAATCTTCGAACGGCAAATGTATTATTTCACGAGGATTTCAACGATTGTCCGGCGTGTTAATGGATATTTTACGAAAATTATTTTCGTCGCGGGCCATGTCTCCCGCGGCAAGGACCAAGTATATGCCGGCTTTCTCTATCTCTCTCGTCTCTCTGCTTCTCGTCGTTTCGTCCTCGCCGCGAGCTTCCCTCGATATTTCGCGAGACACACCGCGGCCCCGCGAATATGTCGCGAAAATTTCACTCGTCCTTTTATCCACAATTCACGTTTCATACTACTCAAGATCCGTAAAGTGACGCGAATCGTCGAGTGATTTTTCATTTTTTTACGATTTTCAACGTTGTTCACGCGCGATTTGTCGTTACGAAAAAAAAAAAGAAGAAAAAAAAGTCCGTTAAATATACTTCGACGCTTTCATCATCGTCGTATATATATGTATATATCTATTAAAGGTGAAAATAAGAAATATAATTTTATACAAATTACAAATCGTTATTATTGTTAATATTTGAATTTGATTGATTTTTCCTTTTTGTTAATAATATAATATGATAATTGCCGATGATCAATGAATTAATCATTATCAAAGATTTTGCATTTCTCTAGGAGGCACTGTTCCCTCATATCAGAGAAAACTTGAAGCAATACATTGAGAAGAATTGGGATGCTGAGGAGTTTAAGGGTGACTTGGAAAAATTGAAGGAGCAGGTGAGTCGAGTTTATCCAAATATACATCAAATTTCATGAAAATTAAATATTGATGGTTTTTTTTTCCTTTTTTCCGGTTTTCATAGTTTTAAATATTTTTTAACGAAAAAATTTCATTAACTCGCGAGTTTCAACAATGAGGATTGGATATCCTCTCACAGTTTTGGAGCAGATGTCTGTCAGAATTTCTACCTGAGAAATATCCTTTGTCCCAAAATCTCTCTTATACCCCAAGACATAGATGGCAGCCATGAACTTGTGTTCCATGAATAATTTTAGGGATCCAAACTTTTCTCTTCCAACAAATCATAGCCGAACTCGCGTTGCTTTCAGGGTTCTGCGAAATATAATTTTTTCATAACAATCGATAAATTGCAATTACAACATTTTTGCTGGTGTATCGTCACACATATATATATATATTTTTTTAAATATATTCGTTGGTGTATGGAATTTCTAGGAACATTACCAGCATGAAATATCAATTTTTATAAACTGTAATTGGATGTTGAAACATTACAATTATAGTCTTTTTTTTTATGTAATTGAAACAAAAAGGTTTTGTTCATTTTTACAAGTCTCGTTACTTGCCTCGCTTTGAAATAATTCAACGTGAGGTAAGTAAGCGTTGCGTAACAAGACTATAAAGTTTTAGCGAGGATATAGAATTATTTTTTGACAAATTATCTTCGATCAGCAAAGATCAGAGATAATTTGGATATCATAGCGCGCGGAGTGACACTTTTTGATAAGGTAGTCGCGAGAAATCACGAGATACTCAGGACCACTAGAGATCGCACTTGTAGCATTATTGGGTAATACTGATCCTTGCGCAGTTCGTGTAAAACAGCGGATTGAAAAAAAAAAAAAAAAAAAAAAATGTATGTAGCCAAAAATTGCTTCACCGAGGAAAAATAAAAAACTCTCTTGCTGCTGTACTATATGTGTCTATTGTATGTGCGGATTTTCAAAATTTTATTGCCCGCACCGGCATTCTATCGTTTAGACACTGACGAATAATGAACAGAGTCGTTGTAGTACAGCCGCTGTTTTACCCGATATGTACCGATTGTCAGAAATGTGCAAAATCAAAAATTTCAATTACCTCCGAAAAACAAAAAAAGAAATTCAAAATTCCTACTGATTATGTTTTTTTTTTTATAATAAATACAATATTTATATTAACTATGCAAACAATGATTGAATGTTAAAAAATCAAACTTCCGATTGTTTAATAATCAATTTTTGAAATATCATTTCTTGTTCGTTAATTGTGTTCCGATACTTTTCATTTTGTAAATATTTCAATCCGGTTATGCGCGTGAATACAAAATGTATATTACAGGCAAAGAAAGATGAGACTGACAAAGTAGAAGGTGTAGTATCGATAACCGGTGCGACACCCGAAGAAGAGAGAGAATCGGTCGTTAAAAATGTCTTGTGGCAAATGGACGGCGATCGGAAAACCGGTGCGCTCAAGCAACTGCAAGGGCACATGTGGCGCGAGGCTTACAAGTCCGGCGATGTTAAGGGCCAGTAAGTCGACCATTTGTACAGACTACGAGCTCTCTCCGCGTATCAGATTTGGGCAATTTGCAAACTGAAAGATTAAATCAAATTATTAAAAACATTATTATTATATTGCATAAATTATTGATGTAAACGTTGAGGGGGCTGAGAGTTGCGGGATTTAAAGTAAAAAACAACGCGTTTTATTCTTGTACACCAATCGGGCTATTTTTTTTACATGACCAGAAAACCATTACGAACAATTTATCGTTTGGAATATTTGATACGATTTTTTTTTCGCGAAATAAAATTAAACAATTGATCTATAACGTTATTGAAAAACTAAAAAATCGATCAACACCGAAATATACATTATCGTATGGATTTGTAAAATCATGGTATCGCTATCATTCATTGTGTAAATAATGCTATAAGAAAATAATGATTGAATTTCATTTACATCTAGAAAATGAATAACTTCTAATCGTCACGAATTAATTTGTTAACGAATAAAAATTGCCCAACTTTGTTTTGTGTTATCGTAACAAAAAAAAAAAATGTTCGCTCAAATGATTTGTCTATTCAGCGTTTACGAGGATGTGCCTAAAGCGTTCGACGGATGGACGAAGTCCGGAAGAAAAATCTATGTGTACTCGAGCGGAAGTGTAGAGGCGCAAAAGTTACTTTTCGGTCACTCCGAGCACGGCGACATGTTGAAGGTAAATTTTAGCACAGATGATCAATTTTTTTTGTTACATTGAAATATCATTTTTGTTATCCTATCGTTCGTTCATGTGTATTATTTCAGAAAAATGACACTGATTTTAATTATCTGTTTAAGTGGTTTGTTAACAAACGGAGAAATGCGTTTTTCTTACCGAATTTGATTGCAAATAAAAAAAAAATGAAGTGCAACGAGCAGAACTTAATATCGTCACGCTTGCACTGGTCGTTAGTTTTGGAATTCCATTTTTTTTCCATAAAAGTTTTGTAAAAAATGTTATTAGTTGGCTTGTTTTTGATAAAATGTTTAAACACACGTTCATGCGCATTGTTAGGTTAAAAAAAACGCTTCGTGAACATGATTTTCGTGTTTTCAGTACTTTAGCGATTATTTCGATACCGAGATTGGTGCCAAGCAAGAATCTTCGAGCTACAAGAATATTCTTGCAAAAATTGCCGTCGAGCCGTCGAGTGTCTTGTTCATCACTGACGTAGTGAAAGGTACGCATCGTTGCTTAAATAATGGCTTTCCCGCAGAGAAAGCTTTGTGAACCGTTAATTTTTCTTGTCTCGAGATTCCAAGATATTTGTTATTACTGAGGGATTGAAATTCTGGATAATTAAGGGGACGGGATCCAACGAAATATATATCTATCCATAATGACACTAGAAGAGGGTTGTCAATTGTATATTTGGGCATGAACCATACACCGAAATCAAATGTGGTATAGACCTACAAAAATGGAAATGTTAAGGTCGTGGTGAAATTTGTTTGGGTGTTCATTTGATGTGAAAATGAAAATTTACAAACCTCTGCTCACGTTACTATCGTTAGTTACATATTTTCCTGGAACCACACCTCAAAAAAGAATACAAGTTTCCTCTGTGAAAAAAAAAACAATATTACATAACTAATTTCCATTCAATCATTCTTATCGTTTTCTTGTTATAAATTCAACAGAGGCGCAAGCAGCCAAAGAAGCCGGTATAACCGCAAAGATCATTGTTCGTCCGGGTAACGCACCGCTCACCGACGAAGATAAGGTAACTTTTACAACTATCGAATCGTTCATGGATTTGTCATTTCAAACATCAGCGAAGCGTCAAAAAGTAGAGAAATCGGACGAAAAAGAGGAGACAACGAAACCGGTGACCGAGATCGCTGAGCCAATGGACACGTCCGAGGAAGCGCCTGTGATCAGTATCGAGAAGAAGATCGCGGAAAAGGAAATCGAAAAGATTGACGAGACGAAAAAAACGATTGAAACAACAAAACCGGTAGAGACGAAAATTCCGGAAAAATCCGAAGTCGCTAGTATGGATGTCGACGGTAAAGTTGAGACTGATAATAAAACTGCCGAGATCGTTGACAATAAGCCTGTCGTCATCGAGGAGACGAAGAAAAAAGAGGAAGAATCAAAAACAACCGAAAAAATCATAAAAGAAGTAGTGTCGGAAGTTGCGACTGTTAGCGATGTTGCGAAGAAAGATTCTGAGATTGCGATAAAGGATAGCGAGATCGCGAAAAAAGACACAGAGATTCCGAAAAAAGACGTCGAGATCGCGATAAAAGAGAGTGAGATAGCGAATAAAGTGTGCGAAATCGCGAAAACAAAGTGCGAAACCGTGAAGAAAGAGAGCGAAATTGTTAAAATAAAAGATAGCGAGACAGCGAAAAAAGAGAGCGAAGCAACAAAGACTGAAGCCACCACTACCAAGCTCGAGAGTGAACCAATGGATGAGGATAAAAAGATTTTGCCGTCCGTATCCGAATCAATCGCCACAATTACAGAGGACAAGACTGAAGCATCCGTCAAGTCATCGGAAACCGTGAAGACGGATAAGAAAACCGAGACCGAAGCGAAATCCGTTGAGAGCGTTACCGAGGCAAAGAAGGAGTCGGATGTGAAAATGAGTGAGCCAAGCACGGACGTGATTGCCGAGAGTAAGGATGAAAAAATCGTCGAGAAGGAGGAGACGAAAGGTACGGTGACGATTGTCCAAAAATACAGGGCTTTTCCGTCGTTTTCGGGAATCACCCCGAAAACGATGGGAATGATAGTTACGAAAGAGAACGATGAAAAATCGTCGATGGACGAAACGATCAAGGAGGATTCGAAGCAAAATGGCGGCAGCACAGTCGCCAAAGACGAGAAAGCTCAAACGGTAGATAAGAAAACAGAATCGAACGGTGATTCGAAGGAGGAGACGGTGAAGAAGGAGGAAGTTTCGGCGGTAGAAACAAAAGCCCCGGTTGTCGAAGCGGAGAAAAAATCTGAAACAATTGCCGAAAGCGCGAGCAAGGACGATAAGGAAATCGAAAAAACAAAAGTCGACGATGCTCCGACGGTCGAGAGTACCGATTCGAAATTAAACGGCACGTCCGAGGATTCTGTCAAGGACAAAGACGAGAAACCACACAGAAACGGTTTGAACGGTGATTCAACGACCGAAAAGAGCAACGGCGATACGAAGGAAGAGTCGGTGGTGGCGGCGGCGGCGGCGGCTGCTGCGACGACGAGCTCGCAAAACGGCGAAGCTGAGAGTTCAACCGGCTCGTCGGCCGAGTCGATAAAAACAAAAAAAGTCGTCGACTCGACGATCGCTGACGGTGCCGGGGAACCCGACGTTGTTCCACCCGTAGCCGTAGCCGCGACGTCCTAATCTCGTTCGCTCGTAACATTTTAAGAAAACAACAACAAAAACCTTTCCCCCCTTCATACATAACGCCCGAAATCCCCGTTCCAGTACTTATCTTATACTATTAAAAAAAAAAAAATACCTAAAAATTCAGTCTCCCCTATTCCTTATTACCCTTGCTCCTGTCCCTGCCCTCTATCCAACGCACCTTACATGAATTGTACGACATTTAAGCATAATGCGATAATTTAAGATACGGCTCACGGGATTATCGTTCCTTTAAATACAGTATGAATTTAAAAAAAAGAAAAAGAAAAAGACCGGACAAATCGTATGCTAGCGTTTCGCAGATTCGATTGTTTTTGTATATTTTTTATTTTTTTTTATTATTCGGACTACGAAGTGATTCTGCAGATCGTGGCATTTGTTTTTGTCGTGACTAATCATTAATCATCGTGTACTCTTGACTAGAAAATAAGGTTTTTTTTTTCTTTGTTTCGTTAAATATTTTTACAACGTGCACTCTCACTGACGTAAAAATCGAAAATGTCTCCCGGTGACTCCTGTCGAAAGTTTAAAGATATGTTTGAGCATTTTTTGCGTTCAAAAGTCGAGGAATTTTTTTTTTTCCTTCAAATATCCACTTCGCTCTTTAAACTTTTCGTCATTATGAATTCAAGAACGATCGAATTCGTCACACGCTGTTAACGATTTGCCCAATATCGTTTGTTTCACGTCGCGCGAACTGAGCATATACTCATTTTTTTTTTTTTTTTTTTTTTTTTCAACTATCCATTGATACAACGTTATTTACGAATACGAATACCCATAGGATAGTTTATATCGCGACGGACGGAGTAATGCTGTGCTGAATGTATTGTGCCAAAAGAAGATTTTAACATTTCGTCAACGACATTCTGTTGTTGTTTTTTAAATTTTTTCCTTTGGAAATCGCAACGACTTTGTCATTTTTTTAAATATCAAACGCAAGACGAATTGTTTTTTTTTTTTTTTTAATAATAAAATGGAACGAAGTTTTTGTGAAAAGACTGAATCATTTAAATCATCTCGTGTCGCTGGTTTCGGTAAGCGTGGACGTTCATTCAAAGCGTACTTAAAGCATCGAATCTATAACTAAAAAAAAAAAAAGCTCCCTAGCCACATGCTCGAACGTGTAGAAGACGGGAGAAAAAAAAACGCGACCGTAAAGTAAGATAAGGGCAAGTTTTTTACTTTTGCTACGAAAAATAATAATAATGATTTCAAGACTGTTTCCCCGGTTTTTCCTATCGGAGAATTAATCCGTCGGCTTAAGCATCAGACACAACGTTTTTTTTTTACATCGGGGTTGGATATTGCGGCTACATATATATATATTTTTTTTAATCTGTAAGTTTCAAGCTGAATACGAAGGCTAATTATTTATTAATTTCATCGCCAAAATTGACTGTGATCTAACCGTAAAAAAAAAGAAAAGAAGAAAAAAAATAGTAGTAAGAGACCAAATAGTGCACATCGTTCGTGTCTCTTCTTGACTATTAGTTTCCGAAACTCCGATCTTTAATGTCCTCGTACTTTTTGTCATAATGAGAGCACAATCCGAGGGAGACTTTTTCGAGGATCGATGCTGCTAAAAGATCCTCCCGCAAACTTTAACCAGCGACCCGTTACCGTTAAATTCAACGAGTGAAACATGCTTTTCTTTTTCACCAATTTTATTTCTTTAACGAAAATATATTGGCGCAAATAGGACCTTGAGCGCGTGATTTCAGCGTTGTAAACTCTCTTCGTCGAGCGATTTAGTCAATAATACTATATAATTTATCATAAACGTTTATATATATATATTTTTTTTTACATTTTTTTTTGCTCGAAATTCTCAATGCTTCGAAAACAGTACCTAGGAATAGTCGTCCAATTTGTATGATGCGTCTCAGTATGCCGGGCACATTCGATAACCAGCTGTACTTTTTTTCTTTTTTTTTTTTTTTGCCAAAATACTCGTAATGTGCTTGACTCAATATTGTATATTTTACTAGCGAAAACATTCATTATTATCTAGTATCTTGTAAATTGCGGTCACTCTTTGTTCTTCGTAGGTCGCAGCAATTTCAATCGATCGAGTGTTTGTTCGCTGTTTTTCATTTCTTTTGTTCTTTTTTTTGTTTTTTTTTTTTTTTCTAATCGGTATATACGTCCATTCCATGATTTATTCTCGTGTCAATAGTAGCGCACTGTCGGTCCGTGAGTACAATAATTTTAAAAGATCCAGCATGGCCGTAAAAGTTGTGTTCTATTTTTTTTTTTTTTTTTTAATTTTATAACTTTAACGCTATGGAAATGAATCTACGAGAGAGTTGTATGATTTTTACTGTTGTAAGTATATCCGCAAGGAATCTCGGTATCGGACGAATGGAAACAATGACAAACACACTCATAGTTCAGTAGAAGGCAGACTGGTAGATTTCATACACGGATTAATCGTTGAATTTTTGGGAGGGCAGCTTGTAATACAATTGACTCGTCGAAAGAGGGAGATTTCTAATTGCGAGAATCGCAAATTAGAGCCAAAAACTGAACTCCTGAGGTTCGATTAATTCTTGATTTGAAATTGCGTTTTTTTTTTTTTGTTTACGCAGGATAATGCTTAGTGTAATTTTATATGCTAACGACCATTCCTTCGTTCGTCGCCCTCGACTTTGACAACTTCGTCGAACCATTTGTATCGCGACATCGAGCATTTTGTCCCGATGAAACGTTGAAAAAAATTTAACGAGACAAAAGGCATAAAGTGCGTGACTATATTCTGTTGATTCGTCGTGGAAAATGGCAATGTAATAAACGATGACACTTTGTTCGTCGATCGACTTTTCGTCCTCATTCACATTCATCACTTCATATCATTCATACAAGATTTGCGTCAATGATCGTACGGACATTGTGTTTTGTGTTTTTTTCGTTTCATTGCGATTTTCACGACGAACAACAATGATCCCAATGATCGAGCGAAAATGAATTTGTTGGTATTTTTTTTTATTGTAATTTTCTATTTCTTCTTTTTTTTTTCAACGTTCTCTCTCGCTGATCTAGATCGCCCGGTTTATCTTCGCTATAAACTTTCGCAAAAAATTTCAATAACAAAGCGTTTATAATTTATCATTCGAAGTTTTGTTACTGATGTAAGAAAAAAAAAAAACAAAAAGAGCATTGGCGAGAAATTCTACGAAATATTGTACGATCAACGATTCCCCAAAAAAAAAAACTGCCTTCTCTGTCGTTTATAACATTAATATTGTCTCACAATATCGTACGACATTTCTCTCGCGAGATTGTGGCATAAATAATTGCAACTTCGACGAGTTCGAGCTTTTTCTTTTTTGTTTTTTTTTTTGTTTGTTTCTCTTAAGTAACGTGTTTTTGCGTTTAACGATAAATAATCATCAGTGATGTGTAAAGCAATTACTATATTGTCAAGAGAATCATTTCTTATACGTAGATCGATATTGAGCGTTATAGATATGTATATATGCGCGTATACGTAGCGCTCGATATGGATTTGAAGAAAAAAAGAAAAAATCGAAAAAAAAAACGCAAAAGTAATGGCATTAGACTAAGGATCCTCAAAAGGTAATCTAATTATTCAAGTATGATTCACGTGGTAGACACATATATCGATGGTTAATTCGAACGATATATCAGAAGAGGAAGAAGAAGAAAAAAAAGTTGTAAGAATTTCATTGAAAACTGCCCTCAACCCGCGCCCTCAACCTTCCCATCCCTCCAACAACGACATTATGTCTCCACTGTACTATTAATTCCAGAGGCAGAATCAATAATTCGCGTTGCGTGTGACTTTTTTCGATTTGAAAAAAGTAACAAGAAATAAGAAGAAAAATAAAAGAGAACGATGTAACTGAACAATGACAGTTCCTGCTATAAAACGATACAACAGAAAGTTTTGAGTCCATTTTTGTTTTTTTTTTTTCTCAAAGCGTATATAAGTATGGATAGCACAGTACCTATATAATGTCGTCACGAATTATGCGTATGCTGGAGACGCAATGTATGATATATTCAATAAATATTTGTTCATAGTAAACTTTGTTGCGCCAATTTTTCCATCCTCGTTCCCGAATTGTCAAAACAAAGGTGAAATTACCGTGTACAAATTTAGTCTAATTTTGTTTTCAAATCGGTTTCGTTAAGGTAGTTCTAACACAAATGAAGAGTAGATAAAATTTAACGAATTTTTGGGAAAAACTAAAAAAAAGTACTGAAGAATACTTATGCGAAATTTGAGACTGTTTCACCGTACCGTTTTCAAGATATCGTTTATCAAAAATTCCAAAATTCGCATACGAACGTATACCTATACCGTACGAAATGAGCACTTTCCGGATATTTAGTCACCAAAATGTACCAAGGAGTAGATAAAAATTCTTGAAATTTGTCAGGAAAGTAGTTTAGTAGATGAAGAATAACATATATTTTACAGAAAATTTTCAACCATACAGTAAAAAAGTATGGACTTATTGAAAAAATATTGTTTTGGGGCTAGAAGAACTCGTTAGTGAGCATGACAACGTCGCTTTATTACGCTGGCGCGACATTCGTGTGCGTGTATGATACAAATCGACGCAGCGCGGCAATACAAATTTTTCAAAAGGAAAATGGTTCGGAGTTGAATGTATAGGAAGATTTTAACGGTTTTTCATTGAGATTCGAATAGAAATAAAAATATCAGCAATAAATAATACATTTGTCATAAAAATTGTATTTATACAAATCATTATTGTTTTGAAATTTTATAAATCTTACATACCGATGCATTGGTGATTTTTTTATGATACTTTGATCATCTAAAATGTTCAACGTTATTTTTGCGAACAGTCTTATCTTTGGTTGCTTTTTGTGACAAAAATGTGACCAATGAGTCTTCTCCGCTTTGGTATAATTGTATCAATTGCTCGTACGTGATTCCCAGCCGTGCAAGTTTTGTGATCATACATTTGGATAGAACGTCTTTCAAAGCTGATAATTGTTTTTTTGTTTGATCCAACTTTCAATTTACGCATAAAATCTTTCAATGGCTCAACAAATATTATAGTATTTTCAAATATATCATCGAAAGTCAAATATTGCTTGATCAAATCTTGCAGAACGACAACATCATACGTAGCTTCGTGAAAGTTTCCCGCGTATCGGAATTTGTGTCGAGAGAATCTTCCGCTAACTTGGACAAAGTAAACATTCCTTTGCCTCGACGCCCAGGAAATTTTCGCCTCAATAATTTCAGTGAATCTGTGAATCCATAAATGATTTTGCTGAATTTATTTTCTAGAGAATGATTCACAATCTCTTTTTTCCTTTCAATCTTTTATTAGACATCTTTTTGATGCTGTCTTTATTCGCGTCACCGACATCCATAACCTCACTTTCGGCACGCATACACGCGGATAGATGAATCACACGGATATACGAGTAGAGCAACGTGTTAAAACTACGTTTTGTGAAGCGTGACAACGTCGCAGCGCGACGTGGCTGCCCGCCTCGCGCACCTCTCCCCTTCTATCCCGGCCCATTTCTTGTGTTACACTACTTTAATTCATCGTTTAGGACAGGAATCCGCGAGCGGTGCCTTCTAACGAACTTCGAAGGCACTCGAGTGCCAAAAAAACTACATTATCGACCACCGATAAGGAAGCGCGCGCGCGTACTGACTACTGCAGAAGTTTTGCGAAACAAAAAACAGATACGCATCAACATCTGTTCGTAATAATAACGAATGATAATAATTATAATTTGCTCGATTTCGTTCGTGGCGGGACCATGTAGGACGGTTGTGTGAGTATGTAAAAAAGCGCGAGGCGCAATAATTAACGTTCAAGCTTATCCGGGGAGTTCACGGGAATTTAATGTATATACATACACATCCATACATACATGCTTTCATGCTTTCCTTTTGCGTCGCGTTGGGGGTTTTTACGTTTCATTAGTCGCGGATACGCGCTCGTTGTGACACTGCGAGGAGTGAAAATTCCTGTTGAACGTGAACATTATTTTTCCGTACATATAGAGTTCGCGAGATGCGCGATAGTCCGTCTCTCTTTCTGGCCTGGCTGGCGTATGTGACTACGGCTCGCGCTGAAATGTCGTCGGTGAGTAGCAGCGCGGCGAGGTAAAGGCACGAAGAAAGGAAGGCGAAAAAAAAAAAGAAAAACGCAACAAAATAACGGGGAGGATAAAAAAAAAATGTCAACGCCGATCGTCAGCCGTTCGCTGCATCTCAGTGGCAGTGTGTCGGCTAATCAAGGTGGATGTGCCGTCTGCGGTGTTACGAATAATTTGCTCAGGTGCGCGCAATGTATGGCAGTCGAGTATTGCACGAAGGAGCATCAGATACGCGATTGGCAGCATCACAAAGTGTTTTGCGTCTCAAACGCGATTGTCAGTAAGAATCAAGTAGAAAATAACGCCGTCTCTTTACCATCGACGAATTCCAAACATCAGGTTGTTGTGAAAAAGTGCTCTTTCGTCACCGAGGACGGTATACTGTCCAAGTCTAATCTTAATAGCAGCATAGCCAGTGAAATAACGAGGATACAGTCTGGTAATTCGGGAATTCAGGAAAAAATTCCCGAACACGTTAGTGGTACGTCTGCTTGGAGATAATTGATTGTGTCAAACAATGTCAATCGTAGGATAGTATTGATGAAACATTTTTTTTAAATTTATTTCCATCATTATCATTGCCGATATAAACTTTTTGTCGGCATAATTTAGTTTGTCACTCGTTGTCGATGGGGGATTTAGTTGTAACATTGAAAGTTTGAAAAAACACAATTGTGTATAAGCGTAAATGCTTTGGCGCGTATCATAATATGTAGTGTGAATTTGTTGGGTTTTGTTAATGGAAATACAGTCGACGCAACATGTTTTTTTTTTGTCAATTTTTAAATCATCGTTGATGAGAATATAATTATTTGGAGTCAGCGTGAAAATTGATGTGACGTTAAAAACAATTACTATTTCCCTTTTTTGTTCTCCGCGTGTAAAAATACAGTCAGTTCTTTCAACTTTGTCGACAGAGATGGACGTCGCTTCTATTTTATCATATATTTTTTTCAAAATTGTATGTACCTAACATAGATTTGTCAAATTTGGATAATAATTGTGATATATATTTTTACAATGTCTTGTTTTATCCCTAAAAAATCTTTTGATGGATTTCAGCAGTGTAGAGAATCGACACTTTGGTTTCAAATTCTTTATCAACAAACTTTCATTCAATGACGTTCTCCATAAAGAATCGAAACATGATTTTTATGGAGGGAAATTTTTATATTGCAATCTGTACTTACGAGTTAATAATCAAAGATATAAGAGTATTGTTGTTTTTCTTATCGACCAAGAATTTCTATGACAGAGAGACCAAGACACTTGAATTTTCTTTTTCATGATTAATACGACACCCGTCGTCTGGTAGAGATGCGAAGAATTAAAAATTGAAGTACAAAGAGTACAATAATTATTTGTTTTCTTAATTCTGTTAAACAGCAAAATGTTACAAATTTAAATTAAAATCAATCAAAAGCCTTCAAATAAAACACATTTAGAGATGCAAAACATTTTTTTTAACTCATTTTTTAACATTGTTTTTTATCTAATTATTCTCGAAAAATGCTGTTTCAGCGGATAGAACGAAAAAAATACGAATTACCAATAATCAACGAATCGTTTGTCGTTATTTTTCATTTGTTTATTTCAATTCAGTTTCAGACAATCGTGGACAGAGGTCATCGGGCGAGGTAGATAACAGCACGACGATCACCGTACGTACGAAAAAGAATAGCGGCGCTAACAGGAGAGTAGCATCGATAGGAAGTCCCGAAGGTTGGACATTGCCGATAACGTACGAAGGAAGCTCGGAGGATACTATCCTTGGTGCCAGAGCCGAGTCGTTAAATCCATCGGTGGATAGTACGAGAATTATCGAGGATACGGAAATCGTGTCGTCGGACGTACCGAGAATCGAAAAACACAACGGGATGAATTATCGGGAAGTATCGCTCGGCAGCGATGACGATTATTTACCGCCGTTTCTTCATCGGAATCCAAATAGGTTTGAGGATCTTTTACTCGAGGATATATGCAAAAACGACGATATATGTAGAAACGTAATAAGAGACATGAACGAGTACGGTGTGTGCGTCGTTGATCATTTTCTCGGTCCGGATAAGGGCATGGCGGTACTCAACGAAGTACTCAATATGTACAGTGCGGGAGTGTTTCAAGACGGACAATTGGTTTCTAACAAAGCCGGTACGAACGATCTAAAAACAATAAGGGGTGATCAGATAACGTGGCTGGACGGCAAGGAGAAACAGTGCGAGAACATTGGTATGCTCATATCTCAGGTAGATGCAATTATCGTCAGAGCCAATCAGATGCACAATAATGGAAAAATGGCCGATTATTCGATCAACGGGAGAACAAAGGTAAATTTTCACTTTTATTCATTTTAATGATTACGAAAATGCCATTGACTTTCTTTGCGAATGTATGTTTCTAGATAGTCGTGGAATTAAAAATAATATTACAGATAATATTTCTCAAACTGTCTGTCGTGAAATTTGATTAAATAATATTCGTATTTTGAGGGTTGAAATGTTTCTACGATAATGTAAAAAAATATTCAGTTCGGAGTAGAAAAAATTATTTTCGTTATTGCTTAATATTGTTTATTTTGAGTATTGCACGGCTCAGCCTACTCAAAGTCCTGTTGTTAACCATTGAACGTATAACAATTCGACCCTATCTCTGAAACACTTGCATAATGTCGAAAATAACTAATTCAAACATTGTAAATAATATAAGCAAACTATTCGAATAGCTTGGTCAAAACTTTGGAATTTCATTTAAACTTTCGGCCTATTTTATCCGAGTATTTTTTCGTGTTATCTTCACTATTTGAATAACTGAGCTCAACCAAAAATGAAGAATGCTGCCGACAGGCGTAAAATTCCAGTTTTCAATGAGCGCATTTATAAAATCCCAATTCCAAGTGTTTTCGCTGATGGATCATAGAATTTTGTCAGTAAATTCGTTGCGAATTAACAAATGTCTAGAACAAGAAGTACAGTAAATGATAATGATGGAATATTTAATATTAAATGTTTAGTACGAAAATTAGACGTTGCTCATCCATGCCCGGTATATCCTTTCGACTAATCTGAGTTTTTTAAATTCTATTTTATTTTTTTACGATAATTGCACGAGCAATCACGTTATTTTTCCTTGTTAGTTCGTCGAACAGAGGCGCGCGTTCGATGATCGAACGTGTCGCACGTGTCGTGGATTGTTGAGCATGACGGCGCAGCGGATAATTCTATAATAGGAAAATTCGAAGAAGCGGAATAGATCTCAATGACACGACAAAGTCAAGTATACAGCAGCGACAGAGGAAGAAGAAAAACGATCGAACACGAAACAAAAAAAGTTGGATCTTTCGTCGCATTGTCTATCGCAATGAGGGAATTATCGATGCATCGATAACGCATTCATTCTTCTTCGTTGATAACAAACGAGAAGTTATAGCCGTGAATTTTCAATTCTTATCTTTCCAACGTACAAATTCGTATCGCGTCAGGCTCGCATTCGTAAACACGTAATTTCGTAATAAAGTTTTGCGAATTACGAGGTTGTGAATGTCGTGCTCCGAAAGGAATGAAGAAAAAAGAAGAAGAAACAAAAGTACACAATTTTATAACGTTCTAAATGCGTTAGTGCCTTTGGTCACGTACGCCGGCTTCTTTCTCCTTCGTTCCCGGGTTTCGTTTCCCAAACGAGAAAGATCGACCACGTGGCGGACGAGTCAAAGACGCGAGAGAAGTAGGGAGACGCTTTTCGTCGTTGAAAATTGTACGGGTTCGAGAGGGAAAGAGATTTGTTCGAGCCGTAATGAGAGTGAGCGGATAGAAGCTTGCAACGGCGGATGCACACTCTGATTTAACCTTCGCGAAGGTGAAATGCGGGAGCGGAGGTGTGCCGACGAGCATTGGGAAAGCCGAGGGACATTAATCGGACGGAATATTCGTCGTAAGATTTATCGTTTTCAGTCAGTAGCCAAAAATCTGCGTTTGGATTAGTAGAAACATTTTTTTTTTACTCTTTTATTGGGAATACACGTGAAGGGTCATTTTTGGGTTTAAGAGATGGAAAAATTAATTAATATTCTCGTTTGATGCTGAAACTAAAGTTTTCATGTTTATCAATTTTTCTGTGGAAAAGTACCATAAAGATCATTCACTAGTTGGATTAAAGAAGAACAATTGTTTCTCAGCATCCTCTTTCTGTATTAACACGAGCATTTCCAAATTTATCGATTATTTATTGGAAAAACCGAAACGTTTTTTTCTCGAAGAATGAAGAAAATTTGTCATCCGGCTTTATGTTTAGATGCAGAAATTCTAACATTTCTCAAAGCGTCTAGTTTTTCTCTGGGAAAACATGCAAAATATTTCTCCTCGTTTGGTTGGAAGAAGGAAATTGGTAATCGTTTTCTTTCGAAGGTTTCGTCCCTGGAGTCTAGTTTCTATTACCTCTTCGAATCCGTTGTTATTTTTCTTTTTGCCTCGTTGTAATAGCGCTAAGTTCGTTACGTGAATGATGGACTCCTTCATTTTTCTTGTTCGAAAGAACCTGCTTACCTATTTCCGTTGTTTTGGCAACACGCTCCCAAAGCATTCGAATTTTCGGTTTCGGTGATCGACCCGTAAACTTGGTTTTTTTAGGATTGCAAAGAAAAGAAAAAGAGTTGATCAGGCGCCCCTGGCTAAGCAGTCGTGATCGCCGTAATTTTTGGTTTTTTTTTTTGCCGCTTTCCTCCGGTCGATTCTGCGTCAGATCTATATTTAGCAAATGTTTGACCTCGAAAAATCTCTCGGCTGGTATAAACCGAGCCGAGTTTTTGTTTAACGATTGGCAATGTGGAATCTTGAAAATGTACGTAAAACTCTGACTCATTAATCTTTATTAAATTTCGCCGGCGAAATTCACGACTGAAACTCGACACTACAGGATCATCGCGCAATTAACAACCGTGTATATTCATTCTGTCTCGTCCCGAGAGGCCAGTTTTCAGAAACATATTCGTAAATACGCGTCGCATCAAAATAAGGTATCCTAGGTCAGTTATGTTTTTTTTTTTGCAATTCTCGCTCTCGTCGGGTTTGTTATGTATACGCATCTCGGCGAAGTGAACAAAAAGAGTACATTTCATCTGTGAATGACAAGTCCGAGTCTGGAAAAAGGATATGAATAAAACGTCGCTCTTGTGGCTGAGAGAAACGAAAAAATAAATAGTTATTTCTTTCGCATTCACGATATAACGAAACACCGAGAATTTTCGTGAAGTCACGCTGAAACAGAAGTTCAAATAAAATATTGATTCGCCCAGTTAATATGTTTCATTAGAGCGATTTTTTTTTCGATTTTTTTTTTGTCAGTCCCCACCCGAAATTTTGTTGGATATGTCGAAAGAGAAATTCCCTGAAAGTTACAGCCCTTAATATTAATTCTAAGTACTTTCCCAAAGCGTGAGAAGATTTTCCATCTAAAATACACGTAAATCGAATTTTTTTCTGTTCAAATTTCTATAACCGCATTTTATGCTATCATATTGTTGTTGGTTTCGATTTTCTCAGAATAAAACAATCTAAAAAAGTGCCTTTTGCGGCGAAAGTGTAAATTGTACTGGTGAGTTGGTACGGGTCACTGAAGTTGATTTTTACCCAAAATTCTCGTTTTTTTGCTGTTATCTCCGAAACAATTAACTTTACGAAAAAAATGTAAAAGAAAAATTAGTTGGAAATTTAATTTCCTACAAAAAAGGTCTTATCGACCCAATTGCTTAGATTAATATTTCTTGCGATATTGAACTTTTTTTGTTTTTTATTTTTTTTATTATTTAATATTTAATATTTTATAAATTTTATACTACTCATAAGTTGAAGTTCAATATCTCAAAAAATATTAATCTAAGCAATTGGGTCGATAGGACCTTTTTTGTAGGAAATTCAATTTCCAACAAATTTTTCATTTACATTTTTTTCGTAAAGTTAATTGTTTCGGAGATAGCAGCAAAAAAAACGAGAATTTTGGGTAAAAATCAACTTCAGTGACCCGTACCAACTCACCAGTAAAATGTACACTTTCACCGCAAAACCATCATCGAAACCAAGAGCAATATGATAGCATAAAATGCGGCTGAGTTATAGAAATTTGAAGAAAAAAAAAAAATTCGATTTACGTGTATTTTAGATGGAAAATTTTCTCACGCTTTGGGAAAGTACTTAGAATTAATATTAAGGGCTGTAACTTTCAGGGAATTTCTTTCTCGACATATCCAACAAAATTGCGGGTGGGGACTGAAAAAAAAAAATAGTCGAAAAAAAAAATCGCCCTAATGTTTGATATGATTATTGTTTTTTTTTTACCAAAATTCAAAAATAAAACAAGCTGTTTATGATTTTTTGAGAAATGAAAAAGAAAAAACTAGTCGTTAAATTTTTTGCATTTATAACGGAACAACAATTTCGTTCAGCTTTCACTGCTGGCATATCGGACGTATATCTCTCTGACCTTATCGTTTCTCGTCAACTCTCTCCCGTTTTGTGGGCTTTTAAATACGCAGGCAACAAAAATGCCCGACGTACGCGTCGATTTGCACGTACACAAAAAATAAATTCAGCAGTGGGAGAGATTGTGGCAGCGTTTAATCGTGATCGGGAATTAAACAAACATTGCACTCATACTAACTAGCTCGTATGTGTCCTTTCACCGATTTTTTTTCTTAATAATAAAGTAGACTGCATTCTCTGTCT
This sequence comes from Oxytorus armatus, assembly GCA_958009045.1. Lineage (NCBI taxonomy): Eukaryota > Metazoa > Arthropoda > Insecta > Hymenoptera > Ichneumonidae > Oxytorus > Oxytorus armatus. Next base: position 5,685,517 of record OY253744.1, read on the forward strand.
CCTACTCATGCAAGTGGCCATCCGTTTTTTTTTATCGGATACAATTTTCGCACGTAGGCCATCGTCGAACGTATGCTGCTACTCACCGTAGGTTTCACTCTGTTTACGTTTTCCACAAAGTTGATAAGGAAAATGTTTCTCCCTCTGCTATCTGATTATACGAGCGAATGATCACAATTAGATTTTCTCTCGGTACTGCCAATTTTACGTACCACCAAAGTTATTTAAAAAAATTAATAATTCATTCGAATTCCAAATTTTATTTATTTTTTTTAATAACTAAAAAAATCGATGTTGGATGTTACACGCGCGTAACTTTCGGTCATTAAATTCCATTATCATTTATGACAAATGTAAACGACAAGAAAAAAATGTTTCCAAACAGTTATTATTCGTCCTTATCATATTTTCAATAGAGGTCCTTTTTTCAAATTTTTAGCTCATTGCAATTTACTGCAAAACTCATTTCAAATTAACATTTCAATTGATCACGTACGTTCAATATTTTCTTAAGTTAAAGATACTAGTCCAATTTCTTAAATACTGCAGATCAGAGATATAAATTAACGAAGTTGTTAATTTTTATTCTTAACTGTGAGAAATTTTCTATCTTAATCGGATACCGAACTGATTTAATATTTGTTTCGTAAGTTCAATTCAGTTCATGAAATATTTTAAAAAAACGTACGGTAAATTCGTCGAATGTTGCTGAAGAAAAGTTTATATCTCGAGAATGGTATGCTTTTTTAGTCAGCGATAAAAATATTCTTTCTGAAACGAGTAACGATCCGCAATTTTTAAATAATTACACGTAGGCCTGAAAGATGAATTTTCAGTAATTATAAATGTCTCATTTATCATCATTCAATATCGATGAGCTTTCACTTAATTGGTCATTCAACTCTCAACTCGTTTGATTAACAAATTGTAGCGAGGGTTCGAGAAAATTTTATTTCTCACGTGGCTTTTCCTTCTCGTCGCGTTTGCTCTAAAACTCTGTTGGCGTTGATGAAATCGATGAAACCCGACAATGAAATCGATAGAAAACCAGGAAATGTTTCAGAGAAAAGTAAAATTATATGTACATGATCGGGGAACCCCTGCAAGTTGTCTACGTGACGTGAACCACGTAACCGAATATATCGCGTATGAAAGAAGGAGATTCGGGCCAAGGTTCGTGAGGCTGACCGTGTGCCCTACAGGGAGCCTTGAAACCCTATTCATTCACTCCATCGTGTATGAACGTCTGGCAAAACAAAAAAATTCACGGGAATTATGAAATAATTAAATTAACACGAAAGTTCGTAAAAATGTTTACGACAATGACACTTATGATTCATAAAAGTCGAACCAGTCGCGACAATTTTATCCCGTACAAAAGGAAACAACAGAGAGAAGTGAATAAATGGTATTTGTACAGAATACATTTTCTCTTGAAGATATTTTCAAGAAAATAAAATGTCCAAAGTAATTTCACTTTAAAAAAAAAAGGTTCTGTTTAATAGCACCACTTCAGTTGAATGTGGCGATACGAATGATCAATTATTTTCATCAAATTTCAATGGCGTTAAATAATATTTACTTGTGTCGAAAAAAAAATTTGCTAATCATTAAAACATTCGTTTTGGCTCAGTGACAATTTGGTAATAATAATTCAAACATTTGTATCCGTGTATTCGAGAGAATTTGCAACGTACATTAAATAAACTCGTTTCTCAGTGTACTCGAGCCTTTTGCCCCTATTTCTACGACTGTGGCTGAAAAACAATATTAAAAATTTAAAAACAAACAAGAGCAAGTAGCGTTACGTGGTCTTTCTAAACAAATCAATAATGCGTGGCCTTTTTTTTCCCACTGAGCTGTACGTACTCGAGAAGTTTCCTCGATGGAATAATTTTAACTCTTCAAGTCTATTTTTCTACCGGTTATTCTTGCGAAGAACGAGCAATGATCGAGTCTACCATCGCGATATTTTCACACTGTATTGATATATCGGTATATCGTAGCTCGATATCAGCGAAATAGTGATAGCGACGGATTTATACTTTTCCACTTTTACAAAACTCGGCTAATTCGAGCCTCGCGAATAATTGTCACGTTATATTAATTGAGAAACTGTAAAATCCACGCTTCGATCAGTAGCACAGCTACCGATCGAACGAACACGAATGATTTTTTTTTGTACCGTCGTAGTGTCTTATCGTCGATTATTTCAGTATCACGTTTTCGTATCGTTTGTTCGTAGGATACAATAGTTGGAAATAATTTGTGCAAACACAAGTGCAGATGCATTTGACGTGCGTATTGTAGGTTTATTATTAGAACGATTAATCATCGCCGAGCCACGCCGAACGTTTCTGAACGTCGAAGTTTTTAGTTTTCGCTTAGTCATTTACCACAGAGTCCTCATTATTTTCATAAGAATTCTCATTACGCGGCGATTTGTTTATCTCGTTCTTACGCGCATTGTCGCTCGCATCGAAACAATTAATTGATTTAACTTATACCAATATTTTTTATGATTTTAGGCAATGGTAGCCTGTTATCCCGGGCACGGTTCTCATTACGTTAAACACGTGGATAATCCAAATTGCGATGGTCGATGCATCACCGCTATTTATTACCTCAACAAAGATTGGGACATCAAGGTGAAGGATTTTAAATATTTTTCTTGCATCATCGCCGGACTTGTTTTTCTATATAATCCGCATGGCATCACGATTTATCATCATTTCACAGAAGAACGGTGGTCTACTGAGGATATTTCCAAAAGGCTGGCGCGATCAGGTCGCCAACATAGAGCCTCTGTTCGATCGATTATTGTTCTTTTGGTCGGATCGACGAAATCCTCACGAAGTACAGCCGGCGTACAAGACACGTTACGCCATAACTTTGTGGTATTTTGACGCGGAGGAGAGGAGCGAAGCTTGCCGAAGATATCAGATTGAAAGTAAGACGGTATTTTCTTCGTCGAAATTTACGTAACGACGAGCCGCATAGTCAACTCAATGAATCCGCACACTCCGTTAATTACTATAAGTCGAACGAACATCCGTCATACCGTGAATTTGTTTTCTTCAATGTTCCAGGAGACGTTCGCCCCGAATCCTGAGCTTTGATGCACGGTCATAGAAGCGCCGATTGTAGATTCTACGTCGACTCTTGAGTCGGGAAAATTCCCGATGATCTTGCCCACATCGATAACAACTGTAAATAGTAATTATTAAAGCACGCGATAAGCACTGGTACATAAATGTAACGTGTATTACTATGTATTAAGAACGAAAGAAAAAAGGATAAATCAATGGAATCACGGTCTCCATGAGTTTCTGACGAGAATTAAAGAGAAAGAATGAAAAATAACGATAACTTTTACCGGATATTAACGATTTGTGCAAAAATAAAAGGCACTTTCTTTTCCCCCCCGCAGTGCACTCGATCAAATCGTCTTTCTCGAAAAAGTAAATTCTCCGTTCTACGCTTATTCGTTCGGCGCATACAGAATTATATATTCGCCTCCTTTCCTTTCGAGTTTTTTTTTTTTTTTATATCGATGGTGCGAAACGAAAAATAGTATTGGGCCTGTCGCGCAATGGCAATAGCGGCAATCTTAGATTTTAGCCGACTCTCCACAAACCTTTATCTTGCAAGCAATTGATAAAACTAAATCTGTTCCTTCGGAATCTTTCTGTGATGTCACTACGATAAGCAGCCGATAGACCTCGTGCCAGCTAGATAATTCGGTGAGAAGTTTTAATTTACCGAAAAAAAATGAATACGTGATAGAACGCTGGCCAATGTGTAGCCGGGAGATCTGTAATTTATACATGTAAAAAAAACGAACAATAATAGGTACATATACGAAAGATGTTTACGCGGAGAGTTTCCAGTAAATGAGAGATAGAGGGATAACTTATGCTTCCAGTGTGGGTTGATTGAGATGTTACGAAGCCTCCGAAGCCTGTACCTGTGACATTGTTATGTATATTTGCGAAGGAAAGGTAGAGCAACGTTTTTTTCTTTTCTTCTAATATCGAATGTAACTATTTATATTGAAATTAGTCAATAGAACGCAGTGCCTGTGTCCTGTGTAGAAATTTTCATCCGACTCTCGAACAGTGAACGGGAACTGCATAAACTGAACAATTGTTAATAAAATAATAATAATATTTTGCGAGTGTCGATAACGAATTACTAAAAACAAACGTTGTTGATCTTCAGCGGAATTGCACAGATTTTTAAAAACTCTCGAACATCGAGATCGTTTCAAATAATTTTCAACAAATCCGTCGTAATATGAGTCTTTGGACACGATAGAACCAATACCACAATTATCCTCGATGAGTGATTAACTTATTATCATAGCTCGACTTTAATTAGATAAAAAGAAACATTTAAGATCAACTTAATTTGTAGAATTGTTATTTTCTAAGTTATGCTAGGCGCCATGCCTTCCCAAGTATTGTAAAAGTGAAAAAAGAAAAAAAAAGATTTTATTACGCGCGAAAAAATAAATATTGTACAAAGTCTGACCATCGCCGAGTTCTTTTTGATTTTTTTTCTTCGTTCTTCGTTATAGGGCAATCCCGTAGTGTGAATCCTCAATTGTCCGGCTCGTTAGGAATCGCAGAATCCTCAATGGCATCGGTCGAGGGTACATAAACTTTGAACGAAAATTCATTTTTCGCAAAAGTACCCGGATTCACTACCTGACAATCCTCGTAACTTGTCGTGTACGATTGAAACGAATCGGCAACAACGATGAGATCGGGAGTTGGAAATAATTGTAACGCGTGATCGTGTTTCCAATATATCGGCATTATCGGCAGACTCAATGGTGCCAGATGCGATTGACATATTATAGATTTGGCGTACTGAAAATGAATATAGTCCGTTATTATATCATTCAAATGAGTGTTTCATTAAAAAAATTGGTTGGGACTCATTTAATAAGTACTCAGTGCCACAAAACTTGATACTCACATGCTCGTAGATTTGACCCTCGTTGGGAAATCTCAAAGTATTCCTGCAAAGTTTAGTAAGCATATCCTCTCTCAATACGACAATTTCTTTCGTGCAATACTGTATTCTACATGGGTTTGTCGCTAAAATTGTTTCGGGAACGCGTCTCACAAAATCGTCGAGTACACTCTTCGGCAATGTTTCCCGGGGCAAAATTTTCGATGATCCAAGATCGTGAGGTCCCGGCACAAGTACGAATTTCGACGTTTTCTTTACGTCCGGATATCGCTGTATGATATCGGCAAGCTTTGAAAAACCTTCTCTCATCTTTTGAGAGCTCGTGAGATTCGGTGGAAAGCTGAGAAAATGACCGCACAGAACAAAAGCAACGGGTGGATAATCGGTAAAACCCTCGAGCATTGCCTGAAATTTTTCGAGAACACGACTATTGTCGACCCAAAATTCCGAAACGAATACAATCATCGTTTCCGCATGTGCCTCCTCGTGAGCTCGTAATTTTTCGGAATTTTTTAAGGACGTTGGATGCGGGCCACCGAATGCATTTTCATCGCCGAACGGAGCACGAGAATTTTCCGAAGGCTCAGCTGGCGGAAAACCGATATCGCTTACGTTCAAAATTCCATCCTCGTAATGGCCATTAGCTATTACTATACTGCCTTCTGTTACGAGACCTGCCTGAAAATTGTGTTTATTTGTTAAGAAAAATATTTCCCCTTTTATTTGGGTTAAATTATTAGAGTCTCAAAACAACAGTATTTCATGTAGGTCGTTAGTGATTGAAATTCATGATAATTCACTGTATACTTGAAATAATATAAATCTGACGTTTGAGATATGGTAAAAAAAAAGGATATTGCTTTCTTCAGATCAATTTTTATTGATCCTCCCATATCCTCCAAATAGAATTGTCCTTCGGTCAATTGAGAGAGTAGACCCATAACAAATACATTTCCAGTTTTCGACTCGCTCAACAAGTACTCTATAGGCGTGAGTTCCCATCTTTCAGAGTTGACTTCGCCAAATTTCAATGGCGTGAATAATTCTTGTCTACAAGTTCTGTGCCAGAGTAACTCCAGTCTGTCTCTGAATAGCAACGATTTGTGAACAGCCTCGGGATACAGATCGGAATCAATTTTTTTAAGCATAAATTTCTTTTTACTAATGTCGTATTTGACCTTAGGTATTTCAAACACGTTTATCACATTGAACACAGTTTCGGTATCCTGCAGAGTAGTTTCTGGCCTGTGACATTCCGTTATCGCTCGTTCGATGCTCTCCAGAGTGACGTGAGGACTGCCAGGATTTTGTTGAAAAATATGATCCATTATACGCGTTAGCCATGATTCACGTTCTTCCTGATCGATCCTTTGCAAAAATCTATGGATACTAACGCTGAGACTCCTGGAAATGGATAAACAAAGGATGATTTTTTTATAAATTACAACAGACACCCATTTCTGACTGATATTTCTAGTTACCTCGTAACTATAAGACCGTACAATGAGAATGTACGTTGTATGTTTGTTATCGACTTATCGTCTACCATTGTTTATTTATCGTTTTCCCTTAGACACTGCTAGGTTAAACATTGAAGAAATAAGCCCGCCAAAAATTCACTTAACTGTAGGTTCGTAAAAAATTGTGCAACGATTATTGATGATTATCTATGGCCTTTATTAAAATCTCCAGTTCAATAAATTAATTCTTAAATCTCAATTAACCAAAAAGAAACGTACGTGTTACAATGCAAATTGAAAAGAAACAAAAATATATTTGTAGAGCAACAATTTTAAAGACCTAAGCACATGGCACGCTCATGTCAGCTCATGTGTCAATTTTTCAAACTACCTTGAGCGACGTCACGCGGTTCATGAGATCAACTACGCGTTATAACCTAAAATTTTTTAAAAAATCTTCGAAATGGCCGCAGAAGAGAGGCGGATAAATAATGAAAATGGAAAGGATAATAAACCGATATTTCGTGAATTAACAGCGGATGATCCGGAACCGGAAACCACGGTTATCGAAAGTCTCTGCATGAATTGTGGTGAGAACGTGAGTATCACATTTTGTTATTGTTTATTTTTTTCTACACATGGTTAGTCATTTTGTTGGGCACCCGTTTTTCCCGATTGTCGTTCTATAATGTTATTCACTTTTTCAGGGAGTAACGAGACTCTTACTCACTAAAATACCACATTACAAAGATGTTGTTCTCATGTCATTCGACTGTGAGAAATGCGGTTATCAGAACAATGAGATTCAAAGCGGCGGCAAGATTGCCGATCGTGGAGTGAAAATAAATCTCAAAGTCTCAAAAACCGAGGATCTCAATCGTCAAGTTGTCAAGTCTGATTATACCAGTGTCAGAATACCGGAACTAGATTTTGAGATACCAGCCCTATCGCAGAAAGGAGGTATTGAAAGTATCCTCCAAAAAGTGCTTTGTCGTTGAACATGTTACAGTAATTTTCATAATTACAGCAATTATCTGTACATTCATCCATGTATTGGAACAGAAAAAGCACTTTGAGATTTTTTCGTCCGTAGAACAATTTCCAAGAACCGCTTGTTTGGGATTTAGAATATGATTTTTTTTTTTGCTATTTGAAAGCATTAACAGTGAATATGACAGAAATGGAGCATACTAATTTGATAAAAGAATCAACACACAAAGAGAATATAAATTTTAATACAAAGTACAAAAGATAGTAAAATAGTGTGCCCCATCACATTGAGTATGAGGAAAAGTGAGCCAAAGTTCAATCTTATTTTTCAAGAGGTGACTACCGTGGAGGGTATCATGGATCGCAGTATAGCCGGATTGCAGCAAGATCAATCAAAGCGTCGAGAGGAAAATCCCGAAACCGCCGCGGACATCGATATATTTCTCGCGAAATTTCGAAATCTCAAACTTCTCGACGATCCATTCACGATAATATTCGAGGACATAACGGGAGAATGTCACGTGGAGAATCCAAACGCCCCGGCGCGAGATAACGATTGTGTCGTCAGTTGTTTCACGAGATCCGACGAGGAGAATCGTCGTATCGGTATTTATCCCGAGAACAAAGATTCGCTGTTGAGAACAGTCGAGAATGATGAATTTACCCTCGAAAATCTGGAAGGAGAAGTTTTGTCGTTTCCAACCAATTGTCCCGGTTGCAACAGTCCCTGCGAGACTAATATGAAGATGACCAGTATCCTTTGCGCAAAAAATTTTCGAAACAGTGAATAAAAAATAATAATAATAATAATCGCAATAAATAATTTATCCTTAACACGTGGAACTTTCAGACATTCCTCATTTCAAAGAAGTCGTGATAATGGCAACGACCTGCGAGACCTGCGGTCAAAGAACCAACGAGGTTAAGAGCGGCGGTGGTATCGAGGCTCAGGGAGTCAGGATAACGGTTAAGGTGAGAGATCGAAATGATTTCAATCGTGATATCCTGAAATCGGATACTTGCGGTATGGAGATACCCGAGCTCGATTTGGAAGTTGGCCCGGTTGCGCTTGGCGGTCGTTTCACCACGATCGAGGGTATATTGTCAGCTACCAAAGAACAATTGACCTCTTGTAGCGCTCTTACGGGCGACAGTGCGGAAAAATCGGCTGAAGATAGAATGACAAGGTTTATCGAAAAATTAGAAGAAGTTTTAAACGCCGAGAGGCAAGTGACGATAGTTCTCGATGATCCGGCGGGTAACAGTTACGTTCAGAGTCTCGTGGATGACGGTTGCGACGAGGGATTGGAAATCACGAAGTACGAGAGAACATTCGAGCAGAATGAGGAACTCGGTTTGAACGATATGCGGGTCGAGAATTATTAGAGAAGACGAACAACAATACCAACAACAACAACAACAAAAGTACATAAAAAAGGATGTACAAAATTTATAAAGAATCTTGAAAGAACGTAAAATCTTTTATTCGCACAAAACTCAATCCTTGGCGGCTTGCCTGCAATCGAACGAATACAAGACGATAAGTTTGAGTGTATGAGAACCAAGCTGAAAACAAAAATCCAAAATAACGTACACGATAGGTATAGAGTCGAGCTTTTTTAAAGCCGGAAGTCGTCGAGTCACTTGTGCACGCCACGATTCCGTATCCATATTTTCGCATATAGGATTATTTACGAACAAGAGATCCTCGAGATTCGGAATTTCCTGTAGACGATTAAATTCCGCCCAGTCTTTCACTAAATTGTTACTCATATAGAGAACTTTGAGTGCTTTGAGAACGTTGACACCTTTGATCTTCTCGATCATATTGTACGATATCCATAACTCCTCCAAATGATCGCCGACCGCCTCGAGGCCCGAGAACGTCTTAATGTAATTACGACCGAGTGACAAGACCTTCAAGTATCTCAGTGAGTCAATTCCGGTTATTTTCTCGATCATGTTGGTCGATAGGGACAGTTTTCTAAACGGATTAAACGTCTCTCCGTTAATATACACAGGTTGATATGAGAAAGAGGAAAAAAAAAAAAGAAAATAACGAAGCTGTACAACTGACTCAACGTTCACGAGAGCTCCCAAGCCATTGTCCATTCTATCGATAGGCGGCCATTGAAAGGATAATATTATTTCGGTCTCTTCGCTCGCTTTTCTGCCGGACTTTTCCTCCCATCTGTGTATAGCCTCGCGGCACGATGTTGATTTCGCCTGTTACGTTCATTCATATTTATATAAGGTTACGTATGTTTATGATATCTTGGGAAAAGAAAGAGGATAAATTACCATGTATGACCGTACGTAACTGTAATACGACTGAACTGATTATTCAATTGCGCGATATTTGCATACTGCAATCCCGTCTTCAAATCTGTAGATCGTTAGATTTGCTTATTTATTTTCATTGCAATTGTCTTGTTTAAACTTGTCATAACCACGAGATGACATCTCTCGATATAAGTGTACGAGGATCAAGAAAAGAGAATGTGAAGCCTGGTGAAAGGATTGAGAGAAATAAACAAAATGTCCGTTTCCGACATCATAGAAGCTCAAATTAGCAGATAAACTTATAAAAGTTTATATAAAATACATTTGCTGAAGCAAAAATTAATAACAAACATGCTGAATTACATATTTGCGATGAAAAAGATCGAAAATCTCGTTGGTTAACTTCTAAATTTGAATTTTTTAGCGGCCATGATATCCGCGCGACGACGGCGCCACCGATAAATTTGAATATCGAAGACTCACGATCGCGCCTTTACCTGGAAAACAGCCGGAGCATTTTTTTTTTCAAGGTTCGTTTCTTCTGCGAGTGGTTAAACGGACGATAAAATTCAAAGCTCTCGGTTTTATCGCTAAATTCCGCGAGATCACTGTACCGTGGAACAATAAACAAGACTTATCTCTATATAATCTAGGTAATATTACAATTACAGATGAATTCAAGGTAATCAAAAAGCTGGAGGGGGTGTAGTAGCGGCGAGAGAGTAAGAGTAAGAGAGAGAGAGAGAGAGAGATAAAATTCAGTATTTCGAAATTGAACCGGCAGGAGTCGCGTCAGTTTTCAATGGCCGCCGCGTTACGAACGCCGTGTGTCGGCTGGCTGGCCGCTGACTGAATGTACGTTTGCAAAAGCGTGTGTCCGTCCGTTTATCGTTTGATTTATAAAGCCGCCCGGGTGAGCTCGATAAAATGCCAAACAGGCAGAAAAAGGACAAGGTGCGTCAATTACGATAGTAAAATCGGTGTTGATTAACGGTTTCTCGGTGGTCCGTACGAGATAAAAAAATTAAAAAAATTCTCTCTCCCCCTTTGCCCGTACGAGCGGTGTATATTTTTCCTTTTTTTTTCTTTTTAATTTCTCTCCACTCTACATATCCTCGCTACGGCGATTTACACGCACTCTCGTGTATGCGGTACGTAACACATACACACGCACACAACAGTCACAAAGAGGGACCCCGCGAGAGTCCGACAAGCGGGGGAACAACCCCGTGGCAGCTTGACAAACGTGTGTATAGGCCTCGCGGAACGCGAGGGTGTTTAACGGAAATTTCGGGTATCGCGATAGAATAATAATACAAAAATTTAATGAAAAAATAAATAAAATCCGGCCAATCGACGCGGGGAAAAAAAACGAAATCTTCTCGAATCTTATACTTCTCGACTCGATTTCCTCGCGGTTTATAATACCGCGACGACAATGGTACTGTCTTTTCTCTCTCTTTCTCTCTTTCTCGCATTCTATCTCTCTATATAATATGTACATATATATGCCTCTATCTCTGTCACTCTCTCTATTGCTTCAATAATTTTATCAATCGAGCTCGTAATGCCGAACAAGTGTCAATTTATTACCTGGGATATCCTGTTTTTGTGTTCCAGGAGTCTGCTAAAAGCAAGGACAAGGGAAAAAACGGCAAGGACGCCGAGACTGTCGATGAGGTGAGGTTATACTTCTTAAATGCTAAAGTATCTTCATCCACGAACTACAGAGTATTAGATATTTTGCGGATGAAAAATTTTTTACTTCCTAATCTTCATCGGTGTTTTGTGAGAATTTGTGCAAAACGCTGACTAGATTTTGTACTAACGAGAGGTCGTTTTTTACTGCACGATACTTTATTTATCGGGATCAACAATAATCGGTAGCTTGATGCATAGAACAAACTTGGTACTCTCAAGGCGTTTCGACCGATTCAGAGTATATTACAGAGTCTATTTGTCACGTTACGTGAGAAATTATATTAATTTTCTCGGTCGCATATTTGTTAAGTCTATTGGAAATAAGGCGGCTGCTCAAAAGCGTCACGTTCCAAACATTTTGTAGTTGTATCACGAGTAGAGTCTCTTGTCATGACTGTAGAAACGCAGGAGTTAACGGAGGACCGGGACTGAGGCACAGTTTGTTTTGATAAGTAGTTCAACAGAGCTGCTACCACGGATATAGTCTGGCTTGGAATTACATCGGGGAGGTGAAGCTCGCGCATGGAGATTAAGAATGTATCTCTAAACATGAAAATGTAAATTACACTCTTGACGAAGGGGCCTAATATATTTTTGGATTTGTTCGTACTTTGAGTTTTTTTCGACTTTTTCTACTATAGTGGAATTTGAATTTTTATAGACGTCTTGCGATACGTTCAATACATTTTATTTAATGGCTGATTAGTAATAATATACGTATGTTCATTCTTTTATCCATTCAATATATTTGATCCAATATTTTATAGTTTATATTCTATCTACAAGCAGTTAACGTCAGTACTTTCAATGTCAATTTTTATTGAAATTACTTCTAAGTTAATTTTCTACTTCTCACGAAATAGTTAAGTAGAATTTTTGTACTATTGTATTTGTTTCGTTCGATGTCTGCGCAATATTTCCATTTTCACTCTCAATGATAAAACAGCCATAAGTTGCTTCGGCCAAATAATAGAATTATAGTAAAAGCATATATTGCATTCAATTTTTTGTCGCCAAATCCACTCCAACAAAATAATTATCATAGACCAGAAGCATATTTGTATCCAAAAACACTTGGTTTCATGTCTGACAAAAAATTACAATTTTATTGCGCAGTTGGGGAAAATCCAGGAGTATTAATCCGTTACTCTTAGTCCAACTTTACGCTAGTAAAACAAGAATTGAACAAAACGCTAATCGCCTAATTCTATGCAAATTTAAAGATTACGAATATAAAAGTCACAGAATTATGGGGAAAAGAGAATTATAGCGTCTTATCGACAATTCCAATTTTACTGGACATTATCAACGTCCGGTAGATTGTACAACGTGACAATCGACAGAGCCAAAGAGTGTGGATAGTTGGCAATTAATTACAAGATTAGATTTCGTCACATGGAAGCAGCAATGATAATATTTCACTTGAACACGAGATTAAAGTAATGCGCTGCAGTACGTGTGATAAAGATGAGATTGAGTAACACTGCGAGTTATTCCATCGATATTATCCGTACACACTGATTCAGGTATCACATATCTATATACACATTTATATTACAAAATATGCATTATAAAAAAAAAGGTTAACCAGCGTCTCACTTGAGCTCGCAGCGAGTAATTTCGTGACCTTTTTTTTTTTCGTGTAATTAGTTATCTCGAACGATTGCGTAACTGCGTTTGTAATATCTGTATATAGGAATATCGTTTTGCCATTGGACGCAACTATAACCGAGTGTGGGGCAAAAATTCAACGAATGCACGCGGACGCGCAACGAACGAAGAATCAACAGCTCGAGCTGGTAATGTGCTCTCGTGGAAGATGAATAACGCCGAGAGTTACTCGCCGAGAGTTACGTCGTTCACGCCTGTGCAACATTTCGCGTCGTTATACACTTGCAAACTGGTCACAACGCGATGAAACGTATCACGAGTCAGATAGAGAATGAGAGATCGAGAGAATACTGAACGAACGAGGAGAAGATTGCACTAAACGCTAGGACAAACCCGGCAAACGTGTACCTGGTGAATCGTTACTCCCGATTATTTCAGTACGTCAACCGGGTCTGTCGGTATTGAATTTCGTACATGGAATATCAGGACGATCGACAAGTGTCAATCGAGGATTGGATTCGAGGAATAAAAAGAATTTTCGATACGCAATCGTTGACAATGAAAAGGTCATTAGGTACGATAGTACTTACGCTCGCGTGGAAAGAAAAAAAAAAGTATATTCTGAAACATATGCGGCATTTCTAAGTTTTCGTCCGTTTATATACTTTATAAAATATATATTTAAAGTATTCTTTGGACATATCTTAGATGCTCGCATATATTTCATGTATATTAGCAAAACTATTTCTTGAATATCGAACGAAAAAGTTTTTTGTCCCGGAAAAATAATGACGGAACTTAAAGCGATGTACAGCTGAGATATAATTTTTTTTTTATATCTCATACATACTGATGCATTGGCCTGCATCTCTTCATGCAGGCCAATTGTTTATCATTGGCAAAACGTTGTTACGCTCGCAGCAACAAGCTCCTATCGTTTACTTCCATTATCGGCAAAGCGTGCCTGGGTACCATTGAAATTCTATCCGAACACCGATATACCGATTATCGAACCTCGATGTGGACTCACACTTCGAAATGGAAAATTCCATTTTGTACACGAGCTATTCGCGAACTAAGCTTGTTTCGATCTTGTACGTTAGCGTCAGCGAGATGAACAGTATTGTTTTTGTCACACTACCGAGTGAGCTGTTACTTTTAGAGTAAAGGCATTTTTCAAAGAATATAATCAATGTCAAGAAACAATTTATGCGAACAGTCTTCCGACTACTATTTTTTTTTTTTATTCATTATGTTATTTAATAATCGGTTTGTTTGTTACATGATTTTCAAATTTCCATAATTTTGCATCGTTTTTTCAAATCTAAGATTCATGACCAATGAAATAAGGATTTAGGAAGAATTAACTTCATTCAAAAACAAAATCTGAAACAAGCTTTATCGCTAAAATCCTCATTCGTTTCAATTTAAAAAATTCAAAAACGTTTTCAGCTAAAAACATTTATTGACTAACAAAATAACGCGACAGCGTTGCCCTGCGGTGTAATGTCATTCAGAGTTATAAATTAATGCGTTTCGAGCGAGTATCGAGCTGTTTGACGTTGACATAATTAGCAGTTCTTATGGCAATTTACTAGGTCGTCATTATACCAAAGGACGTTCGGAATTGCTCCAGCAGATTGGGGGGGAAATAGCGAACACTGCACCCTTTTATTTTTTCGTTTTTTTCGTTTTTTTTCATTATGTTATTTCATAATCGGTTTGTTTGTTACATGATTTTCAAATTTCCATAATTTTGCATCGTTTTTTAAAATCCAAGATTCATGACCAATGAAATAAGGATTTAGGAAGAATTAATTTCATTCAAAACCAAAATCTGAAACAAGCTTTATCGCTAAAATCCTCATTCGTTTCAATTTAAAAAATTCAAAAACGTTTTTAGCTAAAAACATTTATTGAGTAACAAAATAACGCGACAGCGTTGCCCTGCGGTGTAATGTCATTCAGAGTTATAAATTAATGCGTTTCGAGCGAGTATCGAGCTGTTTGACGTTGTCATAATTAGCAGTTCTTACGGCAATTTACTAGGTCGTCATTATACCAAAGGACGTTCGGAATTGCTTCAGCAGATTGGGGGGGAAATAGCGAACACCGCACCCTTTTATTTCGATCGATAAATAGATAAATTGTGGACAGAGAAAACTTGTCAAAGCATCATTTTTTACTTGAGGACAGTCGAACGGTTGAAGTTCGATTTTGAGAAATTAAACGTCACTCTTACGTGGTCGTTATTACCCCTGTCCACCCCAAAACTACGAATGTCTCACAAATAAGGGGGGTTTTTTTTTTTTTTTTTTTGAGGTAAAAGATACAAAAATTCGGCCGACCAATGAGATTCGAAAAAGCCTCTTTTTTGTTTTGTTTGCTTTCTCATTGCAATCATCAGTCGCATCAACGCTTCCTATATAACTCATGACATCGAGAATGCGTCGTCAATACCGTAACGAAATCGTTCGAGATCCATTCGATCTTAAAGCGTCTCTCGTACACACGGTCTATATGCACGTTCGTGAAACGATTGCGAAAAAAAAAAGATGAGTGAAAAAAAAGGATAGATAACAGTATATAATCACGCGTTCGATGCTACACTTGTTATAGACCGTTGTTTTGCTCGTTATAACGTTCGGGACACGTATACATTTGCGTTTTCGCAGCCTCCTCCCCCTCCGTTGTCTCGCGAAATCCGTGAGATTCTATTTTGAGTTTGGTGCAAATAGAAAGCACGCTAATAATAATATATGCCAGTGCATTCCGGGCGGAGTAAAACGAACGAAGTCATTTGTGTATGTGTGTATGCGTGTTTTTTTTCATCTTTCAATTTTTTCTTTTTGTGATATAAAAAAAAAAACAACAACGAGGACAATTTTTTAAAATATCGCGTTTGAATATACAATTCATGGTTTTTACTTGTCTCACCGTAATCGATGGTACTCGAGGATGGGGTAGGTCATAGTCTTCGGCATTACACAAAGATTTCTAAAGAGCTCTCAGTCACGCGGTGTCCTACGAACACCGAGGCGCCTTGTTCAATCCGGTTAGTACGCGATATAATTCTACACGGGCAATGCAAATCCTCGAATTACAAGTGAAATTCAATTTTTCTTATCCGTAAATTTTATTTCTAACGCCAAGTGGCAAAATTTGTCGAAATAATATTAAAAAAAAACGATAGAAAGATTTTGAGAATTCTCGTGAATTGGTTATTTTTGTTAGCATTTTCTTTTTTAATTGCGCGTAATAGTTCACGATTCGAGTATATGGCGAGCAATTTTTACGAATCATATCCTCGAAGGGCGAGTGTACGAGCGGATGTAAAAGGAAAAATAAAAAGATACTTTGGAAAACATGAGACGGAAACATGAACAACGCGTGATCTCGGATTTCGAATTACGAGGGGTTATCGAGAGTTTTATATAATACTAGCTGTGCCCCGCGATTTCATCCCCGTTAAATTTGGATTATATATCTGTTTCATACGCATTATGAATACATAACCAAATGCATCTCATTAATTATAAATATCATTCGGAAATTATGCGGAAAAATAAAAGGACCACTCACTAAAAAATAAACCGACGCCGCCGCCGTTCTACAGGCTCATAGTACAAAGTTATATGGCTCAGAGCCTTCCCGAATAAACGGGGAATAATGTAGAAAGAATTTTTCAAATCGGATTAGTATTTCCTGAGATTAGCGCGTTCGAACAAACATACAAAGTCTCCAGCTTTATTATAGTAGTCAGATATAGTTTTCGCTTTTTAAACTCGTACGATATGATATATAGACGTCATTTCATATCCATCGTAATGCTACGTCTGTTCATTTGACAGCTTTAACTACTAGGAAAATGCAGAACTCAAACGTTGCTGATTTGCATTTAGAGATCGAATGAAAAAAAAATTAACATATATAGAGAAACAGAGAGAGAGAGAGAGAGAGGGAGATGAGAATTGACGATCTATGTAAAACTAGTTTCATACTAGTTCAAAACTAGTGGGCAAGTTGTCAGCAAAAACATGAAGTTATCAACTTGGCGTCATGCACGATAAACCGCTAAACAACAATAATTTTTTTCTTTCTCTATTCCATCTCGTATGTTTTTTTTTTATGTGTGTAAGTCCACATTCTCGACGATAGATTGTCGTCAATTAAAAAGTACAACTATCCGACAAAGTAATTAATCTAATTACGTGATTAACCGATAAATATGTTAATCGGTTCATCCAATTGTATCAGAAATGTCTGTACGAGTAACATGACACGTGGATACATTAGCGCGAGTTGAACAACGCTTTAGGATGCCTGAAATCTGTGAGATTGCGCATATCCCGACATTGAGGATTGACAATGTGTCTCGTTCGTGATCGTTCTGAATAACATAATTTATCCCGTTTAAAGTTGTCTCAGAATTTTTTATCTAATGAGTACAATGAGTGTTACATTTATGCAATAATTTTTATTTTCTATTACAAACTTCTCGATTAATCGACACTAATTTTACTCAAACTTAAATACTTTCCACGCGAACGAAAGATTTTCTTCGCACAATGAACGTTATCAACGATCGGTATTTGCGAATTGATAGAGTATCTTTCAGCGGCTAAAACGAGTTATCGCGAAAAAAGAACATTGAATGAACGGTGTGGATAATTCTTTAAAAAAAAAAGGAAAGAAAAAAAACTCAATGAATATGTAACTCTTCAGATATTAACACAACTCATCGAATACCATTGAAAGATAATTCGCTGTTAATACGAATAACAGCTTGTGGTTATTGGTATTGTGAAACAATTGCAGCGATTTAATATGAAAAAAAATTGACACTGACCCGTGCTTACTTCACTAAAGGAGGCCTTTTGATTTTTTTTGCTTTTCTTCAATGAACAATTGACACCGTTGGTGTAAATTTAATTTACGATTTCTCGAGAGATGCACCGCTAATTTGCGACGCTAAATTTTATATTAAATTACTCGATTAGGTGTTATTAATTTCTAATGTGAATCTTACAATTAAACGTTTCCAAATTCAAATACAAGACTTACATTTTTACAATAATCTAAATTTATCAATGAAAATTGGCGAAACAACGTGTCATTCTTGAAAACAAAAAAATAATAATAAATAATAACTACTTAAGGTAGTAGTCTGGTAACTTAAGTCGATTTTCATGTCTTTTTTGGAGGACGTTTTTTTGTAGGAAAACAAAAATGAATCGTTTTGGATATTTACGATGTTTTTATTTACATATTAAAGATACAAAAAAAAATTTTGTTGAAAAAATTTAATAGTTTATTATTATTATTATTATTGATCGAAGTTGGCACCTCGAAAAAAAAGCGCGTTTTATCTGAAATAAAAAATTCCTTGATAATTCTTAATCTATAGACATGTCATTCTGGTCGGAACTACTGAAGTTAAATTTCATGGATAAATAACAAAATGGCGGACTTTGGAAAAAATAAGTTTTTTTTCCAAAGTCCGCCATTTTGTTATTTATTTGACACCCTCCAAAAAAGACATGAAAATCGGCTTAAGTTACCAGACTACTACCTTAAAAGGCTCTTCAGAGATTGCGAGAACTTCTCGTGTAATTGCAAATAGGGAATTAGTTTCTGTTGATTCTTTCATTCGTTAAAAACGTCTATACGAACTATCCGTTCGTATAAGCACAATTTTGTAAAAAAAAAAACGGCATTTTTTTTTTTTAAATACGGCAACACGTTTGACCGATTAAATAATAAATTTTATATATGTTCGTTTATAGGTGCAACATGAGAATGAGACGAAGCGATAGATAAAAATTGGGCGAGAGTGTGAGAGAGAAAAATCATTGAATTTGATTACAAAACACGGACACGGGAAGAGGAATGACCACGCGAAGGTTCACCAAGGACGTTGTTGAAGAAGATGACGACTTGTGGCCGATCGTGTACGACCAGTTAAAGCCAAGAAAAGAGAGAAAACATCATTGGACCGTTCGCTCTCTCTTTATCTCTCTTTCTATCTCGCGTGTACGACGCAATAAGGCTTTCAGGGACACGTACGGCATAGCCGACGGTCAGCGGCTCTAGCTTGATCCAACAAATATATATATATATATACATAATACATAATATAATCGAGGCCCATTGGGGAAAGAGGCGAGTGAGCTAGACGAAACGAATAGAACGAACCCGAGGCCTTCAAAGTGATGACCGAGAGAGAGAGGGCTCAGTTCCTCGATTCTTCGCGTGTTAAGCGCTAACGAATACGTTCCCGATTGACGACAATTATCAGCACCTCTCGTGGCTTTCCGACGCTGGCCACAGAGTCACGGAAAACTCAATCGATTTGTCGTTGGAAAAAGAAAAAAAATAAACAAAACAGTATCACAATCCTAATTGTGGCATATCGTTGAGTGGTTGGAATTTTTGACAATTTCACACAGTACAAAAGCATATATTTGATTATCGATACGAGGGCCTCGAAGGTGTAGGAGAGAAAGTGAGAAACTTCAGTAGAGAGTGAATAATCTAAGGAAAAAAAAAAGTCGGAGAGACGGACACAAATTCGGAGTATTATTTTATCGTTGTCCGAATTTATGGGAATATAACGATTTCAAAAAAAAAAAATATATATATTATCTATACAGCAGCGAGATTATAGATTTCGATATCAACGAAGAACTCCTGCGATAGAACTTGGAGACGCACACACGCACGAACTCTCTCCGCTGGCTAATATTTCGACTCCTCCCGAGGTTTGTCCGTCTGTGCGTATATTTTTAAACGTCAATTCCTACATACGCGCGCGTTTAAAACGACGCTTTCTGTTACGCAGCAGCAGTCGCAAAAATTCATGCAGTAGAGCCCACCGAGATTCAATGTGACTGGTATAAGAGACTCGCAATTGCGTTGAGAGAAAGACGAACGAGAGATAGAGAGAGAGAGAGAGAGAGAGAGAGAGAGAGAGAGAGAGAGAGAGAGAGAGAGAGAGAGACAGAGAGAGAGAGAGAGAGAGAGAGCGAGACAGAGAAAGAGAGATTTTATATATCAACGCACAATGATAGCCGGGGCGTCGTGCCACCACCGGCAGCCACCACCGATCTGTCGCCAAAACGTGTCGCAAGTAATTCGATTCTCGGTCACGAGCGTGGATAGTCACTTTTATAATCGGCAGTGCCACCAAACGACCTTGTCTCTGCGACGACGCTCTCGACGCTCGAAGAAAGAAAAATATCACCGTATTAACGAGGATACGCTTGAAGAGTCGTCGATCGACGATTATACGTCGCGGATGGATAATTGAGTCTGTTTCTTTTTTTAATACCAAGTATTACGAAGCGTCGTATAGTTTTTTTTTTTTTTTCAATCACCACGAAAATTGAGCAATAATCTCGCGGTGCGTGAATTTTATAATCGTTCTGTAGAACGTTGAAAAATTGTTCACGGTTCAATGATTCTTCGAGGCCGTTGTGCATTGTTGATCTTCCGTTTGTACGAGTATACACTGGAAAAAGTATAGCTAAGTTCTTGTTCGAAGAAGAGGAGAAAAAAAAAAACAACATCTTCGGTAACATCCAATGGATGGAAATTCCGGATATCTCTTGGATGAAATGCTTTGTTGTCACGAGACAAAAATGCCGACGGTCGTACCGGAAGTCGAGTTAAACTCGCGAATAAGAATACACTGATTTCAGCGACGCGTAGCTGGAATGTGATTTAAGAACGATCGAACCCCGCTGATCTATATTAATTTGGACGATGGACCTGCGACGGATGAGATCCTGATTGGAAATCGTTGTTGATCAATGTTATCCACGTGAACGGAGTACAAAAAAAATATATATATATATATTAACGAGAGAATGCAGAATAAAATGCAGGGTTTCAGCAGTCTCGGTCTGAGCAACGTCTTCAGAAAGAAGGCAGGTTTGAGGATGAAGTAAGAGGAGAGAGAGAGAAAAGTACACGTACATATAGAGAGGAAAAAAAAGCATCGTTGCTTTCTCGCGGATAACGTTGTTAATCTACGTCGAAAAAAAAGTGACAAAGTTGTCAGGGCGTCAAGATGACACGATATTACAGATGCGCTGATAAGATAGAAGAAAACAGGCTCACGATTGATTTTTGTGTGTGTGCGTGTGTGTGTGTGTGTGGTTTAAATTCTACTTTTTAACGTTCCATCTCGTTGACGATAATTCGAACTTTTATCTCGTCGATCGAGCCGGTGGCTCGATCTCGTTTTTTTTTTCTTCTATCTATGTGGAACGAGCAATCGGAATTACGTTTTGACAAGCGTGATTTATCCACGATACATAAACTTCCACTGTTGATTATTTGTTGTATTCTTTTTATTTTGTCGAATAGATTTTCTTTCGATCATCCTAGTTGATTAAAATTTCAATCGCGTTTTTTATTCAATGAATGCAAGAAATATAGTTCGGATAAATATGCATGTGATGATTCATTTTGAACGAAATTGGTATCGACCGTCAGATCGATGTACGGTGTTGATTTTGGCAATTGTCAATTTCGTCAATTGTCAATTTTGTCAATATGAAAATATCATAACTGAAAATGCGAATTACAGACAGCGAGGAATGAAAGCGAATTTATCAATGGAAATTGACAATTTTCAATCACAAATTATTCGAATTCCTTGCGTTTCAAATAAATTCGTTGCCACGGTAAAGTCTCTATAAACAGTGCTGTGCAGTCATTAAATTGTAATTTCGAACAACTCTAATTATATGATAAAAAGTAAAATTTCAATGTTAACAAATAATGAAAAAAAAAAAATTTATTATCACTATCTCGTTCCAATAATGTCCGTGCCAGCATGAACGAAAATACGACGAATGAACAAAAGGAGTGAAAAAAAAAGTTTCTGCGATCTCAAAGTTATGTGAATTTTGAACGAAACAGAAATGCAGGCAAAATATTGAAGGAAACAGTCATATTCGGAAAAAAAAATCATTAATCACATAGTGTGAATACGAAATGTCTGCACGAAGACAAAGAATATATATATATATGTGAGGGATTCATCGCCAAATCGATAGGTTCGTGACCCTCACCCTCTGGGATTTGTTCCAAATCGGTTTATATTGTTGCTACAACTATAGAAGGCAGGCGGTTTTTTAAATTTTTTTTCCCCGACTTGATTTTGACAAAAAAAAAACAAAAATTACCCGAAACAAAAGGTTAGCGTCTTAAAAAAATCGTTAAAAGATTTACAAGAATCCTGTAGCGCATAAACACATTTTTAAGGTAGTAGCCTGGTAACTCAAGCCGATTTTCATGTCTTTTTTGGAGGGCGTTTTTTTGTAGGAAAATAAAAATGTATCGTTTTGGATATTTAGGATGTTTTTATTTACATATTAAAGATACAAAGAAAAAATTTGTTGAAAAAATTTAATAGTTTATTATTATTATTATTATTGATCGAAGTTGGCACCTCGAAAAAAAAGCGCGTGGGTGGCCCCGGTAATTTTGGCTCTTGATGTTATCTGAAATAAAAAATTCTTGATAATTCTTAATCTATAGACATGTCATTCTGGTCGGAACTACTGAAGTTAAATTTCATGGATAAATAACAAAATGGCGGACTTTGGAAAAAAAAAAAAAAATTTCCAGTAGTTCCGACCAGAACGACATGTCTATAGATTAAGAATTATCAAGAATTTTTGATTTCACATAACATCAAGAGCCATAATCACCGGGGCCACCCACGCGCTTTTTTTTCGAGGTGTCAACTTCGATCAATAACAATTATAATAATAAACTATAAAATTTTTTCAAAAAAATTTTTTTTTGTATCTTTATTATGTAAATAAAATCATCCTAAATATTCAAAACGATTCATTTTTATTTTCCTACAAAAAAACGCCCTCCAAAAAAGACATGAAAATCGGCTTAAGTTACCAGACTACTACCTTAAGCGACATCACAGAGTGGAACTGGGCTTGATGCTATTTCCTAACGAAATCCCAAGAGGCCAAGAGTCACGGACTCGTCGATTTAGCGCGGAATGCCTCATACATACACGAAATAATTGCGTAAATAATCTACCAAAAGGTCTCGTTTGTTCGTTAATTAATACTGTTACTCGTAATATTACGTTTCAGACGAACAAAGTGGTGGGTGGACCACCGGGAGGTAATGCACCGCCACCGCCGACTCTGATAAACAAGATCAAGTATCAGCCGGGCGGGCCGGTTATCAAGAAGGACAAGCGACAGAGTAGCTCGAGATTCAACATATCGAAGAACCGAGAACTCCAAAAATTGCCCTTGTTGAACGGTAAGAAAATAATACGAATTTTAAACAAAAAACGATAAATCGCCGTACGTCCGACGTGGCAGAGCAGAATTAACCGCGAAGAAGAAGTAGAAGAAAAAACGGAGAAAACAAACAAAAAAAAACAGCTCTCCGCGATACCGTCGCGGAGAGTCTTCCAGTGGATCGAGGCATTGGAAAACGTATGTGGTCAGCCTAGATTCACCGTAAAAGTCCTTCGTCGTGTCGACGTTTACGCCGTATTTCCCTCCCCTCCGCCATTGCCCGATCTCAATTAATATCTCTAGGCTTGGTGTCGATCGTGTCAGAATTTTTCCATCCAATCGTTATCGATGTTGGGTTTAATTACTATTTTCCATCGTCCTGGCCGTGATGCCACCGTCGTCGACCTCTTAGACCGAGTGACCGTTTGACTCTTTATTCGAGTATCGCGGAATCTCGTGTTAAACGAACGTGCGAAAAAAAAGTAACGGACGGAAAAAAGGTGGGAGAAAAAAAAAAAACAATTCATTATCGCTTTCCCGTCGCACGCGAGAATTTGTTTCTCTTTCTCACCCGAAACGCGAGACGCGCGTACTGGCAAAGTGAATGGCCCCGAACGGTACATTGAGTACGCGAGAGGCGAGTGACCCCGCTTCGTGCCCCGACATAGTGTTCCACCTTCTCGCCAATGGAGCACCTACTCTCACTCTTTCTCTTTCTCCCCTCGCCGCCTTCATTCATTCGTATCTGACATTCGTTGCATACTTTACTGATGAAGCAATTGCGTTGTTTTTCTTCTTTTTTTTTTACTCTAGATTCCTCGATCTTCGACTACGAGTTTTTTGGGACTCCAATTCGACGGAATTTCGAAAAGAAATATTGTCTGAACAAAAAAAGTACCGTTGTGTTTTTCTACCGGCTGTTCTGGAAATCAATTTGCCAGTGAGCGAGTGAGATAGAATACGGACTTCCTGGCCTTCCCCAACGGCAACGATACCGGCGAATCACCGGTGTTGGAAAAGATAGAGAGAGAGAGAGAGCTCTTTTTCAACTCACACTCTCTCACGAACGACCAATCTCGAGTTCTCCTCCGCCTACGTCAGAGGATATCGATTGTCCTTGGGGTCGCGCAGGCGCGCATCCCCTATAATTTTATATTTCTTGGTCGCTTCTCCGTTCTTTCCCCCGTTCTGGGGAGGTCTCGGCGTACAACGAGACGTAAACACAGTGTAACGCACCGAGTGCGCTGTCCTTTCGCCCAGTTGGGCTCGTGCAAAACCGCAATTTGTGTACGCCGGTAAATGCAGAGTCGTTAACGTTTTTTTTTAACGTTCCAAACAAACGTCTCGTGATCGTTCGTCGGCGAGAGCCTCGAAGAAAAACAAACGTTTGCACGAAATGTCCTCGGTTGTTCCGGTGATCAGAGTCCCTGGAACAATTGCTACGCACACGGGGTGTTAGGCGTTTTTAAACGCTACAGGTGCAGGGTAAAAAAAGATAATAAGCTTCCTCATCGGCTTTCATTGCTATTGTCGTGTGGAAAGTTCCGTCGAGAAAGGGGGGCGTGCGGGAATGGAAATATGCGCGAGGGAGAATTCTTAATCGGTCGTTAACTGAAAGCTCGGTGACCTACCCCCTGTCTCTTCCAGCGTATCTTCCAGCAGGTGCGCCGTTCGAGCTCGTTCGATCCCACTGCAGATTCTTCCCGCACCCGCCCACACCCCCGGCCGTGACACCCAAAGTCGTCAACGTATGCGTCTTCCGTAATTGTCACGATTTCCCGGGTTATTTTGATTCCGAGGGCGAAAAGAAAAAAATCAAAATAAAGATTATAATTCAACGTTAACCAGCTGTCACTACTACACTGCGAATTACGAGCGTACCGAAGCAACAGATTGCCCGCGAAAAATCCGTTCATCTCTTCGTCGACGTTGATCCAATTTTGTTTTCGATCACAATTTATATATTCACGAATGCCTATTCAGCGTTGAAAGATACACGGTCAACTTTGAAATCGACACGATAAAACGCTGATTTTTTCCCTTTTCTCACTTCTCTCACGGACGGATAAAAAAATGGTTCACGTTGGCGAAATGAGCCCGTCGCTGGGCGTTGGACTACCAAAGAGTCCGAGCTTTCATCAGGGTTTAGCTTTTGCTACCGTACTGAGAAAATACGAGAACAACAAACCGTGTCCGTCCGCTTCGGCTCTTCAGTATCAGCCTCTTCAACCTTTGTTGATCGGTAAATCGAAGGAGCAATTGGAATTGTCCTCGTAGATGTTCATTCTCTATTTTTTTTAAATTCCTTTTACTGATATTTTCCTTTGGACTTTAAAAAAATCCACGAAGCTCATTCATTTGTGTCTTTTTCTATTTTTTCGTTTAATTTTCAATTACATCTCTGGGGGTTTTTTTTACCTCAATCCTGGATCGATATCACCTAAAGTGTGTTTGGTGACTTGATAATTCCTCCCTTTTTTCAGGAAAGTTTAAAGCCGCCCACCCATTAGATTTCGTTAGTGATTTCGTACTTTCGTTTATTGCACATTTTCGTAAGACGTATATCTAACATTGCGCTTTTTTTTATTTATTTTTTTAAATTCTAATCGCAGAGGCGGAACAAGGCAACGAGAGGGAAGAACTCTTCATACAGAAACTTCGTCAATGTTGCGTGCTGTTTGACTTCGAGTCCGATCCTCTGTCGGACCTAAAATGGAAGGAGGTGAAGCGCGGTGCGCTTCTCGAGATGGTCGAGTACGTGACCAAAAACAGAAATGTCATTACCGAGGCTGTGTACCCCGAGGCAGTGAATATGGTAAATTGATTTTTTTTTCTCCAGGAAATCTGTTACTTTTTTGTTTCACCTTACTTTCTCTCTTTCCTTCATACGGTCGGCTAGCAAAGGTTTTTTTTCTTTCATTACACGTGTAATGTATTTGTAGTTTGCGGTAAACCTGTTTCGTACGCTGCCACCATCGTCGAATCCGAACGGTGCCGAGTTCGATCCGGAGGAGGATGAACCAACTTTGGAGGCTGCATGGCCTCACTTGCAGCTCGTATACGAATTCTTTTTGCGCCTATTGGAATCACAAGATTTTCAACCTACTATAGCCAAGCGCTACATCGATCACAAATTCGTTCTACAATTGCTCGAGCTCTTTGATTCCGAGGATCCGCGCGAGAGAGATTTTTTGAAGACAACTTTGCACAGAATTTATGGAAAATTTCTCGGTCTCAGGGCTTACATCAGAAAGCAGATAAATAATGTTTTTTATCGATTTATATACGAGACCGAGCATCATAATGGAATTGCGGAGTTATTGGAAATTCTTGGGAGGTAAGATACAATGATTCGTAGGAGTTTTTGGTATTATATGATAAACGATCGCGAAGAAATTATTTCTACAATTAATGTTACTTTTCGTTTTAGCATTATTAATGGATTTGCCCTGCCGCTAAAAGAGGAACACAAAATATTTCTATTGAAAGTTCTATTGCCGCTGCACAAGGCAAAATCGCTGTCCGTCTATCACCCACAACTGGCTTATTGCGTTGTTCAATTTCTCGAGAAAGATCCAAATCTTACGGAGCCCGTGATCAAGAACTTGTTGAAATTCTGGCCAAAGACACACTCGCCGAAGGAGGTAATGTTTCTCAACGAACTCGAGGAAATACTGGACGTTATCGAACCGGCGGAATTTCAAAAAGTCATAGATCCACTTTTTCGACAACTAGCCAAGTGCGTCTCGTCGCCACATTTTCAGGTAATTATTTAATCGAGCTACATAATAATATAGTGTTTTACCAATTAAAACGTTCGTTCCCCATAGCCAAAAAACCATTTGTAGTTAATTATTTCATAATTTAATGATATATACCACTTCCAGCAGAGTTCCAATTTCGTTTTAATTATTTCAAAGATTAATGCGCAACGTACATGGAAAATATCGATTATCCTTTACCACTATAGATTTATTAAAAAAAAAAGGAATCAATCAAAGATTAAAGTCTTATGTTGATAGAAAATATGTTTAACGAATTCGATTTAAATTCTAGTCCACCAAAGACGTGGAGCATCGTTTCAAACTACCTAATCACACGTCGAGTCCTACCTCAAAAAGCTTATTTTTTTTCAACGTCAAGTAATTCTCGTACGAATGTCACTAGGTGGCTGAGCGAACGCTATATTATTGGAACAACGAGTACATAATGTCTCTGATATCCGACAATTATTCGTTCATTCTGCCGATAATGTATCCGGCGTTATACAGAAATTCGCGAAATCATTGGAACAAAACGATTCACGGATTGATTTATAACGCGTTAAAACGCCTGATGGAGATGAATCAAAAAGTTTTCGACGAATGTACGCAGCAGTATACCCAGGTAGGTCCGAGTTTTTTTAACGAAAACGCGACAAAGAAGAAGAATGACGAGACAAAAGGAGAGTCTATTCTTCAACAAACGGACGATTTAAGTGTGATTCCTGTTCGAAAGGATCGACAGAAGGAGAAACGAATGGTTAAGGATCGTGACGATGCGTGGAATCGCGTCGAGGCACTAGCAATGAGACATCCAAATTACAAAATCATCGCTAAGGGCACGACGAACAATTCTTACACGCTGCCACAACATCTTGACAGTCCACCCCCGGACGAGGACGCTGAAAATGAACAAATTCCCCTGACGTTGGAAAAAATCGAAGCTAAAGCAAACGAGGTTAAACAATTTTTTTCACACATTTTCCAAGTAAACTCGTCGAAAAAGAAATAATGATTATTTTTCACCCGTTCATGATTGTACGAAGAGAAAATTTCAATAAAATGATTTATTGTTTTGCCAACAGGTAAAAATGACGAATGTTAACAAGGGAAAGCCGTTATTGCGAAGAAAGAGCGAGCTGCCACAGGATGCGTACACGATGAGAGCGCTATCCGACCATAAGCGCGCCGACGAGTATCTCGTCACGCCACCGGATCCAAACAACTGCTAGTCCCTGCCCAATTCCCTTCCGATCTATCCTCTGTTCTGCTGCAGAAACGTCAGAACTTAGCTATCTCGTTCCATCCGTTATGTCGCCAAGCGTTGACGATCGCCCCGAGATGAGGAAACGAGAAACGGGACAGTGAGATAAAGAGAAAGAGAGAGCGAGAGAGAGAGAGACACACAGAGGTCAATGTCACGAGTGAAATGTCCAACGTTTAGAAAGTGACCTGAAACGCGGATGCAGGCTGTCTGCTTCACGACGGTTGTACGAAGTATCGTGAGCGAAAAATTCGTCCTGTCGTCAACTCTGACAGGTCACACGAAAAGAAGAGGAATTGCGGGGGGAAAAAGCGTGAAACATAAATACGGCAAAATTACGATAAGTGAATGCAATGGAGGAGCACCGATTGCTGAACCGTTTATTATTTTTCTCTCTCTCTCGCCCGCGCACGCGTCATTCATGATTGTCGGAACGGATGAAAGAGATCGAGGAAACGTTTTTTTTTCCTTCTATACCAAGACCACTTCGTCAACGTCGTATAGTGAACGAACCAATAAATGCGACGAGGATAGGCCATTAAGGCGATAACTCACGCACGAGGAACTTTTTGTACGAAGGGAGGGCGAGGGGGAAAAAAAAGGAAAGAAAGAAAATAATTATCCGCCGCGTTTTATGGCAAAAACGGAATTCCAGATCGATGTTGAAACGAGAAAAGGAAAAAAAAAAAATTGATGAAACGACGTTGAAACACGGTCTCGACTCTCGTTATACAGGTAACCTGACCGCACGATTGGCAAAAGGCACGCCGCACTAACGTTAAATCATCTTTTTGAAGGGAAAAAAAAACGAATTTAGAAAAAAAAACCTGAGTATCGCAAATCTACAGAGCACCGCGCTTTGCTTCGTCCCTAGATCGAACGAGTTGCAAATTATCAGAGACACTTCGATGGTAGTTTCAGTTATAGTATCCTAGACGTCTACGACGAGAACTTGATGAGAGAATGCAAAAAAAAAAACGTAAGGAAGACAGAAAGAAAAAAAGTATATAAGAAACACCCGCATCATACGGCAGGATTACTTTCCACTAGATGCCTTCTGTGAGCAAACACCAGGTATTATTCGACAATTTACACATTGTATCGTCAACTATAATCACCGTTCATGAACTTTAATAGAACCGCTCGCATTGTCAAACAATCGGTCCTAAGGTCGAAGAAGAGATTAAATGTGCTATCGCGGACAAGATATTAAATAAATAAATACACCAACAACAAAGAAGAAGAAATAAAGAAAAGAGACGTGTAAAGAGGAAGTTAACGAAGCAAAACAAGCAGGAACATAAATAACACAAACAAACAAAAAAAAAACACAAGTGAGACACGTAAGTCTTTGCGCTGCTGGCAGGCTGTTATGTTAATATTAACGATATACCTTGTTGAAGATAAATATAGTAAGCTCTTATATTGAATATTAAAAATTAAAGCTAAAAAAAAATGAATGAAATATGAACGAAATTGATTTAATTAGTGATTAATGCGATAATAATGAAAATAAAATGAAAGAAGAATACGGAGAAGACTAAGAAGAAATGAAAAAGAGAAATGGCCACCTCTGCTGAACGTTGATTATTGGTATTAAAGCATGATTACCACAATTATTATCGTCGAATAAATGTAAATGTGAATAAATCGAGAGCAATTCTAGTGCATCGAGAGCTTGACAGTGGGACTCGAACAAATCGTTCGGACATTTGCGCCGGAGGGGTCGAGATATTCGCGACCGTAGCAAAAAAAAAGTCTCGCCTTTTATATAGCTTTATGATTCGAAGGATAGCGATCAAACAAAACGAAGAGAAGAAAAAGAACAAAAACATAAAAAAAAAAAAATACCGACAAATTTATATAAGACTCGTCGAGTTCATGAGCAAGTTGATTTCGGCGTTGCGTGTGAGCATCGGGATATTGTAAACTGGTGAATGAAAGTGTATCGCGTCCGCGACGAAAAAAAAAGAGAAAAGTTACACAAAAAGCTTCGTGACACGAAATTTGTGAGCAGTAATGAGAGACCGAAGTATTTAGGCAGAGAGAGAGAGAGAGAGAGAGAGAGAGAGAGAGAGGTAGGTCTGCTCGTCATTTTATATTTACTAAATTGTAATGTATGATTGTATACCGCGGGAGTTTTTTTCATACGTAGCTTTACGTTCAAGTGCAGATACGAAATATTATTCCGAGACAGATGATCGTTCAGTAAAAAAAAGGAGAGCCCTGAGATATTGCAAAAAAGGAAAAGCAAAAAAAAAAAAAATATACAAAAACAAAGAGCTGCTCCAATAACGATAAACTCTGAGGCTTTGTCAACTCTTGTACTATGAGTGATTAATAAAGGAAACAAAAGCCGTAGTCGTTTATGCAACTGTAAATATCATGTAAATAATATGATTGTGTTTCGAACGTCGTCTCTTCGTTCGAATTCCACAGGGGGTGGGGCAAATGCAATTTATTCGATAACTTCTTTTTTTTTGTTCGCCTTTTTTTAAGTACATACAGATTGCGTTGCACTGGCTTTTCACTGTGAGATATTCAACCATTTAACGTGCTTTACCGATCAAACGTTTATTTTGTATTTTTTAAATCGTCTCGAGATAAAAGAGCCCAAAAGTCATGCCTGGCGTCGTGTTCAAATTCGCAATGTCTTTAACGATCTCATTTAAAAAACAAACGAACATCTCTTCCTTCTTTTTTTTCTCTTTGATTTATATTCTTTACTTTCGTCAATGCAAACGTGTACGAGCACTCTTGCTATATAAACACATAAATAAAAAAATACCTGCGATACATTATAGAATTAGAAATTACGTCACAGTTTGTAGCTTAGCATGTGGCATTACGATATCCGTGCCGATAGCATAAATTGATGAAAAAAATCATTATCCTTTTGGTGGTTAGTACCGTTCATTAACGTAACAGTAAGAGCGGAGAATAGTCTCCCTTCTCTTTGGCGTCATCGATTAAGAAAAGAATGAAGAAAATTTTATGTAAACATTGTGTTTTACATTCGATCCAAGATAATGATTTGTATATCGTCGATATTTATTTAGAAATATCTCGACATTTTGGGGACGAAAAGGGGATGAGTGCGATTGGATCGTTCGTGGTACGAGCGTCATATATTTTCTATCATTATTTTTCTTTCTCGTTATCTTCGTCCCTATTTCATCAACATAATATTGTATCTCATTTCGTACAACAACAAAAAAACAACAAGTTTCGTCAGCAATTTGTTGACAGCATAGTTTTATAGTAAATAAAGAATTACTATGAAGTTCAGAAACAAAAGAATAATATGTGAAAAACCCGCATGATGTAGCCCCTGAAACGAGAATTATATGCCTACATTCGTTACATGCTTGAATTATTATTTTGGCTTTTAAAAGTGAGGTACAATGAATATTACATATTTCGTATATTTCCTGCGTAGCGCGCTTTTGGAAATTCAAAGTTATAGTTCCAAGATACGACGGTAGTGGCAGCACGGGCTAGACAAGGCGGAAGTCGACGGTGCTGCTATCGTAGACTTCCGGCGCGACGGCGTCGGAAAGTTCGGCAAGCAAGCCGGGCAAGCGTCATGACACAATTGTTTTTCGTTTCGTTAGTGCCTGGTCGTAAATTCTCCATGAAATTTTCGCGGCGTTTTGGCGTTCATTCTTCCCGCAAGTGTTTATATTTACAACGCGTACGATATTCAATCGCAGCATCTACGAAACTTTGGTAATTATCGAGGAGAGCCGGTGAACCGTCACTTTGATGAGTCTCGATGAAGTTTTCACGGCGTCTCGGCGATCGTTCTTCCGGCAAGTGTTTATTTTTACGATCCGTATGAGATTCAATCGCAGCATCCAAGAAATTCGCCGAATATCGAGGAGAGAGCTGATAAATCATCAATTTGAACATTCTGGATGCTTTTATTTTCATCGGGTCGAGCACAAATCTCTTGTTGTGCCGCACTCGCTCTACCAGTAGAGAACGCCACAAAATGAAACCGGCACGTTCTTTATCTGATGAAAAAAAAAGTTTTCTGCACTTTCTTCAAAAGTCATCTGCTATAATTAAGATGTCGCAAAAATTATAAAGACAGTTTCACAAGCTGGGATTTTGAGGTAGTATTAGTCTTGATTTTTTCAATAACCGGAATTGTTTGTAATAAACGGAAAAACTATGTTTTTCATCGTTAGTTACATAATGTTAAAAATTAATGTTTTTATGAATCTAACTTTTGTTTGCCCTGAAACCACATATAAGATGTATAACAAAAAAACCATAGAATATTGAAAATTAAAATTTTGTTCGAGTAAATGGCGCTCTAAATCCCGTACTTTTTGTGTTTCGAGAATTTCACAAAGGGCACGCGTGGGTTCACTATTTGCAGTTGTCCGGGATTAAAAATATGAAAATTTTCACGGTGGAACAAACCGATTTCTAAGAGAATTTTTTCACCACCATTTTTGCGATAAAAAACCATGGTAGTTTTTGAGACTAAATTTTTTTTTTTCTTTTAAAGTTTCCGTAGGTGAATTATATGATTCGGAAATATTCTCGATCAAAAATCGCCCCTCAGAATTAATATATATCGCAATGACATTATTATTATTATTATTATACGCGCTCTATTTCTGAATTGTTACCCTCAGTTGATATCATGAGTCCCTCTCGACCATAATAAACGTTTCCTACTTTATCAGCTCCGATAAAACATCCTCCCCCTTAAGCGAATGATAGAACCATCGAGAAATTAATCCTCGGCGAGACCAACAGTCGATAAACTGATAATCTGCAATTTTCAATTAATTATTTTTATTATAAAATGATATAATTTTTTCTCCATTGCCATAATCCACTCATAGAGTTGTCGATCGATTCATTTAACCCAACCTCGTAAATTCGTAAATGATAATCAAGTCACTTACAGAATCTACTTCCATTGACCCTTCAAAATGATCCAATTATAATACCGGTCAAATTTTATCATTCGAGATCTCGGCAAAATCGCGATCGATAAAACAGATCTCACTCATTGGAAATTTTCCTCTTAACGGCGTGAAAATATTGAACGCTAGTAATTTCGAGTATTTCCAGTGATTTTTCATTAAACAAAACTGCTTCGTCTCTCGTATTGTAATGTGACTCGGTGGAAGTGGTATATTGAATTAATTTAACGAGAAAAGTTCCGTATTCCGGAGTAATGTTAAATTTCGTACTTCGATTATGCCATATACACAACTCGGAGCCTGCTAGAAATTATTATTCAATGAAAATTATTCGCCAATCGTATAATGATGTTAATGAGATTTTACTATTCTGGCGTTACGGTGTATATTGAAATTTCTCTCGTGTAATACAGTTGCGGGACAAGGGCATTTGTATCGCTTACGAATTTCACTTGCAATCGTATATTTTCATTGCTGCTGGTTCGTTAAATACGTTTGCATAAAGTTTCATTATTGACAAACTCATATCCTGTTACAAATTAATTTCCAATGAAAATTCCTTCGTTCGGCTTGTAATGGAACTATTGGAATTTTGCTATTATGGCATTCGATGGAGATTTACATTTTTCACTCAATGCAGTTTATGTAAGAAGTATCTTTGTTATATTTTCATCGCTGCTACCCGGTAATTCCCATTGTTTTATTCATAAACAATTTCCCTCCTGTTTGCGTCATGTACTCTTGTTGCTTCGTTTACGTGGTTAATATTGAATTGTATGTTTTATCAATGAATGATTTGCCATACAAAACGTTGTCTTCGAGTTCATGAATGTGTATTATCGTCTGTCGGTAAACAAGAGATCGTAACTCTCACACACAACATCGCGCAGGTTTGCCTTTTATTTTTTAGCGGTATGCACGTAAATATGAATTATTCTCATTGACGCCTCGTGAATTACCGTGTAAAACTTTTTTTTACATTTATAACCCTCTGGGACGAAACAAAAAAAAATTCTCCGTACGTATACAAGCTTTTTTTTTTGCTTTTTTAATATTAACGAAATTTCATCGATGCATTCACGTCGCTCGAGTACTATGAATTGTACATAATGTCGAACGGAAACTGATGCTGAGTGAATAAGTACATTATAGACAAAAAAAATATATATAACGATCAATTCACAGAAAAAAAAAAAAGATTTTATTCCAATAATTCACCCTAGAAATCAAGCACAGATTTTTTTTCTTTTTTCAAGTCCACTTTCCAGTATTCGATTTTAATGACCAAAAGTTCATTTCATTTGTTTAAATTTGCTCCAAAAAAATTTAAGAACATATCGATCGTTTAGAAATTACAGACATTTTTTTACAATGCAATGTCCAAAGTGTCGTAATTAATTAAAAGTATTATTTAATTAATTAAACAAAATGGAGAATTTACGACAAAATAAACAATGTAACTTCGTAAACTCGTAGAGTATGATCCAACGACAAAAATGCGCTGTTTCAAAATTCAAAAATGTTTATTTTTCATTTGAAAAAAAAAAAAAAAAAAAAAAAAAAAAAAAAAAACTGCTTGACAAAAATGCGATGTTTCTAATTAACAAAATTTAGTCGAAAATTTTATTGAACGATTCTTCAAAATTAGTTCTGCATTAAATAAATATTCGTCAATCTATAATCGACTTTCATTGACAT
Source organism: Oxytorus armatus (assembly GCA_958009045.1). Taxonomy (NCBI): domain Eukaryota; kingdom Metazoa; phylum Arthropoda; class Insecta; order Hymenoptera; family Ichneumonidae; genus Oxytorus; species Oxytorus armatus. The sequence continues at coordinate 5,720,497 of OY253744.1, forward strand.
CGCTTATTTATGAAAAACTTGTAAAAACAATTCTTCAAGCAATTAGCACTCGATTGACGCGACTCTATCGCTTCGTTAATCGTGACAAAAATCTAACGCTCTCGTCGATAACGAATAAGCTTGAATCGCAAACGAGGCATTTAAATCAAAATTTTGTTATATCCATAGATAACGAATTGATAACAATTCACTTGTGATTACCGCGACAACGTTAAATTCTGTTATATACGTTCGTAATCATCGTACGGCAAATCCTGTTTTATGATGCACAATCTCTCGCGAATTATCCCAGACATCTGCGACGCTTTATCGCTATCTAATTAGACATTATCCCGTTTAATTGACTTGATTCTCGTTATCAGTGAGAATTAATTGACGCAACTATGTCCAGCGGTACAATTGATGTATATATACGTGTATGTATTATCTAAATCGAATATATCTCATCGTATATCGGTAATCGTGATAGTCAACGCAATTACCAACTCGAGCGAGCGTTCTCACGAGTTTATGACCGTTTCTCTTGCATCGTCACAATTGCTCGCAATTGATGGTGTTGTACAATTGAAAATTGATACTTACGGTAGTAGTCTGGTAACTTAAGCCGATTTTCATGTCTTTTTTGGAGGGCGTTTTTTTCTAGAAAAATAAAAATGAATCGTTTTGGATATTTAGGATGTTTTTATTTACATATTAAAGATACAAAAAAAAATTTTCGTAAAAATTGTATAGTTTGTTATTATTATTATTATTGATCGAAGTTGGCACCTCGAAAAAAAGCGCGTGGGTGGCCCCGGTGATTTTGGCTCTTGATGTTATCTGAAATAAAAAATTCTTGATAATTCTTAATCTATAGACATGTCATTCTGGTCGGAACTACTGAAGTTAAATTTTGTGGATAAATACCAAAATGGAAAAGCACGTTTTTTTCCAAAGTCCGCCATTTTGTTATTTATTCATGAAATTTAACTTCAGTAGTTCCGACCACAATGACATGTCTATAGATTAAGAATTATCAAGAATTTTTTATTTAAGATAACATCAAGAGCCAAAATCACCGGGGCCACCCACGCGCTTTTTTTTCGAGGTGCCAACTTTGATCAATAATAATAATAATAATAGACTATTAAATTTAAAAAAAAATGTATTTTTTGTATCTTTAATATGTAAATAAAAACATGAAAATCGACATAAAAAAAGACATGAAAATCGGCTTAAGTTACCAGACTACTACCTTAAAATAAAGTAACTATAATACTATCCAGTCAAATCGGTGCTATATTTTTAGAATTTTTTTTTACAAAATATCAGCGCATTGACAATAATAAAAGATGGTACTGCTGTATATATCGGTAATTTAAAAAAATATTTGCAGTGATCGATTCGTGGAAAAAAAAAATCAAGCTTATTGCTATTTCCGACGAGTTGGTATTTTTGGTCGATTTTTTTTTTTCAACGAATAATCATCAATGTTAGCCCGTTAATGACGAGTGACTTATTTTCTTCATTGAAATATGGGCTATTCATTAAGCATTGACGTTTTCAAGAGGTCTTTATTGATTTAATATTATGCCGGACGTTTAGCAACGAATAAGCTGATTGATTAATCAGCCGTCACTCGTCATTACCGGACCAATAATTAACGATTATTCTTCAAAAAAACCTGAATAAAATAAAATCTTCGGAAAATATTCTTTTTTTTTCTTTTTTTTTTTGGGAATCGTCGTATATGTTTTCTACGTTATTAACATATATATATGGCAGTACGATTAATTTTTTATTACAGTCTATTAACGCACGACAATTTGTAGAAATTATTGTAAAAATTTAACACCGATTTGCCAACTGTAAACGCGGTGATTATCACAACAAAGTTATACATTTGAAATCGATGTTTGATAAAATTAACAATTTTATCTGACTCTTAGAAATGTTCTAACATTCTAGAGAGAGAGAGAGAGAGAGAGAAAGAGAGAGAGAAAGAAAGAGAGAGAATTGTAGGTAGTCGTGCGATTGTTTTTTTCATCTGTGCTGATTTATCGGAGCGACAGGTTTATTATACTTACATTATCTCAAGAGAAAAAGAGAAAGAGAGAGATAGGAAGAGAGAAAGAAATATGGTATAAGAGCGCGATGTGTATTAGAAGATTTCACGACCCTGTCTCGATGCGTTTCCGAAGGTGAGTCAAAAGTTTAAACATTATATAATCCACAGGAAACGTTCGTACTCCGTCATTCCGTGGCAGCAAGGGAAGAATAGTATCCTCGTTCTATCCGACGTTTTAGGACCGAGACACCCGCGAGGACCATCTGGCTTCGAGATAAAGACGTGTGCTCAAGCTTTGAGAGTGCGAGCTGCGGAGCAATGCGCCGAGGAAGAGAGGACGGCGGTATGGCTCGCGGGAAGAGAAGAGGGACGAGGTGACGCTGTAGTAATTTCGCGCTCGGCGAGGCCATAACGGCAAAGACATCCCGGTCGGTTGCACACCCGGACGACCATTATATAGCAGAGGTGGATGAAGAAGAAACGTACACGTATAACAGAGTTCAAGAGCGAGACAGAGATAGTAAGGGAGGAAGAAGAAGAAGAAGAAGAAGAAGAAGAAGAGAATATTACACGTAGAGTGGAGGGCACATGAGGACGGTGCAGGACGAGTACGAGGACGATGGTCCTTGTAGGAGTGTGCCCGAAGTACGGGGATACGACAAACCCCCGGCGCAAAAAGCACGGAATCCCCGTGATCGTTTAATTCCATCCTCGCGCCGGTGTAGCTTCCGGGTAACTTCTCGCCCGAGATTTATTAATCGTCCTCCTCTCTCGCTCCTCTCAACCACTATTTGCCCATATATACGTATGTTCGTACACACACACACCCACACACGCGCACACACACGCGCGCACACACACCACGTTTTCTCATCGGACTTCTCGGGGGTGAAATGAAGCTATATACCATAACCACGTACACGTTTTCACGATATAACGAAGAGAGAGGGAGAAAGAGAATTTCAGCAACTCTGGTTCCTGGTATCATAGCAGATACGAGGCTAGCCTCCTAGATAACTATACAGCGTGTAAGAGGGTAGCTATGGTTACGTTTTGCTAGAAAGGGTGCGAGAGCGAGTGAGATCGAGCAAAATTGTACAGGGTGTATGTATAGTGTGGCCTCAAATATACATGGAATGTTGGTTTCTAACTATCTTCCTCTCTCGCTTCATCCCAGTAAGGGGGATGGTCCACCTGCATATAATCCTCGCCCCTACCTGTACAATAATCCCTTTCGCCTTAATACGATTCCACGTAACTACACATACACGCGTACACACCACCTGAATTCGAAGTTCTCTCTCTCTCTCTCTCTCACACTCCAACTCTTCCTCTGTCTTCGAGGCTTGCATATCAATGTGTTTTACTGTTTGTATAACGAGATTGCACCTGGGTTTTTCATCCTTTTAGTGTATATTAGGGCGATTTTTTTTTTCGAATTTTTTTTTTTTCAGTCCTCAACCGAAATTTTGTTGGATATTTCGAAAAATAAATTCTCTGAAAGTTACAGCCCTTAATATTGATTCTAAGTACTTTCTCAGAGCGTGAGAAGATTTTCCATCTAAAATACACGTAAATCGATTTTTTTTTTTTTTTTTCAAATTTCTATAACCCAGCCGCATTTTATGCTATCATATTGTTCTTGGTTTCGATTTACTCAGAATAAAACAATCTAAAAAAGTGCCTTTTCCGGCGAAAGTGTAAATTGTACCGGTGAGTTGGTACGGGTCACTGAAGTTGATTTTTACTCAAAATTCTCGTTTTTTTGCTTTTATCTCCGAAACAATTAACTTTACAAAAAGAATGTAAATGAAAAATTTGTTGGAAATTTAATTTACTACAAAAAAGGTCTTATCGACCCAATTGCTTAGTTTAATATTTCTTGAGATATTGAACTTTAACTTATGAGTAGTATAAAATTTATCAAATATGAAATATTAAATAATAAAGAAAATATAAAAAAATAAAGTTCAATATCTCAAGAAATATTTATCTAAGCGATTGGGTCGATAGGACCTTTTTTGTAGGAAATTAAATTTCCAACAAATTTTTCGGTTACATTTTTTTCGTAAAGTTAATTGTTTCGGAGAAAACAGCAGAAAACGAGAATTTTGGGTAAAAATCGACTTCAGTGACCTGTACCAACTCACTTTTTAGATTGTTTTATTCTGAGTAAATCGAAACCAAGAACAATATGATAGGATAAAATGCGGCTGAGTTATAGAAATTTGAAAAAAAAAAATTCGATTTACGTGTATTTTAGATGGAAAATATTCTCACGCTTTGGGAAAGTACTTAGAATTAATATTAAGGGCTGTAACTTTCGGGGAATTTCTTTTTCGACATATCCAACAAAGTTTCGGGTGGGGATTGAAAAAAAAAAAAAATAGTCGAAAAAAAAATCGCCCTAGTGTATATATTCGATAATGCTCAGTAACGTTATATATTATGTATTAAATTTATAATACATTTTGTAAACATTGTTATTTATTCGTTAATGGACATAACGAGTATTTCAGTAACATTAGTATCCTAAAATAAATTAAAACAGTACCGAGACTTATATCTTGTGCAATTTTCATTCACGACGGATCATTACTTCACGGTGAAGCTTCACCACTAAAAGTCGAAAAAAAAACGTGCTGATTTTTTTTATTTCGTGGAAATACAATCGCATCGCAAATCTCAAACGATAGATTGTTCGAAATGCTTTGATAAACGTGTAAAAAAAAAATACAGATCGGTTTTGTATTCAAATTCTTACTGGAACCTGTGCTTTTAAAATATTTGTTTATGTTGAAATACAAAATGTATCCCCTCCGATAGGTTTCTTGGATTTCGATTCGAATATTCGGAATGTTCGTAAACATTTTTTTTTAACCATCGATCGTTTGGGATCTTGGATGCAATTTTTTTTTATCGACAAGTTCAAAAGAATCGTGAAGCGTACGAGAAATAAATAGATGCGTGGAAAATCGAATTATCATAATTATAAAAAATCTAAGTTCGACATTTTCCGTTGAGGAATTGTCATATTCTCTGTTAATTCCGATTACAGATAGTAAAGATTAAAATTACAGTATATTAACGCAATTGACAAATGAAATTTCGCGAATCTCTTTGGAAATACGATTTGAGGAACGAGATAGAGTTTAAATTCCCCGTCTGGCTTTAAATCGTGTTACTCGTATTCGTGAGGCAATCATTGACTGCGGTCGTAGAAAATTTACAAGGTAAAACACTCGTCTCGTGTCTGAATACGATTTCGGTTGCAATTCCAAGACCCGAGAAGGATCCTCGGTAACCATGTGAGGTTAGGAAAGTAACTACACGGGTTATACGATACTTTGGTCATTGGCAAAGAGTCCGAGGATGGGTTGAAAGGATTCGAGAAAACGAGGAGAAAATATACGAGGCATTAAACGACAGATGAGTCAACGAATGGTTATTTCGAGTTTCAATAAAGAAATAAAAGTGAGTTACGATAGAGAAATTTAATTGAGAATCTAAACTTGGGATTTTTTTGAAAGAACCGTTTTTATACCTTCTGGGCATAATTTTTTAATTACGAGAAAATTTTATTCACCAGTAGCATTCGAAAGGCCCGCGTTGTGTTTAAACAAAAAAAAAACGTTTCAGTCTTGATTTTCATTGATCTTATCGTATCTCATCTTATGGGACTTCCGGGGTTTATCATTCGGGGCTTATAAAATGAGTCTGCTTTAATGCACTTCGAAGCAAATAATGGGATGATCCTTAGTTTCGTCGTTGCAGTGATCCGATTATTGATCGAACACTGAAATTTTTACGAACGAGTCACGTCAATGTTTGTTCACTAAACGAATTTACTTCACAGCGAAACTACGATTTATTCCATAGTGGATCCTTTCACGTGGCACATGCACATTCAAAACTTTTATTCTGTTTCCGACACTTTTCCGAGAGAATGTTTTTTATGTAAAAGTTTCCGAGATAAAAGAAAAGTTTTTTTCACGTCGTGTGCGGATGAAAAGGTCTATATTTGCTCTGAAGCGAATAGTGGACGCACATTACCGTTCAGAAGTTAAAAAAAAAAAAAAAACGAATGTGAATTCACCCAATGAGATAAAAATTTGATACAGAAACTATTTTTGTCAAATTTCATTGAGAATATTGGTAGCACTTCTAAACACCATTTGTGAAAAACATCACACGACAATTTGACAGACGAAAATCCATAAATTTGTCGTGTGACACATTGGGTTGGGTGTCAGACATGGAACCAGAATATCGAGGTATCTGGTTCCATGTTTAGACATGGAACCAGAATATTGAGTTCCAAAATAAACTAATCTCGGGATAGATAGAAAAAAAAAATTATCTTACGAGTTAACTTTATTTATAATTCTTCCCAATTTTTCATCGACTCACAGATCAATGATCTGACATGGAATGTCCCACACATCTGTACATATGTAATACACAAATGGCACGGAAACGGTTAGAAGAAGACTGGGGATAGAAACGGATTTGCACAGGTGTTCCAAAGCTTTTCTCGTTCTCCAGCATCACTTATATAGATTAGAGGTTTCAATATCCTTCGAAGCTCAACTACACAGCGGTCAGTCGAAGCTTATACCGAATCTCCGTGTACAGGATCGTTTTATACTCCCCACCCCCCTCTGTCCCCCTACCCGCCCCGTTCTCACGAACCCCTTGCCATCAGGATGCATCGACGCTGTGTTTTCCAAATTCTCGATCTCCGCAAGTTCGGCCACGACTCACGGGACAAAGTTGCGGTTCCACACGTATCCAAAGGTGTATAACGTGGTTCACCAAGACTCGGATCTCGCGCTGTAATCCTTGATCGGAACTCCGGTAGTCCCTTGTGGTTTCGTCCGTTTCGACGAGAATTTCCACATTATCCGGGACAGTTACACTGTTCATGACGCGCTCACCTCCCTTCTCTGACGTATTGAGCTATGAAACTGCGCTATTTCCCAGGAAATCGTGTCCGCAGAATTTGCTAGAGGATTTTGGCGCACTTCGATGATGTTGAGAAGAAGAAAAAAAATGTTTTATAGTTCAATGAACTTCCTATTCTCAAATATTCAGATTAAAATGTAAACAAATTGTATGAAGCATTTATTTTTTAAACTAATTAAATATATATTTAAAAAAAAAGAATTTATCTTGACATTTTTTAAATTTAAATAAAAACATTAAACGTGTCTTTTCCGAATTTAAATCGTGGAGCACCTTCCTTAAAAAAATATAAACAATTACTTGAACTGGAAAGAACTGAAAGATGATGCTCGAATGTGGAATAGACGCTACTTTAGCTTTGCCTATTCCATATAAAATTTCACAAGAACAGCAAAACGCTCTTTGAACATATTCACTCGTATATAATCCATTCGAGCTGTACAAAGAAGATAAACCTCATCCCTCTGTATATGATGCTTGAGGGTTTAAGTTTCCTCAAGCATATTTTCGTTGACCGAAGCCGAATAATTGTTGAATGAGCAAATTTTTTCGTTCGAACGTCCGTGCACGTCAATGTTGAGGATCCAAAGAATTTATTTTTCTCCCAACTTCATTTCATCCCAAGCACGTGAAAGTTTAACAAAAGCTTGAGCTATTGGGTGACTCGGTTTTGTGAAAATATAAATGTGACAGGAGTTAGGAAATGTTGTTTTCTTTTTTCTTCAACAAACCAGAACGAAAAAATATTTATAACTACATAGGATTACTAATGGACTTTAGTGTGCTTTATTTTTTATTACCCTCCGATTTCCCGTGGTTGCTCTCAGCGCTCGGTGCATGGACCCGGAGAGTCTGTTAGAATCAATAAAATATTCACACTCGACGCATCGAAGTTTAAACCATAATATAAGTGTATGTGTGTGTGCGCGTGTGTGTGCATGTGGGATTTTAGCATTAAATTGTTTGAAGCTTTCGACGAAGCGAGCTGTACGAGTTTGCCGAGCACTCTGTGCTCCGCTACTGTACTTCTAGTGAATATATATTTATCCCGTAGATATACGTATAGTTGGTTGGCCAGGCACCCAGTAGTTTAGGTCAGTATCGAGTCAGACGGGCTTCTCAATGTCGCTGGGTCGTCGGGACAGTGACGAAATAATTAACTAGCCTCGTATGTGTATGCGTGTGTATGTGTGTTTTTAAACGAAAGTCTTTATATCGAACAAAAGTTAAATTTGTCACAGTGACTCCATTTAAAAAACATGTAAAACGTTATATAAAACGACTATCAATGTAATTGAGTAACGAGATCCGATAACTTATTTTTTATTGCGTTATATGCAAATCATAATTTACACGCATTTAAGGGGGTAAATAGGGTTAGGACAGCGTTTTCTCAATGATTTTCCATGAATTTTTTTATAGTATAAAAAATGAATGTAATTTATTGAAACTTTGAGAATATTTTATACATATATTTAAGTATATACTATAAAATTTTTGAACAATTTTCTTGAAAAACACCGGGGATATTAGCAACTCCACATTGCAGGTCACAATCAGACTCAGCATTTTGCGTACATTCTGGAAGCCGCAATTTTCATCTGAAATCGAACGAGGTTGGAATTTACTTTTATTATATGTATCTCTTCTATATGAACCTAAATGCTATCGAAAAAATAGAAAATTGAATTTTTTACAGGGGTCAAAACAAAAAAGCATGATTTTTTGCCATTTTTTACAACTTTATTTGCAAAAAAAAAATTATTTTAAATAATGATAATATTCCGATTTTAGGTTCATATAGAGCGCAATACTACGAAGAAAGTAATTGCCAATTTTCAAAGCGATTGGTTGAAAACTTTTCAAACTAGCGTGTACGCAAGTTCAAAAAACGTCGTTTTCAGAAAAACGCGTTTGAAAAAATAGTGACCGCTCGGTTATACACGTGGTGCGCTCGGGGCCTGACGGAGAGCTACTCACTTCAATGGCTTATAACAATAGAACGAGTCGGAATTTTCATTTAAAATTTTGCGAACATATTTTTCGATAGTTTTACTAACAATTTATGAAGTAAAAAAAAAATCGATTTTTTGAACCGGCTAACCCGATTTCCCCCCTTAACGGGAACAGAAATACTCTATGGACGAGTTTTATTTTTTTCTCGTATATATCAATTTTTCAATATATAGGTAGAAAATAATCGAAAAAACACACAATTCCATTGACTCTGGTTAAGTGTACAGTGATCTTCAAACTTTACGTTCAAACGAACGAAAAGAGTGAATGAAAAATTTCGACAAACAACTGTCCTCTCGATAGTCCTTCATTCGGATATATAACGAAATTTCATTTTTCACGTACTTGTCCTCAAAAAAAAAAAACCACATACTTACTGCACGTGTTATCTTGTTCGTCCGGACCGATTTCCGTATTGTCGAGTAAACGAAGCCTTCTTTTTTTGTGTTCAATTCACGACGATCAAAAGGTACGTGTCATTTCGTGCTCTCTGTAACATTCAATAGACAAGACATTGCAGTTTACGAACTGTTTTTACGATTTTTTTTTCTTTGTTCAGAAAGTTTAGTTGGATAATCGACGAGCTTAAAGTGAACTTACAAAAATCCTTAAGAATATTGCCGAGAATAAAAATATAATACTCTGTGAAAATAAAAAGCAACGTTGATATACTTTGAGCGGAATTTTTTTCCATTTGTTAAACATAAAACATTTCGTTTGGTAATAGCAATTTTAATGTCGCACCGTGCGTTATCGTCGTTCGTCCATCGAGCACGTTAAAGCGTTGAAGCGGTTTTCGTTACGACGTATAAAAGACGATCCATCGAAGACGGTGCTCTGGTAATAAAAAAAAATTACAGGCAACGCCATTAACTTTGGTAAAACGAAGAGAAAAAAAAATCTCTCGTTTTACGCGAAGGTATTAACAACCTAGGCTTTTTTTTAACTGAATCTCACAGTCGCGAATCCATAAAACCGGTTAGAGGTCAATAATCGACGGGACTTCGTGAATTATTATCATACGGAGCATTCTGTGCCAAAATTTGATCCTCCTTTTGACCCTCAACAATTTTTTGTTTCATCCAAATTTTTTTTCTTCATTGCTCAACTAAATCTGTCGACTATATTAAAATACTTTTGAACATTTTTCACGCATCGACATTCAGAATATTGATTTTTTGTAATTTCGAATGAAATTGTTTTTTTTTTTACATAATTGAGTAATAAATCGTATGGGAAAAAAAATTTTCACTCAAATAAAACATGTTCGGACGTACTTCCATGGAGATGCACGAAAAGAAATTAAAAAAAAAAGTAGTTACTGCAGACATTTTTCCCAATGTCAAAGAATGAAAATGGATTTTTTCGAAACGTATGAAATTTTCATTATTTTTGTTACAAATGACAAAAATTATACGTAAAAACAAAAAACGAAATACTTTATTAACGAGGCATATATTTCGTTAAATCAAATTCGTTAAATTAATTTTGGGCGGTACGAACAAGAAGAAGATGAGGATCGTAGAATTATCGAGTTTGAATGAAATGCTTCATACACGATATACAGTGGGTGAAAAAAGTATTCATACATCTTTTTTTTTTGCGATAACTTTATAGACACAAGCGATACGCAAAGAAAGTCAATTTTATTCAATAGTACATCAGGTGCAGAGATAAACTGCAAATGGAGAATTTTTTCCCAGGAATAATAGAAAAATCATGCGAAAAAAACGAAAATTTTCGGGCAAAAAAAGTATTCATACACTTACGATTATAGTGAAAACCTACATCATTGTTGTTAATTATAACGAATATTTGGTGTGCATCCCTTTTGCTTCAATTATCGCCTCGAGTCTCTTAGGCATGGATTCTACTAGCTTTTGCGTTGTTTCTTTTGCTATTTTCGTCCATTCTTCTAAAAGCACTCTTTGGAGATCGGATTTGTTTGTTATTTTGCTTTTTCTAATTTCTACATCCAACAAGTGTCATAAATTTTCAATAGGATTGATGTCCGGAGATTGTGGTGGTGTAATCAATTGTTTGCGGACATTATGGAGTAACCATTCCCTCGTTTTTATGGCAGTATGTTTCGGGTCGTTATCTTGTTGGAAGTAGAAATTTCCATCCAGGCCTATTTTATCTACACTTGCTTTGAAATTGCTGCGCAACACGTCGATATACTTCTGGGCATTCATTGTACCATCTATAAAAGCCAGATTACCAACGCCATAATATCCCATACAGCCCGAAACCATGACGCTTCCTCCGCCGTGCTTTACAGTCGGTATTAAATTTTTCTGCCGGAGCTCGGTATTTGGTTTCCGCCAGACGAATTTTTTTCCATCGGACCCGAAGATGTTAAACTTCGATTCATCCGAGAATACGACACGTTTCCAAAATTCTATAGATTTTTTTAATATTAATTAATGGTTTTTTGCGGGCAGTTCTGCCGTATATTTGGGCAGAATGCAAAACGTTTCGAATAGTCTGAGGACAGACGCTCTTCCCCGATGTTGACGCGACATTATTCGCTAAACTGCGAGCACTTGTGAACGGTTTTTTTGTAGCCTCTGTAACAATACTCCGACGCTCTCGTACCGTTAGTATTCTCGGTCGACCGGTTCGTGGCTTATTTTCTCTGCTGTTTGTTCTTCCGTATTTTTTTTATTATATATTGCACTGTTGCGAAACTTAGATTTAGTTCTTTACTAATTTTTCGATAACTTTCGCCGCGTTTCCGAAGAAAAATCACTCTATCTCGCATGGATATTGATATTTCGCTTTTCCTTGCCATCGTGTCTGATCAGAGCTTGAAGATCTACTATCGCATGGAATAGGTCAAAACCATTGTGTAAACGAAGACTCGTTTACATTCTACGCAGAGGTCAGACCATCCGTGAGTGAATATCGAGGTTTAGCAGCTCAATCGTAAGTGTACGAATACTTTTTTGGCCCGAAAATTTTCGTTTTTTTTTGCATAATTCTTCTATTATTCCTGGGAAAAAAATTCTCCATTTGCAGTTTATCTTTGTACCTGATGTACTATTAAATAAAATTGGCTTTCTTTGCGTATCGCTTAGGTCTATAAAGTTATCGCAAAAATCAAGGTGTATGAATACTTTTTTGACCCACTGTATAAGAATATTATATTTTATTGACCATTGAAATTCATAAGGACGCTAATTCCCATAATTCAACATGTACGTTAACGTTGCATAAGCCCTTTTGTTTTTCAGTTCACAATATATATATATATATATATATATATATATATATATATATACTATACGCGGAAACTATCCGACGTGTAGCACACCTCCCTGCCGGAGCGTTCGGAAAATTACGATCTCGCTTGGAAATTCATGACCGGCAACTCCGACGGAAGAATGGAGCAATTAATGGGCGTCATGAGTCTTCGGGGGTACGGGCGTGTGCCAGAGACGATCGGAGGTGTACGAGAAAAGCATACATACTCACACTCTGGCGCATATACATGTACAACTACATGGATTATATGGACGTTGGAACGTTTGAGGCTTTTGCCTCTTGCTCGCACGAGTGAGATTCCCACGAAACTCCCGAAAGACCACTCAACTAACACACACACACACACACACATGCGCATAAACGCACAAGCGCACACAGTTCGTCCTCCCTTGGTTCAATGGAATTCTCGTTTTCGCGAACGTGCCACGACTGACCGATCGAAAATTTCACGTTGCCAATATCCTCATCTAGAAAATATCTAGCGTAGTTTCTATACATGTGTATATATATATATATATATTTAGGTCTATCCATATACACTATAATTATATTTATTTCGCCTTTTGCTCTCGAGTGTTTCATAATTCACTGCAGTTTCCTCCGATGACTTATAAATAATCGATTGCACTTAAAAATTGAGTCACCCAGTGACGCTTTTCAAATCGCTTTTTCCTCGTCATTTCCTATTGGAGTAAAAAATAAATAAAAAAAAATATAAAAAAAACGAACTAGCGCACAATCATAAAAATACAACGAGAAACGTCGCGGGATAAGATTGGAAGTTTATTCGGTCTACCTTGCTGATTCCTCGAGTCATTTCTTCCCTGTTTTTTTTTCTCTTCTTTCGCGTGATTTCTTTGCCCAACAAAAAGAAGCGTGTGCGTGGTTGAATGCCGCGCGGGCGGGCTTTGAGATGTCGGTGAAAAGGGGTGAGGGGGGAGGGGGGGAAACATCGTTCATAGCCGGAAATGCGCTTTTGGCCCCCGCAGGCTCTAACCGAGAGTTTTCATACACCACCACCTCGAAGCTTTTTCCTCTTCGAAGCGGGGCAACCGCACAGTCGGTACTGAATTCCGCAGACTCAAAGAACCATTTTTGTACCATATATATTTCTTCTCTTTCTCTCTATCTCCCTCTCTGTCTCTCTCTCTCTCTCGAAAGGATTTTCCGGTAGAATTTCTTTACTCGAAGCGAACTTCCCCGTTGTGAAAATGCTCCGTAAAATTCTTGGCGAAAATAGCCACGTTTATTACAGGTCGGAGGAGAGAGAGAGAGAGAGAGAGAGAACGCGACAGAGAATAATAAATAACTCAAGAGAATAATAAATATTGGCGGGATCGTATGACTTTTCGAAATTTCTATTTAAAGAAAAATATATAAAGAATTTCCGGAGTAAAGGCTCCAATGAAAAATATAAATTTAACAATGGAATCTCGGTAACCTAATTGAAAATTCTACAATTATCTTGACTCGCGTTCTAAAATTATTCAGTCTCCCGAACTTCGTTTTCTCTGCATTTCGAAAATCATTAACCCTTCCGATTGTTGAAATTATTACACGAATACCGTAAGATTCTTGGCGAACGGAACGTAAATAATTTGAAAAATGTTTGAATTTTACTGCGAGCAAAAAAGATTTCCACGGAGATCCACAGAATTCACATTGTGTATGAAGATTTTTGCAATGGCTCAGATTGTTCGGTTTTTATCGAGAAGAATATAAATCGGATTTTTTGTGGTTGAAGCATATTATAATAGGAGATTTTTTTTTTTCGTCTTTTCACGAAGAAAAATGGTGAATTCCACATTCTTCGGTGGGTCGAAAACGTTCGAGAATATATTGGAGTATATCGTCGTGAGTTTATAAATAAAGAGGAAGAGTAACGGATATATATATACGCTCGGAGAGTGTAAGGTCCGATGATGTAGTCCCGACCACCTTTATTAAATTCGTTCATAGTCTCTTGTTAATAGCAAAGAAATGATGTATACATTTATACAAGGATATAGTGAGAAGGAAAATTTCACTACTACAATTTTGGATGGTATAGTACGACCACTGATATTAGAATGTTCATATATAGATTCGAAAGTTGCATATGTAATATATATATATATATATATATATATATATATATATATATAAACATGTGAGTACTATGTACACGTTATATAGATGCGTACGTGAGCTTGAGCTTTCACAGGTCTCTCTCACTCTCTCTTTCTCTCTCTGGAGCTCCTCAAGAACGGCGAGTGCACACCTGGTAGCTACTAACGAACTTGCGCCGGGAGGCAAGCACAAAAACGAGCAAAACGAAAGAGTGAGAGAGAGAGAGAGGAAGAGAGAATGAGAGCGAAAGAGTGGAGACAGAAGGAGGTTGGCCTAGGTAGCTCCACGACCTGTGCCTTAAAAACGTGTCGCTCGATAAACTTGCTGGCACTAAGGGGACTCCCTAACTGGGACCCTGAAAGAACGGGAACCAAGAAAGAGATATAGGAAGAGAGAGAGAGAGAGAGAAAAAACAGCAAGAATAAGAAGAAAAATATGAGAAGAAGAAAATGGAAAACAAGTAAAGTGCTTGACGGAGACGAGAAAGAAAATGGGAGTGTGGGGATTTTTCAAACAGGTATATAAAAGTGTGTGGGAGGGGGGGGGGAGGAGGAGGAGTGGGTGAGAGAAAGAGAGAGATTTATTTTTCAACGTTGGTAAATGGTTAGACCGTGAATACGGAGGAAAGAGAGAGAAAAGGAGCTATGAAAACTTCTCACTCTTTCATTCACTTTTCTTTCTGGCAATCGGGAGTCTCTCTCCCCCCCCCCCCCCCCCCCCCTCGTTCAATCTATTCGATCTATTTTTCGTCTTATTTGTCGACCGCTCCTTATTTCCCACCCGCTTATCTTTCCCAATTTCGCCTAGAATGCCTCGCGTATATCTGTCATATAATACGTTCGAATCCAATTACTATTATTCACTAGATTTGTCTCCAATTCGATGAATCCATAATTTACTCCTTCCCTCCCTTCTTCTTTTTCAGTAGGAAATATCGTATTATAAAGTGAGATAAGAGAATTTTATTTTTCTTCATAAAATTATGAATAAATTTGTAAAAGTATCAATACGTTAATCAATAATTTAACAAAGACAATTATTTCATCCAATTAATAATCAGCAGCAGGTTGTACGATTTTATTTTCATTTTGGTGAAGAAAAAACACAATGCTATGAAATGTGTATGAAAAAAACGTAAATTTTGTTCGCGAGGTTGCAAATTTGAAGTATATTAATTATTGACTATATATTGGGATATAAAAGAAGAATGGTGGAATAACGAAAAATTGGATTATCGATGTGATTAAAATTCTACACTGTAATGATGAAGAATTGACGGAAAAAATTGCCCGATTTATCGTAAGCTCCTCGAGAAAATCTCGACAAATTCAAGTGGAGAATTATACTGGAGATAGAAAAATAACAAGAAAACGAGGAAAAATCCGCGAACAAAACTAAAGGTATATATATATATATATATATATATATATATATATATATATATATATATAAATAGGATTTTTCCTATGTGAAAAATGTTCCAGAGAGGTCAAAGAAAACGCTTCAAGTTGACTTTCTGGTTAGGGTGGGTTCTCGGGTCGCGCGCCGTTTGATGAGAAATCTCTCCTTTCGTCTCCTGTCCCAGAAAGCTTTCTCTTCTCTCATTCTCTTTCGCGCTCTGTCTCTTTACCGCGGTAATATAACACGGAGAGAGTCTATGAGCATCGTGGCTCACGAGCGAAAGAACCGCGACGGTGCAAGTGTTCCAGTGGCATGTAAATCGCGTTAGGAAAGTGGAAAAAAAAAGAAATCTAAGAGAATCGAAGAGGCCACAGAGCCTCGCCGTTTTCCTTCGTTAGTTGGCTTACGCTCGTGGAAAGCGCCTTATTCTCTCTCTCTCTCTCTCTCTTTCTCACTTTCTCTCTAAGCTCTGTACCACAAATTCTGTTGGGTTTTCGTTCTCGCGCTCGGCTTCTCCGCAAGCTGATTCACTTGCAAATAAGATCGATTATATCGAACGTTCCAAGACTACCAATTGAACGGAATTAAAATGTTAGCTTCATATATAGTTCCTCTCTCTCTCTCTCGATTACTCTCCTTCAATTTCTCCTTCTCTCACTCGCATACATACGTAATCAATCAATTCGTTCAGCCTTGAAAGTTTGATCGGCGAGTAATCGGCTTTGTATATACATAAATACATATATTTTTCGTTTTTTTACAACGATCCAATGGACATTTGTCGAATTCTCGTACGGGAGGAAATTCTTGATGATTTTCATGAATTTTTTTATAGTATAAAAAATGAATATAATTTATTGAAACTTTGAGAATATTTTATACATGTATTTAAGTATATACTATAAAATTTTTTAAGAATTTCCTTGAAAACCACCGACGATATTAGCGAGCCCATATTGCAGGTCACAATCAGACTCAGCATTTTGCGTACATTCTGAAAGCCGCAATTTTCATCTGAAATCAAACGAGGTTGGAATTTACTTTTATTATATGTCTCTTTTCTATATGAATCTAAATGCTATCAAAAAAATAGAAAATTCAATTTTTTACGGGGGTCAAAACAAAAAAGCATGATTTTTTGCCATTTTTTACAACTTTTTTTGCAAAAAAAAATTATAAAAAATAATGATAATATTCCGATTTTAGGTTCATATAGAGCGCAATACTATGAAGGAAGTAACTGCCAATTTTCAAAACGATTGGTTGAAAACTTTTCAAACTAGCGTGTACGCAAGTTTGAAAAAAGTGGTTTTCAGAAAAACGCGTTTGGAAAAATAGCAAAATGCTGAGTCTGATTGTGACCTGCAATATGCGGTCGCTAGTATCGTCGGTGTTTTTCAAGGAAATTCTTCAAAAATTTTATTGTATATGCTTAAATATATGTATAAAATATTCTCAAAGTTTCAATAAATTATATTCATTTTTTATACTATAAAAAAATTCATGAAAATCATTGAGAAAACGCTGTCCTAACCCTATTTTCCCCCCTTAATGGCTTATAACAATAGAACGAGTCGGAATTTTCATTTAAAATTTTGTGAACATATTTTTCAATAGTGTTACTAACAATTTATGAAATAAAAAAAAAATTGATTTTTTGAACCGTCTAATTCTATTTCCCCCCTTAATCCAACAGTTTACAATTTCGCTCCATATACTACATTGTTTCTCTCGTTCAAACGATGTTGCGACATTTTCATCAAGTTTCACCGCTTGAATGTAAAACTTTAAAAAGATACCGTATAATTATTTCTCTTTTTTGTTTCAATACCATAACGAAATCAGGGAAACAGCAATTTGTATTCTTGTATTTAAAAAGGCTTTTTTCCATTCCATTTAAAAAGAATAAACAAGCTTTTCCATTAAAATCTTTTGTAGCTGCAAATTGCAATTTATTTGAGACCCTTGTGTACAGCGATCAATTAACCATTCGTTAATTTGCGTTCGAATTTACGTTGAATTTGTTTTGGGGAAAAAAAAATGTTAATGCCGTCATTTGCTCAATTATTTTTCGCGCTCAGCTTTTTAAATATTGAATAGAACTATTAAAAAAAAGTACGAACTGTCGTTTTGTTTAATCTTTATTTGTTTTTGGTTAAAACGGGACGATCGTTTGTACGTGAAATGCAATGTATAATGTGTGGAGCACTGTCGAATATAAAGATGATTTTTTATTTGCATTGTCAATATTTCGTATTTTCATATTGACGTCGTTAGAATGACAAAGTCGCTGGATTATATTTTATGATAAAATAATTATAAACAATTATTGGAGAATAATTTTTTAAATTTGTCGTTGTATAAGAAGATGAAAAAATTCATGATTGTTCTGTTGTACACTGAATTTTTAGTGATTTTTCTTGTGAGAATGCTGCTATCCATGCGTTCATAATTCTCGTGCTTCTCCTCCGTTCTTAATTCTATTCGAGTGAAATTTTCAAAAAAAGGCAAATAAAAGAATAATTCTATTCGCACGAAGAGCCACTCGTTGAGTGGCATTGTGTTTGGGGGGGGGGTGGTTCGCTCGTAAAGTCGATTACATTCGCTCGACACGATCCAGGCGGCGGCTTCGCATAATCGTAATTATCGTAATAACCGTAATCTTAATCGCGTTTAGTCATCTCTCGAGTCCTTGTTTTAACTCGCCAATGGACCTTTATGAGAGGAAATGCCGAATAATGGATGCAGAGAGAGAGAGAGAGAGAGAGAGAGAGAGAGAGGGGAAGAGAGAGAATGAGAGAAAAAAGTGGCAGAGCGAAGAAAATAAGGAAAGAAAATTGGTATCAAGAAAGTAAGGGAAAGAATGGAGAACCGTAGAGTGCTGGAAGGAATACGAATAGGCATGACTGACGAAGAAATACGAAAACCTAGAGATTACCGGGCGGAAAAGAAGATTGTGAGATTTGAGGAGGGAGGGAAGGGGTTAAACAGAGAGAAGAGAGAGAGAGAAAGAAACAGCGCGAAAAAAGGTGATGAGCGGAGCGTCTCGAATAAAAATAACAAGAGAGAGAGAGAGAGAGAGAGAGACGAACAGAAGAGAGGGTGAAAGAAAAAAAAAAACAACGAGCTCGAATGAACAATGAACTTTTCTTATTCCTCTTTTCCTGCTAGAGAACGGGGAATGAGACAGAGGTGGACCTCCGTCTTAGCAGTAAGAGAAGATCTTCCCGACATGAAAACTTCAACGTTGTGTGTCGCCGCCGGACCGTGATCGTGATATTTCGCCCGGCATAAGACGATAAGACGGTATTATACAAGTTTGCACAGTACTCCGGGCAAGAAATCGTAGGACGGGATATCCTTATATATATAATGCTTTTCTTGCAGCAACGTTGGATTTACAAAAGGATGAATGTATCGTTCAACGAGAGAGAAAATAAAACATGAAGATAATCATATCTGCGTATAGAAATGCGTGGGGTAAGGAGGGCCAAAGGGTTAGATAATAAAGGGGTTGATAGGAACGAGATTGAATATTCCCTATGGAAAAAAAAACATATAAACAAAAACCAAGCCGGAGATATAATTATAATTCCCCTTATACTCTTTATTTGGTGGTTTTTTTTAAGGTAGTAGTCTGGTAACTTAAGCCGATTTTCATGTCTTTTTTGGAGGGCGTTTTTTTGTAGGAAAATAAAAATGAATCGTTTTGGATATTTAGGATGTTTTTATTTACATATTAAAGATACAAAAAAAAAATTTTTTGACAAAATTTAATAGTTTATTATTATTATTATTATTGATCGAAGTTGGCACCTCGAAAAAAAAGCGCGTGGGTGGCCCCGCTGATTTTGGCTCTTGATGTTATCTGAAATCAAAAATTCTTGATAATTTTAAATCTATAGACATGTCATTTTGGTCGGAACTACTGAAGTTAAATTTCATGGATAAATAACAAAATGGCGGACTTTGGAAAAAAAAACTTTTTTCCAAAGTCCGCCATTTTGTATGTTAAATTTGTAAGTTAAATTTAAGTTTGTATGTTAGTTTTGTAAGTTAAATTTCGTGGATAAATAACGAAATGGCGGACTTTGGGAAAAAAAACTTTTTTCCAAAGTCCGCCATTTTGTTATTTATCCATGAAATTTAACTCCAGTAGTTCCGACCAGAATGACATGTCTATAGATTAAGAATTATCAAGAATTTTTGATTTCAGATAACATCAAGAGCCAAAATCACCGGGGCCACCCACGCGCTTTATTTTCGAGGCGCCAACTTCGATCAATAATAATAACAATAATAAACTATTAAATTTTTTCAACAAATTTTTTTTTCGTATCTTTAATATGTAAATAAAAACATCCTAAATATCCAAAACGATTCATTTTTATTTTGCTACAAAAAAACGCCCTCCAAAAAAGACATGAAAATCGGCTTAAGTTACCAGACTACGACCTCAAAGATCCTTCGCGTTAGCACCCCTATTTGACATAGAGGAAAATTTTATACCGATCGTTTTTTTTAGTTTACATTGATTCATCGAAACTTGGTGTCGATTTCACTCCAATTTTTCGATACATAAAATAACACTAGGCTGTAATAGCGCACTGTCGGAAAGTTCACACTGACGATGATTCGTACCATTTTTTTACACTGTATACTTGTAGTGCAGGCGCGAACAGTCTTGAGAATGAAACACCGGTGATTGTCCGAGCGGGATGGGATGAGAACGCGAAAGTCATAGTAACCAGAGAGAAAGAAGGGAAGATAGAGAGGGATAAAGAAAAAGAGAAAAAAAGAAACGACTAGGAGGAAAGAGTATATAGAAACGATCGTTCCCAGCGAGCCGTGATTAATCTACTCGTTTGTCAGTTCTTCTTATCCGATCCGCGAAGCAACAGCACGACCATCAGCCTCCCTCTTTCTTTACCCCACTTGCTTACACCCAGACGACGTCTCTTTCTCTTCTTTTCTTTTTTTCTCCCGGGAACAATCCTCTTTCTCTCGTCTCTTCGCGCGAGACACAATTTTCTTATCATACACTCGTAGCTCCGTTGTTTTTTCGCTTTTTTTTTTTTTCGTACCTTTCAATTTCTCGTCCGATTGATCGTTTTCTCCCGAAGAAACGAAACAAACAAAAAAAAAACGAAGTAAAAACTCGTTCCGAAACAAAGTTTACTCGCGACGGAGTCAACGATTAATCAACGGATTCGCGTTTTACCGCTTGATCGAAGTTTTTTTTTTTTTCGCTTCTACATTTCTTTTTTAACCTTCTTTTATCGGAGCTGCAACGAACGGGGGCGTAAATGAGCGAGGAAATTTCGGGAAACCTCCAGTGTGTTTTTCTCGACTCCTTTTAGCCGGAAATTCGTTCATTAACAGCCTCGTCGTTGCATCTTGTATATATATATTGATACTGCTACGACGCGGCTATGTATGCATATATATATATATTTAAAATGTATAGACACCTCTCCCGAGGCCTCGTAAACTCGTGCTGAGGACGCCAACGGTCCGCTGAGAGGGTAGGGAGGTTCTAATGTGCAATCGATCCATTCGAGACAGTGATTATAGCGCGTAATCGAATGAGACCGAAACGATCGTCTATTAGCTATAATCGATATGGCCCCTCGCATCTTGATCACATGTCCCATCTCCTCTCTCTCTCTCTCTCTCTCTCCTCTCTCTCTCTCTCTCTCTCTCTCTCTCTCTCTCTCCTCTCTCTCTCTCTCTCTCTCTTCTCTCTCTCTCTCTCTCTCTCTCTCTCTCTCTCTCTCTCTCTCTCTCTCTCTCTCTCTCTCTCTCTCTCTCTCTCTCTCTCTCTCTCTCTCTCTCTCTCTCTCTCTCTCTCTCTCTCTCTCTCTCTCTCTCTCTCTCTCTCTCTCTCTCTCTCTCTCTCTCTCTCTCTCTCTCTCTCTCTCTCTCTCTCTCTCTCTCTCTGTCTCTCTTTCTCTGTCTCTCTTTCTCTCTCTGTCTCTCTCTCCCTATCCATCTCTGTGTTTCATGAAGCGATGAATTGGCACACGTACATGAATGTAGAACACGTAGAAGAGCACCTAGATGAAGACTCGTCAATTTTATCGATCCGCCCAATTAATCATTAGAGTGGGATAGTGATATAAAACAATAGTATTTTTATATACAGTGGGTCAAAAAAGTATTCATACACCTTGTTTTTTTGCGATGACTTTATAGACATAAGCGATACGCAAAGAAAGCCAATTTTATTTAAGAGTACATCAGGTACAGAGATAAACTGCAAATGGAGAATTTTTTCCCAGGAATAATAGAAGAATTATGCAAAAAAAACGAAAATTTTCGGGCCAAAAAAGTATTCGTACACTTACGATCGAGCTGCTAAGCCTCGATATTCACTCACGGACGGTCTGACCTCTGCGTACAATGTAAACAAGTCTTCGTTTACACAATGGTTTTGACTATTCCATGCGGTCGTAGATCTTCAAGCTCTGAACAGACACGATGGCAAAGAAAAGCGAAATATCAATATCCATGCGAGATAGAGTGATTTTTCTTCGGAAACGCGGTGAAAGTTATCGAAAAATTAGTAAAGAACTAAATCTAAGTTTCGCAACAGTGCGATATATAATAAAAAAATACGAAAGAACAAACAGCAGAGAAAATAAGTCACGAACCGGTCGACCGAGAATACTAACGGTACGAGAGCGTCAGAGTATTGTTACAGGGGCTACAAAAAAACCGTTCACAAGTGCTCGCAGTTTAGCGAATGATGTCGCGTCAACATCGGGGAAGAGCGTGTGTCCCCAGACTATTCGAAACGTTTTGCATTCTGCCCAAATATACGGCAGAACTGCCCGCAAACAACCATTAATTAATAATATAAATCGAGAAAAACGTTTAGGTTTCGCAAAAACCTCCGTAAAAAAATCTATAGAATTTTGGAAACGTGTCGTATTCTCGGATGAATCGAAGTTTAACATCTTTGGGTCCGATGGAAAAAAATTCGTCTGGCGGAAACCAAATACCGAGCTCCAGCAGAAAAATTTAATACCGACCGTAAAGCACGGCGGAGGAAGCGTCATGGTTTCGGGCTGTATGGGATGTTATGGCGTTGATAATCTGGCTTTTATAGATGGTACAATGAATGCCCAGAAGTATATCGACGTGTTGCGCAGCAATTTGAAAGCGAGTGTAGATAAAATAGGCCTGGATGGAAATTTCTACTTCCAACAAGATAACGACCCGAAACATACTGCCATGAAAACGAGGGAATGCTTACTCTATAATGTCCGCAAACAATTGATTACATCACCACAATCTCCGGACATCAATCCTATCGAAAATTTATGGCACTTGGTGGATTTGGATGGATGACCGTGCACTGGCTTAGCCGTGCACTGGCTGGGGGCGCTGACTGTCGAGCGGGAGGCAGTTTTATTGAGTTTCTGATCTAGTAAATATATCTGGAACTCAGTGAAAACCGACCCGTTCGTATCGACGCAGGTTTTCCGAACTTTCCCGATATCTATGGCAAATTTGATACAGTGTAGCTAATACGTCTGTGCGCACAATGGAAGTTAGGTTAACTTAGCGAAGTGCGGATAGTGATAGGAGGAAGAATGGAAAAATGGAATTGGGAAGGGTCGTACGTAAAAATCTGAAAGGGTATACGTTGAAACAACGAAACAAAAATACTTTAATCACTTTTCAAATTTCCTCTTAACGCTTCAGCGACATGTTTTACCTGGAACTTTAAGAATGCAAAAATATCAATTTATTGCAATGACCCAGAGAATGAAAAAAAAATAGATTTGTTATTACTTTAGAGAACAGTAATTTGTGCAGAGTGGTTTTTTTTTTAAAACAAACTTAATTCCGGTATATACCATACAATAAGATCGACGGAGAGATTAATATGAATATTACGAAATGAATGCCGAATATACGATTTCTCTCGAGAATGGCAGAAGAGGCATCGAGAGTGAATTTCTCCAATCTCTATGTATATATTCTCTTAGGAATAGCAGCGTTAGCAAACGGGGATTCAATGCTACGACGAGGCATATAGACTAAACCTCAGGGAGGAAGAGGATAATGCCTCGGGGGAGCTATTTGAAATATAGATATATGTTCCACGAAGATGACGCGAGATATTTCGATCACACTGATTTAGCAGAGTGATTAAGCCGTACAATTGAGAGATTACGATGTGCGGTATTCATTTATTGTAGAAACTGCTATCTTATGCGTCTATCTTATGGATGCGTAATTTATCCCGAGTCATTTATGAATATTGATATAGAATTGAAACAATCAGTATAGAGCCAAGAATTAGCTGTCGGATCCAATTCGAAGAATTTGAAAAATTAGATCTATGAATAAATAATTTTGTCATATTTTCCACTTATACAGATCTATGAATGAATTTTCAAAATTACAGAATGGGTAATATTCGATTTGCCAAATAAATGTTTTATTTTATTAATTGAAGAATGAAAAACTGAATGAAAAACAATTGAGATATTACGATGTGCGGTGTTCATTTATTGTAGAAACTGCTCGTATATCTTATGGATGCGTAATTTATCCCGAGTCATTTATGAATATTGATATAGAATTGAAACAATCAGTATAGAGCCAAGAATTAGCTGTCGGATCCAATTCGACGAATTTGAAAAATTAGATCTATGAATAAATAATTTTGTCATATTTTCCACTTATACAGATCTATGAATGAATTTTCAAAATTACCGAATGGGTAATATTGGATGTGTCAAATAAATGTTATATTTTATTAATTGAAGAATGAAAAACTGAGTGAAAAACAATTGAGAGATTACGATGTGCGGTATTCATTTATTGTTGAAACTGCTCGTATATCTTATGGATGCGTAATTTATTCGAGTCGTTTATGAATATTGATATAGAATTGAAACAATCAGTATAGAGCCAAGAATTAGCTGTCGGATCCAATTCGAAGAATTTGAAAAATTAGATCTATGAATAAATGATTTCGTCATATTTTCCATTTATACAAATGTATGAATGAATTTTCAAAATTACAGAATGGGAAATATTCGATGTGTCAGATAAATGTTATATTTTATTAATTGAAGAATGAAAAACTAAGTGAAAATCAATTGAGAGATTACGATGTGCGGTATTCATTTATTGTAGAAACTGCTCGTCTATCTTATAGATGCGTAATTTATCCCGAGTCATGTATGAATATTGATATAGAATTGAAACAATCAGTATAGAGCCAAATATTAGCTGTCGGATCCAATTCGAAGAATTTGAAAAATTAGATCTATGAATAAATAATTTTGTCATATTTTCCACTTATACAGATCCATGAATGAATTTTCAAAATTACTGAATGGGTCATATTCAATGTGTCAAATAAATGTTATATTTTGTCAATTGAAGAATGAAAAACTGCGTGAAAAACAAGCGAGAGATTACGATGTGCGGTATTCATTTATTGTAGAAACTGCTCGTATATCTTATGGATGCGTAATTTATCTCGAGTCATTTATGAATATTGATATAGAATTGAAACAATTAGTATAGAGCCAAAAGTTAGCTGTCGGATCCAATTCGAACAATTTGAAAAATTCCATCTATGAATAAATAATTTTGTCATATTTTCCATTTATACAGATCTATGAATGAATTTTCAAAATTTCTGAATGGGTAATATTCGATGGGTCAAATAAATGTTATATTTTATCAATTGAAGAATGGAAAACAAAGTTTTCGTACCCTTTTTTAATACGCACGAATAGTCTCGTTTGTGCTAAAACGAAACAGTGCATCAATGAATCAGCGCTGATGAAATTTGTTTGAAAATATTCTGAAAAATTCATTTTAACCAACATTAACGATCCAACTCGAACACATATGTTCATAATAATCTCACAGTTGACCGTATGTACAAACTTTACATCGTAGAGTGTAGATGCTCTTGTATACAGACTGAACAAAAGCTCTTCACCCCCCTCAACCCCTTACCCAAAGTATAAACACATAGTGGTGAACGAACGAGATGATATCTAAAATTGTTTTTGGCGAGAAAAGCTTTCGCGAGTTTCGAATATAACGAAAGAGAGAGAGAGAGAGAAAGAGAGAGAGTGAAAGAGTGAAAGAGTGAGATAGACGATAGGTCAGTCAGAGGGGTAGACACACATGAGCCAAAAGCTCTCCTCGAAATGGCCAGTGCCTTCGGGCCTCGGTCAAACTATACTCGTCGACGGTTCTCGGTGGTCGTTGGTTGTGCTACGGGCGTGGCCATCTTGGTACCCGTACGAAACTATTCCTCCGGGTATCGTAAAGTTCCCTAGATGGGGAATGAGAGACAGAGTTCGTGCTCCCCCCCCCCCCCCAAGCATACCGTATAGGCAGTAGTTATGGCCACAGTGACAGCAGGCATACGTTACTACCATCCCTTGACACCCTCAGGCAAAATTGCGTGAATGACGCGTGTTGGCGAGTCTCAACATTTGCTAAGAATAGAAAAAAACTTATCGCAATTTTTTTGTTCCTTTTTTTATTCTTTGTATTAAAATTGTCGAGATTAATGGTTAGCTTTGAAAAAATTCTCAAAATTTGATTCATTCAATTCTTCGTATACGAGGTCTGTTCAAAAAGTATCGGGAATTCTGAATTTCCGCGGGCTACGTATATTCGATTTTCGATTTTTTTTGTGGCGTTAGGTTGGCACTCATGTCCCTCACTTATGCTGAAAAAATCGGCCATTTTGAATGTTTAGTTAAGGTAGTAGTCTGGTAACTTAAGCCGATTTTCATGTCTTTTTTGGAGGGCGTTTTTTTGTAGGAAAATAAAAATGCATCGTTTTGGATATTTAGGATGTTTTTATTTACATATTAAAGATACAAAAAAAAATTTTTTTGAAAAAATCTTATATTTTATTATTATTATTATTATTGATCGAAGTTGGCACCTCGAAGTTGGCAGCCCGGGTCACATTAGGAATGCGTCCGCGCACTTAATTTTGTTTTGCACACAAAATTTCATACAGATTCTTTGATCCATTTTTTGGAATAGGCAAAAATCGAAGACAAGCCAAAACACGTCCAACCAAAACAGCTGTCAACAATTAACTAAACATTCAAAATGGCCGATTTTTTCAGCATAAGTGAGGGACGCGAGTACCAACCTAACGCCACAAAAAAATCGAAAATCGAATATACGTAGCCCGCGAAAATTCAAAATTCGCGATACTTTTTGAACAGACCTTCGTATTATGTACCATGAATTTATGTGCATTGACGAAATTACGGGGTCATTATTTCATATTTCTTTTTATTTTCTTCTCTTTCACTCTCTCCTTCTCTCCCCTTTTTTCTTTTCATCAACTCCACACACGTTTTTCAACGTTCCGGAATTTCTCTCGTCTTCGAACAATGCCCACCGAACATCCACTGCTGATATATATCGAAATACCAAAACTGTACGATTGCATGACGTTTTAATTCCGCGCTGTTCATTGTTTCGTGGTCCGACGTGAACGAGACAGTAGATGGAAATTTTTACATCTCCCCTTAATATCCCTACCAAACACGCGCTTATATGCATAATCCTGTTTATAATCCCGGCTTTCGTCAATGTACTTATCGGATTATATGTCCTATATTTTCATTATAAGTCAGAAGAGCTCACAATTGTTAGTTCACAAATGTTTCACAGATTACGTTACGAATACCAAAAAAAAAAAAACACAAGTTTCACGTCCATTGGACTGAAGATAATATATTTGACCGTAATTTTTTTTTTTAATATAACGCGTTTCATTGAAGTACGCGTTTTCTTCATCTATGCTTGCAATTTTCACTCATAGATGTTTGTGTCTCGCGCGAAATTCTGAAAATTTATCGAATATTACGAATCAATATGTTCATGGAGTAATAGACTGTTATTGCATAAATATTGAGAACTAGTAGACACGATAATAAAAGAAACACCGGTGTCTTCTTCGAAGCGCTTTTATTAGATGATAAATGTCTGTAACGTTACAATTACAACAATCATTGGTATATATAAAGCGTGTCGAATGAAGTATTAGCGAGAAAATTCTAAAGATAGATCGCTGTATCGAATATTATTTAAAATTCTATTCGATTAATTCGACGTATCGCAGCGTTGACAATTTTAGCAATAGACACGGCGCTTCATTATCCGCCTCTCGACGTCGGATAATAAAATAAAAAGGATTTTTATTTTTACATTCGAAGGGAAAGAAGGACGTGAAATAAATCTGAAATTAAAATCATTAAGAATACTTAACATGTACTGCAGCAACATTTTAATTTTAGGAACTTTTTTTTAATGATATTGGTATATTTAGAGATGATCGATCGACTTTTATTATTTCACTTTGTGTTGCCGAAATAATCGAATCTTATTTTTTTTTTGTCAAATCAGGCCTGCGGTAACGGTGACCGCGGAAAATGTCTCGTCACAAAATGAGAAAGAACCCTAATGAACTCTCGTTAGCCGGTTAGGTACGGATCTCGCTCGATTTTCACTTCTCTCTATTCCCGTCGAGCCAAAGAGAGAGAGAGAGAGAGAGAGAGAGAGTGAGTGAAAGAGACGGTACATTCGATAACGTCTTGATTAGTTAGCCCAAGTCAACCGAGGATAATTGCATTTAATGCTGGAAACGCTAGAGCGCTTTCCTCCTCGTTCCATTGCGAGCGACACGTTCTTCTTACGTCTTGGCTATCTATTTTCCTTCACTGTGAGGTCTCTTCATTATTCATACGACGAACGGTCGACCTGGCTGCCTTAATTTTCTTTGAAGCTCTCAAAATAGTAGCACACCATAGCGCACGAGCGCAAATCAATTTTCTTAAAAAGCCAGAGAGAGAAAGAGAGAGAAAAAGGATCCACGACCTTCATGATAAATGGCTATTATCCCGCATTAGTTCAACAACCAAAATTTATGCATGAGAAATGAAAATGCGATCGAATTATCATACGAATATTTGAGTAATGGCTATTTCAATAATATAATTATCCCGCTTTTTGATATGTATTAATAGCTGGTTGAATTACTTAGAAAGGAATAAAGGAAAATTAGCAAACTTTTACATAACAGATTAAGGGCTGTCACCACGATTCTTTTCAACTTGATGAAAAAGAATTAAAAAAAAAGCAACCTCATGAACGTTTGTTGGAAGTGTTTCTATATACCATTATTGAGAACAAATGTTCAGATAGAAATGTACACAATTTTAAGGGATACATTTTTTTTTAGGCTATTTCAATAATGTAATTATTCCGCTTTTTAATGTGTATTAATAGCTGATTGAATTACTTAGAAAGAAGTAAAGGAAAATTAGCAAACTTTTACATAACAGATTAAGGGCTGTCACCACGATTCTTTTCAACTTGATGAAAAAGAATTAAAAAAAAGAGCAACCTCATGAACGTTTGTTGGAAGTGTTTCTATATTACATTATTGAGAACAAATGTTCAGATAGAAATGTACACAAATTTAAGGGATACATTTTTTTTTTCAAATTAAAGCTAATATTTAAAAAATATAACTGCCGAGCAACATGAAATACAATTGGAGGAGCTTTATTGTGTCATTGAAATTATTTGCATCAGACGTTAAAATGATATTGGGAATACAAAAGTGTCTGAAATTTAATTTGGCCTTTTTTACAGCAATAATTTACCTAAGATTGTAATTTCTCAGTTCTCAAACATTAATCTAGTTTCTCTAGGCTTCTAAAACAACCCTTATCAAGCATTAACGTGTTTACATAGATTTATATACGAATCCACAAATTTTTCTTCCCATAGAATCAGAGATTGACATAATTCGAATGAAAAAATTGTTCAAAACAATTATCCAAAAACCACGATTATCGCTAACTTTAAAAAAAATAAATATCAGTCATGAAAAGAGAGTACTTATATCATAAAATAATGTTGAACGTATTTTAATTCTAATGCTATTAATAATTTCAAGCGAATTTTCAATATAACCGATTCTCGTTTGAGAATTAACGGGACTAAAAGCTTGCGGATGAGATTTCGCCTTTTTCCTTCTCACCGATGACATATCCAATGGGCAATACCCTAGAGTTCAATATACATTAAATATAATATATATATATGAGTGCTTGCGCTTTGCCCCAGGGATGAAGAAGTCTCCGACGATGTTGTAAATGAATAAACGTTAGGGCGTGGTGTTAACGCGTAATGTCGACCTTAACCCTCCCCGTTTCAAGGTTAACACCCCAACCCTCCCATCGTTATTCATTAAATTTAACCTGGTGGGTATCGCTATGGGGGCCAGAGTGTAAATTACGTCTCGTAATGGTGAAATTTTAATGAGTGTCGCGCACACAGTATACAGACAATACAGAGAAAGAAAAAGAGAGAGAGAGAGAGAACGAAGTAAAAGTGCTATGGCGAAATGAAAGACGAGGAATATATCAACCCTAATACGTCTCCCTTCAGGCAGACGATTTTTTTTCTTCTTGTATGTAATTTTTTTTTGTCACGCTTCGGTTCCTTGCACTGCTTACTACCGAGAGAACGAATAGAGACGAGTGTTTATACACCACTCTCGCAAAGTACTCCGCTAAATAATATGCATGCACGCACATGTATAGCAGTATATACGCAGAAGTATTATATGTTTCTCTTTTAGTTGACGAGAGTTGGCAGTTGCCGCTGGCTCCGAAATTCCGTCCAAAATTCATAACATCCCATGTAAATTTTGTGCTGTTAATTATTGTCGAGAGGTGTTGCCCGCGTTTCTACTACTTCAGTCTATAGATCCCTATGTTACATTCATATATATATATATATATATATATATATATATATATATATATATATATATATATATATATATATGTACGGCGTAATCATATACGGTTAATTCCATGTCAAATAATTCATAAGAAATTCGGAGCTTACCGTCGTCTCTATAAAATATAAACGGCTCTCTAGCGGTCAGGTCTTCCGTACTTTCCCTGTGCCCTCCGTGCATATGCGACAGTGCATTAGGAAAGAGTGGCTGCGGTCAAGACTTTAGAGAGTGGGAGGATCAGGAGGATGTCGGGAATCGAGTGGAAATAGCGGAAAAAAGGGGGAAGGGACGGAAACACTAAATAAAGAAATATTGGATACGGTAATAAAAGAAAACAAAATTAATTCGGAGCTTTAACAAATGAATTTAACGATTTAGAAAAACAAACTTGAAGTTCAACATGTCTTTTTAAAATAGAGAATCATTTTGCCTCAATTTTATTACTGGGAATCACGACGTTTTGATATTAAACATTTTTTTCCTTTAAACTGGACGGCGTAAATTTGCAAAACGTGCGATTCTCAAGAAAAAAAAAACATACTCTGACACAATCAACTTTTTATTTTAGAAAATTTAATTTTATTCATTCATACGATACCCCTATAATAACTGTTGAATTATGCGCGGCTGATCTGACATGGAATGCCTCATATATATATATTGTATGTGTGCATCTGCGTGTGTGTGTGTGTGTGTGTCTGTGTGCAGGGCGATATATATACGCAGCTAATGAAATGAGAGAGAAAGAGAGAGAGAGAGAGAGAAAGAGGGAGAAGGAGAGAAAATTATGACTCGACTCCGCTTCGTTGAATCAAAATGAAAGCATCACGCGAACATGCACCGCGTGGGTCCTCGATAAATATATGTATATATCTATCTCGGTAAAATGTCCATCAACTTGAAGTTTCGGGGAGTTAAAAAATAGAATGAAACCGAAATGGAAGAAAGAAATCGGAGTTGGCCGATTTTGCAAATTATTATTATCGGATGTGCTCCGTTCCACGAGATTACTTTCGCGTATATAGACGTGTACAATTACGTTCGCCATTATCCAGGTACTATCTTTTATTCATCTGCCATTGTATTAAATGAACGACCCTCTTTTGTACGTTGAAGTTTCGACGCTGGAGTGAAAAAAAAAAAAATGTCTTAACCAGGAAGCAGTATACGAGGAATGTAGAGAGAGACCACAATCTTTCTCTCTCTCTCTCTCTGCATTTTCTAGTGAAATGGTGAGGGAGGGGTTGTAATTCTGTCTCTCTTTGTCTCCATTTGCTTCGACAATTTTAAGCAAGATTTTCCCGCGGATAAATTGCTAGTGAAAATTCGAATTTTCATCAAGATTCTCGAATACCTTTGGACCTTTTTTTCTTATACGTACAGAACGTAAACGTAATATATTCCTCTATATAGCCATCCTAAGAATGTACCGAGCGAGGTCGATTGCAGCCGCAGCTGTATTACTAGTTTTATTAATAATCGAACCGTTCTTTGCCATATTTCAATTTTTACTTTTATTCCTTCATATAACGTCTCCACGTACCAAAAACTACCCTTTCATTCAATTGAATTAGAACGATTTTTACTGTCAAATAAAATGCCACGAGAATACGTGAGTATTGATATAACGGTATGCGAAAATTTTTTATAAAGACGACATTTGAACATACGACTCATTAGGGGGGGAAATAGGGTTAGGACAGCGTTTTCTCAATGATTTTTATGCATTTTTTTTTAGTATAAAAAATGAATATAATTTATTGAAACTTTGAGAATATTTTATACATATATTTAAGTATATACTATAAAATTTTTGAAGAATTTCCTTGAAAAACACCGAAGATATTAGCGACCCCATATTGCAGGTCACAATCAGACTCAGCATTTTGCGTACATTCTGGTAGCCGCAATTTTAATCTGAAATCAAACGAGGTTGGAATTTACTTTAATTATATGTCTCTTTTCTATACGAACCTAAATGCTATCAACAAAATAGAAAATTGAATTTTTTACAGGGGTCAAAACAAAAAAGCATGTTTTTTTGCCATTTTTTACAACTTTATTTGCAAAAAAAAATTATTTTAAATAATGATAATATTCCGATTTTAGGTTCATATAGAGCGCAATACTATGAAGAAAGTAACTGCCAATTTTCAAAACGATTGGTTGAAAACTTTTCAAACTAGCGTGTACGCAAGTTCAGAAAAAGTCGTTTTTAGAAAAACGCGTTTGAAAAAATACCGTACCTGAGTGACCGCTCTGTTCACTTTAATGGCTTATAACAATAGAACGAGTCGGAATTTTCATTAAAAATTTTGGAAACATATTTTTCAATAGTTTTACTAACAATTTATGAAATTAAAAAAAAATCGATTTTTTGAACCGTCTAACCTTATTTCCCCCTTAAAGTAAATAAATAAATTTCGTTATTTTAATGAGTAAATGAATTTCGTTGAGTATTAAATAAATAAATTTCTCGATACTAATCCAACAGTGCATTCATTGTTCGATTAGTATCGAAAAATTTATTTATTTATTTTAATGAGTGGTATCTTCAAATGACGTCTTTATAAAAATTTATCGTATATCGTTATATCAATACTCATTTATTCTCGTGACATTTCATTTGAAATTAAACATTTTTCTAATTTAATTCAATTAAAGGGTAGTTTTTGGTACATGGAGATATCGAGAAATTTATTATTTTTGGAAATAATAGAAGATAAAAAATGTTGCAATTATTTCTGAACCAAAATATAATAGTATTCGTTAATAATAAAGAAAAAAGTTAAATATATGAAACGTGCAATGAATTTTGTCAGTTCCCGTTTCTTGTCAACTGTTTATTTCCCATGTAAATGTCATATACATCGAATTAATGTTGCAAATTTACCTTTTCCACCGTGGTTCCATTCGTTTTTTACTTTCGAGAACGTTCAATATGACGTTACAATTTTCTCGTTCTCTGTTATGAAACGTGTCATTGTAGTCACAAGTGTCTAGCAGCCTCGAACTTCCTCCTCGTGAGCTTTTGCTGGATGTTCTTCGATATATCGACAGCTGCGACGTCCTAATGTCCCTTGTGCGCGGTGAGTGCACAAGGCTCCTTGAATGCTATACACGGTCCGATTTAACTTTGCGAGGACACGAGAGTTTGTTCGGTGGTTTGGCTTCGAGGAGATATATATAGAGATTGTATAGTATATATAATATGGATAGCGAGAGCGAGAGAGAGAGAGAGAGCAAGAGAGAGGTCTGTTGTCTTTCTGGTAGCTCTGCAGCTTCTTGTACGAGCTATACGAGCGAGATTTCACGAGCCGGTCACCGTCTGCCCCTAACGATTATTACCGTCCGACCTCTCTTCCAAAAGCCGCGCTTTCTCGCATCCCCCTACGGACTCCCTCCTGCCACCCTGTGCAACCGTGTCTGATGCTCCGCGCGCTCTCATCCGAGCTTATAAGTCCGCAGTCATGAACGAGAAACTCTCACGTGTGCGCTATCCCCTGCGAGCTCTTCTCTTATGCGCTCTCTCTCCTGTCTCTCGCGCATACATACGCCCCCCAAAAGCTTTTGTTCCGTTTTATATCGCGAATACACCGTGTGTGCCCTAGATATATCTTTATTTTCCATACGTGCGATTAAAGCAATTTATAAGATACGCCGGGCGAAATCGACAGGGCTGTAGGTTCTTACAATTATTTCCTTTCTTTTAAGGGATCATATACCCCTGCGCGCGCTTGAAAACCGAGTAAATTTGAAAAATGATTATAAAGGTTATACGGTGAAAAAAAAATGAAATTGTTCATTTCACATTATTCATTAACTTTTCAATTATAAGAAAAACAATTTTTTTTAATTAAAAAAAAAATATTAACCTTATTTTTTACGGGTATGAATGGACTGCTGATGAAAACCATGGCGCCTCCTTATCGACATCATAACTTCACCGGAAATTATCCAATCTCCAAAAATAAAAAAGAATCTTGTAAAATAATGTAGTAGTAATAGGCTGACGGAGGGAATTATTATTTTTTTCACAAATAAACAAATTACAGTATTTCGAACGTTCGTATGCAATTTAAAAAAAAAATAGCGTTCAATAATTTATAAAAAAATGTCCAACCAAAAAATTACAAAAAAACTTTCGTCAGATTATAGAGAAAATAATTATCAAGATTAAAAAAAAAAGTTAAAACATATTAAAAACTGACTGAGTATCGGGCTGACACTGTCTAAAAACATAGTGTCGAGAAAAACGCGTTTACTAATGTTAATATTTAAAGAAAAAAATTTACAATTTTTTTTTCTAATAGTTGAAAAGTTAATAAAAAATGTGAACTCAACAATTTAATTTTTTTTTTACCATATAACCTTTATAATAATTTTTGAAATGTACGCGATTTTTAGCGCGCGCAGGGGTATGTGAGCACTTAAGGGGGGAAATAGGGTTAGGACAGCATTTTCTCAATGATTTTCATGAATTTTTTTATAGTATGAAAAATGAATATAATTTATTGAAACTTTAAGAATATTTTATACATATATTTAATTATATACTATGAAATTTTTGAAGAATTTCCTTGAAAAACACCGCAGATATTAGCGACCCCATATTGCAGCTCACAATCAGACTCAGCATTTTGCGTACATTCTGGAAGCCGCAATTTTCATCTAAAATCAAACGAGGTTGGAATTTACTTTTATTATATGTCTCTCTTCTATATGAACCTAAATGCTATCAAAGAAATAGAAAATTGAATTTTTCACAGGGGTCAAAACAAAAAAGCATGATTTTTTGCCATTTTTTACAACTTTATTTGCAAAAAAAAATTATTTCAAATAATGATAATATTCCGATTTTAGGTTCATATAGAGCGCAATACTATGAAGAAAGTAACTGCCAATTTTCAAAACGATTGGTTGAAAACTTTTCAAACTAGCGTGTACGCACGTTAAAAAAAAGTCGTTTTCAGAAAAACGCGTTTGAAAAAATAGCAAAATGCTGAGTCTGATTGTGACCTGCAATATGGGGTCGCTAATATCTGCGGTGTTTTTCAAGGAAATTCTTCAAAAATTTTATAGTATATACTTAAATATCTGAATAAAATATTCTCAAAGTTTCAATAAATTATATTCATTTTTATACTATAAAAAAATTCATGAAAATCATTGAGAAAACGCTGTCCTAAACCTATTTCCCCCCTTAATGGCCTATAACAAGAGAACGAGTCGGAATTTTCATTTAAAATTTTGGGAACATATTTTTCAATAGTTTTACTAACAATTTATGAAATTTAAAAAAAATCGATTTTTTGAACCGTCTAACCCTATTTCCCCCCTTAAGTTGCCGAACACCAGGGACGAAATTGACGCGGTTTTGATCTAAAACTCGTTTTCAGCAACGCTCCATATCCTAGTGTAGATTTCTGTGAATGCTCGTGCTTTCAATTTTTGACGATAACAATACGCTCACGAAATATTGCCAATATTGAAACACGGATTGTATGTACCACCGCTTAACGACAGTTTTATCCCGATATTACACTATTTCGGATAGCTCGTTGCAAACCTTTTGATTTTTATAAAATACGTGATATCGCAATTCCGTGTCGCTTAACAAACCGTGCAAAACATTTCTACGAATATGTTAAACGAAACGTTTATTCATAACTTTGAATAATTTATTCCAGCGCGTAATTTATCTTCGTCAAGATAGGGAGCCCGTCCGCGATGTTGCGGAATGGCCCTTGGGATCGGGAAGTTAACGAACAAAAATCTGAAAATTGGTGTGTACTGGTTTTTTTTTCATACACCCAACGCGAGATAACGAAAAAGAATAAATTGAAATTGATGAGGTTCGCGACACCGCTGATTTTCGCGTGAAATTACTCATATACATCTGTGTATGACCGACAGAGGACGAGAGTAACGGGCGGTAGAGTGTAGATTGGTGGCGCACATAACCAAAAAGCGTCTCGTAACACATCATTGAGCGAGTTCACTCGGTTTCAATGTCTCTCATAATGGACACAACAAGCTGACTTTTCGCCCTCCACTTTCTCATTAAGAGCCATGTCCTCTACGTCTCTAGAATTTCGCTCTCTCTCCCCCCACCTTTTCCTCATTCCCTACACGTTTTTTTTTCTCTTCTTTCCTCTTTTATTCATGGGTGCTCCCTTTCATTCTCCGGTTTTGCCCTTCGCTCTCCAACCCCGTCCTCGTTCCCCTCTGATTTTATCAAACAACATAATTACATCGTAAAGCTCGTGTCTCTACCTCACAATGCAGAGCTTTTCGCTTTACCGTGGCGACTACCTCTAATTATTATTTCAAGCGTGAATGTTATTACACGCTGTTTTATAACGAGATGACGAAAAATTCTCGTTCTTTGTGAAAACGGACTCGAAATATCGCCTCTTTAACCGGAGCGTTACGCTACAAGGCTCCGTGTACGATTTATTATTTGAAAAAAAAAAAAAAATGCAAAACAAAAACTTATCCTCGTAACACACATCATAATTCATGAATCGAAATTGTTTGACGATAATCTTTCTTTAAAGTCTATCTCTATAATAAAAAAATTCTAATATGTTGTGGTTCAGAGTCATCCCCTTTATTTCATCGGCAAAATTGTCAAACGTTATCAAACATTTCGAAAGAATTGTAAAACGTTCGTGAACGTACGTTCGCAACTGCCGAAGTGAAATTCCGCTAGAAAAGCACATTGTTCATTGAGCATTTTTGAAATAATCGTTATTTGTATTTTGATAAATTTTCTTTTTCCCCACTGATTTCGCAAAATCGAATGACAGCAACCGTAACGTTCTTATTTATTGTTTAATATGTTTATACAAGTACAAGCAAAGAATGTATTGCACTTTTGTTTCGATATTCCAATTTTTTATTGTTGTTTTTCTATGATTGATGAAAAAATTCTTTCACGGTTAGGCTCCTTATTTTCTCAATTTAAATGAAGAAAAGTTTTGCTCATCGGGTCCGGATGATGAAACAAACCGCACCCTCGTAGATCCATCTGTCCAGTCAGGATTCCTGGCTACCCCGCTGGACAACGAGTTCGCATCTGTACAGTAGAGAAAGATAGCCACGTATAGGAAAAGTTATACATATACCTGCTGGTATAAGGGAGTTTCGGGAAAGACGGACGGACGAACAAACAGACAGACAGAAAAGCAGAGCGAACGAGTATTGAGGATGTTTCGGAACTTGGGCAATAATGCCGGCCGTCGTTTCCAGAAGCAGAGGTTCCGTCGCTCTTTACTTTTCTCTCTCTCTCTCATCGCTGCTGTTACCATTACTCCTTTTTCTCCTCATCCTGGGTGGAATATAGTTCGCGAAACTCGTATCGCCGTGGCGCTCACGTACGAAGCGTCGTTTCTCTCGTAGCACCCTCTCCCTTCTCCATCAACCCCTTTCCCTCATTTCGCCGTGGTAATCCCTCGATTTATTTATTAACTTATTTTCCTCTGGCCTCAGCTCTGCCCCCACCAAATCTCGTTTCTCAGCATTCAGCAACGCAGAAGCGCGCGCCACCCCCTCAGCGCCTTCGAAGAAGACTCTCTTCGGTCTCTCTCTTTCTCGCTTTGATTGTGCTCGTTTTTCCCATTTTTTTTTGGTCCCACAACCCGCCACATGTATAGAGGGTGTCTGCGAGCTCGAACGAAATGAGTAGGAAGGATTTATGTAACGCGTGCCAACAAAACCTCAGATAGACGCGAGACGCGTGTACCCCCGTTCGTTTTGTCGCAACCCCCCTCGTCAGGAGTCCGGATACGAAGGGAGATTGATTTTCATTATTCTTTATTTGGCCGTGTGACTTATGGTCTATGGCAAATTACGTGATCTTTTTTGTTTTTCCCGCTTTATCATTGAGTTAAATATTTCAAAAAGAATATGAACACATCTCACATCGTGAAACTTTAATATTATCATAATAATAACAACAATAATAATAGTTATAATAATAGAAATAGTAATTATAACGGCAAGATACAATGACAGTGTACAGTACACAGATTCGTTTCTTCGCTGCATTTTTTTTTCGTGTTTGTGTGGTATCCCTTTCTTCGTATTTTCAACGTTCACCCTTAACCACGTACGAGGTCTGTTCAAAAAGTATCGCGAATTTCGAATTTCCGTGGGCTACGTATATTCGATTTTCGATTTTTTTGTGGCGTTAGGTTGGTACTCATGTCCCTCACTTATGGCCGTAGTCTGGTCTAGAGCGAAATTTTTGACGTCATTTCTAATGTGCAATAACGTTTAAACCGTTGAAGTTGTCTTGATGAAAATTTACACGTGCATTTATTGATTCTTAGAGAATACTTGTGCATTAAAAAAAAAAAATTATTTTAAATATTTTCATGTAGTTTTTTGCCTTGTTGTAACATGGTGCGCCGAAATCGTGCGCCCACTCTGGACGGACGATGTTGTATGCATCTGAAAAAAAAAAAAATATATATATATTCTCAATCTGTATGAGTATTTTGAGCACTGGTAGCAGAATTGGTACTTAAAAAAAAATTTTGGCAAAATGGCGGCCTGTTGAACTTTCATTAATGATATTTCATTATTCGACGAGTTATAAAATGTCGGCAAAATTATTGTTCGACTCAATAAACATTTTTTCAAGTACCAATTCTGCTACCAGGGCTCAGAATACTCATACAGATTGAGAATATATATATATATTTTTTTCTCAGATGCATACAACATCGTCCAGAGCGGGCGCCAATTTCGGCGCACCATGTTGCAACAAAACAGAAAACTACATGAAAATATTTAAAATAATTTTTTTTCTTCAATGTACAAGTATTCTCTAAGGATCAATAAATGCACGTGTAAATTTTCATCAAGACAACTTCAACGGTTTAAACGTTATTGCACATTGGACGTCAAAAAATGACGTGAAAAATCTCGCTCTAGACCAGACTACGGCCTTAAGCTGAAAAAATCGGCCATTTTGAATGTTCAGTTAATTGTTGACGGCTGTTTTGGTTAGACGTGTTTTGGCTTGTCTTCGATTTTTGCCTATTCCAAAAAATGGATCAAAGAATCTGTATGAAATTTTGTGTGAAAAACAAAATTAAGTGCGCGGACGTATTTCGAATGTTGACTGTGGCATATGGTGAAGCTACCTTGGACCAAAGCAACGTTTATCGGTGGTACAAAATGTTCTCAGAGGGCCGAGAAGATGCGAACAACGAAATGCGTTCCGGACGCCCGAGCACATCAACGACAGACGAAAACATTGATGAAATGAAGAAAATAATGTTGGCCAATCGTCGAATCACCGTTAGAGAAGTTGCTGAGGAACTAAACATATCGATTGGCTGGTGCTATTCGATTTTTACCAATAATTTGGGCATGAGACGGGTCGCCGCGAAATTAGTGCCAAAATTGCTCAATTTCGAACAAAAACAGTGTCGCGTTAACATTGTTAAGGAGCTGTTGGACTCGGTCCGCGACCACCCAAATTTTCTCCAGACGGTCATAACTGGTGACGAATCATTGGTTTATGGTTATGACGTGAAAACCAAAGCTCAATCATCGCAATGGAAGCTGCTTTTTTGGAATGAGCAAAAATCGAAGACAAGCCAAAACACGTTTAACCAAAACTGCTGTCAACAATTAACTGAACATTCAAAATGGCCGATTTTTTCAGCATAAGTGAGGGACATGAGTACCAATCTAACGCCACAAAAAAATCAAAAATCGAATAAACGTAGTCCGTGGAAATTCAAAATCCGCAAAACTTTTTGAACAGACTTAGTACATACACACATTTCTTTTTACACTCGCTGAATATAGGCGATAATCATCTTCGGTGATGTTTCCAGAGCAAAAAAGATTAATGCGATTTTCTTGTTCGGCTGAATTATTTTATGCGATTATCATCACGGGCTATTGATTAATGTGGTCAATTAATTCTAATTTAATTGTATAAATCAAATTATTCATTTATGGGAATAATGAAATCGTCAATTTGTAAAATGATTCAATAAACTCTGATTAATTAATTAGCTCTGGCCCTTGCAAATTAATTAAATCCGCAGTTATTACAGTATCGTTTATTTTTTACTTTTATTCAACTACAAATTGTCGTGACGCAACGTTCGAATGATTTTTCGGAAAATTATTCCGCGATATATTTGCGCTCGGGTTTTTGGTTGAAAATGGGCCAAACGTCGTTTCACGATGAGATATAAAACGATCGATATTCATTATGAATACGCGTGGTTAACGGAGAACAGCGGTTAATTGCTGGGATTATGAAAATCGCGCGAATAACTCGGTAAAATGTTTTTTGGCGTTATACAATGCGCGCTGGGGTGTAAGCTACCGAGTGATGATGGCGCTTAATGGGAAGGGTGCAATTCAAGTAGATAACTATATATAGATGGCTCGAGGACGACGCTGTTTTGCAAAAGATAGACGGGGATGGTTAATAATTATCATAATGACCGGCATCGTTCCGCTTATATATAGCGCCCTTAACTCTCCCTCTCGTACCAACATAGAAATATCTCGTCGTCAATCGCGTTTATAACGGTTCTCGTTTAATTTCAGTGACCGGAAGGACGATGGGGGAAAAAAAAATTGGCGTGTTTTTTTCCATCCCCATTCTTCGGTCTATTATGTACTATTTTCTTTCTCTCGCTCTCCTTTTCTCTCTGTGTCCATGGTAAAAACAATATACGAGCGAATATGGCGGAGATATTCACGCGTCAATATAACCGCTGCCGGGAAAGAAAATGAGCGTTTCTTTTTTTTCTCTTATTCTATCAACAATTCACGCATTTTTTTTCCCCTCCAATTATTCGACGTTCCCCGAACGAGCTCAATAATGATGATAACTGTGTGTGTGTTCTCTTTATTTTTCTTCAAATGATGTATGATTATATTGCGTCGTACCTTCTCCAACATGCCGACTTTTATACGTTTCCATCCCTCC
The DNA here is from genome assembly GCA_958009045.1 of Oxytorus armatus. NCBI lineage: Eukaryota > Metazoa > Arthropoda > Insecta > Hymenoptera > Ichneumonidae > Oxytorus > Oxytorus armatus. The sequence goes on from OY253744.1 coordinate 5,762,107, forward strand.
ACCCACTCATTTTTGCTCTTCAACAAATCTATACGATGTTTTTTCATCTTCAGTTTTTTTTTTTATTCTTTTTATCTTTCATTCTGCCTCAGTCATTCGTGCTCGTTCTAGCATTACCTTCGTTGCAAATTTTTCTTTTTTTTTCTTCTTCAGTGTATGATTGGACGATAGAAAATAATGAAACTAAAAATACTGTACACCAAAGTTCAGATTTTATCGAAAATTTCGTTCCGGTCGTCATGAACTAACGTGTTAAAAATACTGTTGGACGTTATAGATTTTACTGAAATTTTTTTACCGTAAATTTCTCGTTAATATTCAGGGATATTCAGTTAGTAATGTGAACAAAAATGTGTTGAAAGAGCGAGGGTATATCATTAGTTCACTGCAAGAGATATAACGATGGGAACGACGAGAGAATAAATGTTTGGCTGGAAAGACATCGAGAGAGTGATACAGGGAGGGAGAGAGAGAGAGACAGAGAGAGAAAAAAAGGAAGAAGGAACGAGATGCTGGTAATTGCTAGCCACCCGCGTACCGTCAAAACGAGAGAAAAAGTGGGTTGCCAGAGATATTTGTCGGTGAAAATTGAAAATGCCCTAATGCACATCTTTTATCAAGTTCATTCTTTTTTCACGTCGTTCTACTTCTTTCGGGTCTGAGGTGCACATGTGTGAATAGAACGCGCGACATTTCACGTAATCTTTTCGACGATATTTTTTGCTTTTCCACTCTTGTTTGTTCTTGCTCTTCGCGAAGAGATCGAGTCGAGATTTAAAAAGGTATATGGACGGTTTTGTAATTTCTCATCGCTAGAAGGTTATATCAAGGACAATGTGGAATTTCGTAGAAAGAGAGAGGGGCGGGAGGGTAGGGTAGGATGAAGAGGGACTAGAAATTATCAAGCAACCTAAAAATGATAGGGGGGGGTGGAAAGAAGAAAATCGGATGAGAGAATGGCGCTCTTGGGAAATGAAGAACGAACGACACATTTTGCCCTCATCCCCCTTACCTATACCCGCCGTCTTAACGTTCATGGACATCCCAAGCCAGGGATAATGACGCCACGGACCGAGAGACAACCTTCGTCATGTTCGCGTTCCCTCTCTCTGTCTCTCTCTCTCGCCCTTCACCCACAACGCCCCCGCATCTTTGTCTTCATTTTCTTTCTCGTGCAGCTCCTTCTCTCTGCCGAGAGCAAACCGTGTGACAGGATATAAAGATGGAGGGAAAAAAAAGAAAGAACGGAAGAAAAAAAAACAGACTGGTCCGGTAGTTTGAAATTTCAAATTCATTTACGCCTCGGCCCTTCGTCGAGTTTTAATCCGCTTTAATTATGAAAAATCTCCGAGTCTTGACGACGTCATTTCACTCTCTCTCTCCCTCTCTCTCTCTCTCTCTCTCTCTCTCTCTCTCTCTCTCTCTGTCTCTGTCTTTTCATTACACTTTTACGTATATACATATAAAATATAAAATGTTCTCATCTCTGAGCCTCATCGTCGTTCGATTCCTTTCTCTCTTACCGGTTAACTACCACCAAGTTCTTCACCGCGTAGTGATTTTCTCGTTACCATTATACATCTCTATGCTCTTCGCGTTCTTCTCTCTCATCGATTCATTCCGTCCTGATTGCTGCCCGGTGAACCGCAATCTCATGGAATCCCTCGTCCCTCCCTTTATCCGTTTCGCGGTTTTATAATATACGAATGACGGGGAGAATTTTTTGCTCTCCTCTCTCTGTCTCTATCCTTGATCGCAGTCTCAACGAAATCGCAATGATTATATAAATTGTATATATATACGGGTGAGTGAATAGAAACTTTGCGGTATTTGTTAAGTTGAATTATACTCATTTTAGTAATAATTAGGAGCAGGTGTTTTTTTTTGTTTTAGATAGGAATATTTTTGTAAGCTTCATTAGGAATACTTGTACGAGTTTCGATTAATTATTTAAAACAAATTTCGTTCGTTATGGACAATCGAAGGGGTTTGAGAAATTCGAATTTCATTTGAACGAAGAAAATATTCTCCTTATTCTTACATCATATGCGTTTGCATAAATTGTTGCAATAGACCTATGATAACGTTCGACGAAAAACAAAATAAGGCGAGATGGCGGGTCAAACATTTTTATAATATATTTCGAACTTTAAACCATCGTATTCGAAAAATCATGAGCGAGCAGCCCACGATATTTCATTATATTCAAGTAAAAGTTTAGAAAGCTGAATGTATTTTTAACAACGACCAAGACTCAATCGTTTTACAAACACCTAAACACCCTCGTTGGCTGATGAAATTGAGCGATTCTTTTCGACACACACAATCACACACGAAATTCGGTAAATGGTAGATAACAGATGACAGATGACCCATGACGAGTAATAGATAACAGATAATGGATAATGGATAGTGGATAATAGATAATGGATAATGGATAATGGATAATGGATAATGGATAATGGATAATGGATAATGGATAATGGATAATGGATAATGGATAATGGATAATGGATAATGGATAATGGATAATGGATAATGGATAATGGATAATGGATAATGGATAATGGATAATGGATAATGGATAATGGATAATGGATAATGGATAATGGATAATGGATAATGGATAATGGATAATGGATAATGGATAATGGATAATGGATAATGGATAATGGATAATGGATAATGGATAATGGATAATGGATAATGAATAATGGATAATGGATAATGGATAATGGATAATGGATAATGGATAATGGATAATGGATAATGGATAATGGATAATGGATAATGGATAATGGATAATGGATAATGGATAATGGATAATGGATAATGGATAATGGATAATGGATAATGGATAATGGATAATGGATAATGGATAATGGATAATGGATAATGGATAATGGATAATGGATAATGGATAATGGATAATGGATAATGGATAATGGATAATGGATAATGGATAATGGATAATGGATAATGGATAATGGATAATGGATAATGGATAATGGATAATGGATAATGGATAATGGATAATGGATAATGGATAATAGATAATAGATAATAGATAATAGATAATAGATAATAGATAATAGATAATAGATAATAGATAATAGATAATAGATAATAGATAATAGATCACGGATCATAGATAACACAATTGAGTGGCAGGTAGATGATAGATGACAGATGATAGATATTTTTTAATATCTATATTTAAAAAAATAATTCATCTTTTCTTACATATTCTTACCTATTCTTACCATAAGGGGTTATTTCACCCGTTATAAAACAAACGTTGATTTTTAGAAAGAAATTCTTAATTTATTTAAGGAAATAATTCGCACGATAACTTCCGATTTCTGTTAAAATAATCGAACAAATATACAAAAAGTCAGATGAGCGAAATAAAATAAAATAAATGTACAATTTAACATTAAATGTACCAAGCGGGGGTCAAATGACCCCTTTCAAAATTTACTTCAAGTTCGTACATTCATTGTTATTTCTTTCGCTCATCTGACTTTCTGTAAATTTGTTTGATTATTTTGTTAGAAATCAGAAGGTATGTTACGAATTATTTCTTTCAATAATTAAGAATTTCTTTCTAAAAATCAACGTTTATTTCTTAAGGGGTCATTTGACCCCTTATGTGCCGGTACGTTTAATGTTAGAGTAAATTTTGAAAGGGGCCATTTTACCCCGTTTGGTATGTTTAGTGTTAAATACATTGGCAAAAGATAATTCCGAGAAAAAAAGTGGAACAGCAACTGAGTGCTCATTTTTTGAAAAAGCATGGGATGTTGGAGATGTTTCAGTTCTGCCTATGCATTTCAAAGGTCAGACGATATCCCTCGTTCCATGTAAAATTGTTCACGAAACCGTTTCAACCGTGTCCGTCGTAGATTTGCGTACTCCTTCGCCGGAAGTTGAATGTCTCTCGGTTGAATAAAATTTGTTTGCGTCCTGTTGCATTTCCTTCGTGTACTTTCGGTCCTGTCGTCCATTGTTCCCTTTCAATTCCACGTCCATTGATCTTCTTCGAAGTTCACCCTCGGCAAGCACCTTTCGCCAGTCGAATTGTGGCTCGTAAGGATTTGCCCTTATCGATGCCATTGCCTCGCTCTGTATCTCCATAAAGTCGTATATTATTTCCTCCTCGGAATTACGAAATCTCGACTGTAATGCCCGAAACGAAACAACGACAGTTCCATAAGTTTTTTTTTCGTTAAATTTCCGTTCTCAAAGTTAACACAAAAAATCTTCTTGGTCCAGGAAAATCATCGAAGAATAAATGTCAAATTAAATCAGAGTTCATTTTTTTTTAACGACAAAAGGTACAAATTCGTACAACGTAATAATAACGAATTATTGTGAAAAATAATGTAATTGTATTGTTCATTAAAATTACTTCGGAATGAATAGTATGTTTTTGAGATTATAATTATTTTGTTAGTGAAAAAATATTTTTACTTTTAGCAAGAGAAATAGAAAAAAAATACCTTAGGTTGTTCCTCCAATATCTTCTTCAAACTCGGACTTTTATCGTCGATCTTTTCAATTTTTGGTAACGTCCGTACCATCGTGTCACCACGATCGAAATGATGTTGTTCCGGGAACAAAAATGCTATCGTCTCCTCAAATATTGTATCCTGCAATTGCATTATCTCTTTTATCTTTCGTTTCTTTTTCCTAGCGTCCTGTCGTAATTTCAAGTATGGAGCTCGTCGTTTATCGAGAACGTCTTCGCGTAGACCCTTTTTCTCAAGTATAACTCGTTGCATGCGTTCAAGCTCCGTCGCTTTCCAACGATTTCTCGCCTCTTCTAAGAATTCGCCGGTTTTGCGAGACTGGTGAGAAAGATATTCCAAGAATAAAATATTGGATTATTCTTAGACGCCATTTGCATGGAGATAACATTAAGAACGAATAATCATGAAAACAAAAAAATCATTTTCTTCAGATAATTTACGTCTGGAATAATAGTTATTTTTTTTTGTGTTTGGTAAAATTTTCATCAAAATATTCAGAATTTTGTTTGAAAAATCATTTTCAATGATTTTTCAAGATTTTTTAATTTGTTAAAATGTCTTGAAAGACATTTTAATTTATTAACGTAAAAATTTATATACATATTGTGGTAACTTTTAACTTTATTTTTATATTTTTTATTTGTAAAAATAATGATTTTTAAAGCTGCTATAGCCAATCTCCGGGAGCTCCTTTAAAAAAAGCGTCTTGCGATGAGCATGATATTTTTGGATTGGATCATCCAAATTGAAAAAAAAAAAAAATTTCGTTAATATAAGGTATTATTTAGTATTTAATCGAAGGAATAAGCAAAATATTCATTTTTAACAAACTTCCGGCTTCTGAAAAAAAAAGAAATTTAATTTGAGAAAATATTTATCGGCCAGAAAAAACCTTCGATTAATTACTAAAAAATATATTTATAAAGCTTGTGTAAAAATTTGAGACTGATCGGTTTAGCCGTTTCCGTGGAATCTTGCTCACCGACTTTAAAAACACAGTTTTGAGAAAACCGCATTGAAACTTTCAAAATCACACTCAGACGCTTCAAGACGTCTTTACAAATATGCGTGTAACTTCGAGAATATTTGTCGGATTGACATGAAATTTTCCGTGTATATACTTAATTGTATGTACTTTACGAAAATGAAATTTAAAAAAACATTCTTTTTTAAAATCCTGACTGCGCCCCCTTCCCTTAAGGACTTACATACATCCAGCGGTGCCGAAAACGTACCAAAAGAAAAACTGTTTTTAGGAGGGATAGAAATAAAAATTGATAAAAAAATTCTTACACATTGTTTATTACTGTGTTAAGTTTGTAAAAAAATGTATTTCAATTTTTTTTTTCAAAAATTACAACATGAAAAATCACATTTTTTGAAGCACTGTAAAAAAAAAGTTGCTCCACGGTCGGCAGTATTTCTTCCTCAAATGTTGACGGATCTGCAAAATGTAAAGAAATTCTTGTAAAATAAGGTAGTAGTTATAGTCTGTCGAGCCGGATTTTTGAAATTCGAAAAATTAAACAATTTACGGTAATTTAAAAAAAAATTTTAAGTTTGTGTCAAAAAAGTCACACTTTAATTGTTTTTATAAAATTTTCTAATTATAATTTTAAAAATCCGGCTCGACGGACTATAGAAAAAACAATTCCGAATATTAAAAAAAAAAAATCATCAAAAAATATTAAAAACCGTACGAGTTATCATGCCGACCGTGTCAGAAAAAGTAGTTTTGAGAAAAACGCGTTTAAAGTTTCAAGCGCGTTTCGCTCGAAGTCGCGCGCGGCTGGAGCAAGAACTTTATGAATTTTTTAAATTTATTTAGTTAACTTACGTCTAATCTCCCATTCCAGCTTCATATTGTACGCCTTCCTTGTCAGTAAAAAATTGTTGTTGTTTATTTTTTTCTAATCGACGAATTGTTCTGGTCTCTTTTGTTGCTTTGGTAGCGTTGATTCGAGCGTGTTTCACATTATCAGGCAGTCACATTATCTACAATAACTTTTGAACTATGGGGAATTTTTACAATTAGCTTACACAGAAATACGCCTAAGACTATAAGGAATAATAATCTGTAAACAAAAAAAAATCGATTTTTCGAAAATTCTCGACGTATGTAAGGCCTTAATATAACCCCTTAATAAATGTATAACAACGAATTTTTACATTTTTCATGGCTGTCTCGTTTTTTGGCTTGTTCATCAATTCATCCATCTCAGTCGTGGCTTTTTCTTCCTCCTCGCGTTTCTTCATTTCGTTCTCGAGTTCGGTCTCTCTCTTTCGTTTCTCAATGTTGTCGACGTTACTCTCGTTCCACGATTTTTGCCAACGTTTGAACTGTCGTATCTACATTATTCCGAATGAAAAAAAGAAGTAATGAAAAACGAATTTCCTACTGTATGTTTTCCCACCGGGAAACAGTTTCATTCGCGCTTGTAAAAAAGTAGAACCGAAAAAAAAGAAGGATTTTAGATTTCGTTTACCCTGTCAACCTCCCGATCGACGAATTTTCTCATCCACTTAATGTCGCTAACATCGTAATTCAGTAAATCGGGTGGCGCCGTAAAGACTCTGAGGGTACCGTTATAATCGGAGAAAGCGACGCACTGAGGATTCAAATAAAGCTCGTGAGTGTATATACCGGTTATAATACGACCCGATAGACCCTGAGTGAAACTTGGCTCGTGAGACTTGACGATAAAGTCCCAGATCTCGGCGGTTCCATCGACCCTCGCCAATATCACGACCGTCGGCCTGAATGTGCCCCAGCAACAGGCTGTATATCTGTCGGGAAATCGAGAATATATAGAAATTCAGAGTTGAAGAAATAAAATAGAAAAAAAAAAAAAATGGAAATAAAAAGACATCCGAAAATATATGGAACGTTCGAATGGACGTCGAGGGAAAGATGAAAGATCGTTGAAGTAAAAGAGATAAAGTTTTCGGCCATCCAGGAACGATACGCCGGCAGTTTATGTACCGTGAAAAATGAATTTATTCGATTCAAATAAGTTTTATTTGAACGGGACGAAATTTATTTGAATCGAAACGAAATTAAACGTACATTTGAAATAATTTTTCATGTTACAGGCAAATAAACTTTCGTACTCGTACACGTACGAATTTTATTCGATTTTTCAAAGTTTTAAAAATCTCGATAGCGTTATATGCAAATTTTATTTGTCTAGGGTGAAAAAAAATAGTTTTTTTTTGCTCACATCAAAATAGATTTTATTTCGATGAAAAAAAACCTATTTTTTTCCGACGTGTGGTATTGAACGTGGAAATAGAGGGCAATGAACTACGACGACGATGGTACAAACGATCGAATTGAACGTTGTAAAAATTCGTGTCGAATATTACGACGATATATGTCGCGTCGGGGATGTCACGAAATTCGACATGAAGAGTATTGTTTCACATGCCATGTACCAGGTACAGTGGGTCAAAAAAGTATTCATACACCTTGTTTTTTTGCGATAACTTTATAGACATAAGCTATACGCAAAGAAACCCAATCTTATTTAATAGTACATCAGGTGCAGAGATAAACTGCAAATGGAGAATTTTTTCCCAGGAATAAAAGAAGAATTATGCCAAAAAAACGAAAATTTTCGGGCAAAAAAAGTATTCATAGACTTAGGATTATAGTGAAAACCTACATCATCATAGTTGTTGATTATAACTAATATTTGGTGTGCATCCCTTTTGCTTCAATTATCGCCTCGAGTCTCTTAGGCATGGATTCTACTAGCTTTTGCGTTGTTTTTTTTGCTATTTTCGTCCATTCTTCTAAAAGCACTCTTTGGAGATCAGATTTGTTTGTTATTTTTCTTTTTCTAATTTCTACGTCCACCAAGTGCCATTAATTTTCAATAGGATTGATGTCCGGAGATTGTGGTGGTGTAATCAATTGTTTGCGGACATTATAGAGTAACCATTCCCTCGTTTTCATGGCAGTATGTTTCGGGTCGTTATCTTGTTGGAAGTAGAAATTTCCATCCAGGTCCATTTTATCTACACTTGCTTTCAAATTGCTGCGCAACACGTCGATATACTTCTGGGCATTCATTGTACCATCTATAAAAGCCAGATTACCAACGCCATAATATCCCATACAGCCCCAAACCATGACGCTTCCTCCGCCGTGCTTTACAGTCGGTATTAAATTTTTCTGCTGGAGCTCGGTATTTGGTTTCCGCCAGACGAATTTTTTTCCATCGGACCCGAAGATGTTAAACTTCGATTCATCCGAGAATACGACACGTTTCCAAAATTCTATAGATTCTTTTTACGTAGGTTTTTGCGAAACATAAACGTTTTTCTCGATTTATATTATTAATTAATGGTTTTTGCGGGCAATTCTGCCGTATATTTGAGCAGAATGGAAAACGTTTCGAATAGTCCGGGGATACACGCTCTTCCCCGATGTTGACGCGACATCATTCGCTAAACTGCGAGCACTTGTGAACGGTTTTTTTGTGGCCTCTGTAACAATACTCCGACGCTCTCGTACCGTTAGTACTCTCGGTCGACCGGTTCGTGGCTTATTTTCTGTGCTGTTTGTTCTTTCGTATTTTTTTATTATATATCGCACTGTTGCGAAACTTAGATTTAGTTCTTTACTAATTTTTCGATAACTTTCACCGCGTTTCCGAAGAAAAATCACTCTATCTCGCATGGATATTGATATTTCGCTTTTCTTTGACATCGTGTCTGTTCAGAGCTTGAAGATCTACTACCGCATGGAATAGGTCAAAACCATTGTGTAAACGAAGACTTATTTACATTGTACGCAGAGGTCAGACCGTCCGTGAGTGAATATCGAGGTTTAGCAGCTCGATCGTAAGTGTACGAATACTTTTTTGGCCCGAAAATTTTCGTTTTTTTTTGCATAATTCTTCTATTATTCCTGGGAAAAAATTCTCCATTTGCAGTTTATCTCTGTACCTGATGTACTATTAAATAGAATTGGCTTTCTTTGCGTATCGCTTGTGTCTATAAAGTTATCGCAAAAAAACAAGCTGTAAGAATACTTTTTTGACCCACTGTATATTAAATCAATCGTTCACGTATCGAAATGTTGTCTCTTGTTTCGATATGTATTTCGCACGACAAGATAACAATACTTTCGGGACGTAACTACATTAGAGTTTAAAAATAGAAAGAAGCCTGTTAAATACTCGTTACGGTGAGAGTGGTAGCGGTTATTTTCCGTAAAACTGAAAAAATAATGGACAATCTAACAATTCGAGAGCATCAATCGATTTTCATCGAATTGAAAACCAAACTAGTAAGGAATAACAAAGATTATTAAGGTTCGCGTTTTTTTTTTCTAAATATGTATTTCCAACGTTTTTGGAAAGTTCAACAGTGATTTAAAAAAAGATTAAACGAAAATGAAGCTTCCTCGGTAAAATATAAAATGTGTGAATAATGAACTATCAGAGATTCACTACCCATTAACGACTTCGGAGTGTAACGTCCATTTGCAAAAAATAACACAAGTGAAAATAATCATTAATTCAATGAATAATGAATTTTTACATTTTACCGTTCACGCGCATTTGCAATATCGAATAATCCGATTCGACACTATTATCACGACGCTTTTCCATTATTTCTTTCGATCATAAATTCTCGTTATTTCTGTGGTAGAATTGAAAATAATTATAAACAACATTCAAGCAAAATGATCGTGAACAATTAGGCTTAAAAAAACAATAATATTAACATTCATTCTCAATGGAATTAGATAATTTCGAATTATTCTCAACTGTTCGAAAAAAAATGGTCTTAACGTTTTCACAATTCCTATACAACTTTTCGTAATAATAATTAATGTTTTTATTTATTTATTGAAAGGATATACATATTCTTTATCGGTATCTGACAATTATCTCAATTTTCGCGGGTAAATAGTAAACAAACAAAAAAATCATCCTCACCTGACTTTGCACTGTTTCCAAATGACCGGTTCGCCAAAATCATCGCGCCATACGGCAAACACTGTACCACCGACCGTGAGTACAACGTCCGTGAAATATTTCGATCTCACGGAATGTGTGACGGGCCCATCGTGAATGTCATTTTTCCACTCCCATTTTGCATTCTCACGATTAACAAACTCGTTGGTAGTGAATTCGTAACCCTGCCACGTTAAACGCGCGACATCACCTTCCACCGTGCCAATGAGAATCGTCGGTTCGAGCTCGTATTCCGGTTTAACAATTGCCAACCTGTAATATTTTCTCACTGACGCATCGTCCATTTCGCGTTTAACATTTTCATCGATTTGTTCCTTGTCGATCTTCGGACTGTAAATACTCATTGTCGTGATAACGACCGATCTTTCCTCGTCCGGATAATTCACGTCGAGAATGTAAAATGGACGAAACACACCGTCGAGATATTTATAGGGGGAGATCGATTGTACGAGAGGGTCCGGGCGTGTCACAGTCTTTTTCTTTTTCTTGCCTCGAACCCCTGTCTTTTCCTTATTCTCGGGAGGTTTCCATCTTTTTTTTTTTTTTTTTCAACGAAACGAAAGACTATTATTGTCGCATTGTTTCGCGCTATAGAGTACGAGTTAGTATAGAAGACGAGAAAGAATGAACAAAAAAAAGAGAGGTATGAAAAATATGAACGAAATGTTTCGCCCTTCGCTGGGGGGGGGGGGGGGGGGGGTGAGAATTTACCCGAGTTGATTGTCCATTCTCTAGTGCCGGAAGATTGAATGGGTCCTCATAATGGATGCGAATCTCGTTTCGTGAAGAAAAAAAAAGAAGAAACGAAAGGAAAAAAGTTTTGCGCAAAAGTAAAGCGAGTTTGAGGACAAGCGCGAGAGGTTCTGAGATTGGTGGAACAGAAGGTCAAGAGATGAGAGGCTTTAATGAATCTTTGAAGATGAGACTTTTTCGTCACTCCTTCTTCCGTATACTCTCGTAATTATTTTTTCTCTTCTCTCATCAACTTTCCACGTGGGCTTGTTTTAATACGATACCTCAAATCCCAGAAGGCTATTGTACCGTCCTGACTGGATGTAGCAAATTGCCAACTCAATTCATTCGTCGCTGTGTCCGCCGGCAAACTCTCGATTCTGCCGTTCTCGTCGATTCTGTTGTACGGTGGTAACCATACTATTTGCGTTATCGGACCTTTCTGACTGTATTGCAACGATGACATTGCCGCTGGTCGAATTATCGACGAATTCGTTGAGTCCTTCATCCACGACATCAACGATCTCATCGCAATACGATACTTTAACTGAGCCGTTGTGATCGCCACAACCGCTTCGACTTGCTCGATTTTACCGGGTATCGTCCAGATAGCAATCTATCGGCCATCAGAAATTTATTAATTCTTATAATTTCCTAATATCATTGTGCCCGGATTTTTTTTGGTCACAAACAATTTTAGAAGAACTTTAATTAATAATTAACTTTTGCGATTACACGAAAGTTTTTCATTCTTCCTTTCGTTAAAGACAAAATTACAAGGCGAATTGCGACTTCTCAGAATTACAAGCAAAAAAGATTGATATAAAAAATAAATTGGTAGATTATTGATCGAATTGTAGAGTATGCGATTGAGGTTAAATGGAGGATTGATAATGGACGAGATGGTGAAAAATTTGGCAAAAACAAGAATCGAGAATATAAATAGAAGCGATTGAAAAAATAAAAATAAAATGTTCGCACTTGACCATTCGAGCATCCGCCAACGATGACGTTTCCGTCCAGGGGACATATTGAAACTGTGGTAACGTCTCGGAAACATTTAAGAATCAATTTTGGCGTTAGACAATCGTTGAAGGACCAAATCAGCGCCTGATTGTTAATTTCCGATGAGTGCAGTGCCTAAAATTGAGTTTCGCTTGAGAAAGTACAATATTTTTATTCCGAATGGAATTTTATTGTAAAAATCGAATATTCTTATGGTTCTTAATATTTCGTAAATTCTCTATTTTTTTTTTTTTTTTTTGTTACCTCGTCGCGATTCGGTGGGCCAACGAGATAATCACTTTTGCAGTGTTCGGTGTATGCCGCCGCTGCGATACCGGTCCAAAATGGATGCCAGCATAAATCATTGATTACTTTGTCCATCGTTAATTTTCCATCGTAATAGCTCTGATGCTCGGTGTAAGCTATGGGTATCGGTGCTTGAGTATCTCTGACATTACGAACCAAATTCGCATAATCGTCCGTATATATGTCCCAGGTAGCATTTTCCAACACCTTGTCGTAATAAATACTTGTTATTCGTGCAATTTTTTTACACAATCGTAAATTCACGGGTCAAGAGTTTCGAAAATGTTTTTACGTACTTTCAACAATTGGCAAAAATTAAACCAATGGAGAATGGGGTACTCGAAATGATCAACGATTAAAGGTTTGAAAAAAAGTCTGTTCATTTGCCGAACAAATTTTTTCGACAATAATAACTAATCATAATAGTATCAAAAAATATTAACAGAGCAGTATCATTTTTTCAATATAATTATTCCTCAGAATCAGAAAAAAAATATGTTTCATTTTGTAATTTTGGTGACAAAAAATCGTATCGAAAATTCCATATAAGATACTGTTCAAACTCATCTCCTGGCAATGTAAAAAAAAAATATTTCAATCGGTGAATACAAAATTGTAATAGGGCGTCTATTTTTTGAATATTCGTTTCATTTTGAAGAAAAAAATGCATCTTCAACAATTTTTTTGTAGATTCAGACCTTCATACTTGTTTACATGATCATAGAAACATTTCACTAATCGTTTCTTTTGGACTTTAAATCAGATTTGGTATTTCGCCAATTTATAAATGATCGTGGAGCCTCCTTCCCCTGCCCCAAATATTTTCCGGATTTTAATTTCGTTAAGGTTTGATCTATAATTTTTATATCATTTTATGTAATTTTAATTTCAATTTCATTAAGGGATTATACTCAGTTGGAAATTTCAAAAAATCGATTTTTTTTATTGCATTTTGGGAATGTACGTATATTTGAGTATATTCTCTGAAAATTTCAAATCGATCCGGCAAATATTCTTGGAGATACCATACATGCATATTTGTAAGGACGCTCGGACGGTTATAAAGTAGGCGGCCTAAGCTTTGAACGCGTTTTTCTCAAAACGGTGTTTTCAAAGTCGGTGAGCAGGATTTCTCAAAAACGGCTCAACCGATCGTTCTGCAATTTGAACACAACCTTCTCAGATATATTCTTCAGGTATTGATCGAAGGAATGAGATTTCCGATAATTATTTCTATTTGTTTAAACAATTCAACGAAAAAATTTTGATCGAAAATGGGAATTTTTTCTTTTTGGAGCCGCCATTTTGTCAAAAATCGAAATTTCGACTATTCCTAGATTTATCTATCCACTAATAGAATCTCTTTGGTTTTTTTATTTTGGATAATCCAAACCGGAGATATCGTGCTCACCGCCAGACACCTTTTTTTAGAGGAGCTCCCGGAGATCGGCTACGGCAGCTTTAAAAATCATTGTTTTTACAAATAAAAAATATGAAAATAAAGTTAAAAGTTACTACAATAGGTATATACATTTTTACGTTAATAAATGAAAATGTCTTTCCAGGAAAAATTCTTGAAAAATCGCCTTTTTTCGGTCTCCTGACTGCGTATAACTCCTTAAGTATTTTATCTATAAACTTGGCGCATTAATTGAACAATATACTCGATATAACTATGCGCCAAGTTTACAGATAAAATACTCAATTCATAAAATAATGTATACTTTGTCATTGATCAAACCTTGTGGCACATATCGTCCGTGTATTTGTCGAGAAATCTTTTCAGCGCTTCCTTCTCATCCTGGTTATAGGCATTCGTGTTAATGGGTTTGTGCTCGTAATGATATTGAAACCACGAATTGACGTGCATCGACGGTGCGGTCTGGGCATCATTGTCACGACGTGTAAGCCCCGTTTGTATGCCTTTCGACACGAGTCTCTTTGTCACGTTATCGAAAATCTGTCGATAGGGCAAAAGTTCGACGTAACCGTCTCTCTGATCGTCGGCGTTCCGATCAGTCAGATTCATAGGAGCGTTCAATAGATCCGATGTCGATTCCACCTGTTTCAAGACCACACGAACGATCGTCACAGAGAACAGTTGTAATATAATTTAGACGGATATAAGTCAAAAGAATATTTCGACTTTTACTTTAACACGTTAAATGACATCTAATAATAATGATAATTATTAAATTTAATGGAAAGGGCACATAATTATTATTATCATTATTATTATTATTATTATTATACAAAAACGTGCCTTTTTATAAAGAGGGGAAATAGGGTTAGGACAGCGTTTTCTCAACGATTTTCATGAATTTTTTTATAGTATAAAAAATGAATATAATTTATTGAAACTTTGAGAATATTTTATACATATATTTAAGTATATACTATAAAATTTTTGAAGAATTTCATTGAAAAACACCGGAAAGATTAGCGACCCCATATTGCAGGTCACAATCAGACTCAGCATTTTGCGTACATTCTGGGAGGCGCAATTTTCATCTGAAATCAAACGAGGTTGGAATTTACTTTTATTATATGTCTCTCTCCTATATGAACCTAAATGCTATCAAAAAAATAGAAAATTAAATTTTTTACAGGGGTCAAAACAAAAAAGCATGATTTTATGCCACTTTTTACAACTTTATTTGCAAAAAAAAAATTATTTTAAATAATGATAATATTCCGATTTTAGGTTCATATAGAGCGCAATACTGTGAAGAAAGTAACTGCCAATTTTCAAAACGATTGGTTGAAAACTTTTCAAACTAACGTGTACGCAAGTTAAAAAAAAGTCGTTTTCAGAAAAACGCGTTTGAAAAAATAGCAAAATGCCGAGTCTGATTGTGACCTGCAATATGGGGTTGCTAATATCGTCGGTGTTTTTCAAGAAAATTCTTCAAAAATTTTATAGTATATACTTAAATATATGTATAAAATATTCTCAAAGTTTCAATAAATTATATTCATTTTTTATACTATAAAAAAATTCATGAAAATCATTGAGAAAACGCTGTCCTAACCCTATTTCTGCCCTTAATGGCTTATAACGATAGAACGAGTCGGAATTTTGATTAAAAATGTTGGGAACATATTTTTCAATAGTTTTACTAACAATTTATGAAATTAAAAAAAAATCGATTTCTTGAACGGTCTAACCCTATTTCCCCCCTTAAATGACAATATCAAACCTCAATCTCAAACAACGGTCTCGTATTCTTCACGATAGTGTCATCGACATCTTGTCCACTTCCGAGATCATTCCACTTGCCGACCGTCTTGTAAACGGCATTTTTCACGCGATCCTCCTGTTCGATTCTCAGTGTCTCGATATTTCTGATAACCGCGTCTCTTCCTGCCTCCGTCAGACATATATAAAATTGTCCCTCTTCGTTGGACGACGGAGCGTAACCTATCAGCATATTTTTGTCCGGAAAATCACCGATATGTTCGCGAACTGGCAAAAAATCGCTGCTCTCGTCGTGTAGATCCAAATTGTCCTCGATAGTCTCCTTTCTCACGTATATCCATGGATATTCCGTCGTCACATTCTCGCCAATCACACAACCAACGATCTTTTGCGTCAGCGGCGACAAATTTATTCTCGCTATTCCTGGCATTCCCTTCGTGATAAAAAGAAAGAGAAAAAAATAATAATAACAAAAAATATGAAGAAGCTGGAATTTCTGTCCGGAGCTTTAGTAATATCCGTAAGTTTCTTGAGCTTAAAACAACTTTTAAAAATAATTATTCGTATTAATAAATAAATTATTTTACAATACTTCAATTAAAATCGATATAACGTCTGAAAGTTTAACGAATTAATCAAAATAAATATTAATCCTTTCTCAATTACATACCGAAGCATCGGAATATCGAAATTCTCGAGGTTCATCAAATTCCAGGACGCTCGTTTCATCGGCTTCGTAATCCTCGAATATGGAAATATTCGAGGGACCGTAAGAGTCGAGCTCGTAGATGGTTCTTCGTCTTTCGATTGGTTTTGCCTCTTCGGCGAATGGAAATTCAATGTTTTGTCCTTCCTCGTTCTCTGCATTATCGTCATCGAATCTCGTGATTCTAGAAATCTTTTGATCTCGTGAATCTAGAAAGAAAAAAATGATTTTTAAGAATAATCAATGAAAATATAACATGCGTTGTGTGTGTGTTTATTGTCGCATATGTTGTAACAAAAAAAGTATTGATATTCATTGAAAAAGAATAATTATTCAAAATTATTTAGAATTATACGAAATTTATTTTATTTTTTCTCAATAATTATTTGTAATTATTGTACAAAAGTAATAAGAAATTATTAACCGTATATAGAATATTTCAGAAAAGGAGGTTATTGTTCTGAGATTATTTTTCTTGCCCGTGAATACTTATCACCTTCAAGATCTTCGATATCATGTTTTTCCGCCGTATCTTCAGGTGGTTCATCATTTCTCCTCTGTTCCTCACCTTCAACCCCCGAATCTTCGACTTCAAACTGTTGGTTATCGTCGTCCAAATCACGATTTTCATCCTCCTCCTTCTCCTCCTCTTCGTTTTCTTTTCTCGTGGTTTGATCATCGGTTCTTGAAGTTTTCTCGATACCATCCTCCTCTATTATATCGCCAAGTCGAGCGCGCGAGTTTTCCTTCCAGCTCATCGTCAAAAGGATGGTTGAAGCTCTTACGGCACGAAAAAAAAAAAAAAAAGAACGAAGAAGAAAAGAAAAATTGAAAAAATAAAATCCTCTCGTCGAAAAATCCTCTCGTCGACGAAATGTAACGGTCCTCGATGTCTCGTGAATAACGCCGTTCCCAATGTCCCTCCGGAAATCACTCGAGCGTCCAAAATGGATTTGCACCGGAGTACTCTCACTCTCAGCTCCCTATTCCGTCCGGCTCTCGCTCATCGCTCCTCTCCTCGCCATTATCTTCATCTGACTCTGTATATCACTGGTTCAAAAATTCCGAGTGACGTTGCCCACTCTCGGCTTTCCCGTAACACACCGGTGCTCGACTGTTTCATCCTCTTCTCCCTTCTGCCCGAAAGCACAGAGTGAGATACAGAGATATTCGCGCGAGCTGTTTCCAACGCGACACTCTATTCGATGAACGTGACCTATAGACTACGAAATGAAAAATGTTGGTCAAACAATTTTTTTTTCCTGTATTAAGAAGAAATGAATTGTTGCTGCCAAAGGGAATTGAAATGTTCGTATTATCAAAAAGGGAATACAAATTAATATATCCGCAAATCGACAACATGTTCATGAAACTACGCCGCATAAAATTTACTGCGTTATTCATTAGTTGATGAAACAAACAAAAAATATCTTGATTCTCTTAATTGTGTTAATATACATTAAAAAATGACTGTTACTAATGAATGTAAAATTTTTATCGAAATTTCAAATCTTGATTCTCCTAAATGTGTCAATATACGCAAAAAAATGACTATTACTATTAATGTAAAATTTTTATCGAAATTTCAATCATTGATTTTGCAAAATTTCGTTCATCAACTTTAAGGGGGGAAATAGGGTTAGGACAGCGTTTTCTCAATGGTTTTCATGAATTTTTTTATAGTATAAAAAATGAATATAATTTACTGAAACTTTGAGAATATTTAATACATATATTTAAGTATATAGTATAAAATTTTTGAAGAATTTCCTTAAAAAACACCGAAAATATTGGCGACCCCATATTGCAGGTCACATTCAGACTCAGCATTTTGCGTACATTCTGGAAGCCTTCATTTTCATGTGAAATCAAACGAGGTTGGAATTTACTTTTATTATATATCTCTCTTCTATATGAACCTAAATGCTATCAAAAAAATAGAAAATTGAATTTTTTACAGGGGTCAAAACAAAAAAGCATGATTTTTTGCCCTTTTTTACAACTTTATTTGGAAAAAAAAAATTATTTTAAATAATGATAATATTCCGATTTTAGGTTCAAATAGAGCGCAATACTATGAAGAAAGTAACTGCCAATTTTCAAAACGATTGGTTGAAAACTTTTCAAACTAGCGTGTACGCAAGTTCGAAAAAAGTCGTTTTCAGAAAAACGCGTTTGAAAAAATAGTACGCTCGGTTATACACGTGGCGCGCTCGGGGCCTGAAGGAGAGCTACTCACTTTAATGGCTTATAACAATAGAACGAGTCGGAATTTTAATTAAAAATTTTGGGAACATATTTTTCAATATTTTTACTAACAATTTATGAAATAAAAAAAAAATTAATTTTCTGAACCGTCTAACTCTATTTCCCCCCGTAAAGAAAATGTAAAAAAACTGCGCCCCTATTCTTGGGACCTTGTCATCTCATTTTTAAATGTTAACAATCGAAAGCGAAATACGAGAATAAAACTTCACCACAACTATCACGCAATATTCAAGATTTATCAAATTTTTTGTTCCATCATCATGTTATTCATTCACCGATAAACATCGCGAGACTAAATTATACTCTTCGCGTAATCACGAGCGGATAGAGTTAATTTTTTTTTACATACTATGTATTTTTATGCATTTTTTTTGCAGTGTTCTGAATGGATCGCCTATCCTCTAGTTCGCTTCTCTCAATTTTCCCTTGACCATCGGTGACATTTGCATATACCGCGCAAACCGCGGTTGACTTCATTATACCTTTGACCGTCAAACCAGATGTGCTACATTCTGTGAAGGAAAATAGGCCGGTGAGTCGATCATACTTTTTTGTAAAACATGTTTTTTTATTTATCATAAAGAGATATAACAAATAATAAAAAAATACGTATACATATATATATGAACAAGAAAAAAAGGCTTTAAGGGGGGAAATAGGGTTAGGACAGCGTTTTCACAATGATTTTCATGAATTTTTTTATAGCATAAAAAATGAATATAATTTATTGAAACTTTGAGAATATTTTATACATATATTTAAGTATATACTATAAAATTTTTGAAGAATTTCCTTGAAAAACACCGAAGATATTAGCGACCCCATATTGCAGGTCACAATCAGACTCAGCATTTTGCGTAGATTCTGGAAGTCGCAATTTTCATCTGAAATCAAACGAGGTTGGAATTTACTTCTACTACATGTCTCTCTTCTATATGAACCTAAATGCTATCAAAAAAATATAAAATTGAATTTTTTACAGGGGTCAAAACAAAAAAAGCATGATTTTTTGCCATTTTTTACCACTTTATTTGCAAAAAAAAATTATTTTAAATAATGATAATATTCCGATTTTAGGTTCATATAGAGCGCAATACTATGAAGAAAGTAAGTGCCAATTTTCAAAACGATTGATTGAAAAATTTTCAAACTAGCGAGTACGCAAGTTCAAATAAAGTCGTTTTCAGAAAAACGCGTTTGAAACACGTGGCGCGCTCGGGGCCTGAAGGAGAGCTACTCACTTTAATGGCTTATAACAATAGAACGAGTCGGAATTTTCATTTTAAATTTTGGAAACATATTTTTCAATAATTTTACTAACAATTTATGAAATTAAAAAAAAATCGATTTTTTGAACGGTCTAACCCTATTTCCCCCCTTAAACGACAGGAAAACTATTCTCGTCTCTCGTGCAGTAGTGACGCGTACTACTGGCCTGAGAGCAGTTCGAAATATTGATCGAAGCGCGCCACTCTTGATAAGGGCCGAAGTGCACTTATTCGCGAGTGCACCATGCGTTACCGCAGCGTGACACTAACGCAATTAAGCCAGCCGTTCGATTTTGTCGACTCTTTGTTTTTTTTTCTTCATCCTCTCTATTTCCACAATTTTTTTTCTCTCGTTCTTTTCAATTTCCATCTACACATAGTCTCCGGGCTTCTGAGCAATTTTCGTGCGACAAATCTGCGCGGGTAAAAATGAATTTTGTTGAAACAATAGCGTGTATAAGGACGAGCGAGGGGGAAACAAAAGACAATATAATTTCTCGCACAACGAAAGTTCAGTGTTCTTGTCAAATTGACATTTTTTTTTCATTCTTTCTTTTTTTTTTCAATACATGCAAATATTTATTTTCCCTTTATTTTAACTCGATTCGCCTCGATACTTTTTCTCCAGCTCTGTTTTGTTTTCGGCTCGACATTTTTTAATCCTCTTCTTTGATCCATCCAACAATATAACGCTGGGAACCATAGCGGATCAGTGTGCGCGTGATGCGAGACGCTTCTCTGGCCGTGAGATAACAATGTTGTATAGAAAGATGAAAAAAAAAAAAAAAAAAAAGAACGCATCTGCTTCGATTGGCTTTATTTAAATTTGTACTGCATTCACCGATGTGCACATATGCACACGAGCCAAAAAGAGAATAAGAGGGAGAGAGCATTTTTTTTTTTTTTTAGATGGAATGAGAAATGAAATAGAGCGTCTATCGAAGCTGGAAGCGAAAGAGAAAAAAAAAGTCTGAAAAAAGGTCAAAATGAAATTTAGCGATCCCCACGTTACTTATCTTCGCAACGTCTTTATAGCCCGTGTACAGTCTTCCTTTACTTTCTCCGTCTATCTCGTTTACCCCGCCCCGCTCGATCTTGGTGAAATTTTCTTTTGAAGCTACACGGCAAGAAGCCTCTCGTTGAAATGAATGAAGATGGGGAAACATAAACGGGCGAGCGAGCAAAGTGGCGTCTACGTATAGTAGACCACTGTACGTATACATATATACATGAAAATTATTCGTTCAACGGGACAATATCATGAGTTGACTTTGTATACGTATATAAGCTCAATGAGTTGGATCCTATGTATATCTTGTACTCTATATGTGTATACGCATATTATGCGGAAAAGCTCGTCCGTTTTCTCGCAAACGTAAAATCGTGCGAGAGGAGATACCGCTTAAATTATGTAAAGAGATTATATGGGTGGCCCGTTGCGCGAGACAGGATATGGAGAAAAAAAATTCGGTTATGTGTACGAGAATGAACCCTCGTTTCGTAATTTTCTCTTTTTTTTTTAGATTGAAAAAGAAAATTGCAATCCAGCGTGGAAATTCTTAGAGTAGAAGATGGAATATCTGTGAAAAATCGAAAAATAATGATAGCACAATGATTCAAGCGCCATTTTAAAGGGTTTTCGATCACGAAAAGAATGAGCACAGAGTGGGGTTCCAACTCCATCCGGAAGCAACGGTACGGCGAATTTAGTTAAGCCTCTTCTTTTTCGCCGGAATGCAAAAAAATTTTGAATTCTTTAAATTTCATTTTAGGACGCTATATCGATGTATTTTGACTCGCTGATTACTAATTCAGTACCCGTTTCCTTGAGAAACTTGAAATTTCATTGAAAATCGTGCAAAAAGTGATTATTTTCGTTTTTCGCCTTTTTCTCATTGAAATATTGAGATTTCGACTAAAAGGGGTGTTATTCGTGATCACCGAAATTTCATTGAAAATCGTTTTGATATTTTGAGATTGCGACTAAAACTCGGTCTTATTTGTAATCAGCGGAAAATTTCCGATCGAATAGGGTATCGAAAGAATGAAAAAAGAAAAAAAAATTTTTTGTAATTTGTCGCCCACCTTTTCGAAAACCTAAAAATCTCGAAATTTCAAATGGTCATAACTTCGCTTCCGTTTCATCGATTTTGGGTTTTGACGACCGTTTTCAAAACGTCTCGAGTAGACTTAGAGAATGCATTCTGGATCATTCCGATATCTCAATTATTGTAGCCGTGAGAGCAGGTTGAAAATCGGCGATAAAAATGAGAAGGGGTATGTATGGAGAAATTCGCAAAAATCGATGGTCCGACTTTAAAAATCTGTGAAAAATCGAAAAATAATGATAGCACAATGATTCAAGCGCCATTTTAAAGGGTTTTCGATCACGAAAAGAATGAGCACAGAGTGGGGTTCAAACTCCATCCGGAAGCAACGTTACGGCGATTTTAGTTAAGCCTCTTCTTTTTCGCCGAAATGCAAAAAAATGTTGAATTCTTTATATTTCATTTTAGGACGCTATATCGATGTATTTTGACTCGCTGATTACTAATTCAGGACCTGTTTCCTTGAGAAACTCGAAATTTCATTGAAAATCGTCCAAAAAGTGATTATTTTCGTTTTTCGCCTTTTTCTCATTGAAATATTGAGATTTCGACTAAAAGGGGTGTTATTCGTGATCACCGAAATTTCATTGAAAATCGTTCTGATATTTTGAGATTTCGACTAAAACTCGGTCCTATTCGTAATCAGCGGAAAATTTCGGATCGAATAGGGTATCGAAACATTGATATTGGGAATGGGTAGATAAATAATGTATAACGCAGTGAATTATATTTGAACTTGAATTTTATTCTTGACACACGAGGAAGATCTGTCTTAACTCTCCGGAATACTTCAGAAGACTAAAGGCTGGTCACAAAGACCAAAAGCATATTCGTCACGTGAAGAAAGAAAGCTTAGTTCTTTCTTCCCAAGAAATCACTGCCCATGTTTATGGTTATGTCAACGCTCAGCCGACTCTCCGGCGCCATCGATGTCGAGTGGTTTTTGTAACAGTCACTTCTTTATTAGCTGATTCTCAGTATCGTTATGAGAGTAAATCCAATACACCACCTCAAAAATCAATCGACTCTATTCTCCTTAAACCTGCATTAACTGTGTATCAATCTTAAATTTGAATTTATCTATATATTGACATTTCATCTTATCACTAAACTAATGACAAACCTTCCTCGCATTTTCTCTACGTGTCTGGGGCTAATTAAAAATGGTCCAACATTAGTTGCGAGTGATTGGGGAAACCCCGAAAAACCCCATCCAATCATTTCACAAACAGTATTTTCAAATAATCATCTTAATGTATATATATATATATATATATATATATATACGTATATATAGCAGTCGAGTTATTCCAGGCCAAATCCGATTTTGAACTCCAAGAATTTTACAGCTGGCAATGGCTTTGTCAGTGCATCCGCTAATTGGTTTCCTGTGGGAATAAATTTCAATTTTATCACATTTTTCTCGATTTGTTCTCTTGAAAAATGATACTTGATATCGATGTGTTTCGATCGTTTGTGACTGCTTGGATTATTTGCAATACACATACAACTGGTGTTATCTTCATATATTATAATAGGATCTGAAATTTTTATATTAATGCTGATGGCCAATGATTTTAACCACAATGCCTCTTTTACTGCTTCATACAACGCCATGTACTCAGCCTGTGTAGATGAGCTGGCTACCGATGCTTGTTTCTTTGTATTCCAACAGATCGTGCATCGTTCATATAATTTAAACAAATAACCGGTCGTACTTTTTCGATCTGTACCTTCACTTCCACCCCAATCAGAATCAACATATCCGCTCAAGAGATCAACAAATTTAGTTTTAACATAAGTTAGTTTAATATCAGCGGACCCTTTGAGATATTTCAAAACTCGTTTCAAATTTTGCCAAAGTTCTTTATTATTTTTATTCGCATATCGACTCAAAATGTTTACCGCGCTGCTCAAATCCGGTCTAGTACATATCATAATGTATATCAAACATCCTAGCAAACTTCTGCAAGGAGCATCATAATGTTCATCTGAATTTAAAGCTTCATAATCCAATTTCATTTGAAGGGGTGTATCGATAGGTTTACAATCGCGCATATTAAATTTGTCTAAAACTGTTTTTATGTATGCACTTTGATCTAATGTTAATTTTCCATTAGTTCTCTCAATTTTGATTCCCAAAAACAATTTAATCTCATTTAAATCTGTCATACGAAATCTGTTCATCAAATAATTTTTGAATCTTTGCATTGTTTCAATATTACCCGTTGTAATCACAAGGTCATCCACATATAATACCACATAAATGTTCTGCCAAACACTTCCTTTATCTAGGATATAAATACACCGATCGCCTGAGGAATTTTGAAACCCTTTTTCCAAAAGTGCTATCTCAAACATCTCAAACCAACACCTTGCTGCCTGTTTTAAACCATACAGAGCTTTGTGTAATTTGCAAACTTCATTTTGATTACATTTGATACCGTCTGGGACTCTCATATAAATTTCTTCTTTCAATACACCATTCAAGAATGCTGTTTTAACATCCATATGGTGAATCAATAAATCATGTTGATTTGCGAAAGCAACAATGAATCTAAAACTTGTAATCCTCGCGACCGGCGCAAAAGTTTCATCATAGTCTACTAAATATTTTTTTGACTGAAACCACGAGCAACTAAACGAGCCTTGTATTTCGTAGGATTTCCAAATTCATCATTTTTAAGCGCGAATACCCATTTACAGTCCACAATATTTTTACCACTTGGTTTTGTTACTAATGTCCAAGTTTTGTTTGTTTTCAATGAATTTATTTCGTCTTCAATCGCTCGCTCCCATTTAGCTCTATCATCTCTTGTTTTTATCTCCTCTAATGACGTGGGTATTTTACAAACAACTGACTGAGCACACAAGAGGTAATCATTGGATGACTCAGTTTCGTTGTATGAAATAGGAGAAAGATTTTTAATTCTTTCACTCCTCCTTTTCTCTTGTTTACCATCTGTTTCCTTTACTACAGATTTATCTGTTTCACGTACAGATTTACTCAATTCGAATCCATCTGATTTATCAATATCAGATTTACCATCTGTTTCCTTTACTACAGATTTATCTGTTTCACGTACAGATTTACTCAATTCGAATCAATCTGATTTATCAATATCAGATTTACTCACAATTTCTGTTAATTTTGACTTTATGTCCGATGCATCGGTTTCGTGAGTGGCTTCTGAGTTTCTTTCTTTCATAACTGGCCGAGATTTCAGGTAATTTATTTCATCAACAATAACGTCTCTTACTGTTACGCATTTCTCCGTCTCAACATCCCAAACTTTGTATCCGTTTGGTTTAAATCCAACTAAAATACCTTTCCAGGATTTTTCATCGAATTTTCGTTTCCTGGTTTTATTATGTACATAGACTGTTGAGCCAAAAATTTTCAAATACTTTATTTTGGGCTTTTTACCGTGCCACAATTCAAATGGAGTTTTGTCAATTTTGAGAGCTTTCGTCGATGTTAAATTGATTAAATACGTAGCAGTTAATACTGCTTCACCCCAGAACGATTTTTCTAATTTTGCACCGTTTACCATCGCACGTGCTCTTTCGGTGATCGTTCGATTCATGCGTTCCGCGACTCCATTTAACTGAGGCGTATGTGGAACCGTCAAATGATAGCTGATCCCTTTCTGTACGCAATACTGTTTCATTTCATTCGATAAATATTCTCGACCGTTATCACAATACAAATTTACGATCTTCAAATTGAAATGAGCCTCGCTCTTTGCAACATAGTCTTTAAAAACCGAGAACACATCCGATTTATGCGCAATTAAATATGTTACAGTATAGTGAGTAAATTCATCAATGAAAGATACGTAATAATTTTTGTTATTTATTGTTGAGGGACTGATCGGACCGCATACGTCTGTGTGAATAATGGACAATGGTCTTTTTATGTGACTTTTATCTTTCGCTTTTTCAAACGGTAACCGGACTTGTTTACCATTGATACAGGCCTCGCATAAATCGTCATTTGGTATTACTTTTTCGAGACGAGTCACATCCTCGACCATTTGTTTATTCTTCAGCTCTTGAAATTTTGTTTTACCAATATGACCTAATCTTTGATGCCATAAATCGTAATTATTCCCATTAATATTTTATACGTGAGAATTTACGCCTTTTGTAATTTCGAATTCAACAGACACTAAATTATTTAATGGTTTACCGTACATTACCATTTCACCGTCTTTGCTTATCTGTACTCCTGTTTCATTGAAGATGATTGTCATCCCTGCCCGTTGCATTTTTCTTACTGACAGCAAATTGTATGGCACCTCTGGGGAATAGAGAACATCTTCAAGAGCCACGTGAACTCCCAGATTACTCGTGACGTTGATTTTCCCTTTCTTCGTTGCATTGATAAATTCGCCACTTTTCGCTACAGAAATTTTCATTGGTGGGTGTAGCTCAATCACTTCTGAGAAGATGGTGTCTGTGTTGACCAGATGATCTGATGCTCCTGAGTCCAACAGGAACATTAATTTGTCACCAGCATACTCCTCATACTCGCCAGTCATAAAAGCAAATCCGGATGTATTATTTGCTGCCTCCGATTGTACCGTTTGAATTGTATGGATCGTTCTGTTTCGATCTGCACGGTGTTGTTGATTTTTCTCTGTAATTTCCGCGTTGTCCTTTTGATTGATAATTTTGATTAGCTCGGGGAGCTTCTGTTCCGACTTGTAATACTTTGGCACTGGTATCTTCGTTTTCATTTTTCATTTTTAATCTGCTCAGGCGATTGCGAACTGATACTTCGGTCGCAGCACTTTTCTCTCATAAATATTATCTAAACTCTTCAGAATAGATTTTGCAGTGCTTGTAGGTGTATCATACTTGAGGCAAACATCAGCTAAATATTCAACAATAACACATTTAGCAACTCGTTCAGCTTTCTTCCACTTTCTTGTCACTGGATCAGGAGGTTGTTCGTCAATCACTTTAAGCACATCTAGTTCAAATAATAAATTCCTGATTCGATGTTTCCATGCATTGTATTTACTGCCATTGAATGGCGTTATATTTCTCCTGTCCTTTGACTTATCCATTGTCACTCAATTTCAACACTATAACACGCAAAATCTCACTTACAATAAGTTCACTTAATTCTTTAAAATACACAGTTAATGCACAATGTGTCTGGGCCCATAACCTATTGGGAATGAGTAGATAAATAATGTATAACGCAGTGAATTATATTTGAACTTGAATTTTATTCTTGACACACGAGGAAGATCTGTCTTAACTCTCCGGAATACTTCAGAAGACTAAAGGCTGGTCACAAAGACCAAAAGCATATTCGTCACGTGAAGAAAGAAAGCTTAGTTCTTTCTTCCCAAGAAATCACTGCCCATGTTTATGGTTATGTCAACGCTCAGCCGACTCTCCGGCGCCATCGATGTCGAGTGGTTTTTGTAACAGTCACTTCTTTATTAGCTGATTCTCAGTATCGTTATGAGAGTAAATCCAATAATTGAAAAAAGAAAAAAAAATTTTTTGTAATTTTTTGCCCACCTTTTCGAAAACCTAAAAATCTCGAAATTTTAAATGGTCATAACTTCGTTTCCGTTTCATCGATTTTGGGTTTTGACGACCGTTTCCAAAACGTCTCGAGTAGACTTAGAGAATGCATTTTGGATCATTCCGATATCTCAATTATTGTAGCCGTGAGAGCAGGTTGAAAATCGGCGATAAAAATGAGAAGGGGTATGTATGGAGAAATTCGCAAAAATCGATGGTCCGACTTTAAAAATCTGTGAAAAATCGAAAAATAATGATAGCACAATGATTCAAGCGCCATTTTAAAGGGTTTTCGATCACGAAAAGGATGAGCACAGAGTGGGGTTCCAACTCCATCCGGAAGCAACGTTACGGCGATTTTAGTTAAGCCTCTTCTTTTTCGCCGAAATGCAAAAAAATGTTGAATTCTTTATATTTCATTTTAGGACGCTATATCGATGTATTTTGACTCGCTGATTACTAATTCAGTACTTGTTTCCTTGAGAAACTCGAAATTTCATTGAAAATCGTCCAAAAAGTGATTATTTTCGTTTTTCGCCTTTTTCTCATTGAAATATTGAGATTTCGACTAAAAGGGGTGTTATTGGTGATCACCGAAATTTCATTGAAAATCGATTTGATATTTTAAGATTGCGACTAAAACTCGTTCTTATTTGTAATCAGCGGAAAATTTCCGATCGAATAGGGTATCGAAAGAAAGAAAAAAGAAAAAAAAATTTTTTGTAATTTTTTGCACTCCTTTTCGAAAACCTAAAAATCTCGAAATTTCAAATGGTCATAACTTGGCTCCCGTTTCATCGATATTGGGTTTTGACGAGCGTTTTCAAAACGTCTCGAGTAGACTTAGAGAATGCATTTTGGATCATCCCGATATCTCGATTATTGTAGCCGTGAGAGCAGGTTGAAAATCGGCGATAAAAATGAGAAGGGGTATGTTGGAGAAATTTGGAAAAATCGATGGTCCGACTTTAAAAATCTGTGAAAAATCGAAACATAATGATAGCACAATGATTCAAGCGCCATTTTAAAGGGTTTTCGATCACGAAAAGAATGAGTACAGAGTGGGGTTCCAACTCCATCCGGAAGCAACGTTACGGCGATTTTAGTTGAGCCTCTTCTTTTTCGCCGGAATGCAAAAAAATGTTGAATTCTTTAAATTTCATTTTAGGACGCTATATCGATGTATTTTGACTCGCTGATTACTAATTCAGTACCCGTTTCCTTGAGAAACTCGAAATTTCATTGAAAATCGTCCAAAAAGTGATTATTTTCGTTTTTCGCCTTTTTCTCATTGAAATATTGAGATTTCGACTAAAAGCGGTGTTATTCGTGATCACCGAAATTTCAGTGAAAATCGTTTTGGTATTTTGAGATTTCGACTAAAACTCGGTCTTATTCATAATCAGCGGACAATTTCCGAGCGAATAGGGTGTCGAAACTTTGAAAAAAGCAAAAAAAATTTTTTGCAATTTTTTGCCCACCTTTTCGAAAACCTAAAAATCTCGAAATTTCAAATGGTCATAACTTGGCTTCCGTTTCATCGATTTTGGGTTTTGAAGAGCGTTTTCAAAACGCCTCGAGTAGACTTAGAGAATGCATTTTGGATCATTCCGATATCTCAATTATTGTAGCCGTGAGAGCAGGTTGAAAATCGGCGAAAAAAATGAGAAGGGGTATGTATGGAGAAATTCGCAAAAATCGATGGTCCGACTTTAAAAATCTGTGAAAAATCGAAAAATAATGATAGCACAATGATTCAAGCGCCATTTTAAAGGGTTTTCGATCACGAAAAGAATGAGCATAGAGTGGGGTTCCAACTCCATCCGGAAGCAACGTTATGGCGATTTTAGTTAAGCCTCTTCTTTTTCGCCGAAATGCAAAAAAATGTTGAATTCTTTATATTTCATTTTAGGACGCTATATCGATGTATTTTGACTCGCTGATTACTAATTCAGTACTTGTTTCCTTGAGAAACTCGAAATTTCATTGAAAATCGTCCAAAAAGTGATTATTTTCGTTTTTCGCCTTTTTCTCATTGAAATATTGAGATTTCGACTAAAAGGGGTGTTATTGGTGATCACCGAAATTTCATTGAAAATCGATTTGATATTTTGAGATTGCGACTAAAACTCGGTCTTATTTGTAATCAGCGGAAAATTTCCGATCGAATAGGGTATCGGAAGAAAGAAAAAAGAAAAAAAAATTTTTTGTAATTTTTTGCACTCCTTTTCGAAAACCTAAAAATCTCGAAATTTCAAATGGTCATAACTTGGCTCCCGTTTCATCGATATTGGGTTTTGACGAGCGTTTTCAAAACGTCTCGAGTAGACTTAGAGAATGCATTTTGGATCATCCCGATATCTCAATTATTGTAGCCGTGAGAGCAGGTTGAAAATCGGCGATAAAAATGAGAAGGGGTATGTTGGAGAAATTTGCAAAAATCGATGGTCCGACTTTAAAAATCTGTGAAAAATCGAAAAATAATGATAGCACAATGATTCAAGCGCCATTTTAAAGGGTTTTCGATCACGAAAAGAATGAGCATAGAGTGGGGTTCCAACTCCATCCGGAAGCAACGTTACGGCGATTTTAGTTAAGCCTCTTCTTTTTCGCCGAAATGCAAAAAAATGTTGAATTCTTTATATTTCATTTTAGGACGCTATATCGATGTATTTTGACTCGCTGATTACTAATTCAGTACTTGTTTCCTTGAGAAACTCGAAATTTCATTGAAAATCGTCCAGAAAGTGATTATTTTCGTTTTTTGCCTTTTTCTCATTGAAATATTGAGATTTCGACTAAAAGGGGTGTTATTGGTGATCACCGAAATTTCATTGAAAATCGATTTGATATTTTGAGATTGCGACTAAAACTCGGTCTTATTTGTAATCAGCGGAAAATTTCCGATCGAATAGGGTATCGGAAGAAAGAAAAAAGAAAAAAAAATTTTTTGTAATTTTTTGCACTCCTTTTCGAAAACCTAAAAATCTCGAAATTTCAAATGGTCATAACTTGGCTCCCGTTTCATCGATATTGGGTTTTGACGAGCGTTTTCAAAACGTCTCGAGTAGACTTAGAGAATGCATTTTGGATCATCCCGATATCTCAATTATTGTAGCCGTGAGAGCAGGTTGAAAATCGGCGATAAAAATGAGAAGGGGTATGTTGGAGAAATTTGCAAAAATCGATGGTCCGACTTTAAAAATCTGTGAAAAATCGAAAAATAATGATAGCACAATGATTCAAGCGCCATTTTAAAGGGTTTTCGATCACGAAAAGAATGAGCATAGAGTGGGGTTCCAACTCCATCCGGAAGCAACGTTACGGCGATTTTAGTTAAGCCTCTTCTTTTTCGCCGAAATGCAAAAAAATGTTGAATTCTTTATATTTCATTTTAGGACGCTATATCGATGTATTTTGACTCGCTGATTACTAATTCAGTACTTGTTTCCTTGAGAAACTCGAAATTTCATTGAAAATCGTCCAAAAAGTGATTATTTTCGTTTTTCGCCTTTTTCTCATTGAAATATTGAGATTTCGACTAAAAGGGGTGTTATTGGTGATCACCGAAATTTCATTGAAAATCGATTTGATATTTTGAGATTGCGACTAAAACTCGGTCTTATTTGTAATCAGCGGAAAATTTCCGATCGAATAGGGTATCGGAAGAAAGAAAAAACAAAAAAAAATTTTTTGTAATTTTTTGCACTCCTTTTCGAAAACCTAAAAATCTCGAAATTTCAAATGGTCATAACTTGGCTCCCGTTTCATCGATATTGGGTTTTGACGAGCGTTTTCAAAACGTCTCGAGTAGACTTAGAGAATGCATTTTGGATCATCCCGATATCTCGATTATTGTAGCCGTGAGAGCAGGTTGAAAATCGGCGATAAAAATGAGAAGGGGTATGTTGGAGAAATTTGGAAAAATCGATGGTCCGACTTTAAAAATCTGTGAAAAATCGAAACATAATGATAGCACAATGATTCAAGCGCCATTTTAAAGGGTTTTCGATCACGAAAAGAATGAGCATAGAGTGGGGTTCCAACTCCATCCGGAAGCAACGTTACGGCGATTTTAGTTAAGCCTCTTCTTTTTCGCCGAAATGCAAAAAAATGTTGAATTCTTTATATTTCATTTTAGGACGCTATATCGATGTATTTTGACTCGCTGATTACTAATTCAGGACCTGTTTCCTTGAGAAACTCGAAATTTTATTGAAAATCGTCCAAAAAGTGATTATTTTCGTTTTTCGCCTTTTTCTCATTGAAATATTGAGATTTCGACTAAAAGGGGTGTTATTCGTGATCACCGAAATTTCATTGAAAATCGTTCTGATATTTTGAGATTTCGACTAAAACTCGGTCCTATTCGTAATCAGCGGAAAATTTCGGATCGAATAGGGTATCGAAACATTGAAAAAAGAAAAAAAAATTTTTTGTAATTTGTCGCCCACCTTTTCGAAAACCTAAAAATCTCGAAATTTCAAATGGTCATAACTTCGCTTCCGTTTCATCGATTTTGGGTTTTGACGACCGTTTTCAAAACGTCTCGAGTAGACTTAGAGAATGCATTCTGGATCATCCCGATATCTCAATTATTGTAGCCGTGAGAGCAGGTTGAAAATCGGCGATAAAAATGAGAAGGGGTATGTATGGAGAAATTCGCAAAAATCGATGGTCCGACTTTAAAAATCTGTGAAAAATCGAAAAATAATGATAGCACAATGATTCAAGCGCCATTTTAAAGGGTTTTCGATCACGAAAAGAATGAGCACAGAGTGGGGTTCAAACTCCATCCGGAAGCAACGTTACGGCGATTTTAGTTAAGCCTCTTCTTTTTCGCCGAAATGCAAAAAAATGTTGAATTCTTTATATTTCATTTTAGGACGCTATATCGATGTATTTTGACTCGCTGATTACTAATTCAGGACCTGTTTCCTTGAGAAACTCGAAATTTTATTGAAAATCGTCCAAAAAGTGATTATTTTCGTTTTTCGCCTTTTTCTCATTGAAATATTGAGATTTCGACTAAAAGGGGTGTTATTCGTGATCACCGAAATTTCATTGAAAATCGTTCTGATATTTTGAGATTTCGACTAAAACTCGGTCCTATTCGTAATCAGCGGAAAATTTCGGATCGAATAGGGTATCGAAACATTGAAAAAAGAAAAAAAATTTTTTTGTAATTTGTCGCCCACCTTTTCGAAAACCTAAAAATCTCGAAATTTCAAATGGTCATAACTTCGCTTCCGTTTCATCGATTTTGGGTTTTGACGACCGTTTTCAAAACGTCTCGAGTAGACTTAGAGAATGCATTTTGGATCATTCCGATATCTCAAGTATTGTAGCCGTGAGAGCAGGTTGAAAATCGGCGATAAAAATGAGAAGGGGTATGTATGGAGATATTTGCAAAAATCGATGGTCCGACTTTAAAAATCTGTGAAAAATCGAAAAATAATGATAGCACAATGATTCAAGCGCCATTTTCAAGTGTTTTCGATCGCGAAAAGAATGAGCACAGAGTGGGTTTCCAACTCCATCCGGAAGCAACGTTACGGCGATTTTAGTTAAGCCTCTTCTTTTTCGCCGGAATGCAAAAAAATGTTGAATTCTTTATATTTCATTTTAGGACGCTATATCGATGTATTTTGACTCGCTGATTACTAATTCAGGACCTGTTTCCTCGAGAAACTCGAAATTTGATTGAAAATCGTCCAAAAAGTGATTATTTTCGTTTTTCGTCTTTTTCTCATTGCAATATTGAGATTTCGAATAAAAGGGGTGTTATTCGTGATCACCGAAATTTCATTGAAAATCGTTTTGATATTCTAAGATTTCGACTAAAACTCGGTCTTATTCGTAATCAGCGGAAAATTTCCGATCGAATAGGGTATCGAAACATTGAAAAAAGAAAAAAAAATTTTTTGTAATTTGTCGCCCACCTTTTCGAAAACCTAAAAATCTCGAAATTTCAAATGGTCATAACTTCGCTTCCGTTTCATCGATTTTGGGTTTTGACGACCGTTTTCAAAACGTCTCGAGTAGACTTAGAGAATGCATTTTGGATCATCCCGATATCTCAATTATTGTAGCCGTGAGAGCAGGTTGAAAATCGGCGATAAAAATGAGAAGGGGTATGTTGGAGAAATTTGCAAAAATCGATGGTCCGACTTTAAAAATCTGTGAAAAATCGAAAAATAATGATAGCACAATGATTCAAGCGCCATTTTAAAGGGTTTTCGATCACGAAAAGAATGAGCATAGAGTGGGGTTCCAACTCCATCCGGAAGCAACGTTACGGCGATTTTAGTTAAGCCTCTTCTTTTTCGCCGAAATGCAAAAAAATGTTGAATTCTTTATATTTCATTTTAGGACGCTATATCGATGTATTTTGACTCGCTGATTACTAATTCAGTACTTGTTTCCTTGAGAAACTCGAAATTTCATTGAAAATCGTCCAAAAAGTGATTATTTTCGTTTTTCGCCTTTTTCTCATTGAAATATTGAGATTTCGACTAAAAGGGGTGTTATTGGTGATCACCGAAATTTCATTGAAAATCGATTTGATATTTTGAGATTGCGACTAAAACTCGGTCTTATTTGTAATCAGCGGAAAATTTCCGATCGAATAGGGTATCGGAAGAAAGAAAAAAGAAAAAAAAATTTTTTGTAATTTTTTGCACTCCTTTTCGAAAACCTAAAAATCTCGAAATTTCAAATGGTCATAACTTGGCTCCCGTTTCATCGATATTGGGTTTTGACGAGCGTTTTCAAAACGTCTCGAGTAGACTTAGAGAATGCATTTTGGATCATCCCGATATCTCAATTATTGTAGCCGTGAGAGCAGGTTGAAAATCGGCGATAAAAATGAGAAGGGGTATGTTGGAGAAATTTGCAAAAATCGATGGTCCGACTTTAAAAATCTGTGAAAAATCGAAAAATAATGATAGCACAATGATTCAAGCGCCATTTTCAAGTGTTTTCGATCGCGAAAAGAATGAGCACAGAGTGGGTTTCCAACTCCATCCGGAAGCAACGTTACGGCGATTTTAGTTAAGCCTCTTCTTTTTCGCCGGAATGCAAAAAAATGTTGAATTCTTTATATTTCATTTTAGGACGCTATATCGATGTATTTTGACTCGCTGATTACTAATTCAGGACCTGTTTCCTTGAGAAACTCGAAATTTTATTGAAAATCGTCCAAAAAGTGATTATTTTCGTTTTTCGCCTTTTTCTCATTGAAATATTGAGATTTCGACTAAAAGGGGTGTTATTCGTGATCACCGAAATTTCATTGAAAATCGTTCTGATATTTTGAGATTTCGACTAAAACTCGGTCCTATTCGTAATCAGCGGAAAATTTCGGATCGAATAGGGTATCGAAACATTGAAAAAAGAAAAAAAAATTTTTTGTAATTTGTCGCCCACCTTTTCGAAAACCTAAAAATCTCGAAATTTCAAATGGTCATAACTTCGCTTCCGTTTCATCGATTTTGGGTTTTGACGACCGTTTTCAAAACGTCTCGAGTAGACTTAGAGAATGCATTTTGGATCATTCCGATATCTCAAGTATTGTAGCCGTGAGAGCAGGTTGAAAATCGGCGATAAAAATGAGAAGGGGTATGTATGGAGATATTTGCAAAAATCGATGGTCCGACTTTAAAAATCTGTGAAAAATCGAAAAATAATGATAGCACAATGATTCAAGCGCCATTTTCAAGTGTTTTCGATCGCGAAAAGAATGAGCACAGAGTGGGTTTCCAACTCCATCCGGAAGCAACGTTACGGCGATTTTAGTTAAGCCTCTTCTTTTTCGCCGGAATGCAAAAAAATGTTGAATTCTTTATATTTCATTTTAGGACGCTATATCGATGTATTTTGACTCGCTGATTACTAATTCAGGACCTGTTTCCTTGAGAAACTCGAAATTTGATTGAAAATCGTCCAAAAAGTGATTATTTTCGTTTTTCGTCTTTTTCTCATTGCAATATTGAGATTTCGACTAAAAGGGGTGTTATTCGTGATCACCGAAATTTCATTGAAAATCGTTTTGATATTCTGAGATTTCGACTAAAACTCGGTCTTATTCGTAATCAGCGGAAAATTTCCGATCGAATAGGGTATCGAAACATTGAAAAAAGAAAAAAAAATTTTTTGTAATTTGTCGCCCACCTTTTCGAAAACCTAAAAATCTCGAAATTTCAAATGGTCATAACTTCGCTTCCGTTTCATCGATTTTGGGTTTTGACGACCGTTTTCAAAACGTCTCGAGTAGACTTAGAGAATGCATTCTGGATCATTCCGATATCTCAATTATTGTAGCCGTGAGAGCAGGTTGAAAATCGGCGATAAAAATGAGAAGGGGTATGTATGGAGAAATTCGCAAAAATCGATGGTCCGACTTTAAAAATCTGTGAAAAATCGAAAAATAATGATAGCACAATGATTCAAGCGCCATTTTCAAGTGTTTTCGATCGCGAAAAGAATGAGCACAGAGTGGGTTTCCAACTCCATCCGGAAGCAACGTTACGGCGATTTTAGTTAAGCCTCTTCTTTTTCGCCGGAATGCAAAAAAATGTTGAATTCTTTATATTTCATTTTAGGACGCTATATCGATGTATTTTGACTCGCTGATTACTAATTCAGGACCTGTTTCCTTGAGAAACTCGAAATTTGATTGAAAATCGTCCAAAAAGTGATTATTTTCGTTTTTCGTCTTTTTCTCATTGCAATATTGAGATTTCGACTAAAAGGGGTGTTATTCGTGATCACCGAAATTTCATTGAAAATCGTTCTGACATTTTGAGATTTCGACTAAAACTCGGTCCTATTCGTAATCAGCTGAAAATTTCCGATCGAATAGGGTATCGAAACATTGAAAAAAGGAAAAAAAATTTTTTGTAATTTTTTGCCCACCTTTTCGAAAACCTAAAAATCTCGAAATTTCAAATGGTCATAGCTTCGCTTCCGTTTCATCGATTTTGGGTTGTGACGACCGTTTTCAAAACGTCTCGAGTAGACTTAGAGAATGCATTTTGGATCATCCCGATATCTCAATTATTGTAGCCGTGAGAGCAGGTTGAAAATCGGCGAAAAAAAATGAGAAGGGGTATGTTGGAGAAATTTGCAAAAATCGATGGTCCGACTTTAAAAATCTGTGAAAAATCGAAAAATAACGATAGCACAATGATTCAAGCGCCATTTTAAAGGGTTTTCGATCACGAAAAGAATGAGCACAGAGTGGGGTTCCAACTCCATCCGGAAGCAACGTTACGGCGATTTTAGTTAAGCCTCTTCTTTTTCGCCGAAATGCAAAAAAATTTTGAATTCTTCATATTTCATTTTAGGACGCTATAGCGATGTATTTTGACTCGCTGATTACTAATTCAGTACTTGTTTCCTTGAGAAACTCGAAATTTCATTGAAAATCGTCCAAAAAGTGATTATTTTCGTTTTTCGCCTTTTTCTCATTGAAATATTGAGATTTCGACCAAAAGGGGTGTTATTGGTGATCACCGAAATTTCATTGAAAATCGTTCTGATATTTTGAGATTTCGACTAAAACTCGGTCCTATTCGTAATCAGCTGAAAATTTCCGATCGAATAGGGTATCGAAACATTGAAAAAAGAAAAAAAAATTTTTTGTAATTTTTTGCCCACCTTTTCGAAAACCTAAAAATCTCGAAATTTCAAATGGTCATAACTTCGGTTCCGTTTCATCGATTTTGGGTTGTGACGACCGTTTTCAAAACGTCTCGAGTAGACTTAGAGAATGCATTTTGGATCATCCCGATATCTCAATTATTGTAGCCGTGAGAGCAGGTTGAAAATCGGCGAAAAAAAATGAGAAGGGGTATGTTGGAGAAATTTGCAAAAATCGATGGTCCGACTTTAAAAATCTGTGAAAAATCGAAAAATAACGATAGCACAATGATTCAAGCGCCATTTTAAAGGGTTTTCGATCACGAAAAGAATGAGCACAGAGTGGGGTTCCAACTCCATCCGGAAGCAACGGTACGACGAATTTAGTTAAGCCTCTTCTTTTTCGCCGGAATGCAAAAGAATGTTGAATTCTTTAAATTTCATTTTAGGACGCTATATCTATGTATTTTGACTCGCTGATTACTAATTCAGTACCTGTTTCCGTGAGAAACTCGAAATTTGATTGAAAATCGTCCAAAAAGTGATTATTTTCGTTTTTCGCCTTTTTCTCATTGAAATATTGAGATTTCGACTAAAAGGGGTGTTATTCGTGATCACCGAAATTTCATTGAAAATCGTTCTGATATTTTGAGATTTCGACTAAAACTCGGTCTTATTTGTAATCAGCGGAAAATTTCCGATCGAATAGGGTATCGAAAGAAAGAAAAAAGAAAAAAAAATTTTTTGTAATTTTTTGCACTCCTTTTCGAAAACCTAAAAATCTCGAAATTTCAAATGGTCATAACTTGGCTCCCGTTTCATCGATATTGGGTTTTGACGACCGTTTTCAAAACGTCTCGAGTAGACTTAGAGAATGCATTTTGGATCATCCCGATATCTCAATTATTGTAGCCGTGAGAGCAGGTTGAAAATCGGCGAAAAAAAATGAGAAGGGGTATGTTGGAGAAATTTGCAAAAATCGATGGTCCGACTTTAAAAATCTGTGAAAAATCGAAAAATAACGATAGCACAATGATTCAAGCGCCATTTTAAAGGGTTTTCGATCACGAAAAGAATGAGCACAGAGTGGGGTTCCAACTCCATCCGGAAGCAACGTTACGGCGATTTTAGTTAAGCCTCTTCTTTTTCGCCGAAATGCAAAAAAATTTTGAATTCTTTATATTTCATTTTAGGACGCTATAGCGATGTATTTTGACTCGCTGATTACTAATTCAGTACTTGTTTCCTTGAGAAACTCGAAATTTCATTGAAAATCGTCCAAAAAGTGATTATTTTCGTTTTTCGCCTTTTTCTCATTGAAATATTGAGATTTCGACCAAAAGGGGTGTTATTGGTGATCACCGAAATTTCATTGAAAATCGTTCTGATATTTTGAGATTTCGACTAAAACTCGGTCCTATTCGTAATCAGCTGAAAATTTCCGATCGAATAGGGTATCGAAACATTGAAAAAAGAAAAAAAAATTTTTTGTAATTTTTTGCCCACCTTTTCGAAAACCTAAAAATCTCGAAATTTCAAATGGTCATAACTTCGGTTCCGTTTCATCGATTTTGGGTTGTGACGACCGTTTTCAAAACGTCTCGAGTAGACTTAGAGAATGCATTTTGGATCATCCCGATATCTCAATTATTGTAGCCGTGAGAGCAGGTTGAAAATCGGCGAAAAAAAATGAGAAGGGGTATGTTGGAGAAATTTGCAAAAATCGATGGTCCGACTTTAAAAATCTGTGAAAAATCGAAAAATAACGATAGCACAATGATTCAAGCGCCATTTTAAAGGGTTTTCGATCACGAAAAGAATGAGCACAGAGTGGGGTTCCAACTCCATCCGGAAGCAACGGTACGACGAATTTAGTTAAGCCTCTTCTTTTTCGCCGGAATGCAAAAAAATGTTGAATTCTTTAAATTTCATTTTAGGACGCTATATCGATGTATTTTGACTCGCTGATTACTAATTCAGTACCCGTTTCCTTGAAAAACTCGAAATTTCATTGAAAATCGTCCAAAAAGTGATTATTTTCGTTTTTCGCCTTTTTCTCATTGAAATATTGAGATTTCGACTAAAAGCGGTGTTATTCGTGATCACCGAAATTTCAGTGAAAATCGTTTTGGTATTTTGAGATTTCAACTAAAACTCGGTCCTATTCGTAATCAGCGGAAAATTTCCGATCGAATAGGGTATCGAAACATTGAAAAAAGAAAAAAAAATTTTTTGTAATTTTTTGCCCACCTTTTCGAAAACCTAAATTTCAAATGGTCATAACTTCGCTTCCGTTTCATCGATTTTGGGTTTTGACGACCGTTTTCAAAACGTCTCGAGTAGACTTAGAGAATGCATTCTGGATCATTCCGATATCTCAATTATTGTAGCCGTGAGAGTAGGTTGAACATCGGCGATAAAAATGAGAAGGGGTATGTATGGAGAAATTCGCAAAAATCGATGGTCCGACTTTAAAAATCTCTGAAAAATCGAAAAATAATGATAGCACAATGATTCAAGCGCCATTTTGAAGGGTTTTCGATCACGAAAAGAATGAGCACAGAGTGGGGTTCCAACTCCATCCGGAAGCAACGTTACGGCGATTTTAGTTAAGCCTCTTCTTTTTCGCTGAAATGCAAAAAAATGTTGGATTCTTTAAATTTCATTTTAGGACGCTATATCGATGTATTTTCACTCGCTGATTACTAATTCAGTACCTGTTTTCTCGACAAACACGAAATTTGATTGAAAATCGTCCAAAAAGTGATTATTTTCGTTTTTCGCCTTTTTCTCATTGAAATATTGAGATTTCGACTAAAAGCGGTGTTATTCGTGATCACCGAAATTTCAGTGAAAATCGTTTTGGTATTTTGAGATTTCGACTAAAACTCGGTCCTATTCGTAATCAGCTGAAAATTTCCGATCGAATAGGGTATCGAAACATTGAAAAAAGAAAAAAAAATTTTTTGTAATTTTTTGCCCTCCTTTTCGAAAACCTAAAAATCTCGAAATTTCAAATGGTCATAACTTGGCTCCCGTTTCATCGATATTGGGTTTTGACGACCGTTTTCAAAACGTCTCGAGTAGACTTAGAGAATGCATTTTGGATCATTCCGATATCTCAATTATTGTAGCCGTGAGAGTAGGTTGAACATCGGCGATAAAAATGAGAAGGGGTATGTATGGAGAAATTCGCAAAAATCGATGGTCCGACTTTAAAAATCTCTGAAAAATCGAAAAATAATGATAGCACAATGATTCAAGCGCCATTTTGAAGGGTTTTCGATCACGAAAAGAATGAGCACAGAGTGGGGTTCCAACTCCATCCGGAAGCAACGTTACGGCGATTTTAGTTAAGCCTCTTCTTTTTCGCTGAAATGCAAAAAAATGTTGGATTCTTTAAATTTCATTTTAGGACGCTATATCGATGTATTTTCACTCGCTGATTACTAATTCAGTACCTGTTTTCTCGACAAACACGAAATTTGATTGAAAATCGTCCAAAAAGTGATTATTTTCGTTTTTCGCCTTTTTCTCATTGAAATATTGAGATTTCGACTAAAAGGGGTGTTATTCGTGATCACCGAAATTTCATTGAAAATCGTTCTGATATTTTGAGATTTCGACTAAAACTCGGTCCTATTCGTAATCAGCTGAAAATTTCCGATCGAATAGGGTATCGAAACATTGAAAAAAGAAAAAAAAATTTTTTGCAATTTTTTGCCCACCTTTTCGAAAACCTAAAAATCTCGAAATTTCAAATGGTCATAACTTGGCTTCCGTTTCATCGATTTTGGGTTTTGAAGAGCGTTTTCAAAACGCCTCGAGTAGACTTAGAGAATGCATTTTGGATCATTCCGATATCTCAATTATTGTAGCCGTGAGAGCAGGTTGAAAATCGGCGATAAAAATGAGAAGGGGTATGTATGGAGAAATTTGCAAAAATCGATGGTCCGACTTTAAAAATCTGTGAAAAATCGAAAAATAATGATAGCACAATGATTCAAGCGCCATTTTAAAGGGTTTTCGATCACGAAAAGAATGAGCACAGAGTGGGGTTCAAACTCCATCCGGAAGCAACGTTACGGCGATTTTAGTTAAGCCTCTTCTTTTTCGCCGAAATGCAAAAAAATGTTGAATTCTTTATATTTCATTTTAGGACGCTATATCGATGTATTTTGACTCGCTGATTACTAATTCAGGACCTGTTTCCTTGAGAAACTCGAAATTTCATTGAAAATCGTCCAAAAAGTGATTATTTTCGTTTTTCGCCTTTTTCTCATTGAAATATTCAGATTTCGACTAAAAGGGGTGTTATTCGTGATCACCGAAATTTCATTGAAAATCGTTCTGATATTTTGAGATTTCGACTAAAACTCGGTCCTATTCGTAATCAGCGGAAAATTTCGGATCGAATAGGGTATCGAAACATTGAAAAAAGAAAAAAAAATTTTTTGTAATTTTTTGCCCACCTTTTCGAAAACCTAAAAATCTCGAAATTTTAAATGGTCATAACTTCGTTTCCGTTTCATCGATTTTGGGTTTTGACGACCGTTTTCAAAACGTCTCGAGTAGACTTAGAGAATGCATTTTGGATCATCCCGATATCTCAATTATTGTAGCCGTGAGAGCAGGTTGAACATCGGCGATAAAAATGAGAAGGGGTATGTTGGAGAAATTTGGAAAAATCGATGGTCCGACTTTAAAAATCTGTGAAAAATCGAAAAATAATGATAGCACAATGATTCAAGCGCCATTTTAAAGGGTTTTCGATCACGAAAAGAATGAGCATAGAGTGGGGTTCCAACTCCATCCGGAAGCAACGTTACGGCGATTTTAGTTAAGCCTCTTCTTTT
Source organism: Oxytorus armatus (assembly GCA_958009045.1). NCBI lineage: Eukaryota > Metazoa > Arthropoda > Insecta > Hymenoptera > Ichneumonidae > Oxytorus > Oxytorus armatus. Next base: position 5,804,266 of record OY253744.1, read on the forward strand.
TCGCCGAAATGCAAAAAAATGTTGAATTCTTTATATTTCATTTTAGGACGCTATATCGATGTATTTTGACTCGCTGATTACTAATTCAGTACTTGTTTCCTTGAGAAACTCGAAATTTCATTGAAAATCGTCCAAAAAGTGATTATTTTCGTTTTTCGCCTTTTTCTCATTGAAATATTGAGATTTCGACTAAAAGGGGTGTTATTGGTGATCACCGAAATTTCATTGAAAATCGATTTGATATTTTGAGATTGCGACTAAAACTCGGTCTTATTTGTAATCAGCGGAAAATTTCCGATCGAATAGGGTATCGGAAGAAAGAAAAAAGAAAAAAAAATTTTTTGTAATTTTTTGCACTCCTTTTCGAAAACCTAAAAATCTCGAAATTTCAAATGGTCATAACTTGGCTCCCGTTTCATCGATATTGGGTTTTGACGAGCGTTTTCAAAACGTCTCGAGTAGACTTAGAGAATGCATTTTGGATCATCCCGATATCTCAATTATTGTAGCCGTGAGAGCAGGTTGAAAATCGGCGATAAAAATGAGAAGGGGTATGTTGGAGAAATTTGCAAAAATCGATGGTCCGACTTTAAAAATCTGTGAAAAATCGAAAAATAATGATAGCACAATGATTCAAGCGCCATTTTAAAGGGTTTTCGATCACGAAAAGAATGAGCATAGAGTGGGGTTCCAACTCCATCCGGAAGCAACGTTACGGCGATTTTAGTTAAGCCTCTTCTTTTTCGCCGGAATGCAAAAAAATGTTGAATTCTTTAAATTTCATTTTAGGACGCCATATCGATGTATTTTGACTCGCTGATTACTAATTCAGGACCTGTTTCCTTGAGAAACTCGAAATTTCATTGAAAATCGTCCAAAAAGTGATTATTTTCGTTTTTCGCCTTTTTCTCATTGAAATATTGAGATTTCGACTAAAAGCGGTGTTATTCGTGATCACCGAAATTTCAGTGAAAATCGTTTTGGTATTTTGAGATTTCGACTAAAACTCGGTCTTATTCATAATCAGCGGACAATTTCCGAGCGAATAGGGTGTCGAAACTTTGAAAAAAGCAAAAAAAATTTTTTGCAATTTTTTGCCCACCTTTTCGAAAACCTAAAAATCTCGAAATTTCAAATGGTCATAACTTGGCTTCCGTTTCATCGATTTTGGGTTTTGAAGAGCGTTTTCAAAACGCCTCGAGTAGACTTAGAGAATGCATTTTGGATCATTCCGATATCTCAATTATTGTAGCCGTGAGAGCAGGTTGAAAATTGGCGAAAAAAATGAGAAGGGGTATGTATGGAGAAATTCGCAAAAATCGATGGTCCGACTTTAAAAATCTGTGAAAAATCGAAAAATAATGATAGTACAATGATTCAAGCGCCATTTTAAAGGGTTTTCGATCACGAAAAGAATGAGCACAGAGTGGGGTTCCAACTCCATTCGGAAGCAACGTTACGGCGATTTTAGTTAAGCCTCTTCTTTTTCGCCGGAATGCAAAAAAATGTTGAATTCTTTAAATTTCATTTTAGGACGCCATATCGATGTATTTTGACTCGCTGATTACTAATTCAGGACCTGTTTCCTTGAGAAACTCGAAATTTCATTGAAAATCGTCCAAAAAGTGATTATTTTCGTTTTTCGCCTTTTTCTCATTGAAATATTGAGATTTCGACTAAAAGGGGTGTTATTCGTGATCACCGAAATTTCATTGAAAATCGTTCTGATATTTTGAGATTTCGACTAAAACTCGGTCTTATATATAATCAGCGGAAAATTTCCGATCGAATAGGGTATCGAAAGAATGAAAAAAGAAAAAAAAATTTTTTGTAATTTTTTGCCCTCCTGTTCGAAAACCTAAAAATCTCGAAATTTCAAATGGTCATAACCCAAAATCGATGAAACGGGAGCCAAGTTATTGGCTCCCGTTTCATCGATTTTGGGTTTTGACGAGCGTTTTCAAAACGTCTCGAGTAGACTTAGAGAATGCATTTTGGATCATTCCGATATCTCAATTATTGTAGCCGTGAGAGCAGGTTGAAAATCGGCGATAAAAATGAGAAGGGGTATGTATGGAGAAATTCGAAAAAATCGATAGTCCGACTTTAAAAATCTGTGAAAAATCGAAAAATAATGATAGCACAATGATTCAAGCGCCATTTTAAAGTGTTTTCGATCACGAAAAGAATGAGCACAGAGTGGGGTTCCAACTCCATCCGGAAGCAACGGTACGAAGAATTTAGTTAAGCCTCTTCTTTTTCGCCGGAATGCAAAAAAATGTTGAATTCTTTAAATTTCATTTTCGGACGCTATATCGATGTATTTTGACTCGCTGATTACTAATTCAGGACCTGTTTCCTTGAGAAACTCGAAATTTCATTGAAAATCGTCCAAAAAGTGATTATTTTCGTTTTTCGCCTTTTTCTCATTGAAATATTGGGATTTCGACTAAAAGGGGTGTTATTCGTGATCACCGAAATTTCATTGAAAATCGTTCTGACATTTTGAGATTTCGACTAAAACTCGGTCCTATTCGTAATCAGCTGAAAATTTCCGATCGAATAGGGTATCGAAACATTGAAAAAAGGAAAAAAAATTTTTTGTAATTTTTTGCCCACCTTTTCGAAAACCTAAAAATCTCGAAATTTCAAATGGTCATAACTTGGCTCCCGTTTCATCGATATTGGGTTTTGACGAGCGTTTTCAAAACGTCTCGAGTAGACTTAGAGAATGCATTTTGGATCATCCCGATATCTCAATTATTGTAGCCGTGAGAGCAGGTTGAAAATCGGCGATAAAAATGAGAAGGGGTATGTTGGAGAAATTTGCAAAAATCGATGGTCCGACTTTAAAAATCTGTGAAAAATCGAAAAATAATGATAGCACAATGATTCAAGCGCCATTTTAAAGGGTTTTCGATCACGAAAAGAATGAGCATAGAGTGGGGTTCCAACTCCATCCGGAAGCAACGTTACGGCGATTTTAGTTAAGCCTCTTCTTTTTCGCCGAAATGCAAAAAAATGTTGAATTCTTTATATTTCATTTTAGGACGCTATATCGATGTATTTTGACTCGCTGATTACTAATTCAGGACCTGTTTCCTTGAGAAACTCGAAATTTTATTGAAAATCGTCCAAAAAGTGATTATTTTCGTTTTTCGCCTTTTTCTCATTGAAATATTGAGATTTCGACTAAAAGGGGTGTTATTCGTGATCACCGAAATTTCATTGAAAATCGTTCTGATATTTTGAGATTTCGACTAAAACTCGGTCCTATTCGTAATCAGCGGAAAATTTCGGATCGAATAGGGTATCGAAACATTGAAAAAAGAAAAAAAAATTTTTTGTAATTTGTCGCCCACCTTTTCGAAAACCTAAAAATCTCGAAATTTCAAATGGTCATAACTTCGCTTCCGTTTCATCGATTTTGGGTTTTGACGACCGTTTTCAAAACGTCTCGAGTAGACTTAGAGAATGCATTCTGGATCATCCCGATATCTCAATTATTGTAGCCGTGAGAGCAGGTTGAAAATCGGCGATAAAAATGAGAAGGGGTATGTATGGAGAAATTCGCAAAAATCGATGGTCCGACTTTAAAAATCTGTGAAAAATCGAAAAATAATGATAGCACAATGATTCAAGCGCCATTTTAAAGGGTTTTCGATCACGAAAAGAATGAGCACAGAGTGGGGTTCAAACTCCATCCGGAAGCAACGTTACGGCGATTTTAGTTAAGCCTCTTCTTTTTCGCCGAAATGCAAAAAAATGTTGAATTCTTTATATTTCATTTTAGGACGCTATATCGATGTATTTTGACTCGCTGATTACTAATTCAGGACCTGTTTCCTTGAGAAACTCGAAATTTTATTGAAAATCGTCCAAAAAGTGATTATTTTCGTTTTTCGCCTTTTTCTCATTGAAATATTGAGATTTCGACTAAAAGGGGTGTTATTCGTGATCACCGAAATTTCATTGAAAATCGTTCTGATATTTTGAGATTTCGACTAAAACTCGGTCCTATTCGTAATCAGCGGAAAATTTCGGATCGAATAGGGTATCGAAACATTGAAAAAAGAAAAAAAAATTTTTTGTAATTTGTCGCCCACCTTTTCGAAAACCTAAAAATCTCGAAATTTCAAATGGTCATAACTTCGCTTCCGTTTCATCGATTTTGGGTTTTGACGACCGTTTTCAAAACGTCTCGAGTAGACTTAGAGAATGCATTTTGGATCATTCCGATATCTCAAGTATTGTAGCCGTGAGAGCAGGTTGAAAATCGGCGATAAAAATGAGAAGGGGTATGTATGGAGATATTTGCAAAAATCGATGGTCCGACTTTAAAAATCTGTGAAAAATCGAAAAATAATGATAGCACAATGATTCAAGCGCCATTTTCAAGTGTTTTCGATCGCGAAAAGAATGAGCACAGAGTGGGTTTCCAACTCCATCCGGAAGCAACGTTACGGCGATTTTAGTTAAGCCTCTTCTTTTTCGCCGGAATGCAAAAAAATGTTGAATTCTTTATATTTCATTTTAGGACGCTATATCGATGTATTTTGACTCGCTGATTACTAATTCAGGACCTGTTTCCTCGAGAAACTCGAAATTTGATTGAAAATCGTCCAAAAAGTGATTATTTTCGTTTTTCGTCTTTTTCTCATTGCAATATTGAGATTTCGACTAAAAGGGGTGTTATTCGTGATCACCGAAATTTCATTGAAAATCGTTTTGATATTCTGAGATTTCGACTAAAACTCGGTCTTATTCGTAATCAGCGGAAAATTTCCGATCGAATAGGGTATCGAAACATTGAAAAAAGAAAAAAAAATTTTTTGTAATTTGTCGCCCACCTTTTCGAAAACCTAAAAATCTCGAAATTTCAAATGGTCATAACTTCGCTTCCGTTTCATCGATTTTGGGTTTTGACGACCGTTTTCAAAACGTCTCGAGTAGACTTAGAGAATGCATTTTGGATCATTCCGATATCTCAATTATTGTAGCCGTGAGAGTAGGTTGAAAATCGGCGATAAAAATGAGAAGGGGTATGTATGGAGAAATTCGCAAAAATCGATGGTCCGACTTTAAAAATCTGTGAAAAATCGAAAAATAATGATAGCACAATGATTCAAGCGCGATTTTAAAGGGTTTTCGATCACGAAAAGAATGAGCATAGAGTGGGGTTCCAACTCCATCCGGAAGCAACGTTATGGCGATTTTAGTTAAGCCTCTTCTTTTTCGCCGAAATGCAAAAAAATTTTGAATTCTTTATATTTCATTTTAGGACGCTATATCGATGTATTTTGACTCGCTGATTACTAATTCAGTACTTGTTTCCTTGAGAAACTCGAAATTTCATTGAAAATCGTCCAAAAAGTGATTATTTTCGTTTTTCGCCTTTTTCTCATTGAAATATTGAGATTTCGACTAAAAGGGGTGTTATTGGTGATCACCGAAATTTCATTGAAAATCGATTTGATATTTTGAGATTGCGACTAAAACTCGGTCTTATTTGTAATCAGCGGAAAATTTCCGATCGAATAGGGTATCGGAAGAAAGAAAAAAGAAAAAAAAATTTTTTGTAATTTTTTGCACTCCTTTTCGAAAACCTAAAAATCTCGAAATTTCAAATGGTCATAACTTGGCTCCCGTTTCATCGATATTGGGTTTTGACGAGCGTTTTCAAAACGTCTCGAGTAGACTTAGAGAATGCATTTTGGATCATCCCGATATCTCAATTATTGTAGCCGTGAGAGCAGGTTGAAAATCGGCGATAAAAATGAGAAGGGGTATGTTGGAGAAATTTGCAAAAATCGATGGTCCGACTTTAAAAATCTGTGAAAAATCGAAAAATAATGATAGCACAATGATTCAAGCGCCATTTTAAAGGGTTTTCGATCACGAAAAGAATGAGCATAGAGTGGGGTTCCAACTCCATCCGGAAGCAACGTTACGGCGATTTTAGTTAAGCCTCTTCTTTTTCGCCGAAATGCAAAAAAATGTTGAATTCTTTATATTTCATTTTAGGACGCTATATCGATGTATTTTGACTCGCTGATTACTAATTCAGTACTTGTTTCCTTGAGAAACTCGAAATTTCATTGAAAATCGTCCAAAAAGTGATTATTTTCGTTTTTCGCCTTTTTCTCATTGAAATATTGAGATTTCGACTAAAAGGGGTGTTATTGGTGATCACCGAAATTTCATTGAAAATCGATTTGATATTTTGAGATTGCGACTAAAACTCGGTCTTATTTGTAATCAGCGGAAAATTTCCGATCGAATAGGGTATCGGAAGAAAGAAAAAAGAAAAAAAAATTTTTTGTAATTTTTTGCACTCCTTTTCGAAAACCTAAAAATCTCGAAATTTCAAATGGTCATAACTTGGCTCCCGTTTCATCGATATTGGGTTTTGACGAGCGTTTTCAAAACGTCTCGAGTAGACTTAGAGAATGCATTTTGGATCATCCCGATATCTCAATTATTGTAGCCGTGAGAGCAGGTTGAAAATCAACGATAAAAATGAGAAGGGGTATGTTGGAGAAATTTGCAAAAATCGATGGTCCGACTTTAAAAATCTGTGAAAAATCGAAAAATAATGATAGCACAATGATTCAAGCGCCATTTTCAAGTGTTTTCGATCGCGAAAAGAATGAGCACAGAGTGGGTTTCCAACTCCATCCGGAAGCAACGTTACGGCGATTTTAGTTAAGCCTCTTCTTTTTCGCCGGAATGCAAAAAAATGTTGAATTCTTTATATTTCATTTTAGGACGCTATATCGATGTATTTTGACTCGCTGATTACTAATTCAGGACCTGTTTCCTTGAGAAACTCGAAATTTTATTGAAAATCGTCCAAAAAGTGATTATTTTCGTTTTTCGCCTTTTTCTCATTGAAATATTGAGATTTCGACTAAAAGGGGTGTTATTCGTGATCACCGAAATTTCATTGAAAATCGTTCTGATATTTTGAGATTTCGACTAAAACTCGGTCCTATTCGTAATCAGCGGAAAATTTCGGATCGAATAGGGTATCGAAACATTGAAAAAAGAAAAAAAAATTTTTTGTAATTTGTCGCCCACCTTTTCGAAAACCTAAAAATCTCGAAATTTCAAATGGTCATAACTTCGCTTCCGTTTCATCGATTTTGGGTTTTGACGACCGTTTTCAAAACGTCTCGAGTAGACTTAGAGAATGCATTTTGGATCATTCCGATATCTCAAGTATTGTAGCCGTGAGAGCAGGTTGAAAATCGGCGATAAAAATGAGAAGGGGTATGTATGGAGATATTTGCAAAAATCGATGGTCCGACTTTAAAAATCTGTGAAAAATCGAAAAATAATGATAGCACAATGATTCAAGCGCCATTTTCAAGTGTTTTCGATCGCGAAAAGAATGAGCACAGAGTGGGTTTCCAACTCCATCCGGAAGCAACGTTACGGCGATTTTAGTTAAGCCTCTTCTTTTTCGCCGGAATGCAAAAAAATGTTGAATTCTTTATATTTCATTTTAGGACGCTATATCGATGTATTTTGACTCGCTGATTACTAATTCAGGACCTGTTTCCTTGAGAAACTCGAAATTTGATTGAAAATCGTCCAAAAAGTGATTATTTTCGTTTTTCGTCTTTTTCTCATTGCAATATTGAGATTTCGACTAAAAGGGGTGTTATTCGTGATCACCGAAATTTCATTGAAAATCGTTCTGATATTTTGAGATTTCGACTAAAACTCGGTCCTATTCGTAATCAGCTGAAAATTTCCGATCGAATAGGGTATCGAAACATTGAAAAAAGAAAAAAAAATTTTTTGCAATTTTTTGCCCACCTTTTCGAAAACCTAAAAATCTCGAAATTTCAAATGGTCATAACTTGGCTTCCGTTTCATCGATTTTGGGTTTTGAAGAGCGTTTTCAAAACGCCTCGAGTAGACTTAGAGAATGCATTTTGGATCATTCCGATATCTCAATTATTGTAGCCGTGAGAGCAGGTTGAAAATCGGCGATAAAAATGAGAAGGGGTATGTATGGAGAAATTCGAAAAAATCGATGGTCCGACTTTAAAAATCTGTGAAAAATCGAAAAATAATGATAGCACAATGATTCAAGCGCCATTTTAAAGTGTTTTCGATCACGAAAAGAATGAGCACAGACTGGGGTTCCAACTCCATCCGGAAGCAACGGTACGACGAATTTAGTTAAGCCTCTTCTTTTTCGCCGGAATGCAAAAAAATGTTGAATTCTTTAAATTTCATTTTAGGACGCTATATCGATGTATTTTGACTCGCTGATTACTAATTCAGTACCCGTTTCCTTGAAAAACTCGAAATTTCATTGAAAATCGTCCAAAAAGTGATTATTTTCGTTTTTCGCCTTTTTCTCATTGAAATATTGAGATTTCGACTAAAAGCGGTGTTATTCGTGATCACCGAAATTTCAGTGAAAATCGTTTTGGTATTTTGAGATTTCAACTAAAACTCGGTCCTATTCGTAATCAGCGGAAAATTTCCGATCGAATAGGGTATCGAAACATTGAAAAAAGAAAAAAAAATTTTTTGTAATTTTTTGCCCACCTTTTCGAAAACCTAAATTTCAAATGGTCATAACTTCGCTTCCGTTTCATCGATTTTGGGTTTTGACGACCGTTTTCAAAACGTCTCGAGTAGACTTAGAGAATGCATTCTGGATCATTCCGATATCTCAATTATTGTAGCCGTGAGAGTAGGTTGAACATCGGCGATAAAAATGAGAAGGGGTATGTATGGAGAAATTCGCAAAAATCGATGGTCCGACTTTAAAAATCTCTGAAAAATCGAAAAATAATGATAGCACAATGATTCAAGCGCCATTTTGAAGGGTTTTCGATCACGAAAAGAATGAGCACAGAGTGGGGTTCCAACTCCATCCGGAAGCAACGTTACGGCGATTTTAGTTAAGCCTCTTCTTTTTCGCTGAAATGCAAAAAAATGTTGGATTCTTTAAATTTCATTTTAGGACGCTATATCGATGTATTTTCACTCGCTGATTACTAATTCAGTACCTGTTTTCTCGACAAACACGAAATTTGATTGAAAATCGTCCAAAAAGTGATTATTTTCGTTTTTCGCCTTTTTCTCATTGAAATATTGAGATTTCGACTAAAAGCGGTGTTATTCGTGATCACCGAAATTTCAGTGAAAATCGTTTTGGTATTTTGAGATTTCGACTAAAACTCGGTCCTATTCGTAATCAGCTGAAAATTTCCGATCGAATAGGGTATCGAAACATTGAAAAAAGAAAAAAAAATTTTTTGTAATTTTTTGCCCTCCTTTTCGAAAACCTAAAAATCTCGAAATTTCAAATGGTCATAACTTGGCTCCCGTTTCATCGATATTGGGTTTTGACGACCGTTTTCAAAACGTCTCGAGTAGACTTAGAGAATGCATTTTGGATCATTCCGATATCTCAATTATTGTAGCCGTGAGAGTAGGTTGAACATCGGCGATAAAAATGAGAAGGGGTATGTATGGAGAAATTCGCAAAAATCGATGGTCCGACTTTAAAAATCTCTGAAAAATCGAAAAATAATGATAGCACAATGATTCAAGCGCCATTTTGAAGGGTTTTCGATCACGAAAAGAATGAGCACAGAGTGGGGTTCCAACTCCATCCGGAAGCAACGTTACGGCGATTTTAGTTAAGCCTCTTCTTTTTCGCTGAAATGCAAAAAAATGTTGGATTCTTTAAATTTCATTTTAGGACGCTATATCGATGTATTTTCACTCGCTGATTACTAATTCAGTACCTGTTTTCTCGACAAACACGAAATTTGATTGAAAATCGTCCAAAAAGTGATTATTTTCGTTTTTCGCCTTTTTCTCATTGAAATATTGAGATTTCGACTAAAAGGGGTGTTATTCGTGATCACCGAAATTTCATTGAAAATCGTTCTGATATTTTGAGATTTCGACTAAAACTCGGTCCTATTCGTAATCAGCTGAAAATTTCCGATCGAATAGGGTATCGAAACATTGAAAAAAGAAAAAAAAATTTTTTGCAATTTTTTGCCCACCTTTTCGAAAACCTAAAAATCTCGAAATTTCAAATGGTCATAACTTGGCTTCCGTTTCATCGATTTTGGGTTTTGAAGAGCGTTTTCAAAACGCCTCGAGTAGACTTAGAGAATGCATTTTGGATCATTCCGATATCTCAATTATTGTAGCCGTGAGAGCAGGTTGAAAATCGGCGATAAAAATGAGAAGGGGTATGTATGGAGAAATTCGAAAAAATCGATGGTCCGACTTTAAAAATCTGTGAAAAATCGAAAAATAATGATAGCACAATGATTCAAGCGCCATTTTAAAGTGTTTTCGATCACGAAAAGAATGAGCACAGACTGGGGTTCCAACTCCATCCGGAAGCAACGGTACGACGAATTTAGTTAAGCCTCTTCTTTTTCGCCGGAATGCAAAAAAATGTTGAATTCTTTAAATTTCATTTTAGGACGCTATATCGATGTATTTTGACTCGCTGATTACTAATTCAGTACCCGTTTCCTTGAAAAACTCGAAATTTCATTGAAAATCGTCCAAAAAGTGATTATTTTCGTTTTTCGCCTTTTTCTCATTGAAATATTGAGATTTCGACTAAAAGCGGTGTTATTCGTGATCACCGAAATTTCAGTGAAAACCGTTTTGGTATTTTGAGATTTCAACTAAAACTCGGTCCTATTCGTAATCAGCGGAAAATTTCCGATCGAATAGGGTATCGAAACATTGAAAAAAGAAAAAAAAATTTTTTGTAATTTTTTGCCCACCTTTTCGAAAACCTAAAAATCTCGAAATTTCAAATGGTCATAACTTCGCTTCCGTTTCATCGATTTTGGGTTTTGACGACCGTTTTCAAAACGTCTCGAGTAGACTTAGAGAATGCATTCTGGATCATTCCGATATCTCAATTATTGTAGCCGTGAGAGCAGGTTGAAAATCGGCGATAAAAATGAGAAGGGGTATGTATGGAGAAATTTGCAAAAATCGATGGTCCGACTTTAAAAATCTGTGAAAAATCGAAAAATAATGATAGCACAATGATTCAAGCGCCATTTTAAAGGGTTTTCGATCACGAAAAGAATGAGCATAGAGTGGGGTTCCAACTCCATCCGGAAGCAACGTTACGGCGATTTTAGTTAAGCCTCTTCTTTTTCGCCGAAATGCAAAAAAATGTTGAATTCTTTATATTTCATTTTAGGACGCTATATCGATGTATTTTGACTCGCTGATTACTAATTCAGTACTTGTTTCCTTGAGAAACTCGAAATTTCATTGAAAATCGTCCAAAAAGTGATTATTTTCGTTTTTCGCCTTTTTCTCATTGAAATATTGAGATTTCGACTAAAAGGGGTGTTATTGGTGATCACCGAAATTTCATTGAAAATCGATTTGATATTTTGAGATTGCGACTAAAACTCGGTCTTATTTGTAATCAGCGGAAAATTTCCGATCGAATAGGGTATCGGAAGAAAGAAAAAAGAAAAAAAAATTTTTTGTAATTTTTTGCACTCCTTTTCGAAAACCTAAAAATCTCGAAATTTCAAATGGTCATAACTTGGCTCCCGTTTCATCGATATTGGGTTTTGACGAGCGTTTTCAAAACGTCTCGAGTAGACTTAGAGAATGCATTTTGGATCATCCCGATATCTCAATTATTGTAGCCGTGAGAGCAGGTTGAAAATCGGCGATAAAAATGAGAAGGGGTATGTTGGAGAAATTTGCAAAAATCGATGGTCCGACTTTAAAAATCTGTGAAAAATCGAAAAATAATGATAGCACAATGATTCAAGCGCCATTTTAAAGGGTTTTCGATCACGAAAAGAATGAGCATAGAGTGGGGTTCCAACTCCATCCGGAAGCAACGTTACGGCGATTTTAGTTAAGCCTCTTCTTTTTCGCCGGAATGCAAAAAAATGTTGAATTCTTTAAATTTCATTTTAGGACGCCATATCGATGTATTTTGACTCGCTGATTACTAATTCAGGACCTGTTTCCTTGAGAAACTCGAAATTTCATTGAAAATCGTCCAAAAAGTGATTATTTTCGTTTTTCGCCTTTTTCTCATTGAAATATTGAGATTTCGACTAAAAGCGGTGTTATTCGTGATCACCGAAATTTCAGTGAAAATCGTTTTGGTATTTTGAGATTTCGACTAAAACTCGGTCTTATTCATAATCAGCGGACAATTTCCGAGCGAATAGGGTGTCGAAACTTTGAAAAAAGCAAAAAAAATTTTTTGCAATTTTTTGCCCACCTTTTCGAAAACCTAAAAATCTCGAAATTTCAAATGGTCATAACTTGGCTTCCGTTTCATCGATTTTGGGTTTTGAAGAGCGTTTTCAAAACGCCTCGAGTAGACTTAGAGAATGCATTTTGGATCATTCCGATATCTCAATTATTGTAGCCGTGAGAGCAGGTTGAAAATTGGCGAAAAAAATGAGAAGGGGTATGTATGGAGAAATTCGCAAAAATCGATGGTCCGACTTTAAAAATCTGTGAAAAATCGAAAAATAATGATAGTACAATGATTCAAGCGCCATTTTAAAGGGTTTTCGATCACGAAAAGAATGAGCACAGAGTGGGGTTCCAACTCCATTCGGAAGCAACGTTACGGCGATTTTAGTTAAGCCTCTTCTTTTTCGCCGGAATGCAAAAAAATGTTGAATTCTTTAAATTTCATTTTAGGACGCCATATCGATGTATTTTGACTCGCTGATTACTAATTCAGGACCTGTTTCCTTGAGAAACTCGAAATTTCATTGAAAATCGTCCAAAAAGTGATTATTTTCGTTTTTCGCCTTTTTCTCATTGAAATATTGAGATTTCGACTAAAAGGGGTGTTATTCGTGATCACCGAAATTTCATTGAAAATCGTTCTGATATTTTGAGATTTCGACTAAAACTCGGTCTTATATATAATCAGCGGAAAATTTCCGATCGAATAGGGTATCGAAAGAATGAAAAAAGAAAAAAAAATTTTTTGTAATTTTTTGCCCTCCTGTTCGAAAACCTAAAAATCTCGAAATTTCAAATGGTCATAACCCAAAATCGATGAAACGGGAGCCAAGTTATTGGCTCCCGTTTCATCGATTTTGGGTTTTGACGAGCGTTTTCAAAACGTCTCGAGTAGACTTAGAGAATGCATTTTGGATCATTCCGATATCTCAATTATTGTAGCCGTGAGAGCAGGTTGAAAATCGGCGATAAAAATGAGAAGGGGTATGTATGGAGAAATTCGAAAAAATCGATAGTCCGACTTTAAAAATCTGTGAAAAATCGAAAAATAATGATAGCACAATGATTCAAGCGCCATTTTAAAGTGTTTTCGATCACGAAAAGAATGAGCACAGAGTGGGGTTCCAACTCCATCCGGAAGCAACGGTACGAAGAATTTAGTTAAGCCTCTTCTTTTTCGCCGGAATGCAAAAAAATGTTGAATTCTTTAAATTTCATTTTCGGACGCTATATCGATGTATTTTGACTCGCTGATTACTAATTCAGGACCTGTTTCCTTGAGAAACTCGAAATTTCATTGAAAATCGTCCAAAAAGTGATTATTTTCGTTTTTCGCCTTTTTCTCATTGAAATATTGGGATTTCGACTAAAAGGGGTGTTATTCGTGATCACCGAAATTTCATTGAAAATCGTTCTGACATTTTGAGATTTCGACTAAAACTCGGTCCTATTCGTAATCAGCTGAAAATTTCCGATCGAATAGGGTATCGAAACATTGAAAAAAGGAAAAAAAATTTTTTGTAATTTTTTGCCCACCTTTTCGAAAACCTAAAAATCTCGAAATTTCAAATGGTCATAACTTCGCTTCCGTTTCATCGATTTTGGGTTGTGACGACCGTTTTCAAAACGTCTCGAGTAGACTTAGAGAATGCATTTTGGATCATCCCGATATCTCAATTATTGTAGCCGTGAGAGCAGGTTGAAAATCGGCGAAAAAAAATGAGAAGGGGTATGTTGGAGAAATTTGCAAAAATCGATGGTCCGACTTTAAAAATCTGTGAAAAATCGAAAAATAACGATAGCACAATGATTCAAGCGCCATTTTAAAGGGTTTTCGATCACGAAAAGAATGAGCACAGAGTGGGGTTCCAACTCCATCCGGAAGCAACGTTACGGCGATTTTAGTTAAGCCTCTTCTTTTTCGCCGAAATGCAAAAAAATTTTGAATTCTTTATATTTCATTTTAGGACGCTATAGCGATGTATTTTGACTCGCTGATTACTAATTCAGTACTTGTTTCCTTGAGAAACTCGAAATTTCATTGAAAATCGTCCAAAAAGTGATTATTTTCGTTTTTCGCCTTTTTCTCATTGAAATATTGAGATTTCGACCAAAAGGGGTGTTATTGGTGATCACCGAAATTTCATTGAAAATCGTTCTGATATTTTGAGATTTCGACTAAAACTCGGTCCTATTCGTAATCAGCTGAAAATTTCCGATCGAATAGGGTATCGAAACATTGAAAAAAGAAAAAAAAATTTTTTGTAATTTTTTGCCCACCTTTTCGAAAACCTAAAAATCTCGAAATTTCAAATGGTCATAACTTCGGTTCCGTTTCATCGATTTTGGGTTGTGACGACCGTTTTCAAAACGTCTCGAGTAGACTTAGAGAATGCATTTTGGATCATCCCGATATCTCAATTATTGTAGCCGTGAGAGCAGGTTGAAAATCGGCGAAAAAAAATGAGAAGGGGTATGTTGGAGAAATTTGCAAAAATCGATGGTCCGACTTTAAAAATCTGTGAAAAATCGAAAAATAACGATAGCACAATGATTCAAGCGCCATTTTAAAGGGTTTTCGATCACGAAAAGAATGAGCACAGAGTGGGGTTCCAACTCCATCCGGAAGCAACGGTACGACGAATTTAGTTAAGCCTCTTCTTTTTCGCCGGAATGCAAAAGAATGTTGAATTCTTTAAATTTCATTTTAGGACGCTATATCTATGTATTTTGACTCGCTGATTACTAATTCAGTACCTGTTTCCTTGAGAAACTCGAAATTTGATTGAAAATCGTCCAAAAAGTGATTATTTTCGTTTTTCGCCTTTTTCTCATTGAAATATTGAGATTTCGACTAAAAGGGGTGTTATTCGTGATCACCGAAATTTCATTGAAAATCGTTCTGATATTTTGAGATTTCGACTAAAACTCGGTCTTATTTGTAATCAGCGGAAAATTTCCGATCGAATAGGGTATCGAAAGAAAGAAAAAAGAAAAAAAAATTTTTTGTAATTTTTTGCACTCCTTTTCGAAAACCTAAAAATCTCGAAATTTCAAATGGTCATAACTTGGCTCCCGTTTCATCGATATTGGGTTTTGACGACCGTTTTCAAAACGTCTCGAGTAGACTTAGAGAATGCATTTTGGATCATCCCGATATCTCAATTATTGTAGCCGTGAGAGCAGGTTGAAAATCGGCGAAAAAAAATGAGAAGGGGTATGTTGGAGAAATTTGCAAAAATCGATGGTCCGACTTTAAAAATCTGTGAAAAATCGAAAAATAACGATAGCACAATGATTCAAGCGCCATTTTAAAGGGTTTTCGATCACGAAAAGAATGAGCACAGAGTGGGGTTCCAACTCCATCCGGAAGCAACGTTACGGCGATTTTAGTTAAGCCTCTTCTTTTTCGCCGAAATGCAAAAAAATTTTGAATTCTTTATATTTCATTTTAGGACGCTATAGCGATGTATTTTGACTCGCTGATTACTAATTCAGTACTTGTTTCCTTGAGAAACTCGAAATTTCATTGAAAATCGTCCAAAAAGTGATTATTTTCGTTTTTCGCCTTTTTCTCATTGAAATATTGAGATTTCGACCAAAAGGGGTGTTATTGGTGATCACCGAAATTTCATTGAAAATCGTTCTGATATTTTGAGATTTCGACTAAAACTCGGTCCTATTCGTAATCAGCTGAAAATTTCCGATCGAATAGGGTATCGAAACATTGAAAAAAGAAAAAAAAATTTTTTGTAATTTTTTGCCCACCTTTTCGAAAACCTAAAAATCTCGAAATTTCAAATGGTCATAACTTCGGTTCCGTTTCATCGATTTTGGGTTGTGACGACCGTTTTCAAAACGTCTCGAGTAGACTTAGAGAATGCATTTTGGATCATCCCGATATCTCAATTATTGTAGCCGTGAGAGCAGGTTGAAAATCGGCGAAAAAAAATGAGAAGGGGTATGTTGGAGAAATTTGCAAAAATCGATGGTCCGACTTTAAAAATCTGTGAAAAATCGAAAAATAACGATAGCACAATGATTCAAGCGCCATTTTAAAGGGTTTTCGATCACGAAAAGAATGAGCACAGAGTGGGGTTCCAACTCCATCCGGAAGCAACGGTACGACGAATTTAGTTAAGCCTCTTCTTTTTCGCCGGAATGCAAAAGAATGTTGAATTCTTTAAATTTCATTTTAGGACGCTATATCTATGTATTTTGACTCGCTGATTACTAATTCAGTACCTGTTTCCTTGAGAAACTCGAAATTTGATTGAAAATCGTCCAAAAAGTGATTATTTTCGTTTTTCGCCTTTTTCTCATTGAAATATTGAGATTTCGACTAAAAGGGGTGTTATTCGTGATCACCGAAATTTCATTGAAAATCGTTCTGATATTTTGAGATTTCGACTAAAACTCGGTCTTATTTGTAATCAGCGGAAAATTTCCGATCGAATAGGGTATCGAAAGAAAGAAAAAAGAAAAAAAAATTTTTTGTAATTTTTTGCACTCCTTTTCGAAAACCTAAAAATCTCGAAATTTCAAATGGTCATAACTTGGCTCCCGTTTCATCGATATTGGGTTTTGACGACCGTTTTCAAAACGTCTCGAGTAGACTTAGAGAATGCATTTTGGATCATCCCGATATCTCAATTATTGTAGCCGTGAGAGCAGGTTGAAAATCGGCGAAAAAAAATGAGAAGGGGTATGTTGGAGAAATTTGCAAAAATCGATGGTCCGACTTTAAAAATCTGTGAAAAATCGAAAAATAACGATAGCACAATGATTCAAGCGCCATTTTAAAGGGTTTTCGATCACGAAAAGAATGAGCACAGAGTGGGGTTCCAACTCCATCCGGAAGCAACGTTACGGCGATTTTAGTTAAGCCTCTTCTTTTTCGCCGAAATGCAAAAAAATTTTGAATTCTTTATATTTCATTTTAGGACGCTATAGCGATGTATTTTGACTCGCTGATTACTAATTCAGTACTTGTTTCCTTGAGAAACTCGAAATTTCATTGAAAATCGTCCAAAAAGTGATTATTTTCGTTTTTCGCCTTTTTCTCATTGAAATATTGAGATTTCGACCAAAAGGGGTGTTATTGGTGATCACCGAAATTTCATTGAAAATCGTTCTGATATTTTGAGATTTCGACTAAAACTCGGTCCTATTCGTAATCAGCTGAAAATTTCCGATCGAATAGGGTATCGAAACATTGAAAAAAGGAAAAAAAATTTTTTGTAATTTTTTGCCCACCTTTTCGAAAACCTAAAAATCTCGAAATTTCAAATGGTCATAACTTCGGTTCCGTTTCATCGATTTTGGGTTGTGACGACCGTTTTCAAAACGTCTCGAGTAGACTTAGAGAATGCATTTTGGATCATCCCGATATCTCAATTATTGTAGCCGTGAGAGCAGGTTGAAAATCGGCGAAAAAAAATGAGAAGGGGTATGTTGGAGAAATTTGCAAAAATCGATGGTCCGACTTTAAAAATCTGTGAAAAATCGAAAAATAACGATAGCACAATGATTCAAGCGCCATTTTAAAGGGTTTTCGATCACGAAAAGAATGAGCACAGAGTGGGGTTCCAACTCCATCCGGAAGCAACGGTACGACGAATTTAGTTAAGCCTCTTCTTTTTCGCCGGAATGCAAAAGAATGTTGAATTCTTTAAATTTCATTTTAGGACGCTATATCTATGTATTTTGACTCGCTGATTACTAATTCAGTACCTGTTTCCTTGAGAAACTCGAAATTTGATTGAAAATCGTCCAAAAAGTGATTATTTTCGTTTTTCGCCTTTTTCTCATTGAAATATTGAGATTTCGACTAAAAGGGGTGTTATTCGTGATCACCGAAATTTCATTGAAAATCGTTCTGATATTTTGAGATTTCGACTAAAACTCGGTCTTATTTGTAATCAGCGGAAAATTTCCGATCGAATAGGGTATCGAAAGAAAGAAAAAAGAAAAAAAAATTTTTTGTAATTTTTTGCACTCCTTTTCGAAAACCTAAAAATCTCGAAATTTCAAATGGTCATAACTTGGCTCCCGTTTCATCGATATTGGGTTTTGACGACCGTTTTCAAAACGTCTCGAGTAGACTTAGAGAATGCATTTTGGATCATCCCGATATCTCAATTATTGTAGCCGTGAGAGCAGGTTGAAAATCGGCGAAAAAAAATGAGAAGGGGTATGTTGGAGAAATTTGCAAAAATCGATGGTCCGACTTTAAAAATCTGTGAAAAATCGAAAAATAACGATAGCACAATGATTCAAGCGCCATTTTAAAGGGTTTTCGATCACGAAAAGAATGAGCACAGAGTGGGGTTCCAACTCCATCCGGAAGCAACGTTACGGCGATTTTAGTTAAGCCTCTTCTTTTTCGCCGAAATGCAAAAAAATTTTGAATTCTTTATATTTCATTTTAGGACGCTATAGCGATGTATTTTGACTCGCTGATTACTAATTCAGTACTTGTTTCCTTGAGAAACTCGAAATTTCATTGAAAATCGTCCAAAAAGTGATTATTTTCGTTTTTCGCCTTTTTCTCATTGAAATATTGAGATTTCGACCAAAAGGGGTGTTATTGGTGATCACCGAAATTTCATTGAAAATCGTTCTGATATTTTGAGATTTCGACTAAAACTCGGTCCTATTCGTAATCAGCTGAAAATTTCCGATCGAATAGGGTATCGAAACATTGAAAAAAGAAAAAAAAATTTTTTGTAATTTTTTGCCCACCTTTTCGAAAACCTAAAAATCTCGAAATTTCAAATGGTCATAACTTCGGTTCCGTTTCATCGATTTTGGGTTGTGACGACCGTTTTCAAAACGTCTCGAGTAGACTTAGAGAATGCATTTTGGATCATCCCGATATCTCAATTATTGTAGCCGTGAGAGCAGGTTGAAAATCGGCGAAAAAAAATGAGAAGGGGTATGTTGGAGAAATTTGCAAAAATCGATGGTCCGACTTTAAAAATCTGTGAAAAATCGAAAAATAACGATAGCACAATGATTCAAGCGCCATTTTAAAGGGTTTTCGATCACGAAAAGAATGAGCACAGAGTGGGGTTCCAACTCCATCCGGAAGCAACGGTACGACGAATTTAGTTAAGCCTCTTCTTTTTCGCCGGAATGCAAAAGAATGTTGAATTCTTTAAATTTCATTTTAGGACGCTATATCTATGTATTTTGACTCGCTGATTACTAATTCAGTACCTGTTTCCTTGAGAAACTCGAAATTTGATTGAAAATCGTCCAAAAAGTGATTATTTTCGTTTTTCGCCTTTTTCTCATTGAAATATTGAGATTTCGACTAAAAGGGGTGTTATTCGTGATCACCGAAATTTCATTGAAAATCGTTCTGATATTTTGAGATTTCGACTAAAACTCGGTCTTATTTGTAATCAGCGGAAAATTTCCGATCGAATAGGGTATCGAAAGAAAGAAAAAAGAAAAAAAAATTTTTTGTAATTTTTTGCACTCCTTTTCGAAAACCTAAAAATCTCGAAATTTCAAATGGTCATAACTTGGCTCCCGTTTCATCGATATTGGGTTTTGACGACCGTTTTCAAAACGTCTCGAGTAGACTTAGAGAATGCATTTTGGATCATCCCGATATCTCAATTATTGTAGCCGTGAGAGCAGGTTGAAAATCGGCGAAAAAAAATGAGAAGGGGTATGTTGGAGAAATTTGCAAAAATCGATGGTCCGACTTTAAAAATCTGTGAAAAATCGAAAAATAACGATAGCACAATGATTCAAGCGCCATTTTAAAGGGTTTTCGATCACGAAAAGAATGAGCACAGAGTGGGGTTCCAACTCCATCCGGAAGCAACGTTACGGCGATTTTAGTTAAGCCTCTTCTTTTTCGCCGAAATGCAAAAAAATTTTGAATTCTTTATATTTCATTTTAGGACGCTATAGCGATGTATTTTGACTCGCTGATTACTAATTCAGTACTTGTTTCCTTGAGAAACTCGAAATTTCATTGAAAATCGTCCAAAAAGTGATTATTTTCGTTTTTCGCCTTTTTCTCATTGAAATATTGAGATTTCGACCAAAAGGGGTGTTATTGGTGATCACCGAAATTTCATTGAAAATCGTTCTGATATTTTGAGATTTCGACTAAAACTCGGTCCTATTCGTAATCAGCTGAAAATTTCCGATCGAATAGGGTATCGAAACATTGAAAAAAGAAAAAAAAATTTTTTGTAATTTTTTGCCCACCTTTTCGAAAACCTAAAAATCTCGAAATTTCAAATGGTCATAACTTCGGTTCCGTTTCATCGATTTTGGGTTGTGACGACCGTTTTCAAAACGTCTCGAGTAGACTTAGAGAATGCATTTTGGATCATCCCGATATCTCAATTATTGTAGCCGTGAGAGCAGGTTGAAAATCGGCGAAAAAAAATGAGAAGGGGTATGTTGGAGAAATTTGCAAAAATCGATGGTCCGACTTTAAAAATCTGTGAAAAATCGAAAAATAACGATAGCACAATGATTCAAGCGCCATTTTAAAGGGTTTTCGATCACGAAAAGAATGAGCACAGAGTGGGGTTCCAACTCCATCCGGAAGCAACGGTACGACGAATTTAGTTAAGCCTCTTCTTTTTCGCCGGAATGCAAAAGAATGTTGAATTCTTTAAATTTCATTTTAGGACGCTATATCTATGTATTTTGACTCGCTGATTACTAATTCAGTACCTGTTTCCTTGAGAAACTCGAAATTTGATTGAAAATCGTCCAAAAAGTGATTATTTTCGTTTTTCGCCTTTTTCTCATTGAAATATTGAGATTTCGACTAAAAGGGGTGTTATTCGTGATCACCGAAATTTCATTGAAAATCGTTCTGATATTTTGAGATTTCGACTAAAACTCGGTCTTATTTGTAATCAGCGGAAAATTTCCGATCGAATAGGGTATCGAAAGAAAGAAAAAAGAAAAAAAAATTTTTTGTAATTTTTTGCACTCCTTTTCGAAAACCTAAAAATCTCGAAATTTCAAATGGTCATAACTTGGCTCCCGTTTCATCGATATTGGGTTTTGACGACCGTTTTCAAAACGTCTCGAGTAGACTTAGAGAATGCATTTTGGATCATCCCGATATCTCAATTATTGTAGCCGTGAGAGCAGGTTGAAAATCGGCGAAAAAAAATGAGAAGGGGTATGTTGGAGAAATTTGCAAAAATCGATGGTCCGACTTTAAAAATCTGTGAAAAATCGAAAAATAACGATAGCACAATGATTCAAGCGCCATTTTAAAGGGTTTTCGATCACGAAAAGAATGAGCACAGAGTGGGGTTCCAACTCCATCCGGAAGCAACGTTACGGCGATTTTAGTTAAGCCTCTTCTTTTTCGCCGAAATGCAAAAAAATTTTGAATTCTTTATATTTCATTTTAGGACGCTATAGCGATGTATTTTGACTCGCTGATTACTAATTCAGTACTTGTTTCCTTGAGAAACTCGAAATTTCATTGAAAATCGTCCAAAAAGTGATTATTTTCGTTTTTCGCCTTTTTCTCATTGAAATATTGAGATTTCGACCAAAAGGGGTGTTATTGGTGATCACCGAAATTTCATTGAAAATCGTTCTGATATTTTGAGATTTCGACTAAAACTCGGTCCTATTCGTAATCAGCTGAAAATTTCCGATCGAATAGGGTATCGAAACATTGAAAAAAGGAAAAAAAATTTTTTGTAATTTTTTGCCCACCTTTTCGAAAACCTAAAAATCTCGAAATTTCAAATGGTCATAACTTCGGTTCCGTTTCATCGATTTTGGGTTGTGACGACCGTTTTCAAAACGTCTCGAGTAGACTTAGAGAATGCATTTTGGATCATCCCGATATCTCAATTATTGTAGCCGTGAGAGCAGGTTGAAAATCGGCGAAAAAAAATGAGAAGGGGTATGTTGGAGAAATTTGCAAAAATCGATGGTCCGACTTTAAAAATCTGTGAAAAATCGAAAAATAACGATAGCACAATGATTCAAGCGCCATTTTAAAGGGTTTTCGATCACGAAAAGAATGAGCACAGAGTGGGGTTCCAACTCCATCCGGAAGCAACGTTACGGCGATTTTAGTTAAGCCTCTTCTTTTTCGCCGAAATGCAAAAAAATGTTGAATTCTTTAAATTTCATTTTAGGACGCTATATCGATGTATTTTGACTCGCTGATTACTAATTCAGTACCTGTTTCCTTGAGAAACTCGAAATTTGATTGAAAATCGTCCAAAAAGTGATTATTTTCGTTTTTCGCCTTTTTCTCATTGAAATATTGAGATTTCGACTAAAAGGGGTGTTATTCGTGATCACCGAAATTTCATTGAAAATCGTTCTGATATTTTGAGATTTCGACTAAAACTCGGTCCTATTCGTAATCAGCGGAAAATTTCCGATCGAATAGGGTATCGAAACATTTAAAAAAGAAAAAAAAATTTTTTGCAATTTTTTGCCCACCTTTTCGAAAACCTAAAAATCTCGAAATTTCAAATGGTCATAACTTGGCTTCCGTTTCATCGATTTTGGGTTTTGAAGAGCGTTTTCAAAACGTCTCGAGTAGACTTAGAGAATGCATTCTGGATCATTCCGATATCTCAATTATTGTAGCCGTGAGAGCAGGTTGAAAATCGGCGATAAAAATGAGAAGGGGTATGTATGGAGAAATTTGCAAAAATCGATGGTCCGACTTTAAAAATCTCTGAAAAATCGAAAAATAATGATAGCACAATGATTCAAGCGCCATTTTGAAGGGTTTTCGATCACGAAAAGAATGAGCACAGAGTGGGGTTCCAACTCCATCCGGAAGCAACGTTACAGCGATTTTAGTTAAGCCTCTTCTTTTTCGCTGAAATGCAAAAAAATGTTGGATTCTTTAAATTTCATTTTAGGACGCTATATCGATGTATTTTCACTCGCTGATTACTAATTCAGGACCTGTTTCCTTGAGAAACTCGAAATTTCATTGAAAATCGTCCAAAAAGTGATTATTTTCGTTTTTCGCCTTTTTCTCATTGAAATATTGAGATTTCGACTAAAAGGGGTGTTATTCGTGATCACCGAAATTTCATTGAAAATCGTTCTGATATTTTGAGATTTCGACTAAAACTCGGTCCTATTCGTAATCAGCGGAAAATTTCCGATCGAATAGGGTATCGAAAGAAAGAAAAAAGAAAAAAAAATTTTTTGTAATTTTTTGCACTCCTTTTCGAAAACCTAAAAATCTCGAAATTTCAAATGGTCATAACTTGGCTCCCGTTTCATCGATATTGGGTTTTGACGACCGTTTTCAAAACGTCTCGAGTAGACTTAGAGAATGCATTTTGGATCATTCCGATATCTCAATTATTGTAGCCGTGAGAGTAGGTTGAACATCGGCGATAAAAATGAGAAGGGGTATGTATGGAGAAATTCGCAAAAATCGATGGTCCGACTTTAAAAATCTCTGAAAAATCGAAAAATAATGATAGCACAATGATTCAAGCGCCATTTTGAAGGGTTTTCGATCACGAAAAGAATGAGCACAGAGTGGGGTTCCAACTCCATCCGGAAGCAACGTTACAGCGATTTTAGTTAAGCCTCTTCTTTTTCGCTGAAATGCAAAAAAATGTTGGATTCTTTAAATTTCATTTTAGGACGCTATATCGATGTATTTTCACTCGCTGATTACTAATTCAGTACCTGTTTTCTCGACAAACACGAAATTTGATTGAAAATCGTCCAAAAAGTGATTATTTTCGTTTTTCGCCTTTTTCTCATTGAAATATTGAGATTTCGACTAAAAGGGGTGTTATTCGTGATCACCGAAATTTCATTGAAAATCGTTCTGATATTTTGAGATTTCGACTAAAACTCGGTCCTATTCGTAATCAGCTGAAAATTTCCGATCGAATAGGGTATCGAAACATTGAAAAAAGAAAAAAAAATTTTTTGCAATTTTTTGCCCACCTTTTCGAAAACCTAAAAATCTCGAAATTTCAAATGGTCATAACTTGGCTTCCGTTTCATCGATTTTGGGTTTTGAAGAGCGTTTTCAAAACGTCTCGAGTAGACTTAGAGAATGCATTCTGGATCATTCCGATATCTCAATTATTGTAGCCGTGAGAGCAGGTTGAAAATCGGCGATAAAAATGAGAAGGGGTATGTATGGAGAAATTTGCAAAAATCGATGGTCCGACTTTAAAAATCTCTGAAAAATCGAAAAATAATGATAGCACAATGATTCAAGCGCCATTTTGAAGGGTTTTCGATCACGAAAAGAATGAGCACAGAGTGGGGTTCCAACTCCATCCGGAAGCAACGTTACAGCGATTTTAGTTAAGCCTCTTCTTTTTCGCTGAAATGCAAAAAAATGTTGGATTCTTTAAATTTCATTTTAGGACGCTATATCGATGTATTTTCACTCGCTGATTACTAATTCAGGACCTGTTTCCTTGAGAAACTCGAAATTTCATTGAAAATCGTCCAAAAAGTGATTATTTTCGTTTTTCGCCTTTTTCTCATTGAAATATTGAGATTTCGACTAAAAGGGGTGTTATTCGTGATCACCGAAATTTCATTGAAAATCGTTCTGATATTTTGAGATTTCGACTAAAACTCGGTCCTATTCGTAATCAGCGGAAAATTTCCGATCGAATAGGGTATCGAAAGAAAGAAAAAAGAAAAAAAAATTTTTTGTAATTTTTTGCACTCCTTTTCGAAAACCTAAAAATCTCGAAATTTCAAATGGTCATAACTTGGCTCCCGTTTCATCGATATTGGGTTTTGACGACCGTTTTCAAAACGTCTCGAGTAGACTTAGAGAATGCATTTTGGATCATTCCGATATCTCAATTATTGTAGCCGTGAGAGTAGGTTGAACATCGGCGATAAAAATGAGAAGGGGTATGTATGGAGAAATTCGCAAAAATCGATGGTCCGACTTTAAAAATCTCTGAAAAATCGAAAAATAATGATAGCACAATGATTCAAGCGCCATTTTGAAGGGTTTTCGATCACGAAAAGAATGAGCACAGAGTGGGGTTCCAACTCCATCCGGAAGCAACGTTACAGCGATTTTAGTTAAGCCTCTTCTTTTTCGCTGAAATGCAAAAAAATGTTGGATTCTTTAAATTTCATTTTAGGACGCTATATCGATGTATTTTCACTCGCTGATTACTAATTCAGGACCTGTTTCCTTGAGAAACTCGAAATTTCATTGAAAATCGTCCAAAAAGTGATTATTTTCGTTTTTCGCCTTTTTCTCATTGAAATATTGAGATTTCGACTAAAAGGGGTGTTATTCGTGATCACCGAAATTTCATTGAAAATCGTTCTGATATTTTGAGATTTCGACTAAAACTCGGTCCTATTCGTAATCAGCGGAAAATTTCCGATCGAATAGGGTATCGAAAGAAAGAAAAAAGAAAAAAAAATTTTTTGTAATTTTTTGCACTCCTTTTCGAAAACCTAAAAATCTCGAAATTTCAAATGGTCATAACTTGGCTCCCGTTTCATCGATATTGGGTTTTGACGACCGTTTTCAAAACGTCTCGAGTAGACTTAGAGAATGCATTTTGGATCATTCCGATATCTCAATTATTGTAGCCGTGAGAGTAGGTTGAACATCGGCGATAAAAATGAGAAGGGGTATGTATGGAGAAATTCGCAAAAATCGATGGTCCGACTTTAAAAATCTCTGAAAAATCGAAAAATAATGATAGCACAATGATTCAAGCGCCATTTTGAAGGGTTTTCGATCACGAAAAGAATGAGCACAGAGTGGGGTTCCAACTCCATCCGGAAGCAACGTTACAGCGATTTTAGTTAAGCCTCTTCTTTTTCGCTGAAATGCAAAAAAATGTTGGATTCTTTAAATTTCATTTTAGGACGCTATATCGATGTATTTTCACTCGCTGATTACTAATTCAGTACCTGTTTTCTCGACAAACACGAAATTTGATTGAAAATCGTCCAAAAAGTGATTATTTTCGTTTTTCGCCTTTTTCTCATTGAAATATTGAGATTTCGACTAAAAGGGGTGTTATTCGTGATCACCGAAATTTCATTGAAAATCGTTCTGATATTTTGAGATTTCGACTAAAACTCGGTCCTATTCGTAATCAGCTGAAAATTTCCGATCGAATAGGGTATCGAAACATTGAAAAAAGAAAAAAAAATTTTTTGCAATTTTTTGCCCACCTTTTCGAAAACCTAAAAATCTCGAAATTTCAAATGGTCATAACTTGGCTTCCGTTTCATCGATTTTGGGTTTTGAAGAGCGTTTTCAAAACGCCTCGAGTAGACTTAGAGAATGCATTTTGGATCATTCCGATATCTCAATTATTGTAGCCGTGAGAGCAGGTTGAAAATCGGCGATAAAAATGAGAAGGGGTATGTATGGAGAAATTTGCAAAAATCGATGGTCCGACTTTAAAAATCTGTGAAAAATCGAAAAATAATGATAGCACAATGATTCAAGCGCCATTTTAAAGGGTTTTCGATCACGAAAAGAATGAGCACAGAGTGGGGTTCAAACTCCATCCGGAAGCAACGTTACGGCGATTTTAGTTAAGCCTCTTCTTTTTCGCCGAAATGCAAAAAAATGTTGAATTCTTTATATTTCATTTTAGGACGCTATATCGATGTATTTTGACTCGCTGATTACTAATTCAGGACCTGTTTCCTTGAGAAACTCGAAATTTCATTGAAAATCGTCCAAAAAGTGATTATTTTCGTTTTTCGCCTTTTTCTCATTGAAATATTGAGATTTCGACTAAAAGGGGTGTTATTCGTGATCACCGAAATTTCATTGAAAATCGTTCTGATATTTTGAGATTTCGACTAAAACTCGGTCCTATTCGTAATCAGCGGAAAATTTCCGATCGAATAGGGTATCGAAAGAAAGAAAAAAGAAAAAAAAATTTTTTGTAATTTTTTGCACTCCTTTTCGAAAACCTAAAAATCTCGAAATTTCAAATGGTCATAACTTGGCTCCCGTTTCATCGATATTGGGTTTTGACGACCGTTTTCAAAACGTCTCGAGTAGACTTAGAGAATGCATTTTGGATCATTCCGATATCTCAATTATTGTAGCCGTGAGAGCAGGTTGAAAATCGGCGATAAAAATGAGAAGGGGTATGTATGGAGAAATTTGCAAAAATCGATGGTCCGACTTTAAAAATCTGTGAAAAATCGAAAAATAATGATAGCACAATGATTCAAGCGCCATTTTGAAGGGTTTTCGATCACGAAAAGAATGAGCACAGAGTGGGGTTCCAACTCCATCCGGAAGCAACGTTACGGCGATTTTAGTTAAGCCTCTTCTTTTTCGCTGAAATGCAAAAAAATGTTGGATTCTTTAAATTTCATTTTAGGACGCTATATCGATGTATTTTCACTCGCTGATTACTAATTCAGTACCTGTTTTCTCGACAAACACGAAATTTGATTGAAAATCGTCCAAAAAGTGATTATTTTCGTTTTTCGCCTTTTTCTCATTGAAATATTGAGATTTCGACTAAAAGGGGTGTTATTCGTGATCACCGAAATTTCATTGAAAATCGTTCTGATATTTTGAGATTTCGACTAAAACTCGGTCCTATTCGTAATCAGCTGAAAATTTCCGATCGAATAGGGTATCGAAACATTGAAAAAAGAAAAAAAAATTTTTTGCAATTTTTTGCCCACCTTTTCGAAAACCTAAAAATCTCGAAATTTCAAATGGTCATAACTTGGCTTCCGTTTCATCGATTTTGGGTTTTGAAGAGCGTTTTCAAAACGCCTCGAGTAGACTTAGAGAATGCATTTTGGATCATTCCGATATCTCAATTATTGTAGCCGTGAGAGCAGGTTGAAAATCGGCGATAAAAATGAGAAGGGGTATGTATGGAGAAATTTGCAAAAATCGATGGTCCGACTTTAAAAATCTGTGAAAAATCGAAAAATAATGATAGCACAATGATTCAAGCGCCATTTTAAAGGGTTTTCGATCACGAAAAGAATGAGCACAGAGTGGGGTTCAAACTCCATCCGGAAGCAACGTTACGGCGATTTTAGTTAAGCCTCTTCTTTTTCGCCGAAATGCAAAAAAATGTTGAATTCTTTATATTTCATTTTAGGACGCTATATCGATGTATTTTGACTCGCTGATTACTAATTCAGGACCTGTTTCCTTGAGAAACTCGAAATTTCATTGAAAATCGTCCAAAAAGTGATTATTTTCGTTTTTCGCCTTTTTCTCATTGAAATATTGAGATTTCGACTAAAAGCGGTGTTATTCGTGATCACCGAAATTTCAGTGAAAATCGTTTTGGTATTTTGAGATTTCAACTAAAACTCGGTCCTATTCGTAATCAGCGGAAAATTTCCGATCGAATAGGGTATCGAAACATTGAAAAAAGAAAAAAAAATTTTTTGTAATTTTTTGCCCACCTTTTCGAAAACCTAAAAATCTCGAAATTTCAAATGGTCATAACTTCGCTTCCGTTTCATCGATTTTGGGTTTTGACGACCGTTTTCAAAACGTCTCGAGTAGACTTAGAGAATGCATTCTGGATCATTCCGATATCTCAATTATTGTAGCCGTGAGAGCAGGTTGAAAATCGGCGATAAAAATGAGAAGGGGTATGTATGGAGAAATTTGCAAAAATCGATGGTCCGACTTTAAAAATCTGTGAAAAATCGAAAAATAATGATAGCACAATGATTCAAGCGCCATTTTAAAGGGTTTTCGATCACGAAAAGAATGAGCATAGAGTGGGGTTCCAACTCCATCCGGAAGCAACGTTACGGCGATTTTAGTTAAGCCTCTTCTTTTTCGCCGAAATGCAAAAAAATGTTGAATTCTTTATATTTCATTTTAGGACGCTATATCGATGTATTTTGACTCGCTGATTACTAATTCAGTACTTGTTTCCTTGAGAAACTCGAAATTTCATTGAAAATCGTCCAAAAAGTGATTATTTTCGTTTTTCGCCTTTTTCTCATTGAAATATTGAGATTTCGACTAAAAGGGGTGTTATTGGTGATCACCGAAATTTCATTGAAAATCGATTTGATATTTTGAGATTGCGACTAAAACTCGGTCTTATTTGTAATCAGCGGAAAATTTCCGATCGAATAGGGTATCGGAAGAAAGAAAAAAGAAAAAAAAATTTTTTGTAATTTTTTGCACTCCTTTTCGAAAACCTAAAAATCTCGAAATTTCAAATGGTCATAACTTGGCTCCCGTTTCATCGATATTGGGTTTTGACGAGCGTTTTCAAAACGTCTCGAGTAGACTTAGAGAATGCATTTTGGATCATCCCGATATCTCAATTATTGTAGCCGTGAGAGCAGGTTGAAAATCGGCGATAAAAATGAGAAGGGGTATGTTGGAGAAATTTGCAAAAATCGATGGTCCGACTTTAAAAATCTGTGAAAAATCGAAAAATAATGATAGCACAATGATTCAAGCGCCATTTTAAAGGGTTTTCGATCACGAAAAGAATGAGCATAGAGTGGGGTTCCAACTCCATCCGGAAGCAACGTTACGGCGATTTTAGTTAAGCCTCTTCTTTTTCGCCGAAATGCAAAAAAATGTTGAAATCTTTATATTTCATTTTAGGACGCTATATCGATGTATTTTGACTCGCTGATTACTAATTCAGTACCCGTTTCCTTGAGAAACTCGAAATTTCATTGAAAATCGTCCAAAAAGTGATTATTTTCGTTTTTCGCCTTTTTCTCATTGAAATATTGAGATTTCGACTAAAAGCGGTGTTATTCGTGATCACCGAAATTTCAGTGAAAATCGTTTTGGTATTTTGAGATTTCGACTAAAACTCGGTCTTATTCATAATCAGCGGACAATTTCCGAGCGAATAGGGTGTCGAAACTTTGAAAAAAGCAAAAAAAATTTTTTGCAATTTTTTGCCCACCTTTTCGAAAACCTAAAAATCTCGAAATTTCAAATGGTCATAACTTGGCTTCCGTTTCATCGATTTTGGGTTTTGAAGAGCGTTTTCAAAACGCCTCGAGTAGACTTAGAGAATGCATTTTGGATCATTCCGATATCTCAATTATTGTAGCCGTGAGAGCAGGTTGAAAATTGGCGAAAAAAATGAGAAGGGGTATGTATGGAGAAATTCGCAAAAATCGATGGTCCGACTTTAAAAATCTGTGAAAAATCGAAAAATAATGATAGTACAATGATTCAAGCGCCATTTTAAAGGGTTTTCGATCACGAAAAGAATGAGCACAGAGTGGGGTTCCAACTCCATTCGGAAGCAACGTTACGGCGATTTTAGTTAAGCCTCTTCTTTTTCGCCGGAATGCAAAAAAATGTTGAATTCTTTAAATTTCATTTTAGGACGCCATATCGATGTATTTTGACTCGCTGATTACTAATTCAGGACCTGTTTCCTTGAGAAACTCGAAATTTCATTGAAAATCGTCCAAAAAGTGATTATTTTCGTTTTTCGCCTTTTTCTCATTGAAATATTGAGATTTCGACTAAAAGGGGTGTTATTCGTGATCACCGAAATTTCATTGAAAATCGTTCTGATATTTTGAGATTTCGACTAAAACTCGGTCTTATATATAATCAGCGGAAAATTTCCGATCGAATAGGGTATCGAAAGAATGAAAAAAGAAAAAAAAATTTTTTGTAATTTTTTGCCCTCCTGTTCGAAAACCTAAAAATCTCGAAATTTCAAATGGTCATAACCCAAAATCGATGAAACGGGAGCCAAGTTATTGGCTCCCGTTTCATCGATTTTGGGTTTTGACGAGCGTTTTCAAAACGTCTCGAGTAGACTTAGAGAATGCATTTTGGATCATTCCGATATCTCAATTATTGTAGCCGTGAGAGCAGGTTGAAAATCGGCGATAAAAATGAGAAGGGGTATGTATGGAGAAATTCGAAAAAATCGATAGTCCGACTTTAAAAATCTGTGAAAAATCGAAAAATAATGATAGCACAATGATTCAAGCGCCATTTTAAAGTGTTTTCGATCACGAAAAGAATGAGCACAGAGTGGGGTTCCAACTCCATCCGGAAGCAACGGTACGAAGAATTTAGTTAAGCCTCTTCTTTTTCGCCGGAATGCAAAAAAATGTTGAATTCTTTAAATTTCATTTTCGGACGCTATATCGATGTATTTTGACTCGCTGATTACTAATTCAGGACCTGTTTCCTTGAGAAACTCGAAATTTCATTGAAAATCGTCCAAAAAGTGATTATTTTCGTTTTTCGCCTTTTTCTCATTGAAATATTGGGATTTCGACTAAAAGGGGTGTTATTCGTGATCACCGAAATTTCATTGAAAATCGTTCTGACATTTTGAGATTTCGACTAAAACTCGGTCCTATTCGTAATCAGCTGAAAATTTCCGATCGAATAGGGTATCGAAACATTGAAAAAAGGAAAAAAAATTTTTTGTAATTTTTTGCCCACCTTTTCGAAAACCTAAAAATCTCGAAATTTCAAATGGTCATAACTTCGCTTCCGTTTCATCGATTTTGGGTTGTGACGACCGTTTTCAAAACGTCTCGAGGAGACTTAGAGAATGCATTTTGGATCATTCCGATATCTCAATTATTGTAGCCGTGAGAGCAGGTTGAAAATCGGCGATAAAAATGAGAAGGGGTATGTATGGAGAAATTCGCAAGAATCGATAGTCCGACTTTAAAAATCTTTGGAAAATCGAAAAATAATGATAGCACAATGATTCAAGAACCATTTTAAAGGGTTTTCGATCACGAAAAGAATGAGCACAGAGTGGGGTTCCAACTCCATCCGGAAGCAACGTTACGGCGATTTCAGTTAAGCCACTTCTTTTTCGCCGGAATGCAAAAAAATGTTGAATTCTTTAAATTTCATTTTAGGACGCTATATCGATGTATTTTGACTCGCTGATTACTAATTCAGTACCCGTTTCCTTGAGAAACGCGAAATTTCATTGAAAATCGTCCAAAAAGTGATTATTTTCGTTTTTCGCCTTTTTCTCATTGAAATATTGAGATTTCGACTAAAAGCGGTGTTATTCGTGATCACCGAAATTTCAGTGAAAATCGTTTTGGTATTTTGAGATTTCGACTAAAACTCGGTCTTATTCATAATCAGCGGACAATTTCCGAGCGAATAGGGTGTCGAAACTTTGAAAAAAGCAAAAAAAATTTTTTGCAATTTTTTGCCCACCTTTTCGAAAACCTAAAAATCTTGAAATTTCAAATGGTCATAACTTCGCTTCCGTTTCATCGATTTTGGGTTTTGACGACCGTTTTCAAAACGTCTCGAGTAGACTTAGAGAATGCATTTTGGATCATCCCGATATCTCAATTATTGTAGCCGTGAGAGCAGGTTGAAAATCGGCGATAAAAATGAGAAGGGGTAAGTATGGAGAAATTCGAAAAAATCGATGGTCCGACTTTAAAAATCTGTGAAAAATCGAAAAATAATGATAGCACAATGATTCAAGCGCCATTTTAAAGTGTTTTCGATCACGAAAAGAATGAGCACAGAGTGGGGTTCCAACTCCATCCGGAAGCAACGTTACGGCGATTTTAGTTAAGCCTCTTCTTTTTCGCCGAAATGCAAAAAAATGTTGAATTCTTTAAATTTCATTTTAGGACGCTATATCGATGTATTTTGACTCGCTGATTACTAATTCAGTACCTGTTTCCTTGAGAAACTCGAAATTTGATTGAAAATCGTCCAAAAAGTGATTATTTTCGTTTTTCGCCTTTTTCTCATTGAAGTATTGAGATTTCGACTAAAAGGGGTGTTATTCGTGATCACCGAAATTTCATTGAAAATCGTTCTGATATTTTGAGATTTCGACTAAAACTCGGTCCTATTCGTAATCAGCGGAAAATTTCCGATCGAATAGGGTATCGAAACATTAAAAAAAGAAAAAAAAATTTTTTGTAATTTTTTGCCCACCTTTTCGAAAACCTAAAAATCTCGAAATTGCAAATGGTCATAACTTCGCTTCCGTTTCATCGATTTTGGGTTTTGACGACCGTTTTCAAAACGTCTCGAGTAGACTTAGAGAATGCATTTTGGATCATTCCGATATCTCAATTATTGTAGCCGTGAGAGCAGGTTGAAAATCGGCGATAAAAATGAGAAGGGGTATGTATGGAGAAATTCGCAAAAATCGATGGTCCGACTTTAAAAATCTGTGAAAAATCGAAAAATAATGATAGCACAATCATTCAAGCGCCATTTTAAAGGGTTTTCGAACACGAATAGAATGAGTACAGAGTGGGGTTCCAACTCCATCCGGAAGCAACGTTACGGCGATTTCAGTTAAAGCTCTTCTTTTTCGCCGAAATGCAAAAAAATGTTGAATTCTTTATATTTCATTTTAGGACGCTATATCGATGTATTTTGACTCGCTGATTACTAATTCAGTACTTGTTTCCTTGAGAAACTCGAAATTTCATTGAAAATCGTCCAAAAAGTGATTATTTTCGTTTTTCGCCTTTTTCTCATTGAAATATTGAGATTTCGACCAAAAGGGGTGTTATTGGTGATCACCGAAATTTCATTGAAAATCGTTCTGATATTTTGAGATTTCGACTAAAACTCGGTCCTATTCGTAATCAGCTGAAAATTTCCGATCGAATAGGGTATCGAAACATTGAAAAAAGAAAAAAAAATTTTTTGTAATTTTTTGCCCTCCTTTTCGAAAACCTAAAAATCTCGAAATTTCAAATGGTCATAACTTGGCTCCCGTTTCATCGATATTGGGTTTTGACGAGCGTTTTCAAAACGTCTCGAGTAGACTTAGAGAATGCATTTTGGATCATCCCGATATCTCAATTATTGTAGCCGTGAGAGCAGGTTGAAAATCGGCGATAAAAATGAGAAGGGGTAAGTATGGAGAAATTCGAAAAAATCGATGGTCCGACTTTAAAAATCTGTGAAAAATCGAAAAATAATGATAGCACAATGATTCAAGCGCCATTTTAAAGTGTTTTCGATCACGAAAAGAATGAGCACAGACTGGGGTTCCAACTCCATCCGGAAGCAACGGTACGACGAATTTAGTTAAGCCTCTTCTTTTTCGCCGGAATGCAAAAAAATGTTGAATTCTTTAAATTTCATTTTAGGACGCTATATCGATGTATTTTGACTCGCTGATTACTAATTCAGTACCCGTTTCCTTGAGAAACGCGAAATTTCATTGAAAATCGTCCAAAAAGTGATTATTTTCGTTTTTCGCCTTTTTCTCATTGAAATATTGAGATTTCGACTAAAAGGGGTGTTATTCGTGATCACCGAAATTTCATTGAAAATCGTTCTGATATTTTGAGATTTCGACTAAAACTCGGTCCTATTCGTAATCAGCGGAAAATTTCCGATCGAATAGGGTATCGAAACATTAAAAAAAGAAAAAAAAATTTTTTGTAATTTTTTGCCCTCCTTTTCGAAAACCTAAAAATCTCGAAATTTCAAATGGTCATAACTTGGCTCCCGTTTCATCGATATTGGGTTTTGACGAGCGTTTTCAAAACGTCTCGAGTAGACTTAGAGAATGCATTTTGGATCATCCCGATATCTCAATTATTGTAGCCGTGAGAGCAGGTTGAAAATCGGCGATAAAAATGAGAAGGGGTATGTATGGAGAAATTCGCAAAAATCGATGGTCCGACTTTAAAAATCTGTGAAAAATCGAAAAATAATGATAGCACAATGATTCAAGCGCCATTTTAAAGTGTTTTCGATCACGAAAAGAATGAGCACAGAGTGGGGTTCCAACTCCATCCGGAAGCAACGGTACGACGAATTTAGTTAAGCCTCTTCTTTTTCGCCGGAATGCAAAAGAATGTTGAATTCTTTAAATTTCATTTTAGGACGCTATATCGATGTATTTTGACTCGCTGATTACTAATTCAGTACCTGTTTCCTTGAGAAACTCGAAATTTGATTGAAAATCGTCCAAAAAGTGATTATTTTCGTTTTTCGCCTTTTTCTCATTGAAATATTGAGATTTCGACTAAAAGGGGTGTTATTCGTGATCACCGAAATTTCATTGAAAATCCTTCTGATATTTTGAGATTTCGACTAAAACTCGGTCTTATTTGTAATCAGCGGAAAATTTCCGATCGAATAGGGTATCGAAAGAATGAAAAAAGCAAATAAAATTTTTTGCAATTTTTTGCCCACCTTTTCGAAAACCTAAAAATCTCGAAATTTCAAATGGTCATAACTTGGCTTCCGTTTCATCGATTTTGGGTTTTGAAGAGCGTTTTCAAAACGCCTCGAGTAGACTTAGAGAATGCATTTTGGATCATTCCGATATCTCAATTATTGTAGCCGTGAGAGCAGGTTGAAAATCGGCGATAAAAATGAGAAGGGGTATGTATGGAGAAATTCGAAAAAATCGATGGTCCGACTTTAAAAATCTGTGAAAAATCGAAAAATAATGATAGCACAATGATTCAAGCGCCATTTTAAAGTGTTTTCGATCACGAAAAGAATGAGCACAGAGTGGGGTTCCAACTCCATCCGGAAGCAACGGTACGACGAATTTAGTTAAGCCTCTTCTTTTTCGCCGGAATGCAAAAGAATGTTGAATTCTTTAAATTTCATTTTAGGACGCTATATCGATGTATTTTGACTCGCTGATTACTAATTCAGTACCTGTTTCCTTGAGAAACTCGAAATTTGATTGAAAATCGTCCAAAAAGTGATTATTTTCGTTTTTCGCCTTTTTCTCATTGAAATATTGAGATTTCGACTAAAAGGGGTGTTATTCGTGATCACCGAAATTTCATTGAAAATCGTTCTGATATTTTGAGATTTCGACTAAAACTCGGTCTTATTTGTAATCAGCGGAAAATTTCCGATCGAATAGGGTATCGAAAGAAAGAAAAAAGAAAAAAAAATTTTTTGTAATTTTTTGCACTCCTTTTCGAAAACCTAAAAATCTCGAAATTTCAAATGGTCATAACTTGGCTCCCGTTTCATCGATATTGGGTTTTGACGACCGTTTTCAAAACGTCTCGAGTAGACTTAGAGAATGCATTTTGGATCATTCCGATATCTCAATTATTGTAGCCGTGAGAGTAGGTTGAACATCGGCGATAAAAATGAGAAGGGGTATGTATGGAGAAATTCGCAAAAATCGATGGTCCGACTTTAAAAATCTGTGAAAAATCGAAAAATAATGATAGCACAATGATTCAAGCGCCATTTTGAAGGGTTTTCGATCACGAAAAGAATGAGCACAGAGTAGGGTTCCAACTCCATCCGGAAGCAACGGTACGACGAATTTAGTTAAGCCTCTTCTTTTTCGCCGGAATGCAAAAAAATGTTGAATTCTTTAAATTTCATTTTAGGACGCTATATCGATGTATTTTGACTCGCTGATTACTAATTCAGTACCCGTTTCCTTGAGAAACTCGAAATTTCATTGAAAATCGTCCAAAAAGTGATTATTTTCGTTTTTCGCCTTTTTCTCATTGAAATATTGAGATTTCGACTAAAAGCGGTGTTATTCGTGATCACCGAAATTTCAGTGAAAATCGTTTTGGTATTTTGAGATTTCGACTAAAACTCGGTCTTATTC
Organism: Oxytorus armatus; assembly: GCA_958009045.1. Classification (NCBI taxonomy): domain Eukaryota; kingdom Metazoa; phylum Arthropoda; class Insecta; order Hymenoptera; family Ichneumonidae; genus Oxytorus; species Oxytorus armatus. The sequence continues at coordinate 5,841,069 of OY253744.1, forward strand.
ATAATCAGCGGACAATTTCCGAGCGAATAGGGTGTCGAAACTTTGAAAAAAGCAAAAAAAAATTTTTGCAATTTTTTGCCCACCTTTTCGAAAACCTAAAAATCTCGAAATTTCAAATGGTCATAACTTCGCTTCCGTTTCATCGATATTGGGTTTTGACGAGCGTTTTCAAAACGTCTCGAGTAGACTTAGAGAATGCATTTTGGATCATCCCGATATCTCAATTATTGTAGCCGTGAGAGCAGGTTGAAAATCGGCGATAAAAATGAGAAGGGGTATGTATGGAGAAATTCGAAAAAATCGTTGGTCCGACTTTAAAAATCTGTGAAAAATCGAAAAATAATGATAGCACAATGATTCAAGCGCCATTTTAAAGTGTTTTCGATCACGAAAAGAATGAGCACAGAGTGGGGTTCCAACTCCATCCGGAAGCAACGGTACGACGAATTTAGTTAAGCCTCTTCTTTTTCGCCGGAATGCAAAAGAATGTTGAATTCTTTAAATTTCATTTTAGGACGCTATATCGATGTATTTTGACTCGCTGATTACTAATTCAGTACCTGTTTCCTTGAGAAACTCGAAATTTGATTGAAAATCGTCCAAAAAGTGATTATTTTCGTTTTTCGCCTTTTTCTCATTGAAATATTGAGATTTCGACTAAAAGGGGTGTTATTCGTGATCACCGAAATTTCATTGAAAATCGTTCTGATATTTTGAGATTTCGACTAAAACTCGGTCTTATTTGTAATCAGCGGAAAATTTCCGATCGAATAGGGTATCGAAAGAAAGAAAAAAGAAAAAAAAATTTTTTGTAATTTTTTGCACTCCTTTTCGAAAACCTAAAAATCTCGAAATTTCAAATGGTCATAACTTGGCTCCCGTTTCATCGATATTGGGTTTTGACGACCGTTTTCAAAACGTCTCGAGTAGACTTAGAGAATGCATTTTGGATCATTCCGATATCTCAATTATTGTAGCCGTGAGAGTAGGTTGAACATCGGCGATAAAAATGAGAAGGGGTATGTATGGAGAAATTCGCAAAAATCGATGGTCCGACTTTAAAAATCTGTGAAAAATCGAAAAATAATGATAGCACAATGATTCAAGCGCCATTTTGAAGGGTTTTCGATCACGAAAAGAATGAGCACAGAGTGGGGTTCCAACTCCATCCGGAAGCAACGTTACGGCGATTTTAGTTAAGCCTCTTCTTTTTCGCTGAAATGCAAAAAAATGTTGGATTCTTTAAATTTCATTTTAGGACGCTATATCGATGTATTTTCACTCGCTGATTACTAATTCAGTATCTGTTTTCTCGACAAACACGAAATTTGATTGAAAATCGTCCAAAAAGTGATTATTTTCGTTTTTCGCCTTTTTCTCATTGAAATATTGAGATTTCGACTAAAAGGGGTGTTATTCGTGATCACCGAAATTTCATTGAAAATCGTTCTGATATTTTGAGATTTCGACTAAAACTCGGTCCTATTCGTAATCAGCTGAAAATTTCCGATCGAATAGGGTATCGAAACATTGAAAAAAGAAAAAAAAATTTTTTGTAATTTTTTGCCCACCTTTTCGAAAACCTAAAAATCTCGAAATTTTAAATGGTCATAACTTCGCTTCCGTTTCATCGATATTGGGTTTTGACGAGCGTTTTCAAAACGTCTCGAGTAGACTTAGAGAATGCATTTTGGATCATTCCGATATCTCAATTATTGTAGCCGTGAGAGCAGGTTGAAAATCGGCGATAAAAATGAGAAGGGGTATGTATGGAGAAATTCGAAAAAATCGATGGTCCGACTTTAAAAATCTGTGAAAAATCGAAAAATAATGATAGCACAATGATTCAAGCGCCATTTTAAAGTGTTTTCGATCACGAAAAGAATGAGCACAGAGTGGGGTTCCAACTCCATCCGGAAGCAACGGTACGACGAATTTAGTTAAGCCTCTTCTTTTTCGCCGGAATGCAAAAGAATGTTGAATTCTTTAAATTTCATTTTAGGACGCTATATCGATGTATTTTGACTCGCTGATTACTAATTCAGTACCTGTTTCCTTGAGAAACTCGAAATTTGATTGAAAATCGTCCAAAAAGTGATTATTTTCGTTTTTCGCCTTTTTCTCATTGAAATATTGAGATTTCGACTAAAAGGGGTGTTATTCGTGATCACCGAAATTTCATTGAAAATCGTTCTGATATTTTGAGATTTCGACTAAAACTCGGTCTTATTTGTAATCAGCGGAAAATTTCCGATCGAATAGGGTATCGAAAGAAAGAAAAAAGAAAAAAAAATTTTTTGTAATTTTTTGCACTCCTTTTCGAAAACCTAAAAATCTCGAAATTTCAAATGGTCATAACTTGGCTCCCGTTTCATCGATATTGGGTTTTGACGACCGTTTTCAAAACGTCTCGAGTAGACTTAGAGAATGCATTTTGGATCATTCCGATATCTCAATTATTGTAGCCGTGAGAGTAGGTTGAACATCGGCGATAAAAATGAGAAGGGGTATGTATGGAGAAATTCGCAAAAATCGATGGTCCGACTTTAAAAATCTGTGAAAAATCGAAAAATAATGATAGCACAATGATTCAAGCGCCATTTTGAAGGGTTTTCGATCACGAAAAGAATGAGCACAGAGTGGGGTTCCAACTCCATCCGGAAGCAACGTTACGGCGATTTTAGTTAAGCCTCTTCTTTTTCGCTGAAATGCAAAAAAATGTTGGATTCTTTAAATTTCATTTTAGGACGCTATATCGATGTATTTTCACTCGCTGATTACTAATTCAGTATCTGTTTTCTCGACAAACACGAAATTTGATTGAAAATCGTCCAAAAAGTGATTATTTTCGTTTTTCGCCTTTTTCTCATTGAAATATTGAGATTTCGACTAAAAGGGGTGTTATTCGTGATCACCGAAATTTCATTGAAAATCGTTCTGATATTTTGAGATTTCGACTAAAACTCGGTCCTATTCGTAATCAGCTGAAAATTTCCGATCGAATAGGGTATCGAAACATTGAAAAAAGAAAAAAAAATTTTTTGTAATTTTTTGCCCACCTTTTCGAAAACCTAAAAATCTCGAAATTTTAAATGGTCATAACTTCGCTTCCGTTTCATCGATATTGGGTTTTGACGAGCGTTTTCAAAACGTCTCGAGTAGACTTAGAGAATGCATTTTGGATCATCCCGATATCTCAATTATTGTAGCCGTGAGAGCAGGTTGAAAATCGGCGATAAAAATGAGAAGGGGTATGTATGGAGAAATTCGAAAAAATCGATGGTCCGACTTTAAAAATCTGTGAAAAATCGAAAAATAATGATAGCACAATGATTCAAGCGCCATTTTAAAGTGTTTTCGATCACGAAAAGAATGAGCACAGACTGGGGTTCCAACTCCATCCGGAAGCAACGGTACGACGAATTTAGTTAAGCCTCTTCTTTTTCGCCGGAATGCAAAAAAATGTTGAATTCTTTAAATTTCATTTTAGGACGCTATATCGATGTATTTTGACTCGCTGATTACTAATTCAGTACCCGTTTCCTTGAGAAACTCGAAATTTCATTGAAAATCGTCCAAAAAGTGATTATTTTCGTTTTTCGCCTTTTTCTCATTGAAATATTGAGATTTCGACTAAAAGCGGTGTTATTCGTGATCACCGAAATTTCAGTGAAAATCGTTTTGGTATTTTGAGATTTCGACTAAAACTCGGTCTTATTCATAATCAGCGGACAATTTCCGAGCGAATAGGGTGTCGAAACTTTGAAAAAAGCAAATAAAATTTTTTGCAATTTTTTGCCCACCTTTTCGAAAACCTAAAAATCTCGAAATTTCAAATGGTCATAACTTGGCTTCCGTTTCATCGATTTTGGGTTTTGAAGAGCGTTTTCAAAACGCCTCGAGTAGACTTAGAGAATGCATTTTGGATCATTCCGATATCTCAATTATTGTAGCCGTGAGAGCAGGTTGAAAATCGGCGATAAAAATGAGAAGGGGTATGTATGGAGAAATTCGAAAAAATCGATGGTCCGACTTTAAAAATCTGTGAAAAATCGAAAAATAATGATAGCACAATGATTCAAGCGCCATTTTAAAGTGTTTTCGATCACGAAAAGAATGAGCACAGAGTGGGGTTCCAACTCCATCCGGAAGCAACGGTACGACGAATTTAGTTAAGCCTCTTCTTTTTCGCCGGAATGCAAAAGAATGTTGAATTCTTTAAATTTCATTTTAGGACGCTATATCGATGTATTTTGACTCGCTGATTACTAATTCAGTACCTGTTTTCTCGACAAACACGAAATTTGATTGAAAATCGTCCAAAAAGTGATTATTTTCGTTTTTCACCTTTTTCTCATTGAAATATTGAGATTTCGACTAAAAGGGGTGTTATTCGCGATCACCGAAATTTCATTGAAAATCGTTGTGATATTTTGAGATTTCGACTAAAACTCGGTCCTATTCGTAATCAGCGGAAAATTTCCGATCGAATAGGGTATCGAAACATTGAAAAAAGAAAAAAAAATTTTTTGTAATTTTTTGCCCACCTTTTCGAAAACCTAAAAATCTCGAAATTTCAAATGGTCATAATTTGGCTCCCGTTTCATCGATATTGGGTTTTGACGAGCGTTTTCAAAACGTCTCGAGTAGACTTAGAGAATGCATTTTGGATCATCCCGATATCTCAATTATTGTAGCCGTGAGAGCAGGTTGAAAATCGGCGATAAAAATGAGAAGGGGTATGTTGGAGAAATTTGCAAAAATCGATGGTCCGACTTTAAAAATCTGTGAAAAATCGAAAAATAATGATAGCACAATGATTCAACCGCCATTTTAAAGGGTTTTCGATCACGAAAAGAATGAGCACAGAGTGGGGTTCCAACTCCATCCGGAAGCAACGTTACGACGAATTTAGTTAAGCCTCTTCTTTTTCGCCGGAATGCAAAAGAATGTTGAATTCTTTAAATTTCATTTTAGGACGCTATATCGATGTATTTTGACTCGCTGATTACTAATTCAGTACCTGTTTCCTTGAGAAACTCGAAATTTGATTGAAAATCGTCCAAAAAGTGATTATTTTCGTTTTTCGCCTTTTTCTCATTGAAATATTGAGATTTCGACTAAAAGGGGTGTTATTCGTGATCACCGAAATTTCATTGAAAATCGTTCTGATATTTTGAGATTTCGACTAAAACTCGGTCTTATTTGTAATCAGCGGAAAATTTCCGATCGAATAGGGTATCGAAAGAAAGAAAAAAGAAAAAAAAATTTTTTGTAATTTTTTGCACTCCTTTTCGAAAACCTAAAAATCTCGAAATTTCAAATGGTCATAACTTGGCTCCCGTTTCATCGATATTGGGTTTTGACGAGCGTTTTCAAAACGTCTCGAGTAGACTTAGAGAATGCATTTTGGATAATCCCGATATCTCAATTATTGTAGCCGTGAGAGCAGGTTAAAAATCGGCGATGAAAATGAGAAGGGGTATGTATGGAGAAATTCGCAAGAATCGATAGTCCGACTTTAAAAATCTTTGGAAAATCGAAAAATAATAATAGCACAATGATTCAAGCGCCATTTCAAAGGGTTTTCGATCACGAAAAGAATGAGCACAGAGTGGGGTTCCAACTCCATCCGGAAGCAACGTTACGGCGATTTTAGTTAAGCCACTTCTTTTTCGCCGAAATGCAAAAAAATGTTGAATTCTTTATATTTCATTTTAGGACGCTATATCGATGTATTTTCACTCGCTGATTACTAATTCAGTATCTGTTTTCTCGACAAACACGAAATTTGATTGAAAATCGTCCAAAAAGTGATTATTTTCGTTTTTCGCCTTTTTCTCATTGAAATATTGAGATTTCGACTAAAAGGGGTGTTATTCGTGATCACCGAAATTTCATTGAAAATCGTTCTGATATTTTGAGATTTCGACTAAAACTCGGTCCTATTCGTAATCAGCTGAAAATTTCCGATCGAATAGGGTATCGAAACATTGAAAAAAGAAAAAAAAATTTTTTGTAATTTTTTGCCCACCTTTTCGAAAACCTAAAAATCTCGAAATTTTAAATGGTCATAACTTCGCTTCCGTTTCATCGATATTGGGTTTTGACGAGCGTTTTCAAAACGTCTCGAGTAGACTTAGAGAATGCATTTTGGATCATCCCGATATCTCAATTATTGTAGCCGTGAGAGCAGGTTGAAAATCGGCGATAAAAATGAGAAGGGGTATGTATGGAGAAATTCGAAAAAATCGATGGTCCGACTTTAAAAATCTGTGAAAAATCGAAAAATAATGATAGCACAATGATTCAAGCGCCATTTTAAAGTGTTTTCGATCACGAAAAGAATGAGCACAGACTGGGGTTCCAACTCCATCCGGAAGCAACGGTACGACGAATTTAGTTAAGCCTCTTCTTTTTCGCCGGAATGCAAAAAAATGTTGAATTCTTTAAATTTCATTTTAGGACGCTATATCGATGTATTTTGACTCGCTGATTACTAATTCAGTACCCGTTTCCTTGAGAAACTCGAAATTTCATTGAAAATCGTCCAAAAAGTGATTATTTTCGTTTTTCGCCTTTTTCTCATTGAAATATTGAGATTTCGACTAAAAGCGGTGTTATTCGTGATCACCGAAATTTCAGTGAAAATCGTTTTGGTATTTTGAGATTTCGACTAAAACTCGGTCTTATTCATAATCAGCGGACAATTTCCGAGCGAATAGGGTGTCGAAACTTTGAAAAAAGCAAATAAAATTTTTTGCAATTTTTTGCCCACCTTTTCGAAAACCTAAAAATCTCGAAATTTCAAATGGTCATAACTTGGCTTCCGTTTCATCGATTTTGGGTTTTGAAGAGCGTTTTCAAAACGCCTCGAGTAGACTTAGAGAATGCATTTTGGATCATTCCGATATCTCAATTATTGTAGCCGTGAGAGCAGGTTGAAAATCGGCGATAAAAATGAGAAGGGGTATGTATGGAGAAATTCGAAAAAATCGATGGTCCGACTTTAAAAATCTGTGAAAAATCGAAAAATAATGATAGCACAATGATTCAAGCGCCATTTTAAAGTGTTTTCGATCACGAAAAGAATGAGCACAGAGTGGGGTTCCAACTCCATCCGGAAGCAACGGTACGACGAATTTAGTTAAGCCTCTTCTTTTTCGCCGGAATGCAAAAGAATGTTGAATTCTTTAAATTTCATTTTAGGACGCTATATCGATGTATTTTGACTCGCTGATTACTAATTCAGTACCTGTTTCCTTGAGAAACTCGAAATTTGATTGAAAATCGTCCAAAAAGTGATTATTTTCGTTTTTCGCCTTTTTCTCATTGAAATATTGAGATTTCGACTAAAAGGGGTGTTATTCGTGATCACCGAAATTTCATTGAAAATCGTTCTGATATTTTGAGATTTCGACTAAAACTCGGTCTTATTTGTAATCAGCGGACAATTTCCGAGCGAATAGGGTGTCGAAACTTTGAAAAAAGCAAAAAAAATTGTTTGCAATTTTTTGCCCACCTTTTCGAAAACCTAAAAATCTCGAAATTTCAAATGGTCATAACTTCGCTTCCGTTTCATCGATTTTGGGTTTTGACGACCGTTTTCAAAACGTCTCGAGTAGACTTAGAGAATGCATTTTGGATCATTCCGATATCTCAATTATTGTAGCCGTGAGAGCAGGTTGAAAATCGGCGATAAAAATGAGAAGGGGTATGTATGGAGAAATTCGCAAAAATCGATGGTCCGACTTTAAAAATCTGTGAAAAATCGAAAAATAATGATAGCACAATCATTCAAGCGCCATTTTAAAGGGTTTTCGAACACGAATAGAATGAGTACAGAGTGGGGTTCCAACTCCATCCGGAAGCAACGTTACGGCGATTTTAGTTAAAGCTCTTCTTTTTCGCCGAAATGCAAAAAAATGTTGAATTCTTTATATTTCATTTTAGGACGCTATATCGATGTATATTGACTCGCTGATTACTAATTCAGTACTTGTTTCCTTGAGAAACTCGAAATTTCATTGAAAATCGTCCAAAAAGTGATTATTTTCGTTTTTCGCCTTTTTCTCATTGAAATATTGAGATTTCGACTAAAAGGGGTGTTATTCGTGATCACCGAAATTTCATTGAAAATCGTTCTGATATTTTGAGATTTCGACTAAAACTCGGTCCTATTCGTAATCAGCTGAAAATTTCCGATCGAATAGGGTATCGAAACATTGAAAAAAGAAAAAAAAATTTTTTGTAATTTTTTGCCCACCTTTTCGAAAACCTAAAAATCTCGAAATTTCAAATGGTCATAACTTCGCTTCCGTTTCATCGATATTGGGTTTTGACGAGCGTTTTAAAAACGTCTCGAGTAGACTTAGAGAATGCATTTTGGATCATCCCGATATCTCAATTATTGTAGCCGTGAGAGCAGGTTGAAAATCGGCGATAAAAATGAGAAGCGGTATGTTGGAGAAATTTGCAAAAATCGATGGTCCGACTTTAAAAATCTGTGAAAAATCGAAAAATAATGATAGCACAATGATTCAAGCGGCATTTTAAAGGGTTTTCGATCACGAAAAGAATGAGCACAGAGTGGGGTTCCAACTCCATCCGGAAGCAACGGTACGAAGAATTTAGTTAAGCCTCTTCTTTTTCGCCGGAATGCAAAAAATGTTGAATTCTTTAAATTTCATTTTAGGACGCTATATCGATGTATTTTCACTCGCTGATTACTAATTCAGGACCTGTTTCCTTGAGAAACTCGAAATTTCATTGAAAATCGTCCAAAAAGTGATTATTTTCGTTTTTCACCTTTTTCTCATTGAAATATTGAGATTTCGACTAAAAGCGGTGTTATTCGTGATCACCGAAATTTCATTGAAAATCGTTCTGATATTTTGAGATTTCGAATAAAACTCGGTCTTATTTGTAATCAGCGGAAAATTTCCGATCGAATAGGGTATCGAAAGAATGAAAAAAGAAAAAAAAATTTTTTTTAATTTTTTGCCCTCCTTTTCGAAAACCTAAAAATCTCGAAATTTCAAATGGTCATAACTTGGCTCCCGTTTCATCGATATTGGGTTTTGACGAGCGTTTTCAAAACGTCTCGAGTAGACTTAGAGAATGCATTTTGGATCATCCCGATATCTCAATTATTGTAGCCGTGAGAGCAGGTTGAAAATCGGCGATAAAAATGAGAAGGGGTATGTTGGAGAAATTTGCAAAAATCGATGGTCCGACTTTAAAAATCTGTGAAAAATCGAAAAATAATGATAGCACAATGATTCAACCGCCATTTTAAAGGGTTTTCGATCACGAAAAGAATGAGCACAGAGTGGGGTTCCAACTCCATCCGGAAGCAACGTTACGGCGATTTTAGTTGAGCCACTTCTTTTTCGCCGAAATGCAAAAGAATGTTGAATTCTTTAAATTTCATTTCAGGACGCTATATCGATGTATTTTCACTCGCTGATTACTAATTCAGAACCTGTTTCCTTGAGAAACTCGGAATTTCATTGAAAATCGTCCAAAAAGTGATTATTTTCGTTTTTCACCTTTTTCTCATTGAAATATTGAGATTTCGACTAAAAGGGGTGTTATTCGCGATCACCGAAATTTCATTGAAAATCGTTCTGATATTTTGAGATTTCGACTAAAACTCGGTCCTATTCGTAATCAGCGGAAAATTTCCGATCGAATAGGGTATCGAAACATTGAAAAAAGAAAAAAAAATTTTTTGTAATTTTTTGCCCACCTTTTCGAAAACCTAAAAATCTCGAAATTTCAAATGGTCATAACTTGGCTCCCGTTTCATCGATATTGGGTTTTGACGAGCGTTTTCAAAACGTCTCGAGTAGACTTAGAGAATGCATTTTGGATAATCCCGATATCTCAATTATTGTAGCCGTGAGAGCAGGTTAAAAATCGGCGATGAAAATGAGAAGGGGTATGTATGGAGAAATTCGCAAGAATCGATAGTCCGACTTTAAAAATCTTTGGAAAATCGAAAAATAATAATAGCACAATGATTCAAGCGCCATTTCAAAGGGTTTTCGATCACGAAAAGAATGAGCACAGAGTGGGGTTCCAACTCCATCCGGAAGCAACGTTACGGCGATTTTAGTTAAGCCACTTCTTTTTCGCCGAAATGCAAAAAAATGTTGAATTCTTTATATTTCATTTTAGGACGCTATATCGATGTATATTGACTCGCTGATTACTAATTCAGTACTTGTTTCCTTGAGAAACTCGAAATTTCATTGAAAATCGTCCAAAAAGTGATTATTTTCGTTTTTCGCCTTTTTCTCATTGAAATATTGAGATTTCGACTAAAAGGGGTGTTATTCGTGATCACCGAAATTTCATTGAAAATCGTTCTGATATTTTGAGATTTCGACTAAAACTCGGTCCTATTCGTAATCAGCTGAAAATTTCCGATCGAATAGGGTATCGAAACATTGAAAAAAGAAAAAAAAATTTTTTGTAATTTTTTGCCCACCTTTTCGAAAACCTAAAAATCTCGAAATTTCAAATGGTCATAACTTCGCTTCCGTTTCATCGATATTGGGTTTTGACGAGCGTTTTAAAAACGTCTCGAGTAGACTTAGAGAATGCATTTTGGATCATCCCGATATCTCAATTATTGTAGCCGTGAGAGCAGGTTGAAAATCGGCGATAAAAATGAGAAGCGGTATGTTGGAGAAATTTGCAAAAATCGATGGTCCGACTTTAAAAATCTGTGAAAAATCGAAAAATAATGATAGCACAATGATTCAAGCGGCATTTTAAAGGGTTTTCGATCACGAAAAGAATGAGCACAGAGTGGGGTTCCAACTCCATCCGGAAGCAACGTTACGGCGATTTTAGTTAAGCCACTTCTTTTTCGCTGAAATGCAAAAAAATGTTGAATTCTTTAAATTTCATTTTAGGACGCTATATCGATGTATTTTCACTCGCTGATTACTAATTCAGTACCTGTTTTCTCGACAAACACGAAATTTCATTGAAAATCGTCCAAAAAGTGATTATTTTCGTTTTTCGCCTTTTTCTCATTGAAATATTGAGATTTCGACTAAAAGGGGTGTTATTCGTGATCACCGAAATTTCATTGAAAATCGTTGTGATATTTTGAGATTTCGACTAAAACTCGGTCCTATTCGTAATCAGCGGAAAATTTCCGATCGAATAGGGTATCGAAACAAAAAAAAAAAAAAAAAAAGTTTTTTTGTAATTTTTTGCCCACCTTTTCGAAAACCTAAAAATCTCGAAATTTCAAATGGTCATAACTTCGCTTCCGTTTCATCGATATTGGGTTTTGACGAGCGTTTTCAAAACGTCTCGAGTAGACTTAGAGAATGCATTTTGGATAATCCCGATATCTCAATTATTGTAGCCGTGAGAGCAGGTTAAAAATCGGCGATGAAAATGAGAAGGGGTATGTATGGAGAAATTCGCAAGAATCGATAGTCCGACTTTAAAAATCTTTGGAAAATCGAAAAATAATAATAGCACAATGATTCAAGCGCCATTTTAAAGGGTTTTCGATCACGAAAAGAATGAGCACAGAGTGGGGTTCCAACTCCATCCGGAAGCAACGTTACGGCGATTGTAGTTAAGCCTCTTCTTTTTCGCCGAAATGCAAAAAAATGTTGAATTCTTTATATTTCATTTTAGGACGCTATATCGATGTATTTTGACTCGCTGATTACTAATTCAGTACCCGTTTCCTTGAGAAACTCGAAATTTCATTGAAAATCGTCCAAAAAGTGATTATTTTCGTTTTTCGCCTTTTTCTCATTGAAATATTGAGATTTCGACTAAAAGGGGTGTTATTCGCGATCACCGAAATTTCATTGAAAATCGTTCTGATATTTTGAGATTTCGACTAAAACTCGGTCCTATTCGTAATCAGCGGAAAATTTCCGATCGAATAGGGTATCGAAACATTGAAAAAAGAAAAAAAAATTTTTTGTAATTTTTTGCCCACCTTTTCGAAAACCTAAAAATCTCGAAATTTCAAATGGTCATAACTTGGCTCCCGTTTCATCGATATTGGGTTTTGACGAGCGTTTTCAAAACTTCTCGAGTAGACTTAGAGAATGCATTTTGGATCATCCCGATATCGCAATTATTGTAGCCGTGAGAGCAGGTTGAAAATCGGCGATAAAAATGTGAAGGGGTATGTATGGAGAAATTCGAAAAAATCGATGGTCCGACTTTAAAAATCTGTGAAAAATCGAAAAATAATGATAGCACAATGATTCAAGTGCCATTTTAAAGGGTTTTCGATCACGAAAAGAATGAGCACAGAGTGGGGTTCCAACTCCATCCGGAAGCAACGTTACGGCGATTTTAGTTAAGCCTCTTCTTTTTCGCCGAAATGCAAAAAAATGTTGAATTGTTTATATTTCATTTTAGGACGCTATATCGATGTATATTGACTCGCTGATTACTAATTCAGTACTTGTTTCCTTGAGAAACTCGAAATTTCATTGAAAATCGTCCAAAAAGTGATTATTTTCGTTTTTCGCCTTTTTCTCATTGAAATATTGAGATTTCGACTAAAAGCGGTGTTATTCGTGATCACCGAAATTTCATTGAAAATCGTTCTGATATTTTGAGATTTCGACTAAAACTCGGTCCTATTCGTAATCAGCGGAAAATTTCCGATCGAATAGGGTATCGAAACATTGAAAAAAGAAAAAAAAATTTTTTGTAATTTTTTGCCCACCTTTTCGAAAACCTAAAAATCTCGAAATTTCAAATGGTCATCACTTCGCTTCCGTTTCATCGATTTTGGGTTTTGACGAGCGTTTTCAAAACTTCTCGAGTAGACTTAGAGAATGCATTTTGGATCATCCCGATATCTCAATTATCGTAGCCGTGAGAGCAGGTTGAAAATCGGCGAAAAAAAATGAGAAGGGGTATGTTGGAGAAATTTGCAAAAATCGATGGTCCGACTTTAAAAATCTGTGAAAAATCGAAAAATAATAATAGCACAATGATTCAAGCGCCATTTTAAAGGGTTTTCGATCACGAAAAGAATGAGCACAGAGTGGGGTTCCAACTCCATCCGGAAGCAACGTTACGGCGATTTTAGTTAAGCCACTTCTTTTTCGCCGAAATGCAAAAAAATGTTGAATTCTTTATATTTCATTTTAGGACGCTATATCGATGTATTTTGACTCGCTGATTACTAATTCAGTACCCGTTTCCTTGAGAAACTCGAGATTTCATTGAAAGTCGTCCAAAAAGTGATTATTTTCGTTTTTCGCCTTTTTCTCATTGAAATATTGAGATTTCGACTAAAAGGGGTGTTATTCGTGATCACCGAAATTTCATTGAAAATCGTTCTGATATTTTGAGATTTCGACTAAAACTCGGTCCTATTCGTAATCAGCTGAAAATTTCCGATCGAATAGGGTATCGAAACATTGAAAAAAGAAAAAAAAATTTTTTGTAATTTTTTGCCCACCTTTTCGAAAACCTAAAAATCTCGAAATTTCAAATGGTCATAACTTCGCTTCCGTTTCATCGATTTTGGGTTTTGAGGACCGTTTTCAAAACGTCTCGAGTAGACTCAGAGAATGCATTTTGGATCATCCCGATATCTCAATTATTGTAGCCGTGAGAGCAGGTTGAAAATCGGCGATAAAAATGAGAAGGGGTATGTTGGAGAAATTTGCAAAAATCGATGGTCCGACTTTAAAAATCTGTGAAAAATCGAAAAATAATGATAGCACAATGATTCAAGCGCCATTTTAAAGGGTTTTCGATCACGAAAAGAATGAGCACAGAGTGGGGTTCCAACTCCATCCGGAAGCAACGTTACGGCGATTTTAGTTGAGCCACTTCTTTTTCGCCGAAACGCAAAAGAATGTTGAATTCTTTAAATTTCATTTTAGGACGCTATATCGATGTATTTTCACTCGCTGATTACTAATTCAGGACCTGTTTCCTTGAGAAACTCGGAATTTCATTGAAAATCGTCCAAAAAGTGATTATTTTCGTTTTTCACCTTTTTCTCATTGAAATATTGAGATTTCGACTAAAAGGGGTGTTATTCGCGATCACCGAAATTTCATTGAAAATCGTTCTGAGATTTTGAGATTTCGACTAAAACTCGGTCCTATTCGTAATCAGCGGAAAATTTCCGATCGAATAGGGTATCGAAACATTGAAAAAAGAAAAAAAAATTTTTTGTAATTTTTTGCCCACCTTTTCGAAAACCTAAAAATCTCGAAATTTCAAATGGTCATAACTTGGCTCCCGTTTCATCGATATTGGGTTTTGACGAGCGTTTTCAAAACGTCTCGAGTAGACTTAGAGAATGCATTTTGGATCATCCCGATATCTCAATTATTGTAGCCGTGAGAGCAGGTTGAAAATCGGCGATAAAAATGAGAAGGGGTATGTTGGAGAAATTTGCAAAAATCGATGGTCCGACTTTAAAAATCTGTGAAAAATCGAAAAATAATGATAGCACAATGATTCAAGCGCCATTTTAAAGGGTTTTCGATCACGAAAAGAATGAGCACAGAGTGGGGTTCCAACTCCATCCGGAAGCAACGTTACGGCGATTTTAGTTAAGCCACTTCTTTTTCGCCGAAATGCAAAAAAATGTTGAATTCTTTAAATTTCATTTTAGGACGCTATATCGATGTATTTTGACTCGCTGATTACTAATTCAGTACCTGTATTCTCGAGAAATTCGAAATTTCATTGAAAATCGTCCAAAAAGTGATTATTTTCGTTTTTCGCCTTTTTCTCATTGAAATATTGAGATTTCGACTAAAAGGGGTGTTATTCGTGATCACCGAAATTTCATTGAAAATCGTTGTGATATTTTGAGATTTCGACTAAAACTCGGTCTTATTTGTAATCAGCGGAAAATTTCCGATCGAATAGGGTATCGAAAGAATGAAAAAAGAAAAAAAAATTTTTTGTAATTTTTTGCCCACCTTTTCGAAAACCTAAAAATCTCGAAATTTCAAATGGTCATAACTTCGCTTCCGTTTCATCGATTTTGGGTTTTGAGGACCGTTTTCAAAACGTCTCGAGTAGACTTAGAGAATGCATTTTGGATCATCCCGATATCTCAATTATTGTAGCCGTGAGAGCAGGTTGAAAATCGGCGATAAAAATGAGAAGGGGTATGTTGGAGAAATTTGCAAAAATCGATGGTCCGACTTTAAAAATCTGTGAAAAATCGAAAAATAATGATAGCACAATGATTCAAGCGCCATTTTAAAGGGTTTTCGATCACGAAAAGAATGAGCACAGAGTGGGGTTCCAACTCCATCCGGAAGCAACGTTACGGCGATTTTAGTTGAGCCACTTCTTTTTCGCCGAAATGCAAAAGAATGTTGAATTCTTTAAATTTCATTTTAGGACGCTATATCGATGTATTTTCACTCGCTGATTACTAATTCAGGACCTGTTTCCTTGAGAAACTCGGAATTTCATTGAAAATCGTCCAAAAAGTGATTATTTTCGTTTTTCACCTTTTTCTCATTGAAATATTGAGATTTCGACTAAAAGGGGTGTTATTCGCGATCACCGAAATTTCATTGAAAATCGTTCTGATATTTTGATATTTCGACTAAAACTCGGTCCTATTCGTAATCAGCGGAAAATTTCCGATCGAATAGGGTATCGAAACATTGAAAAAAGAAAAAAAAATTTTTTGTAATTTTTTGCCCACCTTTTCGAAAACCTAAAAATCTCGAAATTTCAAATGGTCATAACTTCGCTTCCGTTTCATCGATATTGGGTTTTGACGAGCGTTTTCAAAACGTCTCGAGTAGACTTAGAGAATGCATTTTGGATCATCCCGATATCTCAATTATTGTAGCCGTGAGAGCAGGTTGAAAATCGGCGATAAAAATGAGAAGCGGTATGTTGGAGAAATTTGCAAAAATCGATGGTCCGACTTTAAAAATCTGTGAAAAATCGAAAAATAATGATAGCACAATGATTCAAGCGGCATTTTAAAGGGTTTTCGATCACGAAAAGAATGAGCACAGAGTGGGGTTCCAACTCCATCCGGAAGCAACGGTACGAAGAATTTAGTTAAGTCTCTTCTTTTTCGCCGGAATGCAAAAAAATGTTGAATTCTTTAAATTTCATTTTAGGACGCTATATCGATGTATTTTCACTCGCTGATTACTAATTCAGGACCTGTTTCCTTGAGAAACTCGAAATTTCATTGAAAATCGTCCAAAAAGTGATTATTTTCGTTTTTCACCTTTTTCTCATTGAAATATTGAGATTTCGACTAAAAGCGGTGTTATTCGTGATCACCGAAATTTCATTGAAAATCGTTCTGATATTTTGAGATTTCGAATAAAACTCGGTCTTATTCGTAATCAGCGGAAAATTTCCGATCGAATAGGGTATCGAAACATTGAAAAAAGAAAAAAAAATTTTTTGTAATTTTTTGCCCACCTTTTCGAAAACCTAAAAATCTCGAAATTTCAAATGGTCATAACTTCGCTTCCGTTTCATCGATATTGGGTTTTGACGAGCGTTTTCAAAACGTCTCGAGTAGACTTAGAGAATGCATTTTGGATCATCCCGATATCTCAATTATTGTAGCCGTGAGAGCAGGTTGAAAATCGGCGATAAAAATGAGAAGCGGTATGTTGGAGAAATTTGCAAAAATCGATGGTCCGACTTTAAAAATCTGTGAAAAATCGAAAAATAATGATAGCACAATGATTCAAGCGGCATTTTAAAGGGTTTTCGATCACGAAAAGAATGAGCACAGAGTGGGGTTCCAACTCCATCCGGAAGCAACGGTACGAAGAATTTAGTTAAGCCTCTTCTTTTTCGCCGGAATGCAAAAAAATGTTGAATTCTTTAAATTTCATTTTAGGACGCTATATCGATGTATTTTCACTCGCTGATTACTAATTCAGGACCTGTTTCCTTGAGAAACTCGAAATTTCATTGAAAATCGTCCAAAAAGTGATTATTTTCGTTTTTCACCTTTTTCTCATTGAAATATTGAGATTTCGACTAAAAGCGGTGTTATTCGTGATCACCGAAATTTCATTGAAAATCGTTCTGATATTTTGAGATTTCGAATAAAACTCGGTCTTATTTGTAATCAGCGGAAAATTTCCGATCGAATAGGGTATCGAAAGAATGAAAAAAGAAAAAAAAAATTTTTTTAATTTTTTGCCCTCCTTTTCGAAAACCAAAAAATCTCGAAATTTCAAATGGTCATAACTTGGCTCCCGTTTCATCGATATTGGGTTTTGACGAGCGTTTTCAAAAGGTCTCGAGTAGACTTAGAGAATGCATTTTGGATCATCCCGATATCTCAATTATTGTAGCCGTGAGAGCAGGTTGAAAATCGGCGATAAAAATGAGAAGGGGTATGTATGGAGAAATTCGCAAGAATCGATAGTCCGACTTTAAAAATCTTTGGAAAATCGAAAAATAATGATAGCACAATGATTCAAGCGCGATTTTAAAGTGTTTTCGATCACGAAAAGAATGAGTACAGAGTGGGGTTCCAACTCCATCCGGAAGCAACGTTACGGCGATTTTAGTTAAGCCACTTCTTTTTCGCTGAAATGCAAAAAAATGTTGAATTCTTTAAATTTCATTTTAGGACGCTATATCGATGTATTTTCACTCGCTGATTACTAATTCAGTACCTGTTTTCTCGACAAACACGAAATTTCATTGAAAATCGTCCAAAAAGTGATTATTTTCGTTTTTCGCCTTTTTCTCATTGAAATATTGAGATTTCGACTAAAAGGGGTGTTATTCGCGATCACCGAAATTTCATTGAAAATCGTTCTGATATTTTGAGATTTCGACTAAAACTCGGTCCTATTCGTAGTCAGCGGAAAATTTCCGATCGAATAGGGTATCGAAACATTGAAAAAAGAAAAAAAAATTTTTTGTAATTTTTTGCCCACCTTTTCGAAAACCTAAAAATCTCGAAATTTCAAATGGTCATAACTTGGCTCCCGTTTCATCGATTTTGGGTTTTGAGGACCGTTTTCAAAACGTCTCGAGTAGACTTAGAGAATGCATTTTGGATCATTCCGATATCTCAATTATTGTAGCCGTGAGAGTAGGTTGAACATCGGCGATAAAAATGAGAAGGGGTATGTATGGAGAAATTCGCAAAAATCGATGGTCCGACTTTAAAAATCTGTGAAAAATCGAAAAATAATGATAGCACAATGATTCAAGCGCCATTTTGAAGGGTTTTCGATCACGAAAAGAATGAGCACAGAGTGGGGTTCCAACTCCATCCGGAAGCAACGTTACGGCGATTTTAGTTAAGCCTCTTCTTTTTCGCTGAAATGCAAAAAAATGTTGGATTCTTTAAATTTCATTTTAGGACGCTATATCGATGTATTTTCACTCGCTGATTACTAATTCAGTATCTGTTTTCTCGACAAACACGAAATTTGATTGAAAATCGTCCAAAAAGTGATTATTTTCGTTTTTCGCCTTTTTCTCATTGAAATATTGAGATTTCGACTAAAAGGGGTGTTATTCGTGATCACCGAAATTTCATTGAAAATCGTTCTGATATTTTGAGATTTCGACTAAAACTCGGTCCTATTCGTAATCAGCTGAAAATTTCCGATCGAATAGGGTATCGAAACATTGAATAAAGAAAAAAAAATTTTTTGTAATTTTTTGCCCACCTTTTCGAAAACCTAAAAATCTCGAAATTTCAAATGGTCATAACTTCGCTTCCGTTTCATCGATATTGGGTTTTGACGAGCGTTTTCAAAACGTCTCGAGTAGACTTAGAGAATGCATTTTGGATCATCCCGATATCTCAATTATTGTAGCCGTGAGAGCAGGTTGAAAATCGGCGATAAAAATGAGAAGGGGTATGTATGGAGAAATTCGCAAGAATCGATAGTCCGACTTTAAAAATCTTTGGAAAATCGAAAAATAATGATAGCACAATGATTCAAGCGCGATTTTAAAGTGTTTTCGATCACGAAAAGAATGAGTACAGAGTGGGGTTCCAACTCCATCCGGAAGCAACGTTACGGCGATTTTAGTTAAGCCACTTCTTTTTCGCTGAAATGCAAA
Organism: Oxytorus armatus; assembly: GCA_958009045.1. Classification (NCBI taxonomy): domain Eukaryota; kingdom Metazoa; phylum Arthropoda; class Insecta; order Hymenoptera; family Ichneumonidae; genus Oxytorus; species Oxytorus armatus. The sequence goes on from OY253744.1 coordinate 5,860,143, forward strand.
AAAATGTTGAATTCTTTAAATTTCATTTTAGGACGCTATATCGATGTATTTTCACTCGCTGATTACTAATTCAGTACCTGTTTTCTCGACAAACACGAAATTTCATTGAAAATCGTCCAAAAAGTGATTATTTTCGTTTTTCGCCTTTTTCTCATTGAAATATTGAGATTTCGACTAAAAGGGGTGTTATTCGCGATCACCGAAATTTCATTGAAAATCGTTCTGATATTTTGAGATTTCGACTAAAACTCGGTCCTATTCGTAGTCAGCGGAAAATTTCCGATCGAATAGGGTATCGAAACATTGAAAAAAGAAAAAAAAATTTTTTGTAATTTTTTGCCCACCTTTTCGAAAACCTAAAAATCTCGAAATTTCAAATGGTCATAACTTGGCTCCCGTTTCATCGATTTTGGGTTTTGAGGACCGTTTTCAAAACGTCTCGAGTAGACTTAGAGAATGCATTTTGGATCATTCCGATATCTCAATTATTGTAGCCGTGAGAGCAGGTTGAAAATCGGCGATAAAAATGAGAAGGGGTATGTATGGAGAAATTCGAAAAAATCGATGGTCCGACTTTAAAAATCTGTGAAAAATCGAAAAATAATGATAGCACAATGATTCAAGCGCCATTTTAAAGGGTTTTCGATCACGAAAAGAATGAGCACAGAGTGGGGTTCCAACTCCATCCGGAAGCAACGTTACGGCGATTTTAGTTAAGCCTCTTCTTTTTCGCCGGAATGCAAAAAAATGTTGAATTCTTTAAATTTCATTTTAGGACGCTATATCGATGTATTTTCACTCGCTGATTACTAATTCAGGACCTGTTTCCTTGAGAAACTCGGAATTTCATTGAAAATCGTCCAAAAAGTGATTATTTTCGTTTTTCACCTTTTTCTCATTGAAATATTGAGATTTCGACTAAAAGGGGTGTTATTCGCGATCACCGAAATTTCATTGAAAATCGTTCTGATATTTTGAGATTTCGACTAAAACTCGGTCCTATTCGTAATCAGCGGAAAATTTCCGATCGAATAGGGTATCGAAACATTGAAAAAAGAAAAAAAAATTTTTTGTAATTTTTTGCCCACCTTTTCGAAAACCTAAAAATCTCGAAATTTCAAATGGTCATAACTTGGCTCCCGTTTCATCGATATTGGGTTTTGACGAGCGTTTTCAAAACTTCTCGAGTAGACTTAGAGAATGCATTTTGGATAATCCCGATATCTCAATTATTGTAGCCGTGAGAGCAGGTTAAAAATCGGCGATGAAAATGAGAAGGGGTATGTATGGAGAAATTCGCAAGAATCGATAGTCCGACTTTAAAAATCTTTGGAAAATCGAAAAATAATAATAGCACAATGATTCAAGCGCCATTTTAAAGGGTTTTCGATCACGAAAAGAATGAGCACAGAGTGGGGTTCCAACTCCATCCGGAAGCAACGATACGGCGATTGTAGTTAAGCCTCTTCTTTTTCGCCGAAATGCAAAAAAATGTTGAATTCTTTATATTTCATTTTAGGACGCTATATCGATGTATTTTGACTCGCTGATTACTAATTCAGTACCCGTTTCCTTGAGAAACTCGAAATTTCATTGAAAATCGTCCAAAAAGTGATTATTTTCGTTTTTCGCCTTTTTCTCATTGAAATATTGAGATTTCGACTAAAAGGGGTGTTATTCGTGATCACCGAAATTTCATTGAAAATCGTTCTGATATTTTGAGATTTCGACTAAAACTCGGTCCTATTTGTAATCAGCGGAAAATTTCCGATCGAATAGGGTATCGAAACATTGAAAAAAGAAAAAAAAATTTTTTGTAATTTTTTGCCCACCTTTTCGAAAACCTAAAAATCTCGAAATTTCAAATGGTCATAACTTCGCTTCCGTTTCATCGATTTTGGGTTTTGAGGACCGTTTTCAAAACGTCTCGAGTAGACTTAGAGAATGCATTTTGGATCATCCCGATATCTCAATTATTGTAGCCGTGAGAGCAGGTTGAAAATCGGCGATAAAAATGAGAAGGGGTATGTTGGAGAAATTTGCAAAAATCGATGGTCCGACTTTAAAAATCTGTGAAAAATCGAAAAATAATGATAGCACAATGATTCAAGCGCCATTTTAAAGGGTTTTCGATCACGAAAAGAATGAGCACAGAGTGGGGTTCCAACTCCATCCGGAAGCAACGTTACGGCGATTTTAGTTGAGCCACTTCTTTTTCGCCGAAATGCAAAAGAATGTTGAATTCTTTAAATTTCATTTTAGGACGCTATATCGATGTATTTTCACTCGCTGATTACTAATTCAGGACCTGTTTCCTTGAGAAACTCGGAATTTCATTGAAAATCGTCCAAAAAGTGATTATTTTCGTTTTTCACCTTTTTCTCATTGAAATATTGAGATTTCGACTAAAAGGGGTGTTATTCGCGATCACCGAAATTTCATTGAAAATCGTTCTGATATTTTGATATTTCGACTAAAACTCGGTCCTATTCGTAATCAGCGGAAAATTTCCGATCGAATAGGGTATCGAAACATTGAAAAAAGAAAAAAAAATTTTTTGTAATTTTTTGCCCACCTTTTCGAAAACCTAAAAATCTCGAAATTTCAAATGCTCATAACTTCGCTTCCGTTTCATCGATATTGGGTTTTGACGAGCGTTTTCAAAACGTCTCGAGTAGACTTAGAGAATGCATTTTGGATCATCCCGATATCTCAATTATTGTAGCCGTGAGAGCAGGTTGAAAATCGGCGATAAAAATGAGAAGCGGTATGTTGGAGAAATTTGCAAAAATCGATGGTCCGACTTTAAAAATCTGTGAAAAATCGAAAAATAATGATAGCACAATGATTCAAGCGCCATTTTAAAGGGTTTTCGATCACGAAAAGAATGAGCACAGAGTGGGGTTCCAACTCCATCCGGAAGCAACGTTACGGCGATTTTAGTTGAGCCACTTCTTTTTCGCCGAAATGCAAAAGAATGTTGAATTCTTTAAATTTCATTTTAGGACGCTATATCGATGTATTTTCACTCGCTGATTACTAATTCAGGACCTGTTTCCTTGAGAAACTCGGAATTTCATTGAAAATCGTCCAAAAAGTGATTATTTTCGTTTTTCACCTTTTTCTCATTGAAATATTGAGATTTCGACTAAAAGGGGTGTTATTCGCGATCACCGAAATTTCATTGAAAATCGTTCTGATATTTTGATATTTCGACTAAAACTCGGTCCTATTCGTAATCAGCGGAAAATTTCCGATCGAATAGGGTATCGAAACATTGAAAAAAGAAAAAAAAATTTTTTGTAATTTTTTGCCCACCTTTTCGAAAACCTAAAAATCTCGAAATTTCAAATGGTCATAACTTCGCTTCCGTTTCATCGATATTGGGTTTTGACGAGCGTTTTCAAAACGTCTCGAGTAGACTTAGAGAATGCATTTTGGATCATCCCGATATCTCAATTATTGTAGCCGTGAGAGCAGGTTGAAAATCGGCGATAAAAATGAGAAGCGGTATGTTGGAGAAATTTGCAAAAATCGATGGTCCGACTTTAAAAATCTGTGAAAAATCGAAAAATAATGATAGCACAATGATTCAAGCGGCATTTTAAAGGGTTTTCGATCACGAAAAGAATGAGCACAGAGTGGGGTTCCAACTCCATCCGGAAGCAACGGTACGAAGAATTTAGTTAAGCCTCTTCTTTTTCGCCGGAATGCAAAAAAATGTTGAATTCTTTAAATTTCATTTTAGGACGCTATATCGATGTATTTTCACTCGCTGATTACTAATTCAGGACCTGTTTCCTTGAGAAACTCGAAATTTCATTGAAAATCGTCCAAAAAGTGATTATTTTCGTTTTTCACCTTTTTCTCATTGAAATATTGAGATTTCGACTAAAAGCGGTGTTATTCGTGATCACCGAAATTTCATTGAAAATCGTTCTGATATTTTGAGATTTCGAATAAAACTCGGTCTTATTCGTAATCAGCGGAAAATTTCCGATCGAATAGGGTATCGAAACATTGAAAAAAGAAAAAAAAATTTTTTGTAATTTTTTGCCCACCTTTTCGAAAACCTAAAAATCTCGAAATTTCAAATGGTCATAACTTCGCTTCCGTTTCATCGATATTGGGTTTTGACGAGCGTTTTCAAAACGTCTCGAGTAGACTTAGAGAATGCATTTTGGATCATCCCGATATCTCAATTATTGTAGCCGTGAGAGCAGGTTGAAAATCGGCGATAAAAATGAGAAGCGGTATGTTGGAGAAATTTGCAAAAATCGATGGTCCGACTTTAAAAATCTGTGAAAAATCGAAAAATAATGATAGCACAATGATTCAAGCGGCATTTTAAAGGGTTTTCGATCACGAAAAGAATGAGCACAGAGTGGGGTTCCAACTCCATCCGGAAGCAACGGTACGAAGAATTTAGTTAAGCCTCTTCTTTTTCGCCGGAATGCAAAAAAATGTTGAATTCTTTAAATTTCATTTTAGGACGCTATATCGATGTATTTTCACTCGCTGATTACTAATTCAGGACCTGTTTCCTTGAGAAACTCGAAATTTCATTGAAAATCGTCCAAAAAGTGATTATTTTCGTTTTTCACCTTTTTCTCATTGAAATATTGAGATTTCGACTAAAAGCGGTGTTATTCGTGATCACCGAAATTTCATTGAAAATCGTTCTGATATTTTGAGATTTCGAATAAAACTCGGTCTTATTCGTAATCAGCGGAAAATTTCCGATCGAATAGGGTATCGAAACATTGAAAAAAGAAAAAAAAATTTTTTGTAATTTTTTGCCCACCTTTTCGAAAACCTAAAAATCTCGAAATTTCAAATGGTCATAACTTCGCTTCCGTTTCATCGATATTGGGTTTTGACGAGCGTTTTCAAAACGTCTCGAGTAGACTTAGAGAATGCATTTTGGATCATCCCGATATCTCAATTATTGTAGCCGTGAGAGCAGGTTGAAAATCGGCGATAAAAATGAGAAGCGGTATGTTGGAGAAATTTGCAAAAATCGATGGTCCGACTTTAAAAATCTGTGAAAAATCGAAAAATAATGATAGCACAATGATTCAAGCGGCATTTTAAAGGGTTTTCGATCACGAAAAGAATGAGCACAGAGTGGGGTTCCAACTCCATCCGGAAGCAACGGTACGAAGAATTTAGTTAAGCCTCTTCTTTTTCGCCGGAATGCAAAAAAATGTTGAATTCTTTAAATTTCATTTTAGGACGCTATATCGATGTATTTTCACTCGCTGATTACTAATTCAGGACCTGTTTCCTTGAGAAACTCGAAATTTCATTGAAAATCGTCCAAAAAGTGATTATTTTCGTTTTTCACCTTTTTCTCATTGAAATATTGAGATTTCGACTAAAAGGGGTGTTATTCGCGATCACCGAAATTTCATTGAAAATCGTTCTGATATTTTGAGATTTCGACTAAAACTCGGTCCTATTCGTAATCAGCGGAAAATTTCCGATCGAATAGGGTATCGAAACATTGAAAAAAGAAAAAAAAATTTTTTGTAATTTTTTGCCCACCTTTTCGAAAACCTAAAAATCTCGAAATTTCAAATGGTCATAACTTGGCTCCCGTTTCATCGATATTGGGTTTTGACGAGCGTTTTCAAAACTTCTCGAGTAGACTTAGAGAATGCATTTTGGATAATCCCGATATCTCAATTATTGTAGCCGTGAGAGCAGGTTAAAAATCGGCGATGAAAATGAGAAGGGGTATGTATGGAGAAATTCGCAAGAATCGATAGTCCGACTTTAAAAATCTTTGGAAAATCGAAAAATAATAATAGCACAATGATTCAAGCGCCATTTTAAAGGGTTTTCGATCACGAAAAGAATGAGCACAGAGTGGGGTTCCAACTCCATCCGGAAGCAACGTTACGGCGATTGTAGTTAAGCCTCTTCTTTTTCGCCGAAATGCAAAAAAATGTTGAATTCTTTATATTTCATTTTAGGACGCTATATCGATGTATTTTGACTCGCTGATTACTAATTCAGTACCCGTTTCCTTGAGAAACTCGAAATTTCATTGAAAATCGTCCAAAAAGTGATTATTTTCGTTTTTCGCCTTTTTCTCATTGAAATATTGAGATTTCGACTAAAAGGGGTGTTATTCGTGATCACCGAAATTTCATTGAAAATCGTTCTGATATTTTGAGATTTCGACTAAAACTCGGTCCTATTTGTAATCAGCGGAAAATTTCCGATCGAATAGGGTATCGAAACATTGAAAAAAGAAAAAAAAATTTTTTGTAATTTTTTGCCCACCTTTTCGAAAACCTAAAAATCTCGAAATTTCAAATGGTCATAACTTCGCTTCCGTTTCATCGATTTTGGGTTTTGAGGACCGTTTTCAAAACGTCTCGAGTAGACTTAGAGAATGCATTTTGGATCATCCCGATATCTCAATTATTGTAGCCGTGAGAGCAGGTTGAAAATCGGCGATAAAAATGAGAAGGGGTATGTTGGAGAAATTTGCAAAAATCGATGGTCCGACTTTAAAAATCTGTGAAAAATCGAAAAATAATGATAGCACAATGATTCAAGCGCCATTTTAAAGGGTTTTCGATCACGAAAAGAATGAGCACAGAGTGGGGTTCCAACTCCATCCGGAAGCAACGTTACGGCGATTTTAGTTGAGCCACTTCTTTTTCGCCGAAATGCAAAAGAATGTTGAATTCTTTAAATTTCATTTTAGGACGCTATATCGATGTATTTTCACTCGCTGATTACTAATTCAGGACCTGTTTCCTTGAGAAACTCGGAATTTCATTGAAAATCGTCCAAAAAGTGATTATTTTCGTTTTTCACCTTTTTCTCATTGAAATATTGAGATTTCGACTAAAAGGGGTGTTATTCGCGATCACCGAAATTTCATTGAAAATCGTTCTGATATTTTGATATTTCGACTAAAACTCGGTCCTATTCGTAATCAGCGGAAAATTTCCGATCGAATAGGGTATCGAAACATTGAAAAAAGAAAAAAAAATTTTTTGTAATTTTTTGCCCACCTTTTCGAAAACCTAAAAATCTCGAAATTTCAAATGGTCATAACTTGGCTCCCGTTTCATCGATATTGGGTTTTGACGAGCGTTTTCAAAACGTCTCGAGTAGACTTAGAGAATGCATTTTGGATCATTCCGATATCTCAATTATTGTAGCCGTGAGAGCAGGTTGAAAATCGGCGATAAAAATGAGAAGGGGTATGTATGGAGAAATTCGCAAGAATCGATAGTCCGACTTTAAAAATCTTTGGAAAATCGAAAAATAATGATAGCACAATGATTCAAGCGCGATTTTAAAGTGTTTTCGATCACGAAAAGAATGAGTACAGAGTGGGGTTCCAACTCCATCCGGAAGCAACGTTACGGCGATTTTAGTTAAGCCACTTCTTTTTCGCTGAAATGCAAAAAAATGTTGAATTCTTTAAATTTCATTTTAGGACGCTATATCGATGTATTTTCACTCGCTGATTACTAATTCAGTACCTGTTTTCTCGACAAACACGAAATTTCATTGAAAATCGTCCAAAAAGTGATTATTTTCGTTTTTCGCCTTTTTCTCATTGAAATATTGAGATTTCGACTAAAAGGGGTGTTATTCGTGATCACCGAAATTTCATTGAAAATCGTTCTGATATTTTGAGATTTCGACTAAAACTCGGTCTTATTTGTAATCAGCGGAAAATTTCCGATCGAATAGGGTATCGAAAGAATGAAAAAAGAAAAAAAAATTTTTTGTAATTTTTTGCCCACCTTTTCGAAAACCTAAAAATCTCGAAATTTCAAATGGTCATAACTTCGCTTCCCTTTCATCGATTTTGGGTTTTGACGACCGTTTTCAAAACGTCTCGAGTAGACTTAGAGAATGCGTTTTGGATCATTCCGATATCTCAATTATTGTAGCCGTGAGAGCAGGTTGAAAATCGGCGATAAAAATGAGAAGGGGTATGTATGGAGAAATTCGCAAGAATCGATAGTCCGACTTTAAAAATCTTTGGAAAATCGAAAAATAATGATAGCACAATGATTCAAGCGCCATTTTAAAGGGTTTTCGATCACGAAAAGAATGAGCACAGAGTGGGGTTCCAACTCCATCCGGAAGCAACGTTACGGCGATTTTAGTTAAGCCTCTTCTTTTTCGCCGAAATGCAAAAAAATGTTGAATTGTTTATATTTCATTTTAGGACGCTATATCGATGTATATTGACTCGCTGATTACTAATTCAGTACTTGTTTCCTTGAGAAACTCGAAATTTCATTGAAAATCGTCCAAAAAGTGATTATTTTCGTTTTTCGCCTTTTTCTCATTGAAATATTGAGATTTCGACTAAAAGGGGTGTTATTCGTGATCACCGAAATTTCATTGAAAATCGTTCTGATATTTTGAGATTTCGACTAAAACTCGGTCCTATTCGTAATCAGCTGAAAATTTCCGATCGAATAGGGTATCGAAACATTGAAAAAAGAAAAAAAAATTTTTTGTAATTTTTTGCCCACCTTTTCGAAAACCTAAAAATCTCGAAATTTCAAATGGTCATAACTTCGCTTCCGTTTCATCGATTTTGGGTTTTGACGAGCGTTTTCAAAACTTCTCGAGTAGTCTTAGAGAATGCATTTTGGATCATTCCGATATCTCAATTATTGTAGCCGTGAGAGCAGGTTGAAAATCGGCGATAAAAATGAGAAGGGGTATGTATGGAGAAATTCGCAAAAATCGATGGTCCGACTTTAAAAATCTGTGAAAAATCGAAAAATAATGATAGCACAATGATTCAAGCGCCATTTTAAAGGGTTTTCGATCACGAAAAGAATGAGCACAGAGTGGGGTTCAAACTCCATCCGGAAGCAACGTTACGGCGATTTTAGTTAAGCCTCTTCTTTATCGCCGAAATGCAAAAAAATGTTGAATTCTTTATATTTCATTTTAGGACGCTATATCGATGTATTTTGACTCTCTGATTACTAATTCAGGACCTGTTTCCTAGAGAAACTCGAAATTTTCATTGAAAATCTTCCAAAAAGTGATTATTTTCGTTTTTCGCCTTTTTCTCATTGAAATATTGAGATTTCGACTAAAAGGGGTGTTATTCGTGATCACCGAAATTTCATTGAAAATCGTTCTGATATTTTGAGATTTCGACTAAAACTCGGTCCTATTCGTAATCAGCTGAAAATTTCCGATCGAATAGGGTATCGAAACATTGAAAAAAGAAAAAAAAATTGTTTGTAATTTTTTGCCCACCTTTTCGAAAACCTAAAAATCTCGAAATTTCAAATGGTCATAACTTCGCTTCCCTTTCATCGATTTTGGGTTTTGACGACCGTTTTCAAAACGTCTCGAGTAGACTTAGAGAATGCGTTTTGGATCATTCCGATATCTCAATTATTGTAGCCGTGAGAGCAGGTTGAAAATCGGCGATAAAAATGAGAAGGGGTATGTATGGAGAAATTCGCAAGAATCGATAGTCCGACTTTAAAAATCTTTGGAAAATCGAAAAATAATGATAGCACAATAATTCAGCGCGATTTTAAAGTGTTTTCGATCACGAAAAGAATGAGTACAGAGTGGGGTTCCAACTCCATCCGGAAGCAACGGTACGAAGAATTTAGTTAAGCCTCTTCTTTTTCGCCGGAATGCAAAAAAATGTTGAATTCTTTAAATTTCATTTTAGGACGCTATATCGATGTATTTTCACTCGCTGATTACTAATTCAGGACCTGTTTCCTTGAGAAACTCGAAATTTCATTGAAAATCGTCCAAAAAGTGATTATTTTCGTTTTTCACCTTTTTCTCATTGAAATATTGAGATTTCGACTAAAAGCGGTGTTATTCGTGATCACCGAAATTTAATTGAAAATCGTTTTGATATTTTGAGATTTCGAATAAAACTCGGTCTTATTTGTAATCAGCGGAAAATTTCCGATCGAATAGGGTATCGAAAGAATGAAAAAAGAAAAAAAAAATTTTTTTAATTTTTTGCCCTCCTTTTCGAAAACCTAAAAATCTCGAAATTTCAAATGGTCATAACTTGGCTCCCGTTTCATCGATATTGGGTTTTGACGAGCGTTTTCAAAACGTCTCGAGTAGACTTAGAGAATGCATTATGGATCATCCCGATATCTCAATTATTGTAGCCGTGAGGGCAGGTTGAAAATCGGCGATAAAAATGAGAAGGGGTATGTATGGAGAAATTCGCAAGAATCGATAGTCCGACTTTAAAAATCTTTGGAAAATCGAAAAATAATGATAGCACAATGATTCAAGCGCGATTTTAAAGTGTTTTCGATCACGAAAAGAATGAGTACAGAATGGGGTTCCAACTCCATCCGGAAGCAACGTTACGGCGATTTTAGTTAAGCCACTTCTTTTTCGCTGAAATGCAAAAAAATGTTGAATTCTTTAAATTTCATTTTAGGACGCTATATCGATGTATTTTCACTCGCTGATTACTAATTCAGTACCTGTTTTCTCGACAAACACGAAATTTCATTGAAAATCGTCCAAAAAGTGATTATTTTCGTTTTTCGCCTTTTTCTCATTTAAATATTGAGATTTCGACTAAAAGGGGTGTTATTCGTGATCACCGAAATTTCATTGAAAATCGTTCTGATATTTTGAGATTTCGACTAAAACTCGGTCCTATTCGTAATCAGCGGAAAATTTCCGATCGAATAGGGTATCGAAACAAAAAAAAAAGAAAAATAAATTTTTGGTAATTTTTTGCCCACCTTTTCGAAAACCTAAAAATCTCGAAATTTCAAATGGTCATAACTTCGCTTCCGTTTCATCGATTTTGGGTTTTGAGGACCGTTTTCAAAACGTCTCGAGTAGACTTAGAGAATGCATTTTGGATCATTCCGATATCTCAATTATTGTAGCCGTGAGAGCAGGTTGAAAATCGGCGATAAAAATGAGAAGGGGTATGTATGGAGAAATTTCGAAAAAATCGATGGTCCGACTTAAAAAATCTGTGAAAAATCGAAAAATAATGATAGCACAATGATTCAAGCGCCATTTTAAAGGGTTTTCGATCACGAAAAGAATGAGCACAGAGTGGGGTTCCAACTCTATCCGGAAGCAACGGTACGAAGAATTTAGTTAAGCCTCTTCTTTTTCGCCGGAATGCAAAAAAATGTTGAATTCTTTAAATTTCATTTTAGGACGCTATATCGATGTATTTTCACTCGCTGATTACTAATTCAGTACTTGTTTCCTTGAGAAACTCGAAATTTCATTGAAAATCGTCCAAAAAGTGATTATTTTCGTTTTTCGCCTTTTTCTCATTGAAATATTGAGATTTCGACTAAAAGGGGTGTTATTCGTGATCACCGAAATTTCATTGAAAATCGTTCTGATATTTTGAGATTTCGACTAAAACTCGGTCCTATTTGTAATCAGCGGAAAATTTCCGATCGAATAGGGTATCGAAACATTGAAAAAAGAAAAAAAAATTTTTTGTAATTTTTTGCCCACCTTTTCGAAAACCTAAAAATCTCGAAATTTCAAATGGTCATAACTTCGCTTCCCTTTCATCGATTTTGGGTTTTGACGACCGTTTTCAAAACGTCTCGAGTAGACTTAGAGAATGCGTTTTGGATCATTCCGATATCTCAATTATTGTAGCCGTGAGAGCAGGTTGAAAATCGGCGATAAAAATGAGAAGGGGTATGTATGGAGAAATTCGCAAGAATCGATAGTCCGACTTTAAAAATCTTTGGAAAATCGAAAAATAATGATAGCACAATGATTCAAGCGCGATTTTAAAGTGTTTTCGATCACGAAAAGAATGAGTACAGAGTGGGGTTCCAACTCCATCCGGAAGCAACGTTACGGCGATTTTAGTTAAGCCACTTCTTTTTCGCTGAAATGCAAAAAAATGTTGAATTCTTTAAATTTCATTTTAGGACGCTATATCGATGTATTTTCACTCGCTGATTACTAATTCAGTACCTGTTTTCTCGACAAACACGAAATTTCATTGAAAATCGTCCAAAAAGTGATTATTTTCGTTTTTCGCCTTTTTCTCATTGAAATATTGAGATTTCGACTAAAAGGGGTGTTATTCGTGATCACCGAAATTTCATTGAAAATCGTTCTGATATTTTGAGATTTCGACTAAAACTCGGTCCTATTCGTAATCAGCTGAAAATTTCCGATCGAATAGGGTATCGAAACATTGAAAAAAGAAAAAAAAATTTTTTGTAATTTTTTGCCCACCTTTTCGAAAACCTAAAAATCTCGAAATTTCAAATGGTCATAACTTCGCTTCCGTTTCATCGATTTTGGGTTTTGACGACCGTTTTCAAAACGTCTCGAGTAGACTTAGAGAATGCATTTTGGATCATTCCGATATCTCAATTATTGTAGCCGTGAGAGCAGGTTGAAAATCGGCGATAAAAATGAGAAGGGGTATGTATGGAGAAATTTCGAAAAAATCGATGGTCCGACTTAAAAAATCTGTGAAAAATCGAAAAATAATGATAGCACAATGATTCAAGCGCCATTTTAAAGGGTTTTCGATCACGAAAAGAATGAGCACGGAGTGGGGTTCCAACTCCTTCCGGAAGCAACGTTACGGCGATTTTAGTTGAGCCACTTCTTTTTCGCCGAAATGCAAAAGAATGTTGAATTCTTTAAATTTCATTTTAGGACGCTATATCGATGTATTTTGACTCGCTGATTACTAATTCAGTACCTGTATTCTCGAGAAATTCGAAATTTCATTGAAAATCGTCCAAAAAGTGATTATTTTCGTTTTTCGCCTTTTTCTCATTGAAATATTGAGATTTCGACTGAAAGGGGTGTTATTCGTGATCACCGAAATTTCATTGAAAATCGTTCTGATATTTTGAGATTTCGACTAACACTCGGTCCTATTCGTAATCAGCTGAAAATTTCCGATCGAATAGGGTATCGAAACATTGAAAAAAGAAAAAAAAATTTTTTGTAATTTTTTGCCCACCTTTTCGAAAACCTAAAAATCTCGAAATTTCAAATGGTCATAACTTCGCTTCCGTTTCATCGATTTTGGGTTTTGACGAGCGTTTTCAAAACTTCTCGAGTAGACTTAGAGAATGCATTTTGGATCATTCCGATATCTCAATTATTGTAGCCGTGAGAGCAGGTTGAAAATCGGCGATAAAAATGAGAAGGGGTATGTATGGAGAAATTCGCAAAAATCGATGGTCCGACTTTAAAAATCTGTGAAAAATCGAAAAATAATGATAGCACAATGATTCAAGCGCCATTTTAAAGGGTTTTCGATCACGAAAAGAATGAGCACAGAGTGGGGTTCCAACTCCTTCCGGAAGCAACGTTACGGCGATTTTAGTTGAGCCACTTCTTTTTCGCCGAAATGCAAAAGAATGTTGAATTGTTTATATTTCATTTTAGGACGCTATATCGATGTATATTGACTCGCTGATTACTAATTCAGTACTTGTTTCCTTGAGAAACTCGAAATTTCATTGAAAATCGTCCAAAAAGTGATTATTTTCGTTTTTCGCCTTTTTCTCATTGAAATATTGAGATTTCGACTGAAAGGGGTGTTATTCGTGATCACCGAAATTTCATTGAAAATCGTTCTGATATTTTGAGATTTCGACTAACACTCGGTCCTATTCGTAATCAGCTGAAAATTTCCGATCGAATAGGGTATCGAAACATTGAAAAAAGAAAAAAAAATTTTTTGTAATTTTTTGCCCACCTTTTCGAAAACCTAAAAATCTCGAAATTTCAAATGGTCATAACTTCGCTTCCGTTTCATCGATTTTGGGTTTTGACGAGCGTTTTCAAAACTTCTCGAGTAGACTTAGAGAATGCATTTTGGATCATCCCGATATCTCAATTATTGTAGCCGTGAGAGCAGGTTGAAAATCGGCGAAAAAAAATGAGAAGGGGTATGTATGGAGAAATTCGCAAAAATCGATGGTCCGACTTTAAAAATCTGTGAAAAATCGAAAAATAATGATAGCACAATGATTCAAGCGCTATTTTAAAGGGTTTTCGATCACGAAAAGAATGAGCACAGAGTGGGGTTCCAACTCCATCCGGAAGCAACGTTACGGCGATTTTAGTTAAGCCTCTTCTTTTTCGCCGAAATGCAAAAAAATTTTGAATTCTTTAAATTTCATTTTAGGACGCTATATCGATGTATTTTCACTCGCTGATTACTAATTCAGTACTTGTTTCCTTGAGAAACTCGAAATTTCATTGAAAATCGTCCAAAAAGTGATTATTTTCGTTTTTCGCCTTTTTCTCATTGAAATATTGAGATTTCGACTAAAAGGGGTGTTATTCGTGATCACCGAAATTTCATTGAAAATCGTTCTGATATTTTGAGATTTCGACTAAAACTCGGTCCTATTCGTAATCAGCTGAAAATTTCCGATCGAATAGGGTATCGAAACATTGAAAAAAGAAAAAAAAATTTTTTGTAACTTTTTGCCCACCTTTTCGAAAACCTAAAAATCTCGAAATTTCAAATGGTCATTACTTCGCTTCCGTTTCATCGATTTTGGGTTTTTAGGACCGTTTTCAAAACGTCTCGAGTAGACTTAGAGAATGCATTTTGGATCATCCCGATATCTCAATTATTGTAGCCGTGAGAGCAGGTTGAAAATTGGCGATAAAAATGAGAAGGGGTATGTTGGAGAAATTTGCAAAAATCGATGGTCCGACTTTAAAAATCTGTGAAAAATCGAAAAATAATGATAGCACAATGATTCAAGCGCCATTTTAAAGGGTTTTCGATCACGAAAAGAATGAGCACAGAGTGGGGTTCCAACTCCATCCGGAAGCAACGTTACGGCGATTTTAGTTGAGCCACTTCTTTTTCGCCGAAATGCAAAAGAATGTTGAATTCTTTAAATTTCATTTTAGGACGCTATATCGATGTATTTTCACTCGCTGATTACTAATTCAGGACCTGTTTCCTTGAGAAACTCGGAATTTCATTGAAAATCGTCCAAAAAGTGATTATTTTCGTTTTTCACCTTTTTCTCATTGAAATATTGAGATTTCGACTAAAAGGGGTGTTATTCGCGATCACCGAAATTTCATTGAAAATCGTTCTGATATTTTGAGATTTCGACTAAAACTCGGTCCTATTCGTAATCAGCGGAAAATTTCCGATCGAATAGGGTATCGAAACATTGAAAAAAGAAAAAAAAATTTTTTGTAATTTTTTGCCCACCTTTTCGAAAACCTAAAAATCTCGAAATTTCAAATGGTCATAACTTGGCTCCCGTTTCATCGATATTGGGTTTTGACGAGCGTTTTCAAAACGTCTCGAGTAGACTTAGAGAATGCATTTTGGATCATTCCGATATCTCAATTATTGTAGCCGTGAGAGCAGGTTGAAAATCGGCGATAAAAATGAGAAGGGGTATGTATGGAGAAATTCGCAAGAATCGATAGTCCGACTTTAAAAATCTTTGGAAAATCGAAAAATAATAATAGCACAATGATTCAAGCGCCATTTTAAAGGGTTTTCGATCACGAAAAGAATGAGCACAGAGTGGGGTTCCAACTCCATCCGGAAGCAACGTTACGGCGATTTTAGTTAAGCCTCTTCTTTTTCGCCGAAATGCAAAAAAATGTTGAATTGTTTATATTTCATTTTAGGACGCTATATCGATGTATATTGACTCGCTGATTACTAATTCAGTACTTGTTTCCTTGAGAAACTCGAAATTTCATTGAAAATCGTCCAAAAAGTGATTATTTTCGTTTTTCGCCTTTTTCTCATTGAAATATTGAGATTTCGACTAAAAGGGGTGTTATTCGTGATCACCGAAATTTCATTGAAAATCGTTCTGATATTTTGAGATTTCGACTAAAACTCGGTCCTATTCGTAATCAGCTGAAAATTTCCGATCGAATAGGGTATCGAAACATTGAAAAAAGAAAAAAAAATTTTTTGTAATTTTTTGCCCACCTTTTCGAAAACCTAAAAATCTCGAAATTTCAAATGGTCATAACTTCGCTTCCGTTTCATCGATTTTGGGTTTTGACGAGCGTTTTCAAAACTTCTCGAGTAGTCTTAGAGAATGCATTTTGGATCATTCCGATATCTCAATTATTGTAGCCGTGAGAGCAGGTTGAAAATCGGCGATAAAAATGAGAAGGGGTATGTATGGAGAAATTCGCAAAAATCGATGGTCCGACTTTAAAAATCTGTGAAAAATCGAAAAATAATGATAGCACAATGATTCAAGCGCCATTTTAAAGGGTTTTCGATCACGAAAAGAATGAGCACAGAGTGGGGTTCAAACTCCATCCGGAAGCAACGTTACGGCGATTTTAGTTAAGCCTCTTCTTTATCGCCGAAATGCAAAAAAATGTTGAATTCTTTATATTTCATTTTAGGACGCTATATCGATGTATTTTGACTCTCTGATTACTAATTCAGGACCTGTTTCCTAGAGAAACTCGAAATTTTCATTGAAAATCTTCCAAAAAGTGATTATTTTCGTTTTTCGCCTTTTTCTCATTGAAATATTGAGATTTCGACTAAAAGGGGTGTTATTCGTGATCACCGAAATTTCATTGAAAATCGTTCTGATATTTTGAGATTTCGACTAAAACTCGGTCCTATTCGTAATCAGCTGAAAATTTCCGATCGAATAGGGTATCGAAACATTGAAAAAAGAAAAAAAAATTGTTTGTAATTTTTTGCCCACCTTTTCGAAAACCTAAAAATCTCGAAATTTCAAATGGTCATAACTTCGCTTCCCTTTCATCGATTTTGGGTTTTGACGACCGTTTTCAAAACGTCTCGAGTAGACTTAGAGAATGCGTTTTGGATCATTCCGATATCTCAATTATTGTAGCCGTGAGAGCAGGTTGAAAATCGGCGATAAAAATGAGAAGGGGTATGTATGGAGAAATTCGCAAGAATCGATAGTCCGACTTTAAAAATCTTTGGAAAATCGAAAAATAATGATAGCACAATAATTCAGCGCGATTTTAAAGTGTTTTCGATCACGAAAAGAATGAGTACAGAGTGGGGTTCCAACTCCATCCGGAAGCAACGTTACGGCGATTTTAGTTAAGCCACTTCTTTTTCGCTGAAATGCAAAAAAATGTTGAATTCTTTAAATTTCATTTTAGGACGCTATATCGATGTATTTGCACTCGCTGATTACTAATTCAGTACCTGTTTTCTCGACAAACACGAAATTTCATTGAAAATCGTCCAAAAAGTGATTATTTTCGTTTTTCGCCTTTTTCTCATTGAAATATTGAGATTTCGACTAAAAGGGGTGTTATTCGTGATCACCGAAATTTCATTGAAAATCGTTCTGATATTTTGAGATTTCGACTAAAACTCGGTCCTATTCGTAATCAGCGGAAAATTTCCGATCGAATAGGGTATCGAAACATTGAAAAAAGAAAAAAAAATTTTTTGTAATTTTTTGCCCACCTTTTCGAAAACCTAAAAATCTCGAAATTTCAAATGGTCATAACTTCGCTTCCGTTTCATCGATTTTGGGTTTTGACGAGCGTTTTCAAAACTTCTCGAGTAGACTTAGAGAATGCATTTTGGATCATCCCGATATCTCAATTATTGTAGCCGTGAGAGCAGGTTGAAAATCGGCGAAAAAAAATGAGAAGGGGTATGTATGGAGAAATTCGCAAAAATCGATGGTCCGACTTTAAAAATCTGTGAAAAATCGAAAAATAATGATAGCACAATGATTCAAGCGCCATTTTAAAGGGTTTTCGATCACGAAAAGAATGAGCACAGAGTGGGGTTCCAACTCCATCCGGAAGCAACGGTACGAAGAATTTAGTTAAGCCTCTTCTTTTTCGCCGGAATGCAAAAAAATGTTGAATTCTTTAAATTTCATTTTAGGACGCTATATCGATGTATTTTCACTCGCTGATTACTAATTCAGGACCTGTTTCCTTGAGAAACTCGAAATTTCATTGAAAATCGTCCAAAAAGTGATTATTTTCGTTTTTCACCTTTTTCTCATTGAAATATTGAGATTTCGACTAAAAGCGGTGTTATTCGTGATCACCGAAATTTAATTGAAAATCGTTTTGATATTTTGAGATTTCGAATAAAACTCGGTCTTATTTGTAATCAGCGGAAAATTTCCGATCGAATAGGGTATCGAAAGAATGAAAAAAGAAAAAAAAAATTTTTTTAATTTTTTGCCCTCCTTTTCGAAAACCTAAAAATCTCGAAATTTCAAATGGTCATAACTTGGCTCCCGTTTCATCGATATTGGGTTTTGACGAGCGTTTTCAAAACGTCTCGAGTAGACTTAGAGAATGCATTATGGATCATCCCGATATCTCAATTATTGTAGCCGTGAGGGCAGGTTGAAAATCGGCGATAAAAATGAGAAGGGGTATGTATGGAGAAATTCGCAAGAATCGATAGTCCGACTTTAAAAATCTTTGGAAAATCGAAAAATAATGATAGCACAATGATTCAAGCGCGATTTTAAAGTGTTTTCGATCACGAAAAGAATGAGTACAGAATGGGGTTCCAACTCCATCCGGAAGCAACGTTACGGCGATTTTAGTTAAGCCACTTCTTTTTCGCTGAAATGCAAAAAAATGTTGAATTCTTTAAATTTCATTTTAGGACGCTATATCGATGTATTTTCACTCGCTGATTACTAATTCAGTACCTGTTTTCTCGACAAACACGAAATTTCATTGAAAATCGTCCAAAAAGTGATTATTTTCGTTTTTCGCCTTTTTCTCATTTAAATATTGAGATTTCGACTAAAAGGGGTGTTATTCGTGATCACCGAAATTTCATTGAAAATCGTTCTGATATTTTGAGATTTCGACTAAAACTCGGTCCTATTCGTAATCAGCGGAAAATTTCCGATCGAATAGGGTATCGAAACA
The DNA here is from genome assembly GCA_958009045.1 of Oxytorus armatus. Lineage (NCBI taxonomy): Eukaryota > Metazoa > Arthropoda > Insecta > Hymenoptera > Ichneumonidae > Oxytorus > Oxytorus armatus. The sequence continues at coordinate 5,879,043 of OY253744.1, forward strand.
AAAAAAAAAGAAAAAAAAATTTTTTGTAATTTTTTGCCCACCTTTTCGAAAACCTAAAAATCTCGAAATTTCAAATGGTCATAACTTCGCTTCCGTTTCATCGATTTTGGGTTTTGAGGACCGTTTTCAAAACGTCTCGAGTAGACTTAGAGAATGCATTTTGGATCATTCCGATATCTCAATTATTGTAGCCGTGAGAGCAGGTTGAAAATCGGCGATAAAAATGAGAAGGGGTATGTATGGAGAAATTTCGAAAAAATCGATGGTCCGACTTAAAAAATCTGTGAAAAATCGAAAAATAATGATAGCACAATGATTCAAGCGCCATTTTAAAGGGTTTTCGATCACGAAAAGAATGAGCACAGAGTGGGGTTCCAACTCTATCCGGAAGCAACGGTACGAAGAATTTAGTTAAGCCTCTTCTTTTTCGCCGGAATGCAAAAAAATGTTGAATTCTTTAAATTTCATTTTAGGACGCTATATCGATGTATTTTCACTCGCTGATTACTAATTCAGTACTTGTTTCCTTGAGAAACTCGAAATTTCATTGAAAATCGTCCAAAAAGTGATTATTTTCGTTTTTCGCCTTTTTCTCATTGAAATATTGAGATTTCGACTAAAAGGGGTGTTATTCGTGATCACCGAAATTTCATTGAAAATCGTTCTGATATTTTGAGATTTCGACTAAAACTCGGTCCTATTTGTAATCAGCGGAAAATTTCCGATCGAATAGGGTATCGAAACATTGAAAAAAGAAAAAAAAATTTTTTGTAATTTTTTGCCCACCTTTTCGAAAACCTAAAAATCTCGAAATTTCAAATGGTCATAACTTCGCTTCCCTTTCATCGATTTTGGGTTTTGACGACCGTTTTCAAAACGTCTCGAGTAGACTTAGAGAATGCGTTTTGGATCATTCCGATATCTCAATTATTGTAGCCGTGAGAGCAGGTTGAAAATCGGCGATAAAAATGAGAAGGGGTATGTATGGAGAAATTCGCAAGAATCGATAGTCCGACTTTAAAAATCTTTGGAAAATCGAAAAATAATGATAGCACAATGATTCAAGCGCGATTTTAAAGTGTTTTCGATCACGAAAAGAATGAGTACAGAGTGGGGTTCCAACTCCATCCGGAAGCAACGTTACGGCGATTTTAGTTAAGCCACTTCTTTTTCGCTGAAATGCAAAAAAATGTTGAATTCTTTAAATTTCATTTTAGGACGCTATATCGATGTATTTTCACTCGCTGATTACTAATTCAGTACCTGTTTTCTCGACAAACACGAAATTTCATTGAAAATCGTCCAAAAAGTGATTATTTTCGTTTTTCGCCTTTTTCTCATTGAAATATTGAGATTTCGACTAAAAGGGGTGTTATTCGTGATCACCGAAATTTCATTGAAAATCGTTCTGATATTTTGAGATTTCGACTAAAACTCGGTCCTATTCGTAATCAGCTGAAAATTTCCGATCGAATAGGGTATCGAAACATTGAAAAAAGAAAAAAAAATTTTTTGTAATTTTTTGCCCACCTTTTCGAAAACCTAAAAATCTCGAAATTTCAAATGGTCATAACTTCGCTTCCGTTTCATCGATTTTGGGTTTTGACGACCGTTTTCAAAACGTCTCGAGTAGACTTAGAGAATGCATTTTGGATCATTCCGATATCTCAATTATTGTAGCCGTGAGAGCAGGTTGAAAATCGGCGATAAAAATGAGAAGGGGTATGTATGGAGAAATTTCGAAAAAATCGATGGTCCGACTTAAAAAATCTGTGAAAAATCGAAAAATAATGATAGCACAATGATTCAAGCGCCATTTTAAAGGGTTTTCGATCACGAAAAGAATGAGCACAGAGTGGGGTTCCAACTCCTTCCGGAAGCAACGTTACGGCGATTTTAGTTGAGCCACTTCTTTTTCGCCGAAATGCAAAAGAATGTTGAATTCTTTAAATTTCATTTTAGGACGCTATATCGATGTATTTTGACTCGCTGATTACTAATTCAGTACCTGTATTCTCGAGAAATTCGAAATTTCATTGAAAATCGTCCAAAAAGTGATTATTTTCGTTTTTCGCCTTTTTCTCATTGAAATATTGAGATTTCGACTGAAAGGGGTGTTATTCGTGATCACCGAAATTTCATTGAAAATCGTTCTGATATTTTGAGATTTCGACTAACACTCGGTCCTATTCGTAATCAGCTGAAAATTTCCGATCGAATAGGGTATCGAAACATTGAAAAAAGAAAAAAAAATTTTTTGTAATTTTTTGCCCACCTTTTCGAAAACCTAAAAATCTCGAAATTTCAAATGGTCATAACTTCGCTTCCGTTTCATCGATTTTGGGTTTTGACGAGCGTTTTCAAAACTTCTCGAGTAGACTTAGAGAATGCATTTTGGATCATTCCGATATCTCAATTATTGTAGCCGTGAGAGCAGGTTGAAAATCGGCGATAAAAATGAGAAGGGGTATGTATGGAGAAATTCGCAAAAATCGATGGTCCGACTTTAAAAATCTGTGAAAAATCGAAAAATAATGATAGCACAATGATTCAAGCGCCATTTTAAAGGGTTTTCGATCACGAAAAGAATGAGCACAGAGTGGGGTTCCAACTCCTTCCGGAAGCAACGTTACGGCGATTTTAGTTGAGCCACTTCTTTTTCGCCGAAATGCAAAAGAATGTTGAATTGTTTATATTTCATTTTAGGACGCTATATCGATGTATATTGACTCTCTGATTACTAATTCAGTACTTGTTTCCTTGAGAAACTCGAAATTTCATTGAAAATCGTCCAAAAAGTGATTATTTTCGTTTTTCGCCTTTTTCTCATTGAAATATTGAGATTTCGACTGAAAGGGGTGTTATTCGTGATCACCGAAATTTCATTGAAAATCGTTCTGATATTTTGAGATTTCGACTAACACTCGGTCCTATTCGTAATCAGCTGAAAATTTCCGATCGAATAGGGTATCGAAACATTGAAAAAAGAAAAAAAAATTTTTTGTAATTTTTTGCCCACCTTTTCGAAAACCTAAAAATCTCGAAATTTCAAATGGTCATAACTTCGCTTCCGTTTCATCGATTTTGGGTTTTGACGAGCGTTTTCAAAACTTCTCGAGTAGACTTAGAGAATGCATTTTGGATCATTCCGATATCTCAATTATTGTAGCCGTGAGAGCAGGTTGAAAATCGGCGATAAAAATGAGAAGGGGTATGTATGGAGAAATTCGCAAAAATCGATGGTCCGACTTTAAAAATCTGTGAAAAATCGAAAAATAATGATAGCACAATGATTCAAGCGCCATTTTAAAGGGTTTTCGATCACGAAAAGAATGAGCACAGAGTGGGGTTCCAACTCCTTCCGGAAGCAACGTTACGGCGATTTTAGTTGAGCCACTTCTTTTTCGCCGAAATGCAAAAGAATGTTGAATTGTTTATATTTCATTTTAGGACGCTATATCGATGTATATTGACTCGCTGATTACTAATTCAGTACTTGTTTCCTTGAGAAACTCGAAATTTCATTGAAAATCGTCCAAAAAGTGATTATTTTCGTTTTTCGCCTTTTTCTCATTGAAATATTGAGATTTCGACTGAAAGGGGTGTTATTCGTGATCACCGAAATTTCATTGAAAATCGTTCTGATATTTTGAGATTTCGACTAACACTCGGTCCTATTCGTAATCAGCTGAAAATTTCCGATCGAATAGGGTATCGAAACATTGAAAAAAGAAAAAAAAATTTTTTGTAATTTTTTGCCCACCTTTTCGAAAACCTAAAAATCTCGAAATTTCAAATGGTCATAACTTCGCTTCCGTTTCATCGATTTTGGGTTTTGACGAGCGTTTTCAAAACTTCTCGAGTAGACTTAGAGAATGCATTTTGGATCATTCCGATATCTCAATTATTGTAGCCGTGAGAGCAGGTTGAAAATCGGCGATAAAAATGAGAAGGGGTATGTATGGAGAAATTCGCAAAAATCGATGGTCCGACTTTAAAAATCTGTGAAAAATCGAAAAATAATGATAGCACAATGATTCAAGCGCCATTTTAAAGGGTTTTCGATCACGAAAAGAATGAGCACAGAGTGGGGTTCCAACTCCTTCCGGAAGCAACGTTACGGCGATTTTAGTTGAGCCACTTCTTTTTCGCCGAAATGCAAAAGAATGTTGAATTGTTTATATTTCATTTTAGGACGCTATATCGATGTATATTGACTCGCTGATTACTAATTCAGTACTTGTTTCCTTGAGAAACTCGAAATTTCATTGAAAATCGTCCAAAAAGTGATTATTTTCGTTTTTCGCCTTTTTCTCATTGAAATATTGAGATTTCGACTGAAAGGGGTGTTATTCGTGATCACCGAAATTTCATTGAAAATCGTTCTGATATTTTGAGATTTCGACTAACACTCGGTCCTATTCGTAATCAGCTGAAAATTTCCGATCGAATAGGGTATCGAAACATTGAAAAAAGAAAAAAAAATTTTTTGTAATTTTTTGCCCACCTTTTCGAAAACCTAAAAATCTCGAAATTTCAAATGGTCATAACTTCGCTTCCGTTTCATCGATTTTGGGTTTTGACGAGCGTTTTCAAAACTTCTCGAGTAGACTTAGAGAATGCATTTTGGATCATTCCGATATCTCAATTATTGTAGCCGTGAGAGCAGGTTGAAAATCGGCGATAAAAATGAGAAGGGGTATGTATGGAGAAATTCGCAAAAATCGATGGTCCGACTTTAAAAATCTGTGAAAAATCGAAAAATAATGATAGCACAATGATTCAAGCGCCATTTTAAAGGGTTTTCGATCACGAAAAGAATGAGCACAGAGTGGGGTTCAAACTCCATCCGGAAGCAACGTTACGGCGATTTTAGTTAAGCCTCTTCTTTATCGCCGAAATGCAAAAAAATGTTGAATTCTTTATATTTCATTTTAGGACGCTATATCGATGTATTTTGACTCGCTGATTACTAATTCAGGACCTGTTTCCTAGAGAAACTCGAAATTTTCATTGAAAATCTTCCAAAAAGTGATTATTTTCGTTTTTCGCCTTTTTCTCATTGAAATATTGAGATTTCGACTAAAAGGGGTGTTATTCGTGATCACCGAAATTTCATTGAAAATCGTTCTGATATTTTGAGATTTCGACTAAAACTCGGTCCTATTCGTAATCAGCTGAAAATTTCCGATCGAATAGGGTATCGAAACATTGAAAAAAGAAAAAAAAATTTTTTGTAATTTTTTGCCCACCTTTTCGAAAACCTAAAAATCTCGAAATTTCAAATGGTCATAACTTCGCTTCCGTTTCATCGATTTTGGGTTTTTAGGACCGTTTTCAAAACGTCTCGAGTAGACTTAGAGAATGCATTTTGGATCATCCCGATATCTCAATTATTGTAGCCGTGAGAGCAGGTTGAAAATCGGCGATAAAAATGAGAAGGGGTATGTTGGAGAAATTTGCAAAAATCGATGGTCCGACTTTAAAAATCTGTGAAAAATCGAAAAATAATGATAGCACAATGATTCAAGCGCCATTTTAAAGGGTTTTCGATCACGAAAAGAATGAGCACAGAGTGGGGTTCCAACTCCATCCGGAAGCAACGTTACGGCGATTTTAGTTGAGCCACTTCTTTTTCGCCGAAATGCAAAAGAATGTTGAATTCTTTAAATTTCATTTTAGGACGCTATATCGATGTATTTTCACTCGCTGATTACTAATTCAGGACCTGTTTCCTTGAGAAACTCGGAATTTCATTGAAAATCGTCCAAAAAGTGATTATTTTCGTTTTTCACCTTTTTCTCATTGAAATATTGAGATTTCGACTAAAAGGGGTGTTATTCGCGATCACCGAAATTTCATTGAAAATCGTTCTGATATTTTGAGATTTCGACTAAAACTCGGTCCTATTCGTAATCAGCGGAAAATTTCCGATCGAATAGGGTATCGAAACATTGAAAAAAGAAAAAAAAATTTTTTGTAATTTTTTGCCCACCTTTTCGAAAACCTAAAAATCTCGAAATTTCAAATGGTCATAACTTGGCTCCCGTTTCATCGATATTGGGTTTTGACGAGCGTTTTCAAAACGTCTCGAGTAGACTTAGAGAATGCATTTTGGATCATCCCGATATCTCAATTATTGTAGCCGTGAGAGCAGGTTGAAAATCGGCGATAAAAATGAGAAGGGGTATGTTGGAGAAATTTGCAAAAATCGATGGTCCGACTTTAAAAATCTGTGAAAAATCGAAAAATAATGATAGCACAATGATTCAAGCGCCATTTTAAAGGGTTTTCGATCACGAAAAGAATGAGCACAGAGTGGGGTTCCAACTCCATCCGGAAGCAACGTTACGGCGATTTTAGTTAAGCCACTTCTTTTTCGCCGAAATGCAAAAAAATGTTGAATTCTTTAAATTTCATTTTAGGACGCTATATCGATGTATTTTGACTCGCTGATTACTAATTCAGTACCTGTATTCTCGAGAAATTCGAAATTTCATTGAAAATCGTCCAAAAAGTGATTATTTTCGTTTTTCGCCTTTTTCTCATTGAAATATTGAGATTTCGACTAAAAGGGGTGTTATTCGTGATCACCGAAATTTCATTGAAAATCGTTCTGATATTTTGAGATTTCGACTAAAACTCGGTCCTATTCGTAATCAGCGGAAAATTTCCGATCGAATAGGGTATCGAAACATTGAAAAAAGAAAAAAAAATTTTTTGTAATTTTTTGCCCACCTTTTCGAAAACCTAAAAATCTCGAAATTTCAAATGGTCATAACTTCGCTTCCGTTTCATCGATTTTGGGTTTTGACGAGCGTTTTCAAAACTTCTCGAGTAGACTTAGAGAATGCATTTTGGATCATCCCGATATCTCAATTATTGTAGCCGTGAGAGCAGGTTGAAAATCGGCGAAAAAAAATGAGAAGGGGTATGTATGGAGAAATTCGCAAAAATCGATGGTCCGACTTTAAAAATCTGTGAAAAATCGAAAAATAATGATAGCACAATGATTCAAGCGCCATTTTAAAGGGTTTTCGATCACGAAAAGAATGAGCACAGAGTGGGGTTCCAACTCCATCCGGAAGCAACGTTACGGCGATTTTAGTTAAGCCTCTTCTTTTTCGCCGAAATGCAAAAAAATGTTGAATTGTTTATATTTCATTTTAGGACGCTATATCGATGTATATTGACTCGCTGATTACTAATTCAGTACTTGTTTCCTTGAGAAACTCGAAATTTCATTGAAAATCGTCCAAAAAGTGATTATTTTCGTTTTTCGCCTTTTTCTCATTGAAATATTGAGATTTCGACTAAAAGGGGTGTTATTCGTGATCACCGAAATTTCATTGAAAATCGTTCTGATATTTTGAGATTTCGACTAAAACTCGGTCCTATTCGTAATCAGCTGAAAATTTCCGATCGAATAGGGTATCGAAACATTGAAAAAAGAAAAAAAAATTTTTTGTAATTTTTTGCCCACCTTTTCGAAAACCTAAAAATCTCGAAATTTCAAATGGTCATAACTTCGCTTCCGTTTCATCGATTTTGGGTTTTGACGAGCGTTTTCAAAACTTCTCGAGTAGACTTAGAGAATGCATTTTGGATCATTCCGATATCTCAATTATTGTAGCCGTGAGAGCAGGTTGAAAATCGGCGATAAAAATGAGAAGGGGTATGTATGGAGAAATTCGCAAAAATCGATGGTCCGACTTTAAAAATCTGTGAAAAATCGAAAAATAATGATAGCACAATGATTCAAGCGCCATTTTAAAGGGTTTTCGATCACGAAAAGAATGAGCACAGAGTGGGGTTCAAACTCCATCCGGAAGCAACGTTACGGCGATTTTAGTTAAGCCTCTTCTTTATCGCCGAAATGCAAAAAAATGTTGAATTCTTTATATTTCATTTTAGGACGCTATATCGATGTATTTTGACTCGCTGATTACTAATTCAGGACCTGTTTCCTAGAGAAACTCGAAATTTTCATTGAAAATCTTCCAAAAAGTGATTATTTTCGTTTTTCGCCTTTTTCTCATTGAAATATTGAGATTTCGACTAAAAGGGGTGTTATTCGTGATCACCGAAATTTCATTGAAAATCGTTCTGATATTTTGAGATTTCGACTAAAACTCGGTCCTATTCGTAATCAGCTGAAAATTTCCGATCGAATAGGGTATCGAAACATTGAAAAAAGAAAAAAAAATTTTTTGTAATTTTTTGCCCACCTTTTCGAAAACCTAAAAATCTCGAAATTTCAAATGGTCATAACTTCGCTTCCGTTTCATCGATTTTGGGTTTTGACGAGCGTTTTCAAAACTTCTCGAGTAGACTTAGAGAATGCATTTTGGATCATTCCGATATCTCAATTATTGTAGCCGTGAGAGCAGGTTGAAAATCGGCGATAAAAATGAGAAGGGGTATGTATGGAGAAATTCGCAAAAATCGATGGTCCGACTTTAAAAATCTGTGAAAAATCGAAAAATAATGATAGCACAATGATTCAAGCGCCATTTTAAAGGGTTTTCGATCACGAAAAGAATGAGCACAGAGTGGGGTTCAAACTCCATCCGGAAGCAACGTTACGGCGATTTTAGTTAAGCCTCTTCTTTATCGCCGAAATGCAAAAAAATGTTGAATTCTTTATATTTCATTTTAGGACGCTATATCGATGTATTTTGACTCGCTGATTACTAATTCAGGACCTGTTTCCTAGAGAAACTCGAAATTTTCATTGAAAATCTTCCAAAAAGTGATTATTTTCGTTTTTCGCCTTTTTCTCATTGAAATATTGAGATTTCGACTAAAAGGGGTGTTATTCGTGATCACCGAAATTTCATTGAAAATCGTTCTGATATTTTGAGATTTCGACTAAAACTCGGTCCTATTCGTAATCAGCTGAAAATTTCCGATCGAATAGGGTATCGAAACATTGAAAAAAGAAAAAAAAATTTTTTGTAATTTTTTGCCCACCTTTTCGAAAACCTAATAATCTCGAAATTTCAAATGGTCATAACTTCGCTTCCGTTTCATCGATTTTGGGTTTTGACGAGCGTTTTCAAAACTTCTCGAGTAGACTTAGAGAATGCATTTTGGATCATCCCGATATCTCAATTATTGTAGCCGTGAGAGCAGGTTGAAAATCGGCGATAAAAATGAGAAGGGGTATGTATGGAGAAATTCGCAAAAATCGATGGTCCGACTTTAAAAATCTGTGAAAAATCGAAAAATAATGATAGCACAATGATTCAAGCGCCATTTTAAAGGGTTTTCGATCACGAAAAGAATGAGCACAGAGTGGGGTTCAAACTCCATCCGGAAGCAACGTTACGGCGATTTTAGTTAAGCCTCTTCTTTATCGCCGAAATGCAAAAAAATGTTGAATTCTTTATATTTCATTTTAGGACGCTATATCGATGTATTTTGACTCGCTGATTACTAATTCAGGACCTGTTTCCTAGAGAAACTCGAAATTTTCATTGAAAATCTTCCAAAAAGTGATTATTTTCGTTTTTCGCCTTTTTCTCATTGAAATATTGAGATTTCGACTAAAAGGGGTGTTATTCGTGATCACCGAAATTTCATTGAAAATCGTTCTGATATTTTGAGATTTCGACTAAAACTCGGTCCTATTCGTAATCAGCTGAAAATTTCCGATCGAATAGGGTATCGAAACATTGAAAAAAGAAAAAAAAATTTTTTGTAATTTTTTGCCCACCTTTTCGAAAACCTAATAATCTCGAAATTTCAAATGGTCATAACTTCGCTTCCGTTTCATCGATTTTGGGTTTTGACGAGCGTTTTCAAAACTTCTCGAGTAGACTTAGAGAATGCATTTTGGATCATCCCGATATCTCAATTATTGTAGCCGTGAGAGCAGGTTGAAAATCGGCGAAAAAAAATGAGAAGGGGTATGTATGGAGAAATTCGCAAAAATCGATGGTCCGACTTTAAAAATCTGTGAAAAATCGAAAAATAATGATAGCACAATGATTCAAGCGCCATTTTAAAGGGTTTTCGATCACGAAAAGAATGAGCACAGAGTGGGGTTCCAACTCCATCCGGAAGCAACGTTACGGCGATTTTAGTTAAGCCTCTTCTTTTTCGCCGAAATGCAAAAAAATTTTGAATTCTTTAAATTTCATTTTAGGACGCTATATCGATGTATTTTCACTCGCTGATTACTAATTCAGTACTTGTTTCCTTGAGAAACTCGAAATTTCATTGAAAATCGTCCAAAAAGTGATTATTTTCGTTTTTCGCCTTTTTCTCATTGAAATATTGAGATTTCGACTAAAAGGGGTGTTATTCGTGATCACCGAAATTTCATTGAAAATCGTTCTGATATTTTGAGATTTCGACTAAAACTCGGTCCTATTCGTAATCAGCTGAAAATTTCCGATCGAATAGGGTATCGAAACATTGAAAAAAGAAAAAAAAATTTTTTGTAACTTTTTGCCCACCTTTTCGAAAACCTAAAAATCTCGAAATTTCAAATGGTCATTACTTCGCTTCCGTTTCATCGATTTTGGGTTTTGACGACCGTTTTCAAAACGTCTCGAGTAGACTTAGAGAATCCATTTTGGATCATTCCGATATCTCAATTATTGTAGCCGTGAGAGCAGGTTGAAAATCGGCGATAAAAATGAGAAGGGGTATGTTGGAGAAATTTGCAAAAATCGATGGTCCGACTTTAAAAATCTGTGAAAAATCGAAAAATAATGATAGCACAATGATTCAAGCGCCATTTTAAAGGGTTTTCGATCACGAAAAGAATGAGCACAGAGTGGGGTTCCAACTCCATCCGGAAGCAACGTTACGGCGATTTTAGTTGAGCCACTTCTTTTTCGCCGAAATGCAAAAGAATGTTGAATTCTTTAAATTTCATTTTAGGACGCTATATCGATGTATTTTCACTCGCTGATTACTAATTCAGGACCTGTTTCCTTGAGAAACTCGGAATTTCATTGAAAATCGTCCAAAAAGTGATTATTTTCGTTTTTCACCTTTTTCTCATTGAAATATTGAGATTTCGACTAAAAGGGGTGTTATTCGCGATCACCGAAATTTCATTGAAAATCGTTTTGATATTTTGAGATTTCGACTAAAACTCGGTCCTATTCGTAGTCAGCGGAAAATTTCCGATCGAATAGGGTATCGAAACATTGAAAAAAGAAAAAAAAATTTTTTGTAATTTTTTGCCCACCTTTTCGAAAACCTAAAAATCTCGAAATTTCAAATGGTCATAACTTGGCTCCCGTTTCATCGATATTGGGTTTTGACGAGCGTTTTCAAAACGTCTCGAGTAGACTTAGAGAATGCATTTTGGATCATCCCGATATCTCAATTATTGTAGCCGTGAGAGCAGGTTGAAAATCGGCGATAAAAATGAGAAGGGGTATGTTGGAGAAATTTGCAAAAATCGATGGTCCGACTTTAAAAATCTGTGAAAAATCGAAAAATAATGATAGCACAATGATTCAAGCGCCATTTTAAAGGGTTTTCGATCACGAAAAGAATGAGCACAGAGTGGGGTTCCAACTCCATCCGGAAGCAACGTTACGGCGATTTTAGTTAAGCCACTTCTTTTTCGCCGAAATGCAAAAAAATGTTGAATTCTTTAAATTTCATTTTAGGACGCTATATCGATGTATTTTGACTCGCTGATTACTAATTCAGTACCTGTATTCTCGAGAAATTCGAAATTTCATTGAAAATCGTCCAAAAAGTGATTATTTTCGTTTTTCGCCTTTTTCTCATTGAAATATTGAGATTTCGACTAAAAGGGGTGTTATTCGTGATCACCGAAATTTCATTGAAAATCGTTCTGATATTTTGAGATTTCGACTAAAACTCGGTCCTATTCGTAATCAGCGGAAAATTTCCGATCGAATAGGGTATCGAAACATTGAAAAAAGAAAAAAAAATTTTTTGTAATTTTTTGCCCACCTTTTCGAAAACCTAAAAATCTCGAAATTTCAAATGGTCATAACTTCGCTTCCGTTTCATCGATTTTGGGTTTTGACGAGCGTTTTCAAAACTTCTCGAGTAGACTTAGAGAATGCATTTTGGATCATCCCGATATCTCAATTATTGTAGCCGTGAGAGCAGGTTGAAAATCGGCGAAAAAAAATGAGAAGGGGTATGTATGGAGAAATTCGCAAAAATCGATGGTCCGACTTTAAAAATCTGTGAAAAATCGAAAAATAATGATAGCACAATGATTCAAGCGCCATTTTAAAGGGTTTTCGATCACGAAAAGAATGAGCACAGAGTGGGGTTCCAACTCCATCCGGAAGCAACGTTACGGCGATTTTAGTTAAGCCTCTTCTTTTTCGCCGAAATGCAAAAAAATGTTGAATTGTTTATATTTCATTTTAGGACGCTATATCGATGTATATTGACTCGCTGATTACTAATTCAGTACTTGTTTCCTTGAGAAACTCGAAATTTCATTGAAAATCGTCCAAAAAGTGATTATTTTCGTTTTTCGCCTTTTTCTCATTGAAATATTGAGATTTCGACTAAAAGGGGTGTTATTCGTGATCACCGAAATTTCATTGAAAATCGTTCTGATATTTTGAGATTTCGACTAAAACTCGGTCCTATTCGTAATCAGCTGAAAATTTCCGATCGAATAGGGTATCGAAACATTGAAAAAAGAAAAAAAAATTTTTTGTAACTTTTTGCCCACCTTTTCGAAAACCTAAAAATCTCGAAATTTCAAATGGTCATTACTTCGCTTCCGTTTCATCGATTTTGGGTTTTGACGACCGTTTTCAAAACGTCTCGAGTAGACTTAGAGAATCCATTTTGGATCATTCCGATATCTCAATTATTGTAGCCGTGAGAGCAGGTTGAAAATCGGCGATAAAAATGAGAAGGGGTATGTTGGAGAAATTTGCAAAAATCGATGGTCCGACTTTAAAAATCTGTGAAAAATCGAAAAATAATGATAGCACAATGATTCAAGCGCCATTTTAAAGGGTTTTCGATCACGAAAAGAATGAGCACAGAGTGGGGTTCCAACTCCATCCGGAAGCAACGTTACGGCGATTTTAGTTGAGCCACTTCTTTTTCGCCGAAATGCAAAAGAATGTTGAATTCTTTAAATTTCATTTTAGGACGCTATATCGATGTATTTTCACTCGCTGATTACTAATTCAGGACCTGTTTCCTTGAGAAACTCGGAATTTCATTGAAAATCGTCCAAAAAGTGATTATTTTCGTTTTTCACCTTTTTCTCATTGAAATATTGAGATTTCGACTAAAAGGGGTGTTATTCGCGATCACCGAAATTTCATTGAAAATCGTTCTGATATTTTGAGATTTCGACTAAAACTCGGTCCTATTCGTAGTCAGCGGAAAATTTCCGATCGAATAGGGTATCGAAACATTGAAAAAAGAAAAAAAAATTTTTTGTAATTTTTTGCCCACCTTTTCGAAAACCTAAAAATCTCGAAATTTCAAATGGTCATAACTTGGCTCCCGTTTCATCGATATTGGGTTTTGACGAGCGTTTTCAAAACGTCTCGAGTAGACTTAGAGAATGCATTTTGGATCATCCCGATATCTCAATTATTGTAGCCGTGAGAGCAGGTTGAAAATCGGCGATAAAAATGAGAAGGGGTATGTATGGAGAAATTCGCAAGAATCGATAGTCCGACTTTAAAAATCTTTGGAAAATCGAAAAATAATGATAGCACAATGATTCAAGCGCGATTTTAAAGTGTTTTCGATCACGAAAAGAATGAGTACAGAGTGGGGTTCCAACTCCATCCGGAAGCAACGTTACGGCGATTTTAGTTAAGCCACTTCTTTTTCGCTGAAATGCAAAAAAATGTTGAATTCTTTAAATTTCATTTTAGGACGCTATATCGATGTATTTTCACTCGCTGATTACTAATTCAGTACCTGTTTTCTCGACAAACACGAAATTTCATTGAAAATCGTCCAAAAAGTGATTATTTTCGTTTTTCGCCTTTTTCTCATTGAAATATTGAGATTTCGACTAAAAGGGGTGTTATTCGTGATCACCGAAATTTCATTGAAAATCGTTCTGATATTTTGAGATTTCGACTAAAACTCGGTCTTATTTGTAATCAGCGGAAAATTTCCGATCGAATAGGGTATCGAAAGAATGAAAAAAGAAAAAAAAATTTTTTGTAATTTTTTGCCCACCTTTTCGAAAACCTAAAAATCTCGAAATTTCAAATGGTCATAACTTCGCTTCCCTTTCATCGATTTTGGGTTTTGACGACCGTTTTCAAAACGTCTCGAGTAGACTTAGAGAATGCGTTTTGGATCATTCCGATATCTCAATTATTGTAGCCGTGAGAGCAGGTTGAAAATCGGCGATAAAAATGAGAAGGGGTATGTATGGAGAAATTCGCAAGAATCGATAGTCCGACTTTAAAAATCTTTGGAAAATCGAAAAATAATGATAGCACAATGATTCAAGCGCCATTTTAAAGGGTTTTCGATCACGAAAAGAATGAGCACAGAGTGGGGTTCCAACTCCATCCGGAAGCAACGTTACGGCGATTTTAGTTAAGCCACTTCTTTTTCGCCGAAATGCAAAAAAATGTTGAATTCTTTATATTTCATTTTAGGACGCTATATCGATGTATTTTGACTCGCTGATTACTAATTCAGTACCCGTTTCCTTGAGAAACTCGAGATTTCATTGAAAGTCGTACAAAAAGTGATTATTTTCGTTTTTCGACTTTTTCTCATTGAAATATTGAGATTTCGACTAAAAGCGGTGTTATTCGTGATCACCGAAATTTCAGTGAAAATCGTTTTGGTATTTTGAGATTTCGACTAAAACTCGGTCTTATTCATAATCAGCGGACAATTTCCGAGCGAATAGGGTGTCGAAACATTGAAAAAAGCAAAAAAAATTTTTTGCAATTTTTTGCCCACCTTTTCGAAAACCTAAAAATCTCGAAATTTCAAATGGTCATAACTTGGCTTCCGTTTCATCGATTTTGGGTTTTGACGAGCGTTTTCAAAACGCCTCGAGTAGACTTAGAGAATGCATTTTGGATCATTCCGATATCTCAATTATTGTAGCCGAGAGAGCAGGCTGAAAATCGGCGAAAAAAATGAGAAGGGGTATGTATGGAGAAATTCGCAAAAATCGATGGTCCGACTTTAAAAATCTGTGAAAAATCGAAAAATAATGATAGCACAATGATTCAAGCGCCATTTTAAAGGGTTTTCGATCACGAAAAGAATGAGCACAGAGTGGGGTTCCAACTCCATCCGAAAGCAACGTTACGGCGATTTTAGTTAAGCCTCTTCTTTTTCGCCGAAATGCAAAAAAATGTTGAATTGTTTATATTTCATTTTAGGACGCTATATCGATGTATATTGACTCGCTGATTACTAATTCAGTACTTGTTTCCTTGAGAAACTCGAAATTTCATTGAAAATCGTCCAAAAAGTGATTATTTTCGTTTTTCACCTTTTTCTCATTGAAATATTGAGATTTCGACTAAAAGGGGTGTTATTCGCGATCACCGAAATTTCATTGAAAATCGTTCTGATATTTTGAGATTTCGACTAAAACTCGGTCCTATTCGTAATCAGCGGAAAATTTCCGATCGAATAGGGTATCGAAACATTGAAAAAAGAAAAAAAAATTATTTGTAATTTTTTGCCCACCTTTTCGAAAACCTAAAAATCTCGAAATTTCAAATGGTCATAACTTGGCTCCCGTTTCATCGATATTGGGTTTTGACGAGCGTTTTCAAAACGTCTCGAGTAGACTTAGAGAATGCATTTTGGATCATCCCGATATCTCAATTATTGTAGCCGTGAGAGCAGGTTGAAAATCGGCGATAGAAATGAGAAGGGGTATGTTGGAGAAATTTGCAAAAATCGATGGTCCGACTTTAAAAATCTGTGAAAAATCGAAAAATAATGATAGCACAATGATTCAAGCGCCATTTTAAAGGGTTTTCGATCACGAAAAGAATGAGCACAGAGTGGGGTTCCAACTCCATCCGGAAGCAACGTTACGGCGATTTTAGTTAAGCCACTTCTTTTTCGCCGAAATGCAAAAAAATGTTGAATTCTTTAAATTTCATTTTAGGACGCTATATCGATGTATTTTGACTCGCTGATTACTAATTCAGTACCTGTATTCTCGAGAAATTCGAAATTTCATTGAAAATCGTCCAAAAAGTGATTATTTTCGTTTTTCGCCTTTTTCTCATTGAAATATTGAGATTTCGACTAAAAGGGGTGTTATTCGTGATCACCGAAATTTCATTGAAAATCGTTCTGATATTTTGAGATTTCGACTAAAACTCGGTCTTATTTGTAATCAGCGGAAAATTTCCGATCGAATAGGGTATCGAAAGAATGAAAAAAGAAAAAAAAATTTTTTGTAATTTTTTGCCCACCTTTTCGAAAACCTAAAAATCTCGAAATTTCAAATGGTCATAACTTCGCTTCCCTTTCATCGATTTTGGGTTTTGACGACCGTTTTCAAAACGTCTCGAGTAGACTTAGAGAATGCGTTTTGGATCATTCCGATATCTCAATTATTGTAGCCGTGAGAGCAGGTTGAAAATCGGCGATAAAAATGAGAAGGGGTATGTATGGAGAAATTCGCAAGAATCGATAGTCCGACTTTAAAAATCTTTGGAAAATCGAAAAATAATGATAGCACAATGATTCAAGCGCCATTTTAAAGGGTTTTCGATCACGAAAAGAATGAGCACAGAGTGGGGTTCCAACTCCATCCGGAAGCAACGTTACGGCGATTTTAGTTAAGCCACTTCTTTTTCGCCGAAATGCAAAAAAATGTTGAATTCTTTATATTTCATTTTAGGACGCTATATCGATGTATTTTGACTCGCTGATTACTAATTCAGTACCCGTTTCCTTGAGAAACTCGAGATTTCATTGAAAGTCGTCCAAAAAGTGATTATTTTCGTTTTTCGACTTTTTCTCATTGAAATATTGAGATTTCGACTAAAAGCGGTGTTATTCGTGATCACCGAAATTTCAGTGAAAATCGTTTTGGTATTTTGAGATTTCGACTAAAACTCGGTCTTATTCATAATCAGCGGACAATTTCCGAGCGAATAGGGTGTCGAAACATTGAAAAAAGCAAAAAAAATTTTTTGCAATTTTTTGCCCACCTTTTCGAAAACCTAAAAATCTCGAAATTTCAAATGGTCATAACTTGGCTTCCGTTTCATCGATTTTGGGTTTTGACGAGCGTTTTCAAAACGCCTCGAGTAGACTTAGAGAATGCATTTTGGATCATTCCGATATCTCAATTATTGTAGCCGAGAGAGCAGGCTGAAAATCGGCGAAAAAAATGAGAAGGGGTATGTATGGAGAAATTCGCAAAAATCGATGGTCCGACTTTAAAAATCTGTGAAAAATCGAAAAATAATGATAGCACAATGATTCAAGCGCCATTTTAAAGGGTTTTCGATCACGAAAAGAATGAGCACAGAGTGGGGTTCCAACTCCATCCGGAAGCAACGTTACGGCGATTTTAGTTAAGCCTCTTCTTTTTCGCCGAAATGCAAAAAAATGTTGAATTGTTTATATTTCATTTTAGGACGCTATATCGATGTATATTGACTCGCTGATTACTAATTCAGTACTTGTTTCCTTGAGAAACTCGAAATTTCATTGAAAATCGTCCAAAAAGTGATTATTTTCGTTTTTCGCCTTTTTCTCATTGAAATATTGAGATTTCGACTAAAAGGGGTGTTATTCGTGATCACCGAAATTTCATTGAAAATCGTTCTGATATTTTGAGATTTCGACTAAAACTCGGTCCTATTCGTAATCAGCTGAAAATTTCCGATCGAATAGGGTATCGAAACATTGAAAAAAGAAAAAAAAATTTTTTGTAATTTTTTGCCCACCTTTTCGAAAACCTAAAAATCTCGAAATTTCAAATGGTCATAACTTCGCTTCCGTTTCATCGATTTTGGGTTTTGACGAGCGTTTTCAAAACTTCTCGAGTAGTCTTAGAGAATGCATTTTGGATCATTCCGATATCTCAATTATTGTAGCCGTGAGAGCAGGTTGAAAATCGGCGATAAAAATGAGAAGGGGTATGTATGGAGAAATTCGCAAAAATCGATGGTCCGACTTTAAAAATCTGTGAAAAATCGAAAAATAATGATAGCACAATGATTCAAGCGCCATTTTAAAGGGTTTTCGATCACGAAAAGAATGAGCACAGAGTGGGGTTCAAACTCCATCCGGAAGCAACGTTACGGCGATTTTAGTTAAGCCTCTTCTTTATCGCCGAAATGCAAAAAAATGTTGAATTCTTTATATTTCATTTTAGGACGCTATATCGATGTATTTTGACTCTCTGATTACTAATTCAGGACCTGTTTCCTAGAGAAACTCGAAATTTTCATTGAAAATCTTCCAAAAAGTGATTATTTTCGTTTTTCGCCTTTTTCTCATTGAAATATTGAGATTTCGACTAAAAGGGGTGTTATTCGTGATCACCGAAATTTCATTGAAAATCGTTCTGATATTTTGAGATTTCGACTAAAACTCGGTCCTATTCGTAATCAGCTGAAAATTTCCGATCGAATAGGGTATCGAAACATTGAAAAAAGAAAAAAAAATTGTTTGTAATTTTTTGCCCACCTTTTCGAAAACCTAAAAATCTCGAAATTTCAAATGGTCATAACTTCGCTTCCCTTTCATCGATTTTGGGTTTTGACGACCGTTTTCAAAACGTCTCGAGTAGACTTAGAGAATGCGTTTTGGATCATTCCGATATCTCAATTATTGTAGCCGTGAGAGCAGGTTGAAAATCGGCGATAAAAATGAGAAGGGGTATGTATGGAGAAATTCGCAAGAATCGATAGTCCGACTTTAAAAATCTTTGGAAAATCGAAAAATAATGATAGCACAATAATTCAGCGCGATTTTAAAGTGTTTTCGATCACGAAAAGAATGAGTACAGAGTGGGGTTCCAACTCCATCCGGAAGCAACGTTACGGCGATTTTAGTTAAGCCACTTCTTTTTCGCTGAAATGCAAAAAAATGTTGAATTCTTTAAATTTCATTTTAGGACGCTATATCGATGTATTTGCACTCGCTGATTACTAATTCAGTACCTGTTTTCTCGACAAACACGAAATTTCATTGAAAATCGTCCAAAAAGTGATTATTTTCGTTTTTCGCCTTTTTCTCATTGAAATATTGAGATTTCGACTAAAAGGGGTGTTATTCGTGATCACCGAAATTTCATTGAAAATCGTTCTGATATTTTGAGATTTCGACTAAAACTCGGTCCTATTCGTAATCAGCTGAAAATTTCCGATCGAATAGGGTATCGAAACATTGAAAAAAGAAAAAAAAATTTTTTGTAACTTTTTGCCCACCTTTTCGAAAACCTAAAAATCTCGAAATTTCAAATGGTCATTACTTCGCTTCCGTTTCATCGATTTTGGGTTTTGACGACCGTTTTCAAAACGTCTCGAGTAGACTTAGAGAATCCATTTTGGATCATTCCGATATCTCAATTATTGTAGCCGTGAGAGCAGGTTGAAAATCGGCGATAAAAATGAGAAGGGGTATGTTGGAGAAATTTGCAAAAATCGATGGTCCGACTTTAAAAATCTGTGAAAAATCGAAAAATAATGATAGCACAATGATTCAAGCGCCATTTTAAAGGGTTTTCGATCACGAAAAGAATGAGCACAGAGTGGGGTTCCAACTCCATCCGGAAGCAACGTTACGGCGATTTTAGTTGAGCCACTTCTTTTTCGCCGAAATGCAAAAGAATGTTGAATTCTTTAAATTTCATTTTAGGACGCTATATCGATGTATTTTCACTCGCTGATTACTAATTCAGGACCTGTTTCCTTGAGAAACTCGGAATTTCATTGAAAATCGTCCAAAAAGTGATTATTTTCGTTTTTCACCTTTTTCTCATTGAAATATTGAGATTTCGACTAAAAGGGGTGTTATTCGCGATCACCGAAATTTCATTGAAAATCGTTCTGATATTTTGAGATTTCGACTAAAACTCGGTCCTATTCGTAGTCAGCGGAAAATTTCCGATCGAATAGGGTATCGAAACATTGAAAAAAGAAAAAAAAATTTTTTGTAATTTTTTGCCCACCTTTTCGAAAACCTAAAAATCTCGAAATTTCAAATGGTCATAACTTGGCTCCCGTTTCATCGATATTGGGTTTTGACGAGCGTTTTCAAAACGTCTCGAGTAGACTTAGAGAATGCATTTTGGATCATCCCGATATCTCAATTATTGTAGCCGTGAGAGCAGGTTGAAAATCGGCGATAAAAATGAGAAGGGGTATGTATGGAGAAATTCGCAAGAATCGATAGTCCGACTTTAAAAATCTTTGGAAAATCGAAAAATAATGATAGCACAATGATTCAAGCGCGATTTTAAAGTGTTTTCGATCACGAAAAGAATGAGTACAGAGTGGGGTTCCAACTCCATCCGGAAGCAACGTTACGGCGATTTTAGTTAAGCCACTTCTTTTTCGCTGAAATGCAAAAAAATGTTGAATTCTTTAAATTTCATTTTAGGACGCTATATCGATGTATTTTCACTCGCTGATTACTAATTCAGTACCTGTTTTCTCGACAAACACGAAATTTCATTGAAAATCGTCCAAAAAGTGATTATTTTCGTTTTTCGCCTTTTTCTCATTGAAATATTGAGATTTCGACTAAAAGGGGTGTTATTCGTGATCACCGAAATTTCATTGAAAATCGTTCTGATATTTTGAGATTTCGACTAAAACTCGGTCTTATTTGTAATCAGCGGAAAATTTCCGATCGAATAGGGTATCGAAAGAATGAAAAAAGAAAAAAAAATTTTTTGTAATTTTTTGCCCACCTTTTCGAAAACCTAAAAATCTCGAAATTTCAAATGGTCATAACTTCGCTTCCCTTTCATCGATTTTGGGTTTTGACGACCGTTTTCAAAACGTCTCGAGTAGACTTAGAGAATGCGTTTTGGATCATTCCGATATCTCAATTATTGTAGCCGTGAGAGCAGGTTGAAAATCGGCGATAAAAATGAGAAGGGGTATGTATGGAGAAATTCGCAAGAATCGATAGTCCGACTTTAAAAATCTTTGGAAAATCGAAAAATAATGATAGCACAATGATTCAAGCGCCATTTTAAAGGGTTTTCGATCACGAAAAGAATGAGCACAGAGTGGGGTTCCAACTCCATCCGGAAGCAACGTTACGGCGATTTTAGTTAAGCCACTTCTTTTTCGCCGAAATGCAAAAAAATGTTGAATTCTTTATATTTCATTTTAGGACGCTATATCGATGTATTTTGACTCGCTGATTACTAATTCAGTACCCGTTTCCTTGAGAAACTCGAGATTTCATTGAAAGTCGTACAAAAAGTGATTATTTTCGTTTTTCGACTTTTTCTCATTGAAATATTGAGATTTCGACTAAAAGCGGTGTTATTCGTGATCACCGAAATTTCAGTGAAAATCGTTTTGGTATTTTGAGATTTCGACTAAAACTCGGTCTTATTCATAATCAGCGGACAATTTCCGAGCGAATAGGGTGTCGAAACATTGAAAAAAGCAAAAAAAATTTTTTGCAATTTTTTGCCCACCTTTTCGAAAACCTAAAAATCTCGAAATTTCAAATGGTCATAACTTGGCTTCCGTTTCATCGATTTTGGGTTTTGACGAGCGTTTTCAAAACGCCTCGAGTAGACTTAGAGAATGCATTTTGGATCATTCCGATATCTCAATTATTGTAGCCGAGAGAGCAGGCTGAAAATCGGCGAAAAAAATGAGAAGGGGTATGTATGGAGAAATTCGCAAAAATCGATGGTCCGACTTTAAAAATCTGTGAAAAATCGAAAAATAATGATAGCACAATGATTCAAGCGCCATTTTAAAGGGTTTTCGATCACGAAAAGAATGAGCACAGAGTGGGGTTCCAACTCCATCCGAAAGCAACGTTACGGCGATTTTAGTTAAGCCTCTTCTTTTTCGCCGAAATGCAAAAAAATGTTGAATTGTTTATATTTCATTTTAGGACGCTATATCGATGTATATTGACTCGCTGATTACTAATTCAGTACTTGTTTCCTTGAGAAACTCGAAATTTCATTGAAAATCGTCCAAAAAGTGATTATTTTCGTTTTTCACCTTTTTCTCATTGAAATATTGAGATTTCGACTAAAAGGGGTGTTATTCGCGATCACCGAAATTTCATTGAAAATCGTTCTGATATTTTGAGATTTCGACTAAAACTCGGTCCTATTCGTAATCAGCGGAAAATTTCCGATCGAATAGGGTATCGAAACATTGAAAAAAGAAAAAAAAATTATTTGTAATTTTTTGCCCACCTTTTCGAAAACCTAAAAATCTCGAAATTTCAAATGGTCATAACTTGGCTCCCGTTTCATCGATATTGGGTTTTGACGAGCGTTTTCAAAACGTCTCGAGTAGACTTAGAGAATGCATTTTGGATCATCCCGATATCTCAATTATTGTAGCCGTGAGAGCAGGTTGAAAATCGGCGATAGAAATGAGAAGGGGTATGTTGGAGAAATTTGCAAAAATCGATGGTCCGACTTTAAAAATCTGTGAAAAATCGAAAAATAATGATAGCACAATGATTCAAGCGCCATTTTAAAGGGTTTTCGATCACGAAAAGAATGAGCACAGAGTGGGGTTCCAACTCCATCCGGAAGCAACGTTACGGCGATTTTAGTTAAGCCACTTCTTTTTCGCCGAAATGCAAAAAAATGTTGAATTCTTTAAATTTCATTTTAGGACGCTATATCGATGTATTTTGACTCGCTGATTACTAATTCAGTACCTGTATTCTCGAGAAATTCGAAATTTCATTGAAAATCGTCCAAAAAGTGATTATTTTCGTTTTTCGCCTTTTTCTCATTGAAATATTGAGATTTCGACTAAAAGGGGTGTTATTCGTGATCACCGAAATTTCATTGAAAATCGTTCTGATATTTTGAGATTTCGACTAAAACTCGGTCTTATTTGTAATCAGCGGAAAATTTCCGATCGAATAGGGTATCGAAAGAATGAAAAAAGAAAAAAAAATTTTTTGTAATTTTTTGCCCACCTTTTCGAAAACCTAAAAATCTCGAAATTTCAAATGGTCATAACTTCGCTTCCCTTTCATCGATTTTGGGTTTTGACGACCGTTTTCAAAACGTCTCGAGTAGACTTAGAGAATGCGTTTTGGATCATTCCGATATCTCAATTATTGTAGCCGTGAGAGCAGGTTGAAAATCGGCGATAAAAATGAGAAGGGGTATGTATGGAGAAATTCGCAAGAATCGATAGTCCGACTTTAAAAATCTTTGGAAAATCGAAAAATAATGATAGCACAATGATTCAAGCGCCATTTTAAAGGGTTTTCGATCACGAAAAGAATGAGCACAGAGTGGGGTTCCAACTCCATCCGGAAGCAACGTTACGGCGATTTTAGTTAAGCCACTTCTTTTTCGCCGAAATGCAAAAAAATGTTGAATTCTTTATATTTCATTTTAGGACGCTATATCGATGTATTTTGACTCGCTGATTACTAATTCAGTACCCGTTTCCTTGAGAAACTCGAGATTTCATTGAAAGTCGTCCAAAAAGTGATTATTTTCGTTTTTCGACTTTTTCTCATTGAAATATTGAGATTTCGACTAAAAGCGGTGTTATTCGTGATCACCGAAATTTCAGTGAAAATCGTTTTGGTATTTTGAGATTTCGACTAAAACTCGGTCTTATTCATAATCAGCGGACAATTTCCGAGCGAATAGGGTGTCGAAACATTGAAAAAAGCAAAAAAAATTTTTTGCAATTTTTTGCCCACCTTTTCGAAAACCTAAAAATCTCGAAATTTCAAATGGTCATAACTTGGCTTCCGTTTCATCGATTTTGGGTTTTGACGAGCGTTTTCAAAACGCCTCGAGTAGACTTAGAGAATGCATTTTGGATCATTCCGATATCTCAATTATTGTAGCCGAGAGAGCAGGCTGAAAATCGGCGAAAAAAATGAGAAGGGGTATGTATGGAGAAATTCGCAAAAATCGATGGTCCGACTTTAAAAATCTGTGAAAAATCGAAAAATAATGATAGCACAATGATTCAAGCGCCATTTTAAAGGGTTTTCGATCACGAAAAGAATGAGCACAGAGTGGGGTTCCAACTCCATCCGGAAGCAACGTTACGGCGATTTTAGTTAAGCCTCTTCTTTTTCGCCGAAATGCAAAAAAATGTTGAATTGTTTATATTTCATTTTAGGACGCTATATCGATGTATATTGACTCGCTGATTACTAATTCAGTACTTGTTTCCTTGAGAAACTCGAAATTTCATTGAAAATCGTCCAAAAAGTGATTATTTTCGTTTTTCGCCTTTTTCTCATTGAAATATTGAGATTTCGACTAAAAGGGGTGTTATTCGTGATCACCGAAATTTCATTGAAAATCGTTCTGATATTTTGAGATTTCGACTAAAACTCGGTCCTATTCGTAATCAGCTGAAAATTTCCGATCGAATAGGGTATCGAAACATTGAAAAAAGAAAAAAAAATTTTTTGTAATTTTTTGCCCACCTTTTCGAAAACCTAAAAATCTCGAAATTTCAAATGGTCATAACTTCGCTTCCGTTTCATCGATTTTGGGTTTTGACGAGCGTTTTCAAAACTTCTCGAGTAGTCTTAGAGAATGCATTTTGGATCATTCCGATATCTCAATTATTGTAGCCGTGAGAGCAGGTTGAAAATCGGCGATAAAAATGAGAAGGGGTATGTATGGAGAAATTCGCAAAAATCGATGGTCCGACTTTAAAAATCTGTGAAAAATCGAAAAATAATGATAGCACAATGATTCAAGCGCCATTTTAAAGGGTTTTCGATCACGAAAAGAATGAGCACAGAGTGGGGTTCAAACTCCATCCGGAAGCAACGTTACGGCGATTTTAGTTAAGCCTCTTCTTTATCGCCGAAATGCAAAAAAATGTTGAATTCTTTATATTTCATTTTAGGACGCTATATCGATGTATTTTGACTCTCTGATTACTAATTCAGGACCTGTTTCCTAGAGAAACTCGAAATTTTCATTGAAAATCTTCCAAAAAGTGATTATTTTCGTTTTTCGCCTTTTTCTCATTGAAATATTGAGATTTCGACTAAAAGGGGTGTTATTCGTGATCACCGAAATTTCATTGAAAATCGTTCTGATATTTTGAGATTTCGACTAAAACTCGGTCCTATTCGTAATCAGCTGAAAATTTCCGATCGAATAGGGTATCGAAACATTGAAAAAAGAAAAAAAAATTGTTTGTAATTTTTTGCCCACCTTTTCGAAAACCTAAAAATCTCGAAATTTCAAATGGTCATAACTTCGCTTCCCTTTCATCGATTTTGGGTTTTGACGACCGTTTTCAAAACGTCTCGAGTAGACTTAGAGAATGCGTTTTGGATCATTCCGATATCTCAATTATTGTAGCCGTGAGAGCAGGTTGAAAATCGGCGATAAAAATGAGAAGGGGTATGTATGGAGAAATTCGCAAGAATCGATAGTCCGACTTTAAAAATCTTTGGAAAATCGAAAAATAATGATAGCACAATAATTCAGCGCGATTTTAAAGTGTTTTCGATCACGAAAAGAATGAGTACAGAGTGGGGTTCCAACTCCATCCGGAAGCAACGTTACGGCGATTTTAGTTAAGCCACTTCTTTTTCGCTGAAATGCAAAAAAATGTTGAATTCTTTAAATTTCATTTTAGGACGCTATATCGATGTATTTGCACTCGCTGATTACTAATTCAGTACCTGTTTTCTCGACAAACACGAAATTTCATTGAAAATCGTCCAAAAAGTGATTATTTTCGTTTTTCGCCTTTTTCTCATTGAAATATTGAGATTTCGACTAAAAGGGGTGTTATTCGTGATCACCGAAATTTCATTGAAAATCGTTCTGATATTTTGAGATTTCGACTAAAACTCGGTCCTATTCGTAATCAGCGGAAAATTTCCGATCGAATAGGGTATCGAAACATTGAAAAAAGAAAAAAAAATTTTTTGTAATTTTTTGCCCACCTTTTCGAAAACCTAAAAATCTCGAAATTTCAAATGGTCATAACTTCGCTTCCGTTTCATCGATTTTGGGTTTTGACGAGCGTTTTCAAAACTTCTCGAGTAGACTTAGAGAATGCATTTTGGATCATCCCGATATCTCAATTATTGTAGCCGTGAGAGCAGGTTGAAAATCGGCGAAAAAAAATGAGACGGGGTATGTATGGAGAAATTCGCAAAAATCGATGGTCCGACTTTAAAAATCTGTGAAAAATCGAAAAATAATGATAGCACAATGATTCAAGCGCCATTTTAAAGGGTTTTCGATCACGAAAAGAATGAGCACAGAGTGGGGTTCCAACTCCATCCGGAAGCAACGGTACGAAGAATTTAGTTAAGCCTCTTCTTTTTCGCCGGAATGCAAAAAAATGTTGAATTCTTTAAATTTCATTTTAGGACGCTATATCGATGTATTTTCACTCGCTGATTACTAATTCAGGACCTGTTTCCTTGAGAAACTCGAAATTTCATTGAAAATCGTCCAAAAAGTGATTATTTTCGTTTTTCACCTTTTTCTCATTGAAATATTGAGATTTCGACTAAAAGCGGTGTTATTCGTGATCACCGAAATTTAATTGAAAATCGTTTTGATATTTTGAGATTTCGAATAAAACTCGGTCTTATTTGTAATCAGCGGAAAATTTCCGATCGAATAGGGTATCGAAAGAATGAAAAAAGAAAAAAAAAATTTTTTTAATTTTTTGCCCTCCTTTTCGAAAACCTAAAAATCTCGAAATTTCAAATGGTCATAACTTGGCTCCCGTTTCATCGATATTGGGTTTTGACGAGCGTTTTCAAAACGTCTCGAGTAGACTTAGAGAATGCATTATGGATCATCCCGATATCTCAATTATTGTAGCCGTGAGGGCAGGTTGAAAATCGGCGATAAAAATGAGAAGGGGTATGTATGGAGAAATTCGCAAGAATCGATAGTCCGACTTTAAAAATCTTTGGAAAATCGAAAAATAATGATAGCACAATGATTCAAGCGCGATTTTAAAGTGTTTTCGATCACGAAAAGAATGAGTACAGAATGGGGTTCCAACTCCATCCGGAAGCAACGTTACGGCGATTTTAGTTAAGCCACTTCTTTTTCGCTGAAATGCAAAAAAATGTTGAATTCTTTAAATTTCATTTTAGGACGCTATATCGATGTATTTTCACTCGCTGATTACTAATTCAGTACCTGTTTTCTCGACAAACACGAAATTTCATTGAAAATCGTCCAAAAAGTGATTATTTTCGTTTTTCGCCTTTTTCTCATTTAAATATTGAGATTTCGACTAAAAGGGGTGTTATTCGTGATCACCGAAATTTCATTGAAAATCGTTCTGATATTTTGAGATTTCGACTAAAACTCGGTCCTATTCGTAATCAGCGGAAAATTTCCGATCGAATAGGGTATCGAAACAAAAAAAAAAGAAAAAAAAATTTTTTGTAATTTTTTGCCCACCTTTTCGAAAACCTAAAAATCTCGAAATTTCAAATGGTCATAACTTCGCTTCCGTTTCATCGATTTTGGGTTTTGAGGACCGTTTTCAAAACGTCTCGAGTAGACTTAGAGAATGCATTTTGGATCATTCCGATATCTCAATTATTGTAGCCGTGAGAGCAGGTTGAAAATCGGCGATAAAAATGAGAAGGGGTATGTATGGAGAAATTTCGAAAAAATCGATGGTCCGACTTAAAAAATCTGTGAAAAATCGAAAAATAATGATAGCACAATGATTCAAGCGCCATTTTAAAGGGTTTTCGATCACGAAAAGAATGAGCACAGAGTGGGGTTCCAACTCTATCCGGAAGCAACGGTACGAAGAATTTAGTTAAGCCTCTTCTTTTTCGCCGGAATGCAAAAAAATGTTGAATTCTTTAAATTTCATTTTAGGACGCTATATCGATGTATTTTCACTCGCTGATTACTAATTCAGTACTTGTTTCCTTGAGAAACTCGAAATTTCATTGAAAATCGTCCAAAAAGTGATTATTTTCGTTTTTCGCCTTTTTCTCATTGAAATATTGAGATTTCGACTAAAAGGGGTGTTATTCGTGATCACCGAAATTTCATTGAAAATCGTTCTGATATTTTGAGATTTCGACTAAAACTCGGTCCTATTTGTAATCAGCGGAAAATTTCCGATCGAATAGGGTATCGAAACAAAAAAAAAAGAAAAAAAAATTTTTTGTAATTTTTTGCCCACCTTTTCGAAAACCTAAAAATCTCGAAATTTCAAATGGTCATAACTTCGCTTCCGTTTCATCGATTTTGGGTTTTGAGGACCGTTTTCAAAACGTCTCGAGTAGACTTAGAGAATGCATTTTGGATCATTCCGATATCTCAATTATTGTAGCCGTGAGAGCAGGTTGAAAATCGGCGATAAAAATGAGAAGGGGTATGTATGGAGAAATTTCGAAAAAATCGATGGTCCGACTTAAAAAATCTGTGAAAAATCGAAAAATAATGATAGCACAATGATTCAAGCGCCATTTTAAAGGGTTTTCGATCACGAAAAGAATGAGCACAGAGTGGGGTTCCAACTCTATCCGGAAGCAACGGTACGAAGAATTTAGTTAAGCCTCTTCTTTTTCGCCGGAATGCAAAAAAATGTTGAATTCTTTAAATTTCATTTTAGGACGCTATATCGATGTATTTTCACTCGCTGATTACTAATTCAGTACTTGTTTCCTTGAGAAACTCGAAATTTCATTGAAAATCGTCCAAAAAGTGATTATTTTCGTTTTTCGCCTTTTTCTCATTGAAATATTGAGATTTCGACTAAAAGGGGTGTTATTCGTGATCACCGAAATTTCATTGAAAATCGTTCTGATATTTTGAGATTTCGACTAAAACTCGGTCCTATTTGTAATCAGCGGAAAATTTCCGATCGAATAGGGTATCGAAACATTGAAAAAAGAAAAAAAAATTTTTTGTAATTTTTTGCCCACCTTTTCGAAAACCTAAAAATCTCGAAATTTCAAATGGTCATAACTTCGCTTCCCTTTCATCGATTTTGGGTTTTGACGACCGTTTTCAAAACGTCTCGAGTAGACTTAGAGAATGCGTTTTGGATCATTCCGATATCTCAATTATTGTAGCCGTGAGAGCAGGTTGAAAATCGGCGATAAAAATGAGAAGGGGTATGTATGGAGAAATTCGCAAGAATCGATAGTCCGACTTTAAAAATCTTTGGAAAATCGAAAAATAATGATAGCACAATGATTCAAGCGCGATTTTAAAGTGTTTTCGATCACGAAAAGAATGAGTACAGAGTGGGGTTCCAACTCCATCCGGAAGCAACGTTACGGCGATTTTAGTTAAGCCACTTCTTTTTCGCTGAAATGCAAAAAAATGTTGAATTCTTTAAATTTCATTTTAGGACGCTATATCGATGTATTTTCACTCGCTGATTACTAATTCAGTACCTGTTTTCTCGACAAACACGAAATTTCATTGAAAATCGTCCAAAAAGTGATTATTTTCGTTTTTCGCCTTTTTCTCATTGAAATATTGAGATTTCGACTAAAAGGGGTGTTATTCGTGATCACCGAAATTTCATTGAAAATCGTTCTGATATTTTGAGATTTCGACTAAAACTCGGTCCTATTCGTAATCAGCTGAAAATTTCCGATCGAATAGGGTATCGAAACATTGAAAAAAGAAAAAAAAATTTTTTGTAATTTTTTGCCCACCTTTTCGAAAACCTAAAAATCTCGAAATTTCAAATGGTCATAACTTCGCTTCCGTTTCATCGATTTTGGGTTTTGACGACCGTTTTCAAAACGTCTCGAGTAGACTTAGAGAATGCATTTTGGATCATTCCGATATCTCAATTATTGTAGCCGTGAGAGCAGGTTGAAAATCGGCGATAAAAATGAGAAGGGGTATGTATGGAGAAATTTCGAAAAAATCGATGGTCCGACTTAAAAAATCTGTGAAAAATCGAAAAATAATGATAGCACAATGATTCAAGCGCCATTTTAAAGGGTTTTCGATCACGAAAAGAATGAGCACAGAGTGGGGTTCCAACTCCTTCCGGAAGCAACGTTACGGCGATTTTAGTTGAGCCACTTCTTTTTCGCCGAAATGCAAAAGAATGTTGAATTCTTTAAATTTCATTTTAGGACGCTATATCGATGTATTTTGACTCGCTGATTACTAATTCAGTACCTGTATTCTCGAGAAATTCGAAATTTCATTGAAAATCGTCCAAAAAGTGATTATTTTCGTTTTTCGCCTTTTTCTCATTGAAATATTGAGATTTCGACTAAAAGGGGTGTTATTCGTGATCACCGAAATTTCATTGAAAATCGTTCTGATATTTTGAGATTTCGACTAAAACTCGGTCTTATTTGTAATCAGCGGAAAATTTCCGATCGAATAGGGTATCGAAAGAATGAAAAAAGAAAAAAAAATTTTTTGTAATTTTTTGCCCTCCTTTTCGAAAACCTAAAAATCTCGAAATTTCAAATGGTCATAACTTGGCTCCCGTTTCATCGATATTGGGTTTTGGCGAGCGTTTTCGAAACGTCTCGAGTAGACTTAGAGAATGCATTTTGGATCATCCCGATATCTCAATTATTGTAGCCGTGAGAGCAGGTTGAAAATCGGCGATAAAAATGAGAAGCGGTATGTTGGAGAAATTTGCAAAAATCGATGGTCCGACTTTAAAAATCTTTGGAAAATCGAAAAATAATGATAGCACAATGATTCAAGCGCCATTTTAAAGGGTTTTCGATCACGAAAAGAATGAGCACAGAGTGGGGTTCCAACTCCTTCCGGAAGCAACGTTACGGCGATTTTAGTTGAGCCACTTCTTTTTCGCCGAAATGCAAAAGAATGTTGAATTCTTTAAATTTCATTTTAGGACGCTATATCGATGTATTTTGACTCGCTGATTACTAATTCAGTACCTGTATTCTCGAGAAATTCGAAGTTTCATTGAAAATCGTCCAAAAAGTGATTATTTTCGTTTTTCGCCTTTTTCTCATTGAAATATTGAGATTTCGACTAAAAGGGGTGTTATTCGTGATCACCGAAATTTCATTGAAAATCGTTCTGATATTTTGAGATTTCGACTAAAACTCGGTCTTATTTGTAATCAGCGGAAAATTTCCGATCGAATAGGGTATCGAAAGAATGAAAAAAGAAAAAAAAATTTTTTGTAATTTTTTGCCCTCCTTTTCGAAAACCTAAAAATCTCGAAATTTCAAATGGTCATAACTTGGCTCCCGTTTCATCGATATTGGGTTTTGACGAGCGTTTTCGAAACGTCTCGAGTAGACTTAGAGAATGCATTTTGGATCATCCCGATATCTCAATTATTGTAGCCGTGAGAGCAGGTTGAAAATCGGCGATAAAAATGAGAAGCGGTATGTTGGAGAAATTTGCAAAAATCGATGGTCCGACTTTAAAAATCTGTGAAAAATCGAAAAATAATGATAGCACAATGATTCAAGCGGCATTTTAAAGGGTTTTCGATCACGAAAAGAATGAGCACAGAGTGGGGTTCCAACTCCATCCGGAAGCAACGGTACGAAGAATTTAGTTAAGCCTCTTCTTTTTCGCCGAAATGCAAAAAAATGTTGAATTCTTTATATTTCATTTTAGGACGCTATATCGATGTATTTTGACTCGCTGATTACTAATTCAGTACCCGTTTCCTTGAGAAACTCGAGATTTCATTGAAAGTCGTCCAAAAAGTGATTATTTTCGTTTTTCGCCTTTTTCTCATTGAAATATTGAGATTTCGACTAAAAGGGGTGTTATTCGTGATCACCGAAATTTCATTGAAAATCGTTCTGATATTTTGAGATTTCGACTAAAACTCGATCCTATTCGTAATCAGCTAAAAATTTCCGATCGAATAGGGTATCGAAACATTGAAAAAAGAAAAAAAAATTTTTTGTAATTTTTTGCCCACCTTTTCGAAAACCTAAAAATCTCGAAATTTCAAATGGTCATAACTTCGCTTCCGTTTCATCGATTTTGGGTTTTGAGGACCGTTTTCAAAACGTCTCGAGTAGACTTAGAGAATGCATTTTGGATCATTCCGATATCTCAATTATTGTAGCCGTGAGAGCAGGTTGAAAATCGGCGATAAAAATGAAAAGGGGTATGTATGGAGAAATTCGCAAGAATCGATAGTCCGACTTTAAAAATCTTTGGAAAATCGAAAAATAATGATAGCACAATGATTCAAGCGCGATTTTAAAGTGTTTTCGATCACGAAAAGAATGAGTACAGAGTGGGGTTCCAACTCCATCCCGAAGCAACGTTACGGCGACTTTAAAAATCTTTGGAAAATCGAAAAATAATGATAGCACAATGATTCAAGCGCGATTTTAAAGTGTTTTCGATCACGAAAAGAATGAGTACAGAGTGGGGTTCCAACTCCATCCGGAAGCAACGTTACGGCGATTTTAGTTAAGCCACTTCTTTTTCGCCGAAATGCAAAAAAATGTTGAATTCTTTAAATTTCATTTTAGGACGCTATATCGATGTATTTTGACTCGCTGATTACTAATTCAGTACCTGTATTCTCGAGAAATTCGAAATTTCATTGAAAATCGTCCAAAAAGTGATTATTTTCGTTTTTCGCCTTTTTCTCATTGAAATATTGAGATTTCGACTAAAAGGGGTGTTATTCGTGATCACCGAAATTTCATTGAAAATCGTTCTGATATTTTGAGATTTCGACTAAAACTCGGTCTTATTTGTAATCAGCGGAAAATTTCCGATCGAATAGGGTATCGAAAGAATGAAAAAAGAAAAAAAAATTTTTTGTAATTTTTTGCCCACCTTTTCGAAAACCTAAAAATCTCGAAATTTCAAATGGTCATAACTTCGCTTCCCTTTCATCGATTTTGGGTTTTGACGACCGTTTTCAAAACGTCTCGAGTAGACTTAGAGAATGCGTTTTGGATCATTCCGATATCTCAATTATTGTAGCCGTGAGAGCAGGTTGAAAATCGGCGATAAAAATGAGAAGGGGTATGTATGGAGAAATTCGCAAGAATCGATAGTCCGACTTTAAAAATCTTTGGAAAATCGAAAAATAATGATCGCACAATGATTCAAGCGCGATTTTAAAGTGTTTTCGATCACGAAAAGAATGAGTACAGAGTGGGGTTCCAACTCCATCCGGAAGCAACGTTACGGCGATTTTAGTTAAGCCACTTCTTTTTCGCTGAAATGCAAAAAAATGTTGAATTCTTTAAATTTCATTTTAGGACGCTATATCGATGTATTTTCACTCGCTGATTACTAATTCAGTACCTGTTTTCTCGACAAACACGAAATTTCATTGAAAATCGTCCAAAAAGTGATTATTTTCGTTTTTCGCCTTTTTCTCATTGAAATATTGAGATTTCGACTAAAAGGGGTGTTATTCGTGATCACCGAAATTTCATTGAAAATCGTTCTGATATTTTGAGATTTCGACTAAAACTCGGTCCTATTCGTAATCAGCTGAAAATTTCCGATCGAATAGGGTATCGAAACATTGAAAAAAGAAAAAAAAATTTTTTGTAATTTTTTGCCCACCTTTTCGAAAACCTAAAAATCTCGAAATTTCAAATGGGCATAACTTCGCTTCCGTTTCATCGATTTTGGGTTTTGACGACCGTTTTCAAAACGTCTCGAGTAGACTTAGAGAATGCATTTTGGATCATTCCGATATCTCAATTATTGTAGCCGTGAGAGCAGGTTGAAAATCGGCGATAAAAATGAGAAGGGGTATGTATGGAGAAATTTCGAAAAAATCGATGGTCCGACTTAAAAAATCTGTGAAAAATCGAAAAATAATGATAGCACAATGATTCAAGCGCCATTTTAAAGGGTTTTCGATCACGAAAAGAATGAGCACAGAGTGGGGTTCCAACTCCTTCCGGAAGCAACGTTACGGCGATTTTAGTTGAGCCACTTCTTTTTCGCCGAAATGCAAAAGAATGTTGAATTCTTTAAATTTCATTTTAGGACGCTATATCGATGTATTTTGACTCGCTGATTACTAATTCAGTACCTGTATTCTCGAGAAATTCGAAATTTCATTGAAAATCGTCCAAAAAGTGATTATTTTCGTTTTTCGCCTTTTTCTCATTGAAATATTGAGATTTCGACTAAAAGGGGTGTTATTCGTGATCACCGAAATTTCATTGAAAATCGTTCTGATATTTTGAGATTTCGACTAAAACTCGGTCTTATTTGTAATCAGCGGAAAATTTCCGATCGAATAGGGTATCGAAAGAATGAAAAAAGAAAAAAAAATTTTTTGTAATTTTTTGCCCTCCTTTTCGAAAACCTAAAAATCTCGAAATTTCAAATGGTCATAACTTGGCTCCCGTTTCATCGATATTGGGTTTTGACGAGCGTTTTCGAAACGTCTCGAGTAGACTTAGAGAATGCATTTTGGATCATCCCGATATCTCAATTATTGTAGCCGTGAGAGCAGGTTGAAAATCGGCGATAAAAATGAGAAGCGGTATGTTGGAGAAATTTGCAAAAATCGATGGTCCGACTTTAAAAATCTGTGAAAAATCGAAAAATAATGATAGCACAATGATTCAAGCGGCATTTTAAAGGGTTTTCGATCACGAAAAGAATGAGCACAGAGTGGGGTTCCAACTCCATCCGGAAGCAACGGTACGAAGAATTTAGTTAAGCCTCTTCTTTTTCGCCGGAATGCAAAAAAATGTTGAATTCTTTAAATTTCATTTTAGGACGCTATATCGATGTATTTTCACTCGCTGATTACTAATTCAGGACCTGTTTCCTTGAGAAACTCGAAATTTCATTGAAAATCGTCCAAAAAGTGATTATTTTCGTTTTTCACCTTTTTCTCATTGAAATATTGAGATTTCGACTAAAAGCGGTGTTATTCGTGATCACCGAAATTTCATTGAAAATCGTTCTGATATTTTGAGATTTCGAATAGAACTCGGTCTTATTTGTAATCAGCGGAAAATTTCCGATCGAATAGGGTATCGAAAGAATGAAAAAAGAAAAAAAAATTTTTTTAAATTTTTTGCCCTCCTTTTCGAAAACCTAAAAATCTCGAAATTTCAAATGGTCATAACTTGGCTCCCGTTTCATCGATATTGGGTTTTGACGAGCGTTTTCAAAACGTCTCGAGTAGACTTAGAGAATGCATTTTGGATCATCCCGATATCTCAATTATTGTAGCCGTGAGGGCAGGTTGAAAATCGGCGATAAAAATGAGAAGGGGTATGTATGGAGAAATTCGCAAGAATCGATAGTCCGACTTTAAAAATCTTTGGAAAATCGAAAAATAATGATAGCACAATGATTCAAGCGCGATTTTAAAGTGTTTTCGATCACGAAAAGAATGAGTACAGAGTGGGGTTCCAACTCCATCCGGAAGCAACGTTACGGCGATTTTAGTTAAGCCACTTCTTTTTCGCTGAAATGCAAAAAAATGTTGAATTCTTTAAATTTCATTTTAGGACGCTATATCGATGTATTTTCACTCGCTGATTACTAATTCAGTACCTGTTTTCTCGACAAACACGAAATTTCATTGAAAATCGTCCAAAAAGTGATTATTTTCGTTTTTCGCCTTTTTCTCATTGAAATATTGAGATTTCGACTAAAAGGGGTGTTATTCGTGATCACCGAAATTTCATTGAAAATCGTTCTGATATTTTGAGATTTCGACTAAAACTCGGTCCTATTCGTAATCAGCTGAAAATTTCCGATCGAATAGGGTATCGAAACATTGAAAAAAGAAAAAAAAATTTTTTGTAATTTTTTGCCCACCTTTTCGAAAACTTAAAAATCTCGAAATTTCAAATGGTCATAACTTCGCTTCCGTTTCATCGATTTTGGGTTTTGACGACCGTTTTCAAAACGTCTCGAGTAGACTTAGAGAATGCATTTTGGATCATTCCGATATCTCAATTATTGTAGCCGTGAGAGCAGGTTGAAATCGGTGATAAAAATGAGAAGGGGTATGTATGGAGAAATTCGCAAAAATCGATGGTCCGACTTTAAAAATCTGTGAAAAATCGAAAAACCATGATAGCACAATGATTCAAGCGCCATTTTAAAGTGTTTTCGATCACGAAAAGAATGAGCACAGAGTGGGGTTCCAACTCCATCCGGAAGCAACGGTACGACGAATTTAGTTAAGCCTCTTCTTTTTCGCCGGAATGCAAAAAAATGTTGAATTCTTTAAATTTCATTTTAGGACGCTATATCGATGTATTTTGACTCGCTGATTACTAATTCAGGACCTGTTTTCTCGACAAACACGAAATTTCATTGAAAATCGTCCAAAAAGTGATTATTTTCTTTTTCGCCTTTTTCTCATTGAACTATTGAGATTTCGACTAAATGGGGTGTTATTCGTGATCACCGAAATTTCATTGAAAATCGTTCTGATATTTTGAGATTTCGACTAAAACTCGGTCCTATTCGTAATCAGCTGAAAATTTCCGATCGAATAGGGTATCGAAACATTGAAAAAAGAAAAAAAAATTTTTTGTAATTTTTTGCCCACCTTTTCGAAAACCTAAAAATCTCGAAATTTCAAATGGTCATAACTTCGCTTCCGTTTCATCGATTTTGGGTTTTGACGACCGTGTTCAAAACGTCTCGAGTAGACTTAGAGAATGCATTTTGGATCATCCCGATATCTCAATTATTGTAGCCGTGAGAGCTGGTTGAAAATCGGCGATAAAAATGAGAAGGGGTATGTATGGAGAAATTCGAAAAAATCGATGGTCCGACTTTAAAAATCTGTGAAAAATCGAAAAATAATGATAGCACAATGATTCAAGCGCCATTTTAAAGTGTTTTCGATCACGAAAAGAATGAGCACCGAGTGGGGTTCCAACTCCATCCGGAAGCAACGGTACGGCGAATTTAGTTAAGCCTCTTCTTTTTCGCCGGAATGCAAAAAAATTTTGAATTCTTTAAATTTCATTTTGGGACGCTATATCGATGTATTTTGATTCGCTGATTACTAATTCAGTACCCGTTTCCTTGAGAAACTCGAAATTTCATTGAAAATCGTCCAAAAAGTGATTATTTTCGTTTTTCGCCTTTTTCTCATTGAAATATTGAGATTTCGACTAAAAGGGGTGTTATTCGTGATCACCGAAATTTCATTGAAAATCGTTTTGATATTCTGAGATTTCGACTAAAACTCGGTCTTATTCGTAATCAGCGGAAAATTTCCGATCGAATAGGGTATCGAAACATTGAAAAAAGAAAAAAAATTTTTTTTTAATTTGTCGCCCACCTTTTCGAAAACCTAAAAATCTCGAAATTTCAAATGGTCATAACTTCGCTTCCGTTTCATGGATTTTGGGTTTTGAAGAGCGTTTTCAAAACGTCTCGAGTAGACTTAGAGAATGCATTTTGGATCATCCCGATATCTCAATTATTGTAGCCGTGAGAGCAGGTTGAAAATCGGCGATAAAAATGAGAAGGGGTATGTATGGAGATATTTGACGCGGATGGTATATTTCTGTGTTTTAGAGTAGAGGATAGCATGCTGTATACACTCGACCAATTAATTAATAAATAAATAAATTTCTGTTTAACCTGGATAATTAATTAAGGGCGAGATCCAAAAATCTTTTTACAATTCTTTTCGGAAACTGAATATTTGTTTACGCAATCGTACATTGCAATGTACGATTTTTGGATCTCACCCTTAAGGGGGGAAATAGGGTTAGGACAGCGTTTTCTCAATGATTTTCATGAATTTTTTTATAGTATAAAAAATGAATATAATTTATTGAAACTTTGAGAATATTTTATACATATATTGAAGTATATACTATAAAATTTTTGAAGAATTTCCTTGAAAAACACCGAAGATATTAGCATATTGCAGGTCACAATCAGACTCAGCATTTTGCGTACATTTTGGAAGCCGCAATTTTCATCTGAAATCAAACGAGGTTGGAATTTACTTTTATTATATGTCTCTCTTCTATATGAACCTAAATGCTATCGAAAAATAGAAAATTGAATTTTTCACAGGGGTCAAAACAAAAAAGCATGATTTTTTGCCATTTTTAACAACTTTATTTGCAAAAAAAAAATTATTTCAAAAAATGATAATATTCTGGTTTTAGGTTCATATAGAGCGCAATACTATGTAGAAAGTAACTGCCAATTTTCAAAACGATTGGTTGAAAACTTTTCAAACTAGCGTGTACACAAGTTCAAAAAACGTCGTTTTCAGAAAAACGCGTTTGAAAAAATAGTACCAAGACAAACATAGTCAAGGCAGTCATACATTTTTTAAAATTACTTACAGGTTAATCTGCTATTCCAGCACCATAAAGCAATCCCTCTTCTTTTTGAAATTCCTTATTTTGAGCTCGTAGCTCGTCTTTTCGGGCTTTTCGAGCTTCTCTGGTCTGCAAAGCGCTGCGTCGATTTGGAGACCAGACTCACTTTAATGGCTTGTAACAATAGAACGAGTCGGATTTTTCATTAAAAATTTTGGGAACATATTTTTCAATAGTTTTACTAACAATTTATGAAATAAAAAAAAATCGATTTTTTGAACCGTCTAACCCTATTTCCCCCCTTAATTAATTCTCCACTATAAACAGTATTTTATTTATTTATTATAAAAGATTTTTCGTCAACGTTACAATTTTTATTCTTAAATTCGCTTTTCGGCTATGTCTTCATAAGGGAGGTGAAAAAAATCTTTAATTTGAAATTCGTGGATCGATAAAATACCTGTACAATCGTTTTCAAGTTGACGAAAAAAAGAATCGCATAAAAACGATTATGCAGGCATTTTATCGATTCACGAATGTCGAATTAAAGATTTTTTTTCATCCCCCTTGTATAGACATGGCCGAGAAGCGAATTAAAGAATAAAAATTGTACCGTTGAAGGATGCATGAATGGGGATAGTGATGATTGTTGAAGTAAATTTTTTATAATTTTTTTAACGAAGTAACGAACGTTTCAGGGACGAAGGAGGGATCGGAAAGGCTGTTTAATCCGTTGACATGATATAATGTCCTTATCGGGGGATGAACCATTGGCAATTGGTCACCCATACCGGAGAAAAGCGATGGCGAGTTAGAGAACATTTCGGGGGGTTGATTTTCTCGCTCTCTTCAGCTCGACAATACCCTCCCGAGACACCGAGTCAAGTTTACGTACTTTTCCCAGCTTCGGCCACCTGGGACAGTAGTTAGGATTAAGATGTTGCGGTCGTTGTATCCTCGTCCCGTTTCTCTCATCTTTGTCGCTGATGCTAGACCGTGTACCACAAGCTATGCCCATATATATCGAATGTTAGGCTACGAAAGGACGTAATCCAGAGGATTAACACGTAAAATAATCTACCTTACGCCCGTTTGTTAGTCAATATCCTATATCTATATTTATGTAGCTAAGATTACTTAGTTTCTTGTGTACCATATACCCATTTACCTTTGCGGAAATATGTCTACGTAGATAGGGTCGGTTCGGAGTACTGTAAACAAGACTCGTGAGATCTTGGTCCATCTCTTCTCTCTCTCTCTCTCTCTCTCTTTATCGCAGCCTCGGTTTTGCCTCCCGTTGACACATTTCCTAAGAGAAATCGCGCGTTACAACACCGTGATTGAATACCACTCGGAGTTCGCTAATAGTACGTAGGACGGTGGAATAACGAAAAAAAAAAGAGAATTTTGATAAACAAAAAAATTCCTAAGCTTAGAAATGTTTTTTGAAAAAAATATTATTAATAAATCAACGAACGAGCTCATCGTTATTAATTATTAATGAGAAAAACAAAATAATAAGTACTACTAATTTTCTGAAATGTTACAAAATCCTCCGGTATATCATACTTATATCTTACTACTATAATCAAGCTGGAGAGTTTGTATGTTTGTATGTTTGTTCGAACGCGCTAATCTTAGGAAATATTAATCCGATTTGAAAAATTCTTTTTGCATAAGATAGCCCGTTTATTCGGAAAGGCGTTGGACCATATAACTTCGTGCTATGACCCTAATTTTTCTATCTTACTACGATACTACTATATCTATTAGGGCGATTTTTTTTTTCGACTATTTTATTTTTCATTCCCCACCCGAAATTTTGTTGGATATGGCGAAAAAAGAAATTCCCTGAAAGTTACAGCCCTTAATATTAATTCTAAGTACTTTTTTAGATTTTCCATCTAAAATACACGTAAATCGAATTTTTTCTTTTTCAAATTTCTATAACTCAGAAATTTTATTTCTGAGTTATAGAAATTTTATGCATTTTATGCTATCATATTGTTCTTGGTTTCGATTTACTCGGAATAAAACAATCTAAAAAAGTGCCTATTGCGGCGAAAGT
The DNA here is from genome assembly GCA_958009045.1 of Oxytorus armatus. Classification (NCBI taxonomy): domain Eukaryota; kingdom Metazoa; phylum Arthropoda; class Insecta; order Hymenoptera; family Ichneumonidae; genus Oxytorus; species Oxytorus armatus. The sequence continues at coordinate 5,919,490 of OY253744.1, forward strand.
GTAAACTGTACTGGTGAGTTGGTACGGGACACCGAAGTTGATTTTTACCCAAAATTCTCGTTTTTTTGCTGTTATCTTCGAAACAATTAACTTTACGAAAAAAATGTAAAGGAAAAATTTGTTGGAAATTTAATTTCCTATAAAAAAGGTCCTATCGACCCAATTGCTTAGATTAATATTTCTTGAGATATTGAACTTTTTTTATTTTTAATTTTTTTAATTATTTAATATTTCATATTTTATAAATTTTATACTACTTATAAGTTAAAGTCCAATATCTCAAGAAATATTAATCTAAGCAATTGGGTTGATAGAACCTTTTTTGTAGGATATTAAATTTCCAACAAATTTTGTATTCACATTTTTTTCGTAAAGTTAATTGTTTCGGAGATAACAGCAAAAAACCGAGAATTTTGGGTAAAAATCAACTTTAGTGACCCGTACCAACTCACCAGTACAATTTACACTTTCGCCGCAAAAGGCACTTTTTTAGATTGTTTTATTCTGAGTAAATCGAAACCAAGAACAATATGATAGCATAAAATGCGGCTGAGTTATAGAAATTTGAAAAAATAAATAAAAATTCGATTTACGTGTATTTTAGATGGAAAATCTTCTCACGCGTTGGGAAAGTACTTAGAATTAATATTAAGGGCTGTAACTTTCAGGGAATTTCTTTTTTGACATATCCAACAAAATTTCGGGTGGGGACTGAAAAGAAATAGTCGAAAAAAAAAATCGCCCTAATATCTATACTATACTATAATAAAGCTGGAGAGTTTGTTCGTTTGAACGGGCTAATCTCAGGAAATACTTATCCGATTTGGAAAATTCTTTTTGCAATAGATAGCCTGTTTATTCAGGAAGGTTTTACATCTTCCTGAATAATCGGATTATATAACTTTATGCTATGACCCTAAGGAGTAGCGGCGGCGCGTTGAATCGGGGGACGGAAATTTAACGCGGGTGTACCTGGGGGGCACAGCTCGTTCATGATAAAACGTTACCAATAGTTTAAACTAATTAAGTATTACCTCGGACTATTTAGCAAAATCTCTTCTTTTAACTTTGCATCGTACGAAGTTATAAATATGTACTGATCGATGAAAAAGATTAATATCTTCCGATAAAATGAAAAACGTTTTTTTTTATATCACACATACGAAAATAGTTATTTTGTAGAGAAGGTGAAAAAAACCCGATATAAAGAAGGGCGAATTTTCCATCACGTCTCTTTCTTTCTCTCCCTCTCTCTCTCTCTCTCTCTCTCTCGAGAGAGAGAGAGAGAGAGGGATAGGACAATATATCGTTCGAGCTCTCCACTATATCTCTCAAGCCCATACTTCGATTTTCCAGTTTACTATACATATACAGACTCCACACATGAATATAGTACACGGGCAAGTGACGTGCAAACGTTCTTTACCTTTGGAAAAGCCGATCGTTCGAGCGTCCCGCATCGAGAGAGGCGCGATATTATTCCACGACAATGTGCGGAGAGAGGCAAAATACGAACAGAACAAGAGAGATAGAGAGAGAGAGAGAGACTCGCTGTTGGTGTATACGTCGTCGACAGAAGCGTATATAGAGGCGTGAGTGCATTATCCCAAAGCCGATCGAGAGTGAGGAAGAGAGCGAGAGAGAGAGAGGGTTGCAGTCGGGGGTTGCTTGAAAATACGGTCCTCAACGACGCGAGCGTATGAGAGAGAGAGAGAGAAAGAGAGCTTTCGCGAGGGAGCCTAGAAGCTCCGGCTGGTGAGCATCGAACAGTTCTGCAGATGAGACGGCGGGGATGCCCCGATCGGTCGCGAAGGGGGCGCGGTCGCGTGACGCTGCCAGAAGGTAGATAAATCTTGCTTCGACGGTAAATAACACGCTAAAACAGTGAATTGGATTACGGGGCGAAGAGGGGTATATAAAGCGTTCGTAAAGAGAAAGCGAGAGAAAGAGAGAGAGAGAGAGAGAGTGAGAAAGGGATCGAGGTAAAAGAACGGGCTGGGAACGACGTTCTCACACCTTTATATATTTATATATTTACTATATCGTACAGTATATTATATGTATTACCAATACCAATTGCATATTCCGATTTTTTTTTAAAGCACCCTTTTTTTTCCACTTGACCGGCAACCACGAGAAATCGGTGCACTGCTATATAGAATAACGTGGTATTTAAAAACCGAGTTTTCAATATACATACAGGAACATATACACGTATATTTATTCATATACATATATATAATTGAATGGAAGTTTTTATAAAGAAATAGCGAGAAAAAGAGAGAGAGAGAGAGAGAGAGGTGAAAATTGGTCACGTGAGAAGAAAAAAAGCTCTCTCGGTTGCTTCTGCGCCTTGGTTCGAGGAACATAAATCCTTGGACGCGTATGCGTGAGTGATTTCTTTTTTTTTTCTTCAATTTCCCCGGTTCGGGCCGCGCTCCATCGTTCATTCTCGTGCCTCTGAGTATATAATACAATACACGTTGCGTATATCTACATTTACGATAGAATGGTAGTTACCAAACAGTATCTGTGTATAGTTATAAGCTTGAGGATAGGGAAAACACGTCAAAAACAACGACTCGATCAAGAATATATCGATCACAAGCGAATGAACACTTTTTTTTTTTCCGGAAGAATCCTGATAGTTATATCGCCGTAGTTCATTCTAGCGATGCGACATTGAAAAAGGATCGTCGTTTATTTTCATCCGGCTCTGCGACGTGTAATATGAGATGGTCGATAATTTTTTTTTTTTAATATACTATTGTTAGTCCTCGCTCGCTTATCATTGAACCGGAATTTATACTTTCACTTCAATGTTATTTTTAGTTAAAATTAAATTCACGCCAATTAACACTTCTTTGTTTCTTCATTTTTTCCCTCAATTTTGCTGATAGCCATACCATTACATTTTTTTTCTTCTTCTTTTACTTCAAAAACTGCACGACTTTTATGGACTTTCTTTCACTTGGGATCAGAAATTATTGCTTTGCTGTTTGTGCTCTTTGAAACTCGCCAAGCATTTCTCAGATTTTCGATACTTCTTCGTTCCCGCAGAATTTACGACTCTGTAATATTAACGTTGTTAATGAACGATCATGAACGTTCATTGAATTTTTTTTAATTAATATTCTTCGCGTTGGGGTAATAATTATACGAAAAAATTGTAAAAATGTTGAAAATTAATTTTAGAAATATTTAAAAAATTGCTCATCGCTTTCGGCACTTTCCAACCCTCGTGAAATGCAGAATTTCCTCTATTCACATTTTCTCGATGCCATAGAACGCAATTGAGAAATAAAAATTTCATCCGTTCCAACAAATCATTTTTTAATCGATTTCTATTAAATGTTTAATTTACCTTTTTACCTTCTACGTTCAACTCTTCGTTGACATTTCTATAGTCAATCGTTAAAGTAGTCGAATTCGCCAGAAAAAAAACAGTTTATAACATTAGTTATACGCGTTGGACGTGTACGAGGAGGATAGAAATGAAAAAGAAGAAAAATTGCGTTCCCGCAGAATTTAAAAGCGTGTAATATTAACGTTGTTAATGAACGATCATAAACGTTCATTGATTTTTTTAAATTAATATTCTTCGCGTTGGGGTACTAATTATACGAAAAAATTGAACAAATGTTGGAAATTAATTTTTAAAAATTAAAAAAAATTGCTCATCGCTTTCGGCACTTTCCAACCCTCGTGAAATGCAGAATTTCCTCTATTCACATTTTCTCGATGCCATAGAACGCAATTGAAAAACAAAAATTTCATCCGTTTCAATAAATCATTTTTTAATCGATTTTCATCAAATGTTTAATTTACCCTTTTACCTTCTACGTTCAATTCTTCGTTGACATTTCTATAGTCAATCGTTAAAGTAGTCGAATTCGTCAGAAAAAAAAAACAGTTTACAATATTAGTTATACGCGTTTGACGTGTACGAGGAGGATAGAAATGAAAAAGAAGAAAAATGGCAAACGGAAATCCATATGTCGTTACTGTATATACGAAAAAATCCAACACGGACAATAATCGGAAGAGATGAAAGTCGTGTGGCGACGTGGGACCTTCGAGAATCGTGGATCGTCGAGTCGTAAAATCTCATGGGGAATCGCTTGCGGCAATATATATGGGAAATTCCGTGTCAAATCAATGGGATCGTCATTCTCGCGATTTTTCAAATTTTTTTCTTCCAGTACATCGTGGAGCAACACGAAAAAACAAACATTCAACCTTAATTTAGGGACTTTTTATTCTCAAAAGTTGATTCGATCGATTTCAATGAATTTATTGAATTAATAACTCTCGACAGCTTTTTCTGAAATGCTTACAGTACCGTTCTCACCTTAAAAACGTTGTATTTTTTAAGATTTTTTCCGAAGCTGGACTTGATTTTCCAACGATTAACCGGTGAAATTGAAAAATTAATTATCTTTTTATATTTTTATATTTTTTTTATCTTCAGGGGGAAATCTATAGGTTCTAAACGCCCCATATATTACAAATAAGAGCTTCTCGAAGATGAAGGAATATTGAGGTCGTTCAATGTGCGTTTGGGGATCGAGGGGTTCGATAGGATGTAGAAGGACGGTTAGTATGAACGTATATCGTACACCGTCTAAATCGTGAGTTTTGGACGCACGAGAGATGAGACGATCGGTTCTCTCTCGTTCTACTGCCACAATTTTTTTTTTTTTTTTTTTTTTTTTCGGGAAATCGTTCGAACGAGAAAACTCTCTTTCTTACTTCTATGCGATGTAGCTTTGCCGTCTTATTCCCGGGTTTTCGCCAACAGAGATCGGACATGGAATTTTTTTTTTTTCGTTTCATCGAAAAAGAACCAATCGGGAATATCGTCGCGCACAAAAATTACATCGCGATGTCATTTTTTTTTCTTGCGGGGGCAAAACTTGTCACCGATATCGATATATACAGCTTATACATAACAGACGTCCCGGGTATGTGTGAGTATTTCAACGACCATAAATAGCCGTGGGCCTCGATATTTATACTGCAGAGAGGAAAAGTATAGATCGAAGGGTTTTCATCGAAATGATCGGTCAGGCCTCTATGTGGATCTCGGGGAATGAAGGGAAAAAAACGATTCGAACGGGCGTTTTTTTTCCCTCTTTTTTCGCCTGATCCTCCCGATTTGGAGCTTCCGTTTCGTTCCGAGAGCGACCATTTTCCACCCACGTACTATCCGTACCCTTTCCGTCCACTTCATTCCAATCTTTTTGCGTTTTTTTTCACGCTATGCCCTTTTCTGACCGATACTCGACCTCAATAATTTTTCGGTCACGTTCACGTTTTTTCTTTGTCAATCTCGCGCGAAAAAGAAAGTACACAGACTTTGTGCGAAGTACGCGCGACTTTCTCAATGATTTTCATGAATTTTTTTATAGTATAAAAAATGAATATAATTTATTGAAACTTTGAAAATATTTTATACATATATTTAAGTATATACTATAAAATTTTTGAAGAATTTTCTTGAAAAACACCGGGGATATTAGCGACCCCATATTGCAGGTCACAATCAGACTCAGCATTTTGCGTACATTCTGGAAGCCGCAATTTTCATCTGAAATCAAACGAGGTTGGAATTTACTTTTATTATATGTCTCTCTTCTATATGAACCTAAATTCTATCGGAAAAATAGAACATTGAATTTTTTACAGGGGTCAAAACAAAAAAGCATGATTTTTTGCCATTTTTTACAACTTTATTTGTAAAAAAAAAATTATTTTAAATAATGATGATATTCCGATTTTAGGTTCATATAGAGCGCAATACTATGTAGAAAGTAACTGCCAATTTTCAAAACGATTGGTTGAAAACTTTTCAAACTAGCGTGTACGCAAGTTCAAAAAAAGTACAGAAAAACCCGTTTGAAAAAATAGTGACCGCTCGGTTATACACGTGACGCGCTCGGGGCCTGGAGGAGAGCTACCCACTTTAATGGCTTATAACAATAGAACAAGTCGGAATTTTCATTTAAAATTTTGGGAACATATTTTTCAATAGTTTTACTAACAATTTATGAAATTAAAAAAAAATCGATTTTTTTAACCGTCTAACCCTATTTCCTCCCTTAAAGAGTTATACGCAGGAGACCGAAAAAAGCGATTTTTCAAGAATTTTTCCTGGGAAGAAATTTTTATTTATTAACGTACAAATTTATATACATAATGTGGTAACTTTTAACTTTATTTTCATATTTTTTATTTGTACAAATAATAATTTTTATAGCTGCTATAGCCGATCTTCGGGAGCTCCTCTCAAAAAAGGCGTCTTGCGGTGAACACGATATCTCTGGATTCGATCATTTAAAATGAAAAAACAAAAAAGATTTCGTTAGTATAAGGTATTATCTAGTATTTAATCGAAGGAATGAGCATAATATTAATTTTGAACAAAATGGCGGCTTCTCAAAAGAAAATTTTGATTTTCGATAAAAATTGTGGCCTTAAATTGTTTATAAAATGGAAAATATTCATTGGCGAGAAAAAACCTTCGACTAATCACTAATAAATATATTTATAAAGCTTATGTAAAAATTTGAGACTGATCGTCTTAGGCCGTTTTCGAGGAATCTTGATCACCATCTTTAAAACACACACAGTTTTGAGGAAAAACGCATTCAAACTTTCAAAATCTTCTTTCAAACTCTCCGAGACGTCATTACAAATATGCGTGTAACTTCGAGAATATTTGTCGGATTGACACGAAATTTTCTGTACATACACTTAAATATATGTACACAACGAAAATGAAATAACTTTTATTTCTTTTTTTCATCCTGACTGCGTATAATCCGTTAAAAAGTTCATATCTCGGTATAACGGGTCCGGTAAACCATAAAACGAACAATAACCGTCGGAAAACATTTTTCACGACTTCATGACGTTATTCCTGTCAACATTATTATTTAATGAAATAATCCATAGAGTCAAAATAAAACATATATAATATCAAAGACATCCGGTTTGCAAGATTTGTTTCTACTGAAATAACGTTTTCTTTTTTTAATTAACGACGTTTGTTGCATGACTCGAACAAATCCAAGCGATATAAAATAAAATAATTAAAAAATAGAATTCCTTACAATTTCTTCTATGCCGAAAATAATTATTTTTTTACATGACAATCTTTATACATGACAATAAATAAATAAAGCATCCTCTACGAGGAAGCAAAAAATAAAACACGTGTTTACAATCCCCCCCTCCAAAAGATAACGAATTATCTAACGGTCAATGGTTTTGCGGTGCTTGAAGTGTCATTAACCACTAGTATGTAGTACCATTACTAGTATTAAACAATGCGTAAGATATCGCGTTTCGTATATTCCATTGGGATTACTATCAATTTCAAAGAAACCGTAAGATAACGAGACACGTTACTGTATAGCGGTAGTACAATGAGAATGATCGCGCTTCTTAAAAGCCCATGGAAGCTACGTCGAGTGAAACACAAACTCGACTCGAGTTCACGTTTGCTTTTGCAAATATAAATCTGAACGATCCATTCGAAAGGCATTTCCAAACGTATAGGAGAGTGCACGCCGCGGCTTCTCGATTATACATGTGCGCGCCGTACATAGATGTACATTCTAACAAAAAAACACACACATAGATACCGCGTACATGTTTCCTCTATCGCGTTCGCCAGTACTTTTATGGCCTCATAAATGTTACGAAGTGTTATACCGCTACTGCCGTTGCGTACGTTTATATGCACGTAAAGGTCGTTCAAAGGGCGTACAGGCTGTGTTTACTTGAATAAGGTTTACGCCCGTTGGTCCGTTAAACACGCGATATATAGTACGGTAATTCTACCAAGCCCAACGGGACTGTACGGTTATATAGTTGCCGCGAGCACGTTGAATTCTTCGTGATAGCGCTAAGAGAATCCCCTCCGCTGTTGGACTCTCGCGCGCGCGCCCCTTCCGACGCGTACAACTGCTATAAAAGCGAGAGGGGCGAGAGAAGAAGAAAAAAAAAAACCGGATTGTACAGGGGGTTAGGAGGAAGATAAACGTAAGAAAAGGAGACTGAAAACGAACATCCCCTCTGCGTGTGTACCGTGTATTGTTCGCGATAGAGAGACGGTGGCCGACCATTAGGGGTGCGAGTGTAATAAAAAAAAAAAAAGAAAGAAAAAACGAACGGTATTGGCGCATTTCCCGTCGCGCTAAATTGGTATATACGCATCATACGGCAATTCTGACGCTCTATAAAACTCTCTGCGATATCTCAGTCCCATATATATCTTGCCTTTAACCCCTAACCCTACGTGTTTATATATAGGGATTGCGGAATCGTGCAACGATAATATAACGGCTCACGCGACCAATAAAATCAGGAATAGAAAACAACCAATGACATTTATCCTTATTATAAATGTCTACACATATACGAGGTGTGTAAATTAAGTAATGAGACTGATTTTTTTTCATTTTTTTTTATTCAAATAGAATTACAATTTTATATTGTCACCCTCAAAATAACTTCCTTCTGAAGCCACACAGCGCTGGAGAAGGTTCTTCCAATCCTCGTAGCAGTGCTGGAACTCCGATACTGGAATAGCCTTCAGCTGGTCGGTTACAGCCGTTTGAATGTTTTCCAGTGTCCCAAAATGAGTTCCCTTGAGGTGATTTTTCAATCTCGGGATGAGAAAAAAGTCACAAGGACTCGAGTCAGGCGAATAAGGAGGCTGAGGAGCCACAGGAATGTTTTTACTGGCCAAAAACTCGTTTATTGAAATTGCTGTTTTGAAAGGTTTTTGGGCAGATTTTTCTCATCCCCAATTCATTGGTCAAAATCTGATGAACGGTGGTTCGAGTCAAATTCAACTCTTTCCCGATCATTCTGACTGTCAACCGACGATCTGAACGCACAAGATCCCGGATTCTGTCGACATTTTTATCGGTTCTTGAGGATGAAGGCCTTACGCTTCGAGGTTCATCTTGAATTGACTCTCTTCCTTCTGAAAATGCCTTAAACCACCGAAAAACCTGGGCTCTTGACAAAACACTGTCTCCGTTAGGCCTGCTGAAGTTTAGCAAGAGTTTCCGTTGCACTGTGCCCAAGTCTGAAGCAAAACCTGATAGCCACCGTTGCTCGAAATTGATGTCACTCATTTCTAGAACACAATAGAAAAAACTGTTTGACAAAAAAAATCGCTACGGACAACCAAATGACTCGAGCGAGTTCAAACCCGTACTGAAGGCGTATCACATGTTCCCCTGCCGCCCCTCCAAGCCCAGCGCCTCAAGTGTTGCCAGATCGAACGCTACGTTGCCAGTCTCATTACTTAATTTACACACCTCGTATATAAACGTAAAGTTTGTGAAATTCGGAAAGTTGCCGTAGAAAAAAGTCTAAACAAACTCGGCATATTAGTATTCTTCACTTTTTCGCACCGTCACACTATATGTTGTAGAGAAAAAGGACAACACCCCCTCGTATACCGTCATCCTCTCTGTGCAGGCTTCGTTTGACATGCAAAAGTCAATTAGCCGGATTCCTCGTTTCAACACTTGCTAAAACATACACAGGTATATAGTGTCGGTAAGCGCGTTTGTGTAAAACACCCTTTGCATATTTTCACACGTAAAACACTTTTTTTTATCTCTCTTTATATTTCGCTAAAAAAAAGAGAGTTTCGTCACGTGTTATTGGGTAATAACAACTTTGTGGATGAGGCATTTCACGCTAAATTGAATTACATTTAATTTTTATCCTTGACACAACACTAAACGACTTTAGTTTTTTTTTTTTATACTCTTGTTTCGTTAATGGCTATTCGACAATGATTTTTTTGTAGACGTATCTAAAATGGTGGAAAATTTGAATATTTGGAAAAGATCGTTAAAACGTTGTGTCAGGTATAATAAATTTTCTAAACTACAGCTCAAAGTGCGGTCGTTGCTCGATTCATATACATGCTCGGGGGACGAAAAAAAAACTTATATACAGTGGGTCAAAAAAGTATTCATACACCTTGTTTTTTTGCGATAACTTTATAGACATAAGCGATGCGCGAAGAAAGCCAATTTTATTTAATAGTACATCAGGTGCAGAGATAAACTGCAAATGGAGAATTTTTTCCCAGGAATAATAGAAGAATTATGCCAAAAAAACGAACATTTTCGGGCAAAAAAAGTATTTATGCTCTTACGATTATAGTGAAAACCTACATCATCATAGTTGTTAACTATAACTAATATTTGGTGTGCATCCCTTTTGCTTCAATTATCGCCTCGAGTCTCTTAGGCAAGGATTCTACTAGCTTTTCCGTTGTTTCTTTTGCTATTTTCGTCCATTCTTCTAAAAGCACTTTTTGGAGATCGGATTTGTTTGTTATTTTTCTTTTTCTAATTTCTACATCCACCAAGTGCCATAAATTTTCAATAGGATTGATGTCCGGAGATTGTGGAGGTGTAATCAATTATTTGCGGACATTATAGAGTAACCATTTCCTCGTTTTCATGGCAGTATGTTTCGGGTCGTTATCTTGTTGGAAGTAGAAATTTCCATTCAGGCCTATTTTATCTACACTTGCTTTCAAATTGCTGCGCAACACGTCGATATACTTCTGGGCATTCATTGTACCATCTATAAAAGCCAGATTACCAACGCAATAATATCCCATACAGCCCCAAACCATGAAGCTTCCTCCGCCGTGCTTTACAGTCGGTATTAAATTTTTCTGCTGGAGTTCGGTATTTGGTTTCCGCCAGACGAATTTTTTTCCATCGGACCCGAAGATGTTAAACTTCGATTCATCCGAGAATACGACAAGTTTCCAAAATTCTATGGATTTTTTTACGTAGGTTTTTGCGAAACCTAAACGTTTTTCTCGATTTATATTATTAATTAATGGTTTTTTGCGGGCAGTTCTGCCGTATATTTGGGCAAAATGCAAAACGTTTCGAATAGTCTGGGGACACACGCTCTTCCCCGATGTTGACGCGACATCATTCGCTAAACTGCGAGCACTTGTGAACGGTTTTTTTGTAGCCTCTGTAACAATACTCCGACGCTCTCGTACCGTTAGTATTCTCGGTCGACCGGTTCGTGGCTTATTTTCTCTGCTGTTTGTTCTTTCGTATTTTTTTATTATATATCGCACTGTTGCGAAACTTAGATTTAGTTCTTTACTAATTTTTCGATAACTTTCACCGCGTTTCCGAAGAAAAATCACTCTATCTCGCATGGATATTGATATTTCGCTTTTCTTTGCCATCATGTCTGTTCAGAGCTTGAAGATTTACTACCGCATGGAATAGGTCAGAACCATTGTGTAAACGAAGACTTGTTTACATTTTACGCAGAGGTCAGACCGTCCGTGAGTGAATATCGAGGTTTAGCAGCTCGATCGTAAGTGTGCGAATACTTTTTTGGCCCGAAAATTTTCGTTTCTTTTGCATAATTCTTCTATTATTCCTGGGAAAAAATTCTCCATTTGCAGTTTATCTCTGTATCTGATATACTATTAAATAAAATTGGCTTTCTTTGCGTATCGCTTATGTCTATAAAGTTATCGCAAAAAAACAAGGTGTACGAATACTTTTTTGACCCACTGTAAAGTGAAAACGAAGTCCACGGCATTTTTGGATACTTTCTCTTTTTGTTTTATTTTTATATGTTTAAAAAAATAATTATTGACCGTAAATCTTTAAATGAAATGTGAAGATACCACGATTTTTTATTTAACGTTATGCGGAGAGGGGGTGGCACCTTTTGTTTTCTGGTAATTTATAATGCCACTCGCTCTGTGAGCTGTTTGCGAATTCTCTCACGTGGTCGCGCTCTGGGTGTATCTACAGAATTCTCTGGACCAGATTAATACACGAATATGGAAGCGATAGCGAGCGGATTAGATCGTGATAGGAACCGGTCGATTACATATTAGCGTGTCGTCCGCGGCGTGTGGAGGGTACAAAATCGAATTAACGAGAACGAGAGAGAGAGAGAGACCGCAAGACACCAGAGATAACTGAGTGCGTGTGTCGGCAAAACCGATATAGCTCTGGTGGATGAGAGACCGCGTACATATATGTATCTACGTAGAGAGCGTATATTCCGGGCGAACGGGGTTCAAGTACGGATCGCCTGTGATTAGAGGCTGCCCAGATGGATGAACCGTCGGTTGGTTAATTTTCAATTATCCAACGAGGATAGATAGAACGAACTGAAGTACGTCTCTCTCTCTCTCTCTCTCTCTCTCGTTTGTCCCGTTTTGGTACTCGATTTTGGAAGACCCGTACCGGATTCCAAAATCAAAAGATCGTAACGAGTAAAGAAGAACGAGCAAAAGAGATTTGTGTGATGCTATTAGGATTTCAGGACGTGCGATCAACGTCGATCATACATATATAGATATTTCGGCGGGAAATTCAAGTGGATTATCGGGATGGACCGCGAGTATATCGTGTCACAAGCTGTCCGGTCCAGTCAAACGATCCTGTACCGACCACCGTGCCTTAAGCACGCTAACACGTATATCGATGTGCTAATTCGTAAATGGCCGTCAAATCTATGCTCGTACATACCCGATACGTCTTCCTGTCTTTGAGCCATCGCTAAATATAAAGTATGTGTATGTGTGTGCGTGTGTGGGAGAGGGAGAGAACACGAGAGAGAGATCCCTTTAGAACAGCATCGGCTGATGATCAGTGCTACGCTGATTGGACACAGTCACGCGTAGCTCGTGGCCATTAAGCCTCCAGTGCTGATGGGCCTCTCGCTCGTGATTCGCTTCTGCACCCAGAATCTCTCCGTCACAGGCACACGGATGGGTAAGAGGTAATGCGCAAAAAAATAACTAAAAAAAAATTTCCCGATGACTCTGTTAACGCATCGTGTATGTTTTATGCCGATATTGCTCCGGTGTGCTTTCACTCGTGAATACACGTTGCTAATGACTTTTTTTTTTTTTTTTTTGTTACAATTTTCAATATTTCCGTAATGCGGAACGATATCGGGGCAGATGTTTCGATATTACGAGATTTTTTTTTTATACAACTGACCACTGCAGCTTAATGATCGGCAAAGCAACATTTCGGTAACGCGAAATTAATGGTTTAACAAAATTCATACTTGTTTTCGTTCTGTCAAAAGATCTTGAAAGATTTCTCCGCTAGTAGTGGCATTCCAGTTGCGTCAGCTAAAAACAGCTGGTATTTTTTTTTGTCACTATCGTCTCATCATTTTAAGGGAGGAAATAGGGTTAGACCGTTCAAAAAATCGATTTTTTTTAAATTTCATAAATTGTTAGTAAGACTATTGAAAAATATGTTCCCAAAATTTTAAATGAAAATTCCGACTCGTTCTATTGTTATGAGCAATTAAAGTGAGTAGCTCTCCTTTAGGCCCCGAGCGCGCCACGTGTATAACCGAGCGGTCACTATTTTTTCAAACGCGTTTTTCTGAAAACGACTTTTTATGAACTTGCGTACACGCTAGTTCGAAAAGTTTTCAACCAATCGTTTTGAAAATTGGCAGTTACTTTCTTCATTTTATTGCGCTCTATATGAACCTTAAATCGGAATATTATCATTATTTAAAATATTTTTTTTTTGCCAATAAAGTTGTAAAAAATGGCAAAAAATCATGCTTTTTTGTTTTGACCCCTGTAAAAAATTCGATTTTCTATTTTTTTGATGGCATTTAGGTTCATATAGAAAAGAGATATATAATAAAAGTAAATTCCAATCTCGTTTGATTTCAGATGAAAATTGCGGCTTCCAGAATGTACGCAAAATGCTGAGTCTGATTGTGACCTGCAATATGGGGTCGCTAATATCACCGGTGTTTTTCAAGAAAATTCTTCAAAAATTTTATAGTATATACTTAAATACATGTATAAAATATTCTCAAAGTTTCAGAAATTATATTCATTTTTTATACTATAAAAAAATTCATGAAAATCATTGAGAAAACGCTGTCCTAACCCTATTTCCCCCCTTCAGGTAGTAGTCTGGTAACTTAAGCCGATTTTCATGACTTTTTTGGAGGGCGTTTTTTTGTAGGAAAATAAAAATGAATCGTTTTGAATATTTAGGATATTTTTATTTACATATTCAAGATACAAAAAAAAAATTTTTTGAAAAAGTTTAATAGTTTCTTATTATTATTATTATTGATCAAAGTTGGCACCTCGAAAAAAAAGCGCGTGGGTGGCTCCGGTGATTTTGGCTCTTGATGTTATCTGAAATAAAAAATTCTTGATAATTCTTAATCTATAGACATGTCATTCTGGTCGGAACTACTGAAGTTAAATTTCATGGATAAATAACAAAATGGCGGACTTTGGAAAAAACGTTTTTTTTTCCAAAAATGTTGTTGTTAATTATTATTTGGAACGGCTAAAGCGAACGTCACATCAGAAAATTTTATAAAACCTATGAGATTATGTATCCGAAAATAATTCGATGTTAAACGCTTTTAAATTTAAGTTAAAAAAATGCACCTCAGTGATGCAGGTTCTAGTTACTGTCGGTTGAGCGTATAACAATGTGTGAAGACAATTTATAAAAATTTACCACTCATTTGAACAGTGCCCTCGACTACTTTAATTGTTAGTCCCTAAAGAGCAACTCCACACATTTAACTGTACAGATACAAAGGGGTAGGCCCTTCTCGTGATGACCGTAACGCTCGCCCGAGGCGAAACCGCACCACTTATTTTCACCGGTTGGTCGGTGGATTAAGGAACCCTTGGGCACAGGTGTGTCGTACGGGTCAACGGAGAAAAATTGTCGCAAAAGCTTGCTTCTACCGCTGCTACTGCGGCCTCTGGATAAATAACCTGTATAATATACGTGTATAGCGGAAAAGTCATGGAATATAGTTCACTGGTGAATGTAGAGGGGTGCATCTGTATACGTGGTTATAATGTATACGCCACTAATGCACGCCGAGACTTTTTCCGAGAACCCGTATATGCGCGCGGATAAGGGAAGCAGCATCGTTGCATATATATCCCAACGGACCTCGCGGAAAATTTAAGGCGCTTCTTCTTTGCGTGGGCGTTGCAAACTTTTTTTTTTTTTTTTTGTTCCGTTTGTTTTGTTTTCTAATGCGGCATATCCACCCACTATACTTTATATACAGTGCAAATCTCGCATGGTCTCGGTGTGTACTTCATTTTTTTTTAAAACCCTCTCCTTGGGAGCTTCGAAACCCTCGCAACCCTCGCACACACGATATACACGACCCCTCAAACCCCCCTGCCCCTATAGATATCCCAGGGGTAGGACCGACCGCCAGTCCCCCTTTCGCGTACACGGTATGGCCCGTGAGAGAGTAATATTTTTATATTACATAGTTATGTACCAAGCTCATGGAGTTTTTCATCGTATTTCCCTTTCTCGCTGCTCATCTCTCTCTCGCCCTCTGGCTTGGATATATGGCGTGGTGGAGAGATGAAACGATTAATGGGCAGCCTTACTCTTAAATTAGGAATCTTGGTTCTTCATCCCGTTATACAGATATATTTTATATTTATCTGCTGTCACGTCATGAACATAAGCTATCTTTATCACTTACTAGCTGTTCTCTGCGGTTTCACTCGCGTTAAATTTTGGATTATCTATCTGTTTCATACGCATTATGAGTACATAATCAAGTGCAGCTCATTAACTATAAATACCATCCGGAAATTATGTGGAAAAATAAAAGGACTAATCACTAAAAAATAAACCTACGCTGCCGCCGCTTCTCAGGCTCATAACATTAAGGGAGGAAATAGGGTTAGAACAGAGTTTTCTCAATGATTTTCATGAATTTTTTTATAGTATAAAAAATTAATATAATTTATTGAAACTTTGAGAATATTTTATACATATATTTAAGTATATACTATAACATTTTTGAAGAATCTTCTTGAAAAACACCGGGGATATTAGCGACCCCATATTGCAGGTCACAATCAGACTCAGCATTTTGCGTACATTCTGGAAGCCGCAATTTTCATCTGAAATCAAACGAGGTTGGAATTTACTTTTATTATATGTCTCTCTTCTATATGAACCTAAATGCTATCAAAAAAATAGAAAATTGAATTTTTTACAGGGGTCAAAACAAAAAAGCATGATTTTTGGCCATTTTTTACAACTTTATTTGCAAAAATAAAATTATTTTAAATAATGATAGTATTCCGATTTTAGGTTCATATAGAGCGCAATACTATGAAGAAAGTAACTGCCAATTTTCAAAACGATTGGTTGAAAACTTTTCAAACTAGCGTGTACGCAAGTTAAAAAAAAAGTCGTTTTCAGAAAAACGCGTTTGAAAAAATAACAAAATGCTGAGTCTGATTGTGACCTGCAATATCGGGTCGCTAATATCTTCGGTGGTTTTCAAGGAAATTCTTCAAAAATTTTATAGTATATACTTAAATATACGTATAAAATATTCTGAAAGTTTCAATAAATTATATTCATTTTTTATACTATAAAAAAATTCATGAAAATCATTAAGAAAACGCTGTCCTAACCCTATTTCCCCCCTTAATGGCTTATAACAATAGAACGAGTCGGAATTTTCTTTTAAAATTTTGGGAACATATTTTTCAATAGTTTTACTAACAATTTATGAAATTGAAAAAAAAATCGATTTTTGAACCGTCTAATCCTATTTCCCCCCTTAAGTTATATGGCCTAGAGCCTTCCGGAATAAATGGGCTATCTAATGCAAAAAGTATTTTCAAAATCGCATTATTATTTCCTGAGATTAGCGCGTTCAAACAAACATACAAACTCTCCGGCTTCATTATAGTCGTAAGATTATCATGTTTTAGGTTTAGTAAACAATTCCAGTTACGCTGCCGCCGTTTTTTAGGCTCATAGCATCAAGTTATATGGCCTAGAGCCTTTCGGAATAAACGGGCTATCTAATGCAAAAAGAATTTTCCAAATCGCATTATTATTTCCTGAGATTAGCGCGTTCAAACAAACATGCAAACTCTCCGGCTTTATTTATAGTAGTAAGGTTATCATGTTTTAGGTTAGGTACACAATGACAATGCATCATTTAAATGTATCAATGGGGAGGACGGTAGAAAAGAGAAACATTTGTGAAATTCGGTGAAAATCGATGAAAATTGTTATCGTCCCAAGATTTATGACAAATAATTTACTTGTTAATTCGGTAGTGTTCCACTTATGCTACCAAATTTGCAATTTTAACCAACAGAGGATTTGTCAAAATTGGCCAAAAGATTTCGTAAAATATTTAACTTATTGGTGTTACTAATTCGGCTTTAATAATTTGTTTCGTTCGTTTCGAAAATCTTCATCGATATCTTATTTCTCTACATTCAATGGCGCGGCCGTTATACATCATTTATACTGGACTCGGGGAGTTAGTAAAAATGCCAGATATTATCTGCTTCCATAACAATTGTATAATGGATAATATATTACGACTATATGTAAACGTCGGAATATATAACGACGAAACGTACAACAATGCGGAAAGCATTTTTTTCCCTTTTATCCATTGGCTGCTCCGATATAACATCCACGCATACACATACAGTGTAAGCCAATCTCATTCTACCCATCTACCTTCATTTTTCACTCCTTTCTTCGCGAGAGAACACGAGAGTCTTCTCTATCTCGTTAGAAACAGGATATCTCTTCCTCCCGACATGGTAAGTAATTCCCGTAATTTTTTTTTTCTTTTTCGCTTTTTTTTTTTATCGCGAAATTGCGCGAGAGCTACGCCATCAGTAGCCCGTCGTACCCTTTTCCGTCTTCCGCTTTGTCTTCTTCCTCTTCGTCGTTCTCTCCGAAGGCTTCTTGTCATCGTCTTCTCCCTCAGCGTGATTATATGTATATAGAAAAATGCATATATATATAATACTGGCGTCACCGAACTCCGGTACCTTCTCGTTACAGGGCAATTATTAACACGTCGACGAGACCGAGTCTGCGCTACGTGACATTCTCCAGCAGCGCAAGGCTATATATCGCGGGCATTATTCTTTCCGGTAAAATTGAGGGAAAACGTAATCGGAGAACTTTTATTTATATATACGTATGTACGAGACATTCCAGCTCTCGTCGATAGGGCGCTTTCGTTAGCAATTTTTATTTTATTTTTTCCTTATTTTACCACTTTGTAGAATGACATTAAAAAATAAAATAAATAATCGAAAACTTAATGAAACTTAATTATCAGTGCAGCTATTAAACATTATACATTTTATTTTTATATTCGTGCACTATGTTTTTCGTGAAAAAAGAAAAAAATTTCACACACTCTCGAACATGGAGGAGGTTCTATTAACGGTGATATTAAATAATGAAGATTAGATTGTTTTCTATATATTTTTTTTCAATATTCTTCCTATTTGATATTTGAAAAGATGTGTAAAATTTGCGCAGTACTCTGTTACATACATTTTTTTAAATATAAAGAAAAAAAAATACGAAAATATCGACAAGGTTAAAAGAAAGGGGAAATCTTCATTTTTGACCGTCACACTTGACAACCGATGGCGTATACTGATAAAAAGGGGAAAAGATAAATTATTCATTTCGAAGCTCTCGGCTCTGTCGACTTTGCCTGAAATACCCGGTATGCACTATGTGTAAGAGGATCTAAGCCATCAGGGGATGCTGGTTAGCGTACATCCCGTCTCGATTACATCGAAAATCCTTGAAATATTAACGTTCCACGTGTAAACTGAGACAATGGATTATTATTATAACATCATTGTCATTATTATATACCGGGGTGTTAAGAAACTTGTTTTCTTGTCGCGAAATAGAAACAACAGGAAAAAACCAATTTGTCGAGTCTGTATCGAAAGAGACGATAAATATAACCAGTTTACACGATCTTTATGTCGAATTCCAATAGTTGACATCATAGATCAAACGTATGACGACGCGCGGTTCGTACGGATTTTCGGTAAACTACGTGGGCACAACATAAATGCCATCCCCCTTTGACACGGTACATTGTAATCAAATATACCTCGTTCTATCTCTCTCGGCTTGTTGGTGCGTCGTTAAATAGGGCTTTCACCGTTTTGAGGGAATTAAAAATTCGAGAGTGAGCGAGAAAGGTAGTGAAGAGAGCTCTCTCGTAACAAATCGGACTCGATGAATTTGCCAAAACCACACGAGTATGTTTCCCCCCGTTCAATTGAAGTTCCGTCCTAAAATATTCTCTCTGCGATATCGTGGCGCTTGTGGTCGCCATTTCCTTTTGCGATTTCCTTGAAATGCATCAGTCCGAAAGAGCGTCACTCGGAAGAACCTCGATACGAGGGGACGCACGGTGCGCACGTGGGTAACGTGTGTTTTGACGTATACAACTTCTGTTGTACTTGCTACGAGGTCTTGACTATCTCTCGCGATTTGTTGACTTTTAAAAACGTCCGCATTCTCAATATAAGTGTGACCCATACACTCGCGTCAATGGGGAACATGTACTGCCCTTGATACTCCTTTACACACCGGGCACATAGTTTTTCTGTTAATTTACAGAACTTTACGTTCCGTTGATTGCTCGCAACCCCTTTGGTACCCCGGGCCAGTGTCTTTAGGCAACCTACAATTTTGTAAGTTGGTTCCGGAATTACTGAGCTCGGAGAAAAAACACCTAGAAAATTTTCGATTGGTACCAGCGGTGGTATTCGAACCCCGAACGCCTGCGTAGTAGTCCAAGGCCTAACCAACTGCGCCACTGCTCGCTCTACATTTCTAGGTACATGAAATTGTCAAGATAAATGAAAAGGCCGCATAGTACATTGTTTTACATGTTAAATTTATGTGAAAATATGATCTGACTTTCAGCAGTTCGATGATATATGGTATAGGACATTTCAAGGTCAAATTATCCCAGTCTAAGGCCTAACCAACTGTGCCACTGCTCGCTCTACATTTCTATGTACATGAAATTGCCAAAAAAAATCAAAAGGCCAGACAGCACATTGTTTTACATGTTAAATTTACGTGAAAATATGATCTGACTTTCAGCAGTTCGATGATATATGGTATAGGACATTTCAAGGTCAAATTATCCCAGTCCAAGGCCTAACCAACTGTGCCACTGCTCGCTCTACATTTCTATATACATGAAATTGCCAAAAAAAAGAAAAAGGCCACACAGCACATTGTTTTACATATTAAATTTATGTGAAAATATCTGACTTTCAGCAGTTCGATGATATATCTTATAGGACATTTCAAGGTCAAATTATCCTAGTCCAAGGCCTGACCAACTGTCCCCCAATGAAATTTCGAGTTTTTCAAAGAAATGGCTACTGAATTAGTAATCAGCGAGTCAAAATACATCGATATAACGTCCTAAAAGAAAATTTAAAAATTCAAAATTGTTTGCATTTCGGCGAAAAAGAAGTGGCTTCACTAAAATCGCTGTAACGTTGCTTCCCGATGGAGTTGGAACCCCACTCTGTGCTCATTCTTTTCGTGATCGAAAACCCTTTAAAATGGCGCTTGAATCATTGTGCTATCATTATTTTTCGATTTTTCACAAATTTTCAAAGTCGGACCATCGATTTTTGCGAATTTGTCCATACATACCCCTTCTCATTTTTTTCGCCGATTTTCAACCTGCTCTCACGGCTACAATAATTGAGATATCGGAATGATCCAAAATGCATTCTCTAAGTCTACTCGAGCCGTTTTGAAAACGCTCGTCAAAGTCCAAAATTGATAAAACGGGAGCCACGTTATGACCATATGAAATTTCGATATTTTTAGGTTTCCGAAAAGGTGGGCAAAAACTTACAAAAAATGATTTTTCTCTTTTTTCAATGTTTCGATACCCTATTCGATCGGAAATTTTCCGCTGATTACGAATAACACCGAGTTTTAGTCGCAATCTCAAAATATCAATGTGAAAAAGGCGAAAAACGAACAAAATCACTTTTTGGACGATTTTCAACCAGGCACATTGTTTTACATATTAAATTTATGTGAAAATATGATCTGATTTTCAGGAGTTCGACGATATATGGTATAGGACATTTCAAGGTCAAATTATCCTCTAATGATTCAACAAACTGCAACAAAACCGTGATTCAACCTTGCGCCTCCATATTTCATCGCTGATGATATTACTATAGTGAAATTAAGACTTATGTTGCAATATGCATTGCAGTTAATTAAAATTGACATATTCGTCTATTAACCTTCAACGGAAGACAATCGCAGACTCGGGAACTTTGGACAACACGTATTTTTAAATGATTCTAGTTAAATTGCGGGTTTTTGTTTTCTTTCGAATTGAAATATTAACTTCATTTACCGTTAAAACGTGTTCGCTCCAACCAATTTATCAGCTTTACATTTTTATTTATAACTCCAGAGAGTCTGAATCATTATTGAATTACGAATGGCAGGTTTTTATGTGGAATACCTGACACACGGAACATCACCGAGAGTCGCAGCTGTGACAGAGCTTTTGGTATATAACGATTTGCTAGCTGGGTCGAGCGAGAAAACTGAAAGCTCACGATTGGCCATTTGACTCGTTGCGGATAGAGTTTGATCGCGAATTCCTGAACGCCAAAAAGTTGAATTTAATTATCGGCTCCGTCGCGCAGAGTTACCCCCGTGACGCGTTGAGAGGAGGGAGTGGAGGATCGGGGACTACAAAACGTGCAGTTTGCTAGGGCGAAGTGATGCAATTAGCTTTTTGTACGCCACTCCAAGATCACCCACCCCCCCATCCTCCAGACTTAGTTTTGCCAGTGTGCAACCCCCTCGGACGTCGACAGTCTCTTCGCACTCTCATCCTCGTGGTTTTCCCTTCATAGACACATTCTTGCGAGAATTAAATGTCATTCAGTTGGTCGCAGTCTTGTTTTGGTATTCGCGCCCATTCCTCTCGTCACTCTCCAAGGCACGTTTCTTTCTTCTTCTTTGTTTTTTTCCATTATTTATCTCTTTGTCTACCCGCAATTATTCCGTCTTTCCGGTCACAAATATTCGCGCGTATAAAAAGAAAAGAAAACAGATTCTCTATTTACACAAAGTTTGTTGGCGCATGATTTATTTACACTTATCGAAAAATCAAATTGTCTCAAGTTGCAAAATGGCCGATCAATAAATTTTAAATCGAATAAAATTATGTTTCGTTCAAGTAAAAATTGTCATTTGTATACAAAATCTAATATCGTTTTCACAATGTACGTAATAATAAACGATGTGGATTACGTTTCGAGAAAAAAAAATGGTAACATCGCAAAATTTCGTTCTATTCACGTCATTCACGTACAGATATGATATACGCAGAGTTCTCTCGCATATAATCCTTGGCTGAGATTGATATAACCGCGGAGAGTATAAGACAGAATCTCTATTCACTTTCGGGGTTAATTTTTATATTGATTGTCCATCAGAAGCCATATTGATTCTATTATATAACTGTAGAAGTTAAATATTTTATACTATCCAAAAGTATAGTGTTCAGCTTCTTATCTTTATTGACATTTGTGAATATTATAAAACACTATAACAGGTTTCAATCAATTCGAAATATTGATGTTTTTTCGCTATCCTGTTGAATAAACGATCCAGTTAAATTTCGTAAAAGATACCGAGAAGTCGGTATTGAGGGGGGAAATAGGGTTAGACGGTTCAGAAAATGTTTGCTGCTCAAAAGACGGTATTATTCAAAAGACGGTTTTTTGAACTTGCGTACACGCTAGTTTGAAAAGTTTCCAACCAATCGTGTTGAAAATTGGCAATTACTTTCGTCATAGTATTGCGCTATATATGAACCTAAAATCGGAATATTATCATTATTTAAAATAATTTTTTTTTTGCAAATAAAGTGGTAAAAAATGGCAAAAAATCATGCTTTTTTGTTTTGACCCCTGTAAAAAATTCAATTTTCTATTTTTTTGATAGCATTTAGGTTCATATAGAAGAGAGACATATAATAAAAGTAAATTCCAACCTCGTTCGATTTCAGATGAAAATTGCGGCATCCAGAATGTACGCAAAATGCTGAGTCTGATTGTGACCTGCAATATGGGGTCGCCAATATTTTTGGTGTTTTTCAAGAAAAATCTTCAAAAATTTTATAGTATATACTTAAATATATGTATAAAGTATTCTCAAAGTTTCAATAAATTATATTCATTTTTTATACTATAAAAAAATTCATGAAAATCATTGAGAAAACGTTGTCCTAACCCTATTTCTCCCCTTAATCCAGCAGTTTACACTTTCGCTCCATATACTACATTGCTCTCTCGTTCAAACGATGTTACAACATTTCCACCAAGTTTCACCGCTTGAATGTAAAACTTTAAAAAGATATCGTATAATTATTTCTCTTTTTTTTTCAATACCATAACGAAATCAGGGTAAAAGCAATTTGTATTCTTGTATTTAAAAAGGCTTTTTTCCATTTCATTTAAAAAGAATAGAAAAGCTTTCCGATTGAAATCTGAACATTGATGTTTCTTTGCTATCCTGTTAAATAAACGTTCCAGTTAAATTTCGTAAAAAATACCGAGATATCGGTATTAAGTGAAGCCTCTATTATATCCATTAATAATTACTGACCCGTCACTCCAAAATCTCAGTAAACTTTCAAGCAACCATCCCAAACATCATAAACTCCTATTAATTATGTATTAAACTTTCCAACGAATACATGCTGTCTTTCGATTCGTAACGCTCGAGTGTTGTTTTATCATTCAGGTAAAAAAAAGGCTCGTAGAATATGAACGCGTTAACATGGGAACACGTAAATCTATTTTTTGCGTCTAGAATATTCATTATCAATAACTGACCCGTCAATTAAAAAACTCAGCAAATTTAAAAGCAACCATCTCAAACGTCATAAACTCCAATTGTTTATGTCAATGAAATTGTGCCAAGTTGCAAAATGGCCGATCAATAAATTTCATGCCGAATTAATTTTGCTTCGTTCAAGTAAAAATTGTCATTTGTATGCAAAATCTAATACCGTTTTCACAACGTACGTAATAATAAACGATGTGGATTACGTTTCGAAAAAAAAAAAAAAAAAAAAATGGAAACAACGTAAAATTTCGTTCTATTTACGTCATTCACGTACAGATATGATATACGCAGAGTTCTCTCGCACATAACATTGACCGAGCTAGATATAGCCACGGAGAGACAGTATAAGAGAGAATTTTCCTCGAGATGGAAACTCGAGATATATCGAAACAGCATCACCGGTACAACATTTCTACGTTCTTATGTATACATATATATTGGCTTTTTTTTTTACTGGCAAACGTGACTGGTTGAAAGGATGCGAAGTTTGTATATATATATATCTATATAAAAGATCGGTTCGTGAGCTGTTTTGCCGGTCTCCGCGGCTAGTTTTGTTCGCACAGCTCTCGCGGGTTCGCTCTCCGACCGCGCGGAATGGATTTCATCCTTTCGATATAACTGGTCTACCCTCTCGGCTGCTCGTGTCGTTCTCAGGGTCCAGGGTGTGATATAACTTGTCAGAGAAAACGACGTCGTCTGGTGCCTTGTATAGAGTATTCTCTCCGGGCATTTTTTTTTCTCTATCTCTCTCCCTCTTTCCCTCTCACTCTCTATTTCTTTCACGCCTTGGGACATAAGAAAACGGGTCGTCGTCGTTGTCGTCGTCGACGATGAGGAGACGCAACCGACCGAGAGTATATACGGTGTAGCCTTCTCAAGAACAAAGTCCCGTGCGGTGTTCAGGGGTAGCGATAGGTGTAGGTAAAATATAGCGCGGTTCTCGCCTCAGGGAGATTGTTGGAAAATAAAGAAAATGGTAGAAGGGATATTGAACAATAGTTGTTCTCGAAGAATCTATCCGGTGTATAGTCTCACGGAGATTTCGCACATAGGGCCATTTTTTGTTTTAGTTCCTTGAGTTTTTGTTGTAGTTTGCTATTTCCAGAATACCGTAAAATTTAGTGTCTTATTTGGTTTATTCCACGAGCTTTTTGACAGCAGTTTAAGGTAGTAGCCTGGTAACTTAAGCCGATTTTCAAGTCTTTTTTGGAGGGCCTTTTTTTGTAGGAAAATAAAAATGAATCGTTTCGGATATTTAGGATGTTTTTGTTTACATATTAAAGATACAAAAAAAATTTTTTTTTTTAAATTTAATAGTTTATTATTATTATTATTATTGATCGAAAAATAAACTTTTTTTTTCCAAAGTCCGCCATTTTGTTAGTTTTTTGAAGGTTAAATTTCATGGATAAATAACGAAATGGCGGACTTTGGAAAAAAAAACTTTTTTTTCCAAAGTCCGCCATTTTGTTATTTATCCGTGAAATTCAACTTCAGTAGTTCCGACCAGAATGACATGTCTATAGATTAAGAATTATCAAGAATTTTTGATTTCAGATAACATCAAGAGCCAAAATCACCGGGGCCACCCACGCGCTTTTTTTTCGAGGTGCCAACTTCGATCAATAATAATAATAATAATAATAAACGATAAAATTTTTTCAAAAAAATTTTTTTTTGTATCTTTAATATGTAAATAAAAACATCCTAAATATCCAAAACGATTCATTTTTATTTTTCTACAAAAAAACGCCCTCCAAAAAAGACATGAAAATCGGCTTAAGTTACCAGACTACTACCTTAAAGACATTAATTTTATGTCTACGGGGAATTTACTCTTCTGGAAGTGGAGGACATTTAATGAAATTTATCAGTCGTGTTACGAACGACAAAAGTTCAGTTATCGTTCTCACACGCATCTTTTACACTCGCAGAACGTATGGTATACGCTCGTGAGTTTATGGCGTTGCGGTAGAAATCCTGATGAACGAAGACGTTCATTTGTTCTCACTGGTATTATTATTTTTAAACTATATATTCCTGGCTGACGTACGAATCAAAATACCCGTCGGAGTATTCACGTCAGCCAATTAAAATAACATTTTTCTGAAAACTCCTACCGCAGTCTCTGGTACATTATACAATACAATAATTATAATATCCAAACTTTCGCGTATCTGACCATATAATCCACATTTTTTATCGGCCCTTTTTTCACTATCTCATCCGTTGCTCGTTTCGGCCTCTATTTCCGTGGTGTTTTTTGTTTCTCGTTCGAACATCATATTCCACCATTCATTGATTAATTAACGAAGCTCTTCTATTCTACCATGTAACAATGCATATTTCAGGCGTAACAAAAATCCTTCATTGAAATAACATTTTTACAATTCGAATGTAACGAATCAATTTTGTAAAATGTCCATTGTGAATTTGTGAACAATGAATGAATAAGCTTCGATGAATTATACAAAACGCATTCGGCTCGCGATCAGCGAATACTAAACGTCCTTTGACTCTTCGTTAATTAATATTTGTAAGGAAGTATCGTTAGTTGGGTAGCCTTACTACTATAATAAAGCTGGAGGGTTTATTTGTTTGAACGCGCTAATCTCAGGAAATACATATCCGATTTGAAAAATTCTTTTTGCATTAGATAGCCTGTTTATTCAGGAAGGCTTTAGCACCATATAACTTTATACTGTGACCCTAAGGAGGGGCGGCGGCGCGTTGAATCGGCGAACGGAAATTTAACGCGTGTGAAATCGCGGGGCACGGCTCGTTATATAATAACATTTCAATCCGGCGTTGGCGGCAAAGATTTCGTCAATCTTTATTCTTGTTAAGGGAGGAAATAGGGTTAGGACAGCGTTTTCTCAATGATTTTCATGAATTTTTTTATAGTATAAAAAATGAATATAATTTATTGAAACTTTGAGAATATTTTATACATATATTTAAGTATACATATACAATAAAATTTTTGAAGAATTTTCTTGAAAAGCACCGGGGATATTATCGACCCCATATTGCAGGTCACAATCAGACTCAGCATTTTGCGTACATTCTGGAAGCCGCAATTTTCATCTGAAATCAAACGAGGTTGGAATTTACTTTTATTATATGTCTCTCTTCTATATGAACCTAAATGCTATCAAAAAAATAGAAAATTGAATTTTTTACAGGGGTCAAAACAAAAAAGCATGATTTTTTATTATTTTTTACAACTTTATTTGCAAAAAAAAAAATTATTTAAAAATAATGTCTTATATAATGGCTTATATTATATTATAATGTCTTATAACAATAGAACGAGTCGTAATTTTCATAAAAAATTTTGGGAACATATTTTTCAATAGTTTTACTAACAATTTATGAAATAAAAAAAAATCGATTTTTTGAACCGTCTAACCCTATTTCCCCCTTTAATAAATGTCGACTGTACTGAGAGGCTGTCTCGAGACGAGTTAATCTTTCCTTCTCTCTCTCTCTCTCTCTCTCTCTCTCGTTCAATTGCACATAAAGTCGTGACTTAAGGTAGTAATTTAAGCCGATTTTCATGTCTTTTTTGGAGCGCGTTTTTTTGTAGGAAAATAAAAATGAATCATTTTGGATATTTAGGATGTTTTTATTTACATATTAAAGATACAAAAAAAAATTTGTTTGAAAAAATTGAATAGTTTATTATTATTATTTTTATTGATCGAAGTTGGCACCTCGAAAAAAAAGCCCGTGGGTCGCCCCGGTGATTTTGGCTCTTGATGTTATCTGAAATGAAAAATTCTTGATAATTCTTAATCTATAGACATGTCATTCTGGTCGGAACTACTGAAGTTAAATTTCATGGATAAATAACAAAATGGCGCTTTTTTTCGAGGTGCCAACGTCGATCAATAATAATAATAATAATAAACTATTAAATTTTTTCAAACAAATTTTTTTTTGTATCTTTAATATGTAAATAAAAACATCCTAAATATCCAAAACGATTCATTTTTATTTTCCTACGAAAAAACGCCCTCCAAAAAAGACATGAAAATCGGCTTAAGTTATCAGACTGCTACCTTAACCGTTTCCGCAAATTGGAACATTAATGCGAGATCGCGTGATCGAATACAATTTAATTATCGGTCAATTTTAGGAATAAAATGCATAACGATTCCGAAGGAGAATGACATATGTAACGATATCCATACAGAATATAGTAAGATTATTATTAGTATACGCAAATTTCCTAATTATTTAATTTTATTTGCTCGAACAAAAATTTCATATTTTTCGCCCTCCCCCCGGAAATAAATTGTTTTTTCCTCTCGCTGAAGAAAAACAAAAACGAAAGTACCGCGAAAAAAACCAATTACGAATCAAAAACTCGGTACACAGCCGCAGGCTATCTCACATATTTCAAAGCTATTACTCTCCTTTCACGCGTTACATTTCGTGCCCCGGAGAAGCTCGAACAATGCTCGTTCGTGTGTATATGCGCGCGTGTGTATATTTAGATGTCGCGTCACGAGGTCCCACGCCAAAAGAGAAGAATTTTCGTAGACATTTTTTTTCTATTTTTTCGTCTCTTTCTTTTTTCCTCAACGTACGAATTTCCGTTGGGTGGCATAGTCATTTCGGTCTCGGTGAGAGAGTTGGAGAGAGAGAGAGAGAGAGGGAACAAAAATAAAGAATCGGACGGGTGGTACACGGTGAAAATATATATAACGAGCAATACGTCGCCCAACAACGCCAGAGCATAACTATTTACCATGTGGAAAATGCCGTGTCCTCTCTCCCTCTTTCTCTCTTCGCCGAGCTTTTCAGAGTGTCGGCCGTTTTTTCGTCGCTAGAACTCGGCAATTCTTCAGCAAGTGCGTTCTCTTTTTTTTTCCCCCACTCGTTCCGCCGCTTTTCCAACCCCCCTGGCGGCTGGCTCACCCTGGCGCCAGTGTTTGATCGCCATTCTTTTCCACCGACAGTTATCCTTTTGTTTTTTTTTTGGTCTAAATACACCACGTATCGATTTTCGTTGTATTCGACGTGACTTCGACGTGCTACAAGGGCACGTAACGAATAAAAAAATCGTAAATAAAGCGATAATTATGGCCACGATAACGTGACGAATGTAAGTGAATAAAAAGAATAAAACATAAAATACCCTTGAGACTGTTAATTCATGGATTTTTACGTCTCGACGATTCTTTCGTATTTCCATGCATTTTTCGTTTCCATTCAACGGAGATTAGGGGAAAAATATATGCTTCGACGCGGTCTCTCGTTTCGTTTCGATTCGGTGCAATATTTTTTGGTCGAAAAATTGGCGAAGGAGACTCCGAGCGTTGGGTAAATTTTCCATGGAACGGTTCTTCGAGGAGCTTCACTGTACAGAACGACACGAATACATACTCCAATAGGGCTGTCAGAAAGAGTACACAAGGGGGGCAT
Organism: Oxytorus armatus; assembly: GCA_958009045.1. Classification (NCBI taxonomy): domain Eukaryota; kingdom Metazoa; phylum Arthropoda; class Insecta; order Hymenoptera; family Ichneumonidae; genus Oxytorus; species Oxytorus armatus. The sequence goes on from OY253744.1 coordinate 5,948,745, forward strand.
ATATAAACGTGTGGTCCTGTTTATTTTTTCGTTACACATACAGGTAGAGAAATGCGCTCGTTTCTATCGTGTGTCCACACTCGTCGGAGCATATGAGGCACATGCTTTTCCAGAGATGGAAAGAGTGAGAGAGAGAGAGAGAGAGTATGAAAGGTCAGAGGCTGAAACGGTAGGGAATTGCGCGGGTGAGTCACACAGGAAAAGACATGGAATAAAAGAGTTGAATATATAGAGGACGGAACGAGAGAATGAAAGAGTGAGGAGGAGTGGAAAGCCCAGCGGGATTGGAATGTGCGAATGGAACGGAGTCAGGATATGCTGAGGGCAAGGGGGGAGTAAAACAAGAGAGACGGAAATTTCTGCCTCGAAACGTGCATATTTGCGGTCGACGTTTTTATAATTCCATTATCACGAGACTTTCTTTGCTTTTTTTGTCTTCTATTCTCTACTTCACTCTCCTCTCTTCCTCTGTCGCTCTACACTCTCTCTCTCTCTCTCTCTCGCTTTCTCTCGTCTCGTTTACCTCTTTCCTCAATGTTTTCACTCTCTGCCGCTTGGTTTTGTGAAATATCCGCGACACGCTGACCGAACTTCTCCGGCAAATACGGGGAGAAACAAAAAAAAAACAGTTTTTCTCGTTACCACTTCCGTCGCTAAAACTACCAGTGCCAGTGTGAAGATGTGAAAAATCGAGTTTTTGTTTTTTTTTTAAATTAAATCCAGAGATTGAAATGTAAAATTTTCTGCTAACCGTTTGTAACATTTGTTTTTTATATATGTATATATCTTTTTTAATATAGTTGCAAAAGTAGTGGCAAAAAATAAAAATTACTCGATAAATGTAAATTTAAAATTAGTTTTTTTCCACATCTCTCGTACGTTTCGCCGGTATATTATATAATGGAAGTAATACGACAGGGATTATTGTAGCTTACGTTCGAAATACGTATAGTTGAGGGTTATTAACGCAGCTGACGGATGTGGTCAGTTTTGTGTGCTCCGTCGAATTTAGAACGCGGACAGGCCGCGTCAATTCGAACGAGACGTCAAAAAATATTTTCAAGAATTAATTCGTGAATAATTAGGTTCCATGTCTAAACATCACGTTGCATTTACTTTACAGATAATAACATCGCCGGCGAAAACTACACAGCACATATTTACACATGCGGTTTAATGAGTTTTGTTGGGTTTTATTGGGTTTTGAACGCAGCAACGCTACTCAAACCCCAAACCAAAACCCAAAACCCAACACCCAACAAAACCCAACAACACTCAACAAACCCCAACAAAACCCAACAAAACGGATGTGTAAATACGTGCTGTGTAGTTTTCGCCTGTGATGTTATTATTAGTAAAGTTATTGCAACGTGATGTTTAGACGTGCTACCAATAATTATATTTGAAGGAAAAATAAATAAAAAAACATAGGATTCCTTGCACAATAATAATTATTCCAAACGATTATTAATTATTCGTGATTAAACGATAATTGTTCCCTGGAACGAATAATTTCGAAATCGCTTTTAACTTTTATTCAAATGGTGACCGGGCAAAAGATGATAAATTAAATTACATCAGGGTATTCGATGGTCGGCATTGATATATACGTATATTTCGAGGGATATACCTTTATCTCTATTGCGTTTTCTCTATACTCTCGTCGACCGTTCTCTCCGTACGCGATAACCGACGGATAACGGATTGACGCTTCGTTATGCCAGCCAGGACAATAACTACTGGCACCGCGTTCCTCTTCCCTCTACAACCCCCCCACCCTTTCTCTTCTCGCAAGCACGGTTCGCGTAGCACGTCGCTTTGAATTATTTATGCAATTAGTCGTTTTCTCTGTGTTTCCCCACACACACACACAGAGACACAGCAACATACACATATATGTGTGCATAAACGAGGGTGTTTGGCTGACTGTGGCAGAAGGGAGATGTATTAGCAGCGTTACCAGCATCACCGAATAGACAAGTGTATTACTGTATATATCATCGCATCTCGCGACCAACGAACCGCCGAGCGATATCCTCACTGAAACACCAAATTTCTCTAGATCCCCTCCCATCTCGCGCTCTCACTGTCTCTCACTCTTTCGAACCTACTCCCCATATCTATATACGCGTCATCCTCTCGTTCTACTTTTTTTCACATCTTCCCATCTCCCCTCAGCCCCGTGTGTTATCTATCTACCCGCAATCACTCTTTACCCCTCGTTTATGTGCCCGAGATTCAGGGAGGTACTCGGGTATTTCCACGATTAAAGCACCAATAATTCGAGTCAATATTATACAGTTGGTACAGTGTATACTCTGCATTTGCTATATGATTCGATATCGCACTTATATATGTATACACTCTATTTGTTTATGAAAATTAGCTTATGACAATCGTTGATTTGTCAGCACTAAACCGTTGGATTTTTATGAAAAATAGAGTATACAAATGGGGTTTGTTTTTTTTCGTTCGCTGAAGTACGGATTTGATGGAAATATTGAAATTTTTTAAAAGCTTCATGGAATATTGATGTGTTTCATGGCCCAAAAGTCTCCTAGGTATAAAGTTTCATAGGAGCCTGCATGTACAGGGTGTCCTAAAACCAGTACGACAGGGTGACACGCGGGTTAGATTGACTCCGGACCTGTCAGAGTAAAGAAATATGACCTCAGTAAAAGTCTCATGGTTTTCGAGAAAAATCGTTTTTCGCTACCCTAGTACTTGTTATTTTGCTACCAATGATATGAAAGGCCGAATCGTAAGCAAATCAAAGTCCAAATTCACACCAAATCCAAATCGTAAGCAAATTAAAGTACAAATTCAAACCAAATCCAAATCGTAAGCAAATTGAAGTCCAAATTCAAACCAAATCCAAATCGTAAGCAAATCAAAGTCCAAATTCACACCAAATCCAAATCGTAAGCAAATCAGAGTCCAAATTCACACCAAATCCAAATCGTAAGCAAATTAAAGTCTAAATTCACACTAAATCTAAATCGTAAGCAAATCAAAGTCCAAATTCAAACCAAACCCAAATCGTAAGCAAATCAAAGTCCAAATTCACATCAAATTCAAATCGTAAGCAAATCAAAGTCCAAATTCACAGCAAATCCAAATCGCAAGCAAATCAAAGTCCAAATTCAACCCAAATCCAAATCGTAAGCAAATCAAAGTCCAAATTCAAACTAAATCCAAATTGTAAGCAAATTAAAGTCTAAATTCAAACCAAATCCAAATCGTAAGCAAATCAAAGTCCAAATTCACTCCAAATCCAAATCGTAAGCAAGTCAAAGTCAAAAATCACACCAAATTCAAATCGTAAGCAAATTAAAGTCCAAATTCACACCAAATTCAAATCGTAAGCAAATCAAAGTCCAAATTCACAGCAAATCCAAATCGTAAGCAAATCAAAGTCCAAATTCACACCAAATCCAAATCGTAAGCAAATCAAAGTCCAAATTCACAGCAAATCCAAATCGTAAGCAAATTAAAGTACAAATTCAAACCAAATCCAAATCGTATGCAAATTAAAGTCCAAATTGCCAGCAAATCCAAATCGTAAGCAAATCAAAGTCCAAATTCACAGCAAATCCAAATCGTAAGCAAATCAAAGTCCAAATTCACACCGAATCCAAATCGTAAGCAAATCAAAGTCTAAATTCACAGCAAATCCAAATCGTAAGCAAATCAAAGTCCAAATTCACACGAAATCCTAAAGTGGTCAGAAACACAGACTTTTTGTTTGTATTTCCGACCACTTTAGGATTTGGTGTAAATTTGGACTTTGATTCGCTTACGATTTGGCCTTCCATGGTAATAGTAGCAGAATACGAGTACTAGGTAGCGATTTTTCGAGAAATCAGAAAAAATACGATTTTCCTCGAAAACCATGAGACTTTTACGGAGGTCATATTTGTTTATTGTGTAACTCTGCAAGTCAAAGTGACACGTGTCACTCTGACTTGCTAGTTTTGGGACACCTTGTATATGTTATGGGTTTTTTCGCATTTTCGATCCGCTATATTGAATCCCGGCGGCTGATAGTGAGGTCGGCTGCAATATCGTGCCAGTGATTTTTTTTTCACACTGTTTGACAGCGTCAGAATTTTTACAATGTACAGATGTCTACGGTGAAATAGAACGTTTGTCATTTTGTTCGTTTAAATGTCATTTAAAAACACTTTTTTTTTTTAAACGGCATCTCCTCCAGAGAAGAAAAACTTGCCGATGTCAGAGTAGAACGCTCGAGCAAGAAATATCTAGTTGAGAAAAAGTGAGAAGAAAAAAACACCGAGTAAGAAGATCACGAGAGACAGAGGTGGGAAATATGGGAACCGGTGAACATCGGCACGAAGGTGTTTGGCCGTGGTAAGGAAAAAAAAAAGAGAGAGAGAGAAAGAGTCTAGGATGATCCGTCTCTCTACGTGACCGGTGATTTCCGTGAATTATGCCCCGTTCGTTTTCTCGTTTCGCGAGGCTGTAATCGAGAGCGGATGGCTCTCGCGCGGCACACGCCAGATCGCGTTTCTAAAAATCGCTTCGGGCCACACGAGACTCTCGGGGTTGTGCGGAAGCACCCTCTCTATATATTCTATTTTCTATCCTTCTCTCTCTCTCCGTTTTCACGGATATATGAGCTTCTACGATGTACTCGGTGTTCGGTTTTAACCACTTCACTTTTCAAGAACGACAAACAAACGCGTGCGGATAAAAACATATGGACGACAGGAAATATTACAAAAAAATGGGCTTTGTAACAAAAGTACTAAACAATGTATCATATGTACAAAATAAATGCACCCGAGAGGATGAAAGCACGTGTGGGTGTACGCGAAATATTACTGAAAAGAAAAAAAAAAAGAAAAACAATTCCCAGTGTAGTATAACGAAAAAAAACACTACCAGATATTGCAATGAATCATTCGCTCGAATTTTAGTTATAAAACTACGCTTTTGGCTCCGAGCTCGTGCATATTTGAGAGGGGAATATTCGAAAGCCGACGAGGGGGTACAAAAAAATATCTCGGGAGTTTACATCGTTTGGCACGAATCGCGGTTTCATATTTCCCGCTCTCGCTCTCCACCCGGCGGCCAAAATACACCAAGGGAATGGGGCGAGGTCTATGAGCTGTGTTTTTTTTAAATTCCGTTCCTCGATTAAAAGTCACAAAGGGAATGAATTTCCGTGAGGTAACTTTCATCGAAATTTATTTACCAATTTTTTTTCACGCTCGCCGGACAAAAAATAACATTACAATCCGCGATCTTGAGATACAGTGGGTCAAAAAAGTATTCATACACCTTGTTTTTTTGCGATAACTTTATAGACATCAGGGATACGCAAAGAAAGCCAATTTTATTTGATAGTACATCAGGTGCAGAGATAAACTGCAAATGGAGAATTTTTTCCCAGGAATAATAGAAGAATTATGCGAAAAAAACGAAAATTTTCGGGTAAAAAAAGTATTCATACACTTACGATTATAGTGAAAACCTACATCATCATAGTTGTTAATTAAAACTAATATTTGGTGTGCATCCCTTTTGCTTCAATTATCACCTCGAGTCTCTTAGGCATGGATTCTACTAGCTTTTGCGTTGTTTCTTTTGCTATTTTCGTCCATTCTTCTGAAAGCACTCTTTGGAGATCGGATTTGTTTGTTATTTTCCTTTTTATAATTTCTACATCCATCAAGCGCCATAAATGTTCAATAGGATTGATGTCCGGAGATTGTGGTGGTGTAATCAATTGTTTGCGGACATTATAGAGTAACCATTCCCTCGTTTTCATGGCAGTATGTTTCGGGTCGTTATCTTGTTGGAAGTAGAAATTTCCATCCAGGCCCATTTTATCTACACTTGCTTTCAAATTGCTGCGCAACACGTCGATATACTTCTGGGCATTCATTGTACCATCTATAAAAGCCAGATTACCAACGCCATAATATCCCATACAGCCCCAAACCATGACGCTTCCTCCGCCGTGCTTTACAGTCGGTATTAAATTTTTCTGCCGGAGCTCAGTATTTGGTTTCCGCCGTACGAATTTTTTTCTATCGGACCCGAAGATGTTAAACTTCGATTCATCCGAGAATACGACACGTTTTCAAAATTCTATAGATTTTTTTACGTAGGTTTTTGCGAAACCTAAACGTTCTTCTCGATTAAAATTATTAATTAATGGTTTTTTGCGGGCAGTTCTGCCGTATATTTGGGCAGAATGCAAAACGTTTCGAATAGTCTGGGGACACACGCTCTTCCCCGATGTTGACGCGACATCATTCGCTAAACTGCGAGCACTTGTGAACGGTTTTTTTTGTAGCCTTTATAACAATACTCCGACGCTCTCGTACCGTTAGTATTCTCGGTCGACCGGTTCATGGCTTATTTTCTCTGCTGTTTGTTCTTTCGTATTTTTTTATTATATATTGCACTTTTGCGGAACTTAGATTTAGTTCTTTACTAATTTTTCGATAACTTCCACCGCGTTTCCGAAGAAAAATCACTCTAACTCGCATGGATATTGATATTTCGCTTTTCTTTGCCATCATGTCTGTTCAGAGGTTGAAGATCGACTACCGCATGGAATAGGTCAAAACCATTGTGTAAACGAAGACTCGTTTACATTGTACGCAGAGGTCAGACCGTCCGTGAGTGAATATCGAGGTTCAGCAGCTCAATCGTAAGTGTACGAATACTTTTTTGGCCCGAAATATTTCGTTTTTTTTGCATAATTCTTCTATTATTCCTGGGAAAAAATTCTTCATTTGCAGTTTATTTCTGTACCTGATGTACTATTAAATAAAATTGGCTTTCTTTGCGTATCGCTTATGTCTATAAAGTTATCGCAAAAAAACAAGGTGTATGAATACTTTTTTGACCCACTGTATATTTTTCTTATCCAAAAATAATACGATATGGATTTAATGAAGTTTCGTTATTATGGACGAATATTTTTCTCGAAATTTAGATACATTGTTTTTTTCAGCCCCGCAAGAAATACATTTTATATGTGTTTTATGTAAGGCTGAAGGAAGAAATAAAAAACCACGTCTCTCGTCTGTGATGCATTTGGAAACGCGAGAGACTTTCATGAATATATATGTTTATACATAGTTTGGTGAGCGCAATGTTCCCAAGAGTGATCTCTCTCGCCAGTGGCAGCATCAGCGCGCGGGGTCTCCTCTGCTCGCGGTGTTGGAAATCAGATTTTATGGGAAATTGAGGAACGTACATTTGGAACGGTGCCAGCGGGGTAGTAGGACGACGCCCGAACGCCCTCCAAGTTGCCGTCCACGTGTATATACGTAGATAGTAGTCGGGTATTCTCAGTTTATAATATGCTTTTTTTTCGGGGCATGGCGAAAAGACGCCGAATATTTGAGGTAGCTGCATACAGCACTGTGTTGATGGTAAAAGGGAAATGGAACGGAAAGTTTTTCGGTTTATTGCGAAATTTCAATGTGATAAACTGGCAATTAATCGTAAATTGTTTATAAATTCGTTAAAAATCAATTCATTAGCTTCGAAAAAAATTCAAGGATTTATGAACGTGAAGTCAATTTTGCTACGGTACGAATGATGACGGTAATTCGTTATTTTTCACCCCAATAACGAGGAAGGTTGTTAATCATTTACAAGTAATAATTGGCAAGAGATTAAAACCAACGTGTTACCAACTATTTCGTTCTTCCAAATTGCTGTAATAATTAATTTCCAAATAGCCAGTCCTCGAAGATAAATATAATCAAAAATCAAAATTTCATTTATCACTTTTCGGCAACGCTACCATCTGAAATATTTTATCATCGATCATCCTCGCGTTCTATTTTTTTGGAAAAAATTTTCGAATTTTTTTAGACATTGGAAAACAATTTTAATGATTTTTGGATTTGTGGTAATTTCTGAAAAGATGATGTTCCGTTCATTATTATCAAAGGATAATCTACACCGAAATATTTTCTATTCAGTTTAGGGGTTAATTTTTATATTGATTTTGCTATATAGCTGTAGATGTTAAATATTTTATACTATCGAAAAATATAGTGTTCAATCTATTATTTTAATTAACATTTGTGAATATTATACAAGGCTATAACAGGTTTCAATCAATTCGAAATATTGATGTTTCATTGCTATTCTGTTAAATAAACGTTCCAGTTAAATTTCGTAAAAAATACCGAGAAATCGGTATTAATTGAAGCCTCTAGGATATCCATTAATAATTACTGACCCGTCACTCCAAAAACTCAGCAAATTTACAAGCAACCATCTCAAACGTCATAAACTCCTATTATTTATGTATTAAATTTCCCACGAATACATGCTCTCTTTCGATTCGTGACGCTTCAGTGGTGTTTTATTATTTCGGTAAAAAAAAAGGCTCGTAGAATATTGTACGACTAATGACAAAGCAGGATGAGAAATTAGGACAAATGTGAATTAGGAATGAGATCTACGAGGTCTATTAAAAAAGTATCGCGAATTTTGTGTTTTTTCAAAAAGTATTTATTTATTCATTAATATTAATTTTGTCCCCTTCAAAGTAATTCCCCTTGGAATATAATACATTTATGCCGACGTTTTTCCCAATCCTCGAAGCACTTAAAAAAATCATTTTTTGTGATCTTGTTTAGCTCCTCCTTCGACACCGTCTTTATCGCTTCAATCGTGGCGTAGCGTCGTCCTTTCATGGGCCTCTTCGGTTTTGGGAATAGGAAAAAGTCACAGGGGGCCAGGTCTGGGGAATACGGTGGCTGCGGCATCATTAGAGTGTTGTTTTTGGCCAAAAATTCGCGCACAAGCAACGATGTGTGATCAGGGGCGTTATCATGATGCAAAAGCTAATTTTTGTTCTTCCACAAATCCGGGCGTTTATGGCGGATTGCTTCGCGCAAATTGCGCATAACTTGCAGGTAATATTCTTTATTGACTGTACGACCCTGTGGCAAGAACTCATGATGGACCACGCCCCTGCAATCGAAGAAAACAGTGAGCAAAACCTTCACATTCGACCGAACTTGGCGCGCTTTTTTCGGTCTTGGCTCATGCGTCAGCTTCCATTGCGATGATTGAGCTTTGGTTTCCACGTCATAACCATAAACCCGTGATTCGTCACCAGTTATGACCCTCTGGAGCAAATTTGAGTCGTCGCGGACCGAGTCCAACAGCTCCTTAGCAATGTTAACGCGACACTGTTTTTGTTCGAAATTGAACAATTTTGGCACGAATTTCGCGGCGACCCGTCTCATGCCCAAATCATTGGTAAAAATCGAAAAGCACGAGCCAATCGATATGTTTAGTTCCTCGGCAACTTCTCTAACGGTGATTTGACGATTGGCCAATATTATTTTCTTCATTTCATCAATGTTGTCGTCTGTTGTTGATGTGCTCGGGCGTCCGGAACGCATCTCGTTGTTCGCATCTTCTCGGCCCTCTGAGAACATTTTGTTCCAAGGTAGCTTCACCATATGCCACAGTCAACATTCGGAATGCGCCCGCGCACTTAATTTTGTTTTTCACACAAAATTTCATACGGATTCTTTGATTCATTTTTTGGAATAGGCAAAAATCGAAGACAAGCCAAAACACGTCTAACCAAAACAGCTGTCAATAATTAACTAAACCTTCAAAATGGCCGATTTTTTCAGTATGAGTCAGGGACATGAGTACCAACGTAACGCCACAAAAAAATCGAAAATCGAATATGCGTAGCCAGCGGAAATTCAAAATTTGCGATACTTTTTGAACAGACCTCGTATAGTCAAACGAGAGATGTGGGTGAAAACATACATTTGCAACGACGAGTGATCCTTTTTTTTTTGTGAATTTCTCTTTATCTCGTGTATGACTGCAATCGCGTTAAAAAATATTAATACTCATCACAAATCCTAAAAGAATAATAATTCGAAAATCTTTTCAAATTATTCATTACTTATTGTGTTATAAAATCATTTTTTTCGTAAATTTACACATCGTGTACATTTTTGGTTCTGCTGTGCGCAACGTTTTCATAAATTCAAGTCCGTGCCTAAAGAGAAAGGCTCATTTATGGAAATATATTCATTATTTTCCGCCTCTTTCGATTTCAAACGAAATACATACATCAAGAAAAAAAAAGGGACTGTCAAACGACGTATTTGCGCTCGAACGAACGTATACATTACCGCATAACAATCAGATTGTCACTGCGGTAACTGTGATACGCTATCACGAAAGATTTATTACCGTCACATTGATCGCTAGCAGCAGCTGTAAAGGTACAAACTCATATATTATATATATATATATATAGTTGATGAAGCGTGACTCGTGCCTCGTCGTGTTTTCATGTTATCGCTCGTATAGATTTATAGCTCTTGATGCGAGTAAGAGTGCCAAAGGTGCTTTGGTGTTTAGAAAAGATCTCAATGGTTTGATGTTTTCGCGACTGTAATAATAATGAGGAAGCTGCTTTCTCGTAAAGCCTCTACGTGCCCTTTTTCCAGACTTTATACCTCTCTCTCTCTCTCTCTTTCTCTCTCGTAACGTAATCTCTATTTCTTTACAAAAGTACCACTGGACCTACATCCTCGAAAAATCTGCAGTAAAAGCAAAGAGGCTTACCAGCTTCTTAACAATCGTCGAATCTCGGTTGTGTTTCTTCGATTCAACGACGTAAACGTACTCTCACCGGTGTATTTCTCTTATCGGAAATGGAGTGGCCATTCTTCGTCGTTCGCCGACGTATCTACCAATCCGCTCAATGCGCATGCAGCAGAGAAAAGCTTAGAAAATTCCAGCTGATTGTATATTATCGTATTTTATTTTATATAAAATCCGAACGTTATTTTTTATGAGCTGTGATTTTTTTTTTTTTATGTAAATTATGTTCTAGATATCATAGGATTTCTGAAACGGTAGAAAATTCTTAATGTGCTGATATTTCTTCATCATTTTATAAAAATTCAAATATCCTTGTCTACTCTTTCAAGCTTATGGATTAATCTAACAAGCCAAAGGTGCGAAAAATTTTGCTACAAAGCGACGCTCCTTTGCTTGGCGTTCACGAAGCAAATAATAAAGAGGAATTTATTAACGTATATAAAGGTTTTTAATATATTCTTGAAACTACATCACTTGAACAAACCGCTGAATTACAAACAGTGCTGGAAATGACTAGCTATACAATTTTATTTCTTTTATTCAACCTTTATGCCGAAGAGTAATCTGATGGAGAGAGAGAGAGAGAGAGATCTTCTCTGTGAATTTCATTGAAATTTAAAGCTTTAATTCAATAAAAATGATACGAAGAATACAATTTTATTATCACAAAAATTTACATTCAAGGTAAAGTATTCAATTGAGGCTGTTTTTAATTTTAAAAAAGTTTTTCAAATTACAGTAAAGATTTTCCGGTCTCATCGGGTACGGGTCTTTCGTTTTATAGATTTGAAATTTCCATACTTTCGAAAATATCCTTCATAATATTATAATATTTCTGATACAGAGAAAAAGAGAGAGAGAGAGAGAAATTGCCACGGGGCAAATCAAAGAAATTGCGATTCGCATTTCTCGGAACTCAGAGCCCCGTTTATATTTCGAAACGAGAGGATCACTTCGTATAGAAATGCCCATTTCCTCTTTAACCACACCGTTCCTCCTGCTGCCAGCTACCGCTGAGCTGTACTATAGCGATCTCTCCCGGGAGAACAATTAGCATATTATTCGATATCGTCCGATGCAAATGACTCCGGTGGAGGAGCCCCTGGGTGATACGTACCGGATACCGCGTGTAGTGCCCGGCCAGCAAGCGAGAAGTGAGCAGAGGAGCTATATACACAATGAGAGATAGCGCGACGTTTGAGAGTGGAACCCGCAAAAGGGAGTGCAAATCGCGATAACAATCTCAGAGTGTATGCTTATATAGGAAATCGGAGACAGAAAGGTCTAGCGGTATTTCGATACTATTCGGCGGGGCGGGGGTTGTCAAGCCGTTTGTGCCACTTTTCCATTTCTCTAATATATATTTTCTCTTCGCATTGCCAATTTCTCCCACCTCTCGTTCGTATCTGCATACAATTTATCTGTTCTATAGTTGAGAATGGAGAATAATTGTACAATGAGGAATAAATGTTATCGTAGGGTGACAATATTTTGATTTTCGGGTTTAGGGTTTCGTATACCGGAAAACAAAATCCTTACATAAGGCGGGGACTCGGACGTCCGTCTGTCCGTCTGTCCATCTGCACGTCTGTTCCTTCACTGGCTTCTAAAAAATTTAACCTATCCACTTGAAATTTGGCACGCAGCTAGAGTAAGCTGCCGTAGATAGCCATCGAATCATTTTTCGGACAAAAATTTTGCAAATTTTAACAGCGCGACCTCAAAAAGATGACATTTCTTCACTAGCGAGGTATCGTTCGAGAGAGCTTCAAGGGACTGTAAAAATATTTTTTGATATTTGTTTCGACGATTATTTTCAATAATATCCATCGAAATGTGCGCTTTTTTTTACTATTCCGTACCGCCCCGCTAAGTTCAGAAATTTTTTTAATGGTAATCAAAAGAATTTCCAAAATTTTCTGCAATACCAATTAAAAATTGATTATTCAGATAATTCAAAAATGGATTCTTTTCAACATTAAATGGTGTCTTAAATTACATATAAAATGTATGCATTTGCTTATTCGTTCTTTCGTTTTACCAATATCGATTCTCTTACCGGTATATCATCACGTATAATGTATATATTATATATTTATACTACGGCGATTTTTTTTTTTCGACTATTTTTTTTTTCAGTCCCCACCCGAAATTTTGTTGGATATGTCGAAAAAGAAATTCCCTCAAAGTTACAGCCCTTAATATTAATTCTAAGTACTTTCCCAAAGCGTGAGAAGATTTTCCATCTAAAATACACGTAAATCGAATTTTCTTTTTTTTTCAAATTTCTATAACTCAGCCGCATTTTATGCTATCATATTGTTCTTGGTTTCGATTTACTCAGAATAAAACAATCTAAAAAAGTGCCTATTGCGGTGAAAGTGTAAATTGTACTGGTGAGTTGGTACGGGTCACTGAAGTTGATTTTTACCCAAAATTATCGTTTTTTTTCTGTTATCTCCGAAACAATTAACTTTACGAAAAAAATGTAAACGAAAAATTTGTTGGAAATTTAATTTCCTATAATAAAGGTCCTATCGACCCAATTGCTTAGATTAATATTTCTTGAGATATTGAATTTTAAGGCTTTAAATACGTCCAGCGGTGACGAAAACGTACCAAAAGAAAAACTGTTTTTAAGAGGGATAGAAATAGAAATTGATAAAAAAATTCTTACACATTGTTTATTACTGTGTTAAGTTTGTAAAAAAATTTATTTCAATTTTTTTTTTCAAAAATTACAACGTGAAAAATCACATTTTTTGAAGCACTGTAAAATAAAAGTTGCTCCACGGTCGGCAGTATTTCTTCCTCAAATGTTGACGGATCTGCAAAATGTAAAGAAATTCTTGTAAAATAAGGTAGTAGTTATAGTCTGTCGAGCCGGATTTTTGAAATTCGAAAAATTAAACAATTTACGGTAATTTAAAAAAAAATGTTAAGTTTGTGTCAAAAAAGTCACACTTTAATTGTTTTTATAAAATTTTCTAATTATAATTTAAAAAATCCGGCTCGACAGACTATAGAAAAAACAATTCCGAATATTAAAAAAAAAAAATCATCAAAAAATATTAAAAACCGTACGAGTTATCATGCCGACCGTGTCAGAAAAAGTAGTTTTGAGAAAAACGCGTTTCGCTCGAAGTCGCGCGCGGGTGGAGCAAGAACTTTATGAATTTTTTAAATTTATTTAGTTAACTTACGTCTAATCTCCCATTCCAGCTTCATATTGTACGCCTTCCTTGTCAGTAAAAAATTGTTGTTGTTTATTTTTTTCTAATCGACGAATTGTTCAACTCAGGTAGGCGCGCGTCAGACCTTTGTCCTTTCGTCGGACAGTCACATTATCTACAATAACTTTTGAACTATGGGGAATTTTCACAATCACCTTACACAGAAATACGCCTAAGACTATAAGGAATAATAATCTGTAAACAAAAAAAAATTGATTTTTTGAAAAATCTCGACGTACGTAAGGCCTTAACTAATGAGTAGTATAAAATTTATAAAATATGAAATATTAAATAATAAAAAAAATAAAAAATAAAATAAGTTCAATATCTCAAGAAATATTAATCCAATCAATTGCGTCGATAGGACCTTTTTATAGGAAATTACATTTCCAACAAATTTTTCGTTTACATTTTTTTCGTAATGTTAATTGTTTTGGAGATAACAGCGAAAAAACGAGAATTTTGGGTAAAAATCAACTTCATTGACCCGTACCAACTCACCAGTACAATTTACACTTTCACCGTAGGAGGCACTTTTTTAGATTGTTTTATTCTGAGTAAATCGAAACCAAGAACAATATGATAGCATAAAATGCGGCTGAGTTATAGAAATAAAAAAAAATAAAAAAAATTCGATTTACGTGTATTTTAGATGGAAAATCATCTCACGCTTTGGGAAAGTACTTAGAATTAATATTAAGAGCTGCAACTTTCAGGGAATTTCTTTGTCGATATATCCAACAAAATTTCGGCTGGGGACTGAAAAAAAAAATAGTCGGAAAAAAAAATCGCCCTAATATATATACTTGCATTAATCCAGGCCCACTCCCCAACCCCTTTGCTTTCGCAACGCGGGTTCGATATTTTATCACGAGAGTGGCTTTTCCGGTGTAGTGCCGCGATTCTCCGAGGCCCCTCATTCTCTCTATCCCTTTCATTCTTCCCTCCTATCGGCACACAGGATGTGTTTGCGAATTATCGATGGTGCGAGAGGCTAGCTATAGGTCCGGGGTCGCGGGCTCACCGAAGCTTTTCGAGAGGGAAATGGAAGTGGAAAAGCTGCGAGCTTTGCAGCGTTGGCCTGTGGAATAGTAGACGAGGAATTGTAGAAATGTAGAGGAACTGTGCGAGAGAGATAGATAAACAGAAATAGCGGAGTACTGTTTTTGTGTGTGTGTGTGTGTGTAGGCGAAATATCGTAAAGAGGTATCGCGATCCACACATTTGTATAGTCTCGCACAGAGGTAGAATGGTGCCAAACGCATTTTCTCATCGATACACCGCGTGATTCTAGTATGCCGTATCGATCGCTAAGAGTCAGAATGGAGCATGTACCTAATTAAACGTAGTAAACGATGCTGAATACGCCCTTTTAACTTTTAACAGTTAATATCACCATGGATATAGATATATAAAAGGCGTTAAATGAATAGGAGAATACGGAAACGAGGGCGCTAACATATAGTACCTTAATACGAGTATATCCTACGATATAGAATGAACTTCTCGGTTTCTCTCCCTCTTTCTCTCTCTCTCTCTCTCATCCTTGTAATAAGAGCTATACTTTTCTCCACTCGCGGGTTATCGAAAATCGAAGTACACAGATCGGGCTGAGCTTTTCACCACTTCCGGGTTCTCTGTAAATTGCCAACAATTGCCGAGAAACCACAACCGATCGGTTATTTACGATAGGTAAAGAGAGAGAGAGAGAGAGAGAGGTCTAATGGTTGCAATCCACAGGGACATCCTTGATTGCAACACGTTACGGATTAACTAGATACCCTCTCGTAGCAACTCCTCCTCTTTCTCTCTTTCTCCTTTTCCGGTTCGATCCACTTCCGGAATTACTCTTTCCAGTAGCAATTCTATATCGTTATCCGCTCCCTTGATTCTTCAATGGAAGCTTACCTGTATTTGTGTGGTTATCTGTATAGAATGACGAGACTGCAAATTAGCACAGTAAACACCAGATAAAATGTCCGATTGTGAAATTTCTCTCGGTCAAAAATAATCGGAAATTGATGAAAACGATTATTAATCGTTTATCAAGTGAGAAGACAAAAAAAATCTGCGTCTATATCCCGCGAAAAAAGTACAGTGAAATGCACGGAGATAATATTTTTTCTTTTTTTTTTCGGGAAAATTCTTTACAAAAAAAAATATAAAAATATGTTAAACCGTGAGAAAATTTGCAACTGACTGTAAACAAATGTTATTCTAGATTATTATACGCTAGTTAATTCGCGGAATTTTGTAAATAGAAATATATTACTTAATATATTATATTTAACCAAAAAAATTCGTAATTTTCAACTGAAAATATTACATTTTATAGAAAAAAAAAAATACAATTTCCTAATTCCCCGCATTACCCGTGGATCCGGATGTGCGTAATTTTTCTTTTCAATTCCGCGAAACGTACGATCGAATTAACGCCCTCGAAATATCCTTTTTCCCCCGTCGTCGACACTCGGAGATTTTTTTCCGAGACAAGTTCGTGGGCACGAGGCAAAATGAACGGTCGTTTTTACGTTGAATATGAGAACCAAGAGGGGGAAAGAGAGAGAGAGAGCGTTTCATGGAGAACGGCGGTAAAACTTCGAGCGCGTGTGGCTAACGGTGTACGGGAAGGGTGGGTCGAGAGAAAAAAAATTGAAAAAGAAAATGACGCAAAAAAAAAAATGAAAGGACAGAGAAGAATGCCCGAGTGGAAAGAAATGAACGTATACGCGATTAATAATCCGTTGGGATGAGGAGCGAAGAGGATATGGGGAAGGGTGCAAGAAAAAAAAAAAACTTTCGGTGGCTGAAACCGGCCCGCTATACCGGGCTCCGACGGATTGCTCCGCTCGGAGACTCGGACTTTTTAATTATACGCGGAGAGTCGAGTGCGATATCTCGCGTAAAAGAGGGTGAATGTAAAAAAGAAAAAAAATGAAATAAAATTAGGGAAAAAAAAAACGAAAAGAGAACGACTGGTGAAGGGTTAGCGGCGATGATGGTGGCGATGTGCAGATACAAGAGAGAGAGAGAGAAAGCTTTGGATGCTGCAAAATGTCGGTGCAAAAGCAAAAGAGTAAAAATCCATTTATTTCGCCGAAAACTCTATGTCGACTGCTGCTGTTGCTGCTGCCTGCTCGTATAGTTGGTTGTCGCGTTCTTTTTATACTTGCCTTGTATACCGGCTCTGTGATTTTCTTCACAACGTTGTGTCAGCAGTCGGTGAACGTTCAGTATGATGATACTTTGCCGTAGGGGTTGTAGCATTAGATAGAAAGAGAGAGAGAGAGAGAGAGAGAAAGAAAGAGATAGAGAGAGAGTGAAAAGTTACAAAAAAATATGGAAAAAAAAGAGATAACTAAAAGAGAATAGAAGGAGAATGAGGAGCGAGAGAGATGAGGGTACAAGAAAAATGTAGTTGTGAAAATGAATGTTACAGAGTATAGAGGTAATTTCGGGTAAATCGTTAAAATTCATCTGTGAAAATAAGAAGAGTTGTTATTGTTTTTTTTTTTTTTTTTTTCATATCAACACGTTTATTTGGTTTACGTTGTTGTTTACGTATAATATAATATAATTATTATTTACACATTCTCGTTCGTTCATTGATTTAATTATATACATATATATCTATAATTATTGTAAATACACGTAATATGGTCATCGCCTTTCTTTTCTTTTTTTTTTAATTCATATATATATATATATATATATATATATATATATATATTTTTTTTTTTTTTTCTTTAAATTCTCCTCGTTATTTATTAATTTAATAAATTCACCCGCGCATCAAGATTCCTCGTTTATCACGATCTCATTTCACTGTCAATCGTCGAAAAAAAAAAAGTGAACATCATTTATTCCTATCGAGGGAACTTTGGGTTTCGAGCCGAAAATCCTTTCGCGGGTAATCGACATTTCGACGAGACGACTGTCCCTTTTTCGTTATTATCTCTCTCTCTATCTCACTCTCTCTCTCTCATCCGTCGCACTCTGAAGGCTGACGTTAAAAATTTAACCGTTTAATTGGATAAAACGGGAATATAGGACCTTTGGAGAGACTAAAATCAGCGGATAATTTAATTATTTCTTAGCGCCGAGCAACGGAGATTTCCGGGGGGATGAGTATATCATAACGGGCTCGTGAACGATTAATTTATAATTGAGATTGAAAAACGACGAGAGACTTTATTTTCGTTAACTTTTATATACTATATTTTTCTATCATAGTATTATATAATATACACGCCGATAATGATAGTAAAAGAAAAACCAAAAGGAAGAAGAAAAAAAATGAACGTACGTGAAAAAGAGGCTGTCGCGGTAATTGTCTCGTCTCGTAGAATTTCGCGTTTGTTTACTTTTTTAATTTTATTCTTTTCCAGCGCACGTATGTCGTTGCAAATATATGTTGGAAAAATTCGAAATCTAACGGGGTAGATGGGGCAGAATATCAGTCTCAAAGATTCGTAACGCAGCTCTCGCGGCAGTGAAGAAGATATATATATTTTTTTCAAATAGTTAGTAGATGAATAGTGGGGGGGATGAAGGGTGAAAATGGCGACCACCCGAGAGGAACCGTTCGGGCGGGGTCGAAGTTTCGAACCGTCAAAGCTTCGACGGTTCAAAACTCCGAATTTATTTGGGACGATCTTAAAACTTTACGAAATTTTTAAAATCCGTCCTTTTTAAAACAGAAATGTCATTGCGAAGAATACTTATACATCGAGGATTAGAAATGACAAGAATAATTATGGGACCGATCTGCAAAAGTATCGAAAATCAAAAATTCTACTACTTAAAAAATCGTATTTTTAATCATTAGAAAACGTAAAGTTCCGAAAAATTGTGGTGTTAGAAACTCGAGTTGCCGAACGGTCAAGTTTTATACCTGAAAAGGTTCGGAAAAAAAAAGCTCGAAGCCAAATATATTGGAATTTGTATGTCCTGAAAAGGGTAAACAGACGACAGCGTATTAAGATAGTAGTCTGGTAACTGAAGCCGATTTTCATGTCTTTTTGGAAGGGCGTTTTTTTGTAGGAAAATAAAAATGAATCGTTTCGGATATTTAGGATGTTTTTATTTACATATTAAAGATACAAAAAAAAAATTGTTTAAAAAAATTTAATAGTTTATTATTATTATTATTATTGATCGAAGTTGGCACCTCGAAAAAAAAGCGCGTGGGTGGCCCCGGTGATTTTGGCTCTTGATGTTATCTGAAATAAAAAATTCTTGATAATTCTTAATCTATAGACATGTCATTCTGGTCGGAACTACTGAAGTTAAATTTCATGGATAAATAACAAAATGGCGGACTTTGGAAAAGGATATTTTTTTCGAAAGTTCGCCATTTTGTTATTTATCCATGAAATTTAACTTCAGTAGTTCCGACCAGAATGACATGTCTATAGATTAAGAATTATCAAGAATTTTTTATTTCAGATAACATCAAGAGCCAAAATCACCGGGGCCACCCACGCACTTTTTTCTCGAGGTGCCAACTTCAATCAATACTAATAATAATAATAAACTATTGAATTTTTACAAAAAAATTTTTTTTTGTATCTTTAATATGTAAATAAAAACATCCTAAATATCCAAAACGATTCATTTGTATTTTCCTACAAAAAAACGCCCTCCGAAAAAGACATGAAAATCGGCTTAAGTTACCAGACTACTACCTTAATTCGACGGGGCAAAATTCAGATAGAGAAAAATTTGGAAAGAGAGTAAAACTAGCGGCTACTAGTGGGCTCTGACGCTCGCTCCGTGAAAAAGGTTCATAGGACATAACACCAGACGGGTGCCCGCCATCTAAACGCAAGAATTGCAAATTTTCGGAATTTTGCCCCTTACGGAACTTTTATTTTCGGAATACCGCATCGTCGACGCCGTAATTTTCGGAGTCCGAAAAATTCGTATACCCGAGAATTCTTTTCTTCAATTTTTTTACGTTCGCACCTTTCCGATAGTTTCTTGTTCGATGATCTAATTTTCTGAACTTTGCGGATCTCTAATAGCCACGAATTCGGAATTTTTCAAGTAGTACTACTGACCGTTCGATAAATTTGCTTCTGTCGTCTGCGTAATCTTTCGAAAAAATATTTACTCGACGATATTAAATTTGTATCATTTTTGGTATCGATTCATACCCGTTCGATGGTTATTTACAGTCGATTACTGTCGTCGTAATGCACCATGTAACTTCGTACTACTAAAATTCGGAGTTTTGCACCGTCGAAGCTTTTACGGGATCGAAACTTCGACCCGGTCCCGAACCGTTCAATTTTTTTTTTTTATGCATCTGAAGCAAAGATGGTGAAAAATGAGCGGAACTTGGAAAACTTGCAAAAACAAAACCGATTGAGTGGTAAAATTATTTCTCGACATTGACTATACATATATTTTTTGTTTTTTTTTTTAATGGGCGATCGCCATTGCTCAATGCTCGTCATTACTCCGATCCATGTACGTGGCCCTTGTGTCGATAATAAACAAAGGCCCGAAAGGGTTGATGACTTGTACAAACACATATGCATACAGTATATAAAACGTACATACATATATATATATATCTAGATATCTAGAGGCTCGACGAGCGAGGCTAGGCGCGACGAAGGTTCGACATAACCTCCGGTGCTGCACGTTAAATCGGCGAATAATCGAGACCGCCCTGATGGACTATTAAAACGCGCGTTCGGCTGTATATATTTTGAGCTGGTAGGCCGTAAGGGTGGTGTTCGCCCAGCATTTGCCGGATCATTAATTGCTCGAGTACACGTTAACAAATGTGGATAGAGCCGCGTTATTGTACGGGGGATGCTCGAAGGGCTCAAATTGTACGTTTTGCGGGGTTGGGGGTTGGGGGGTCTCAACGATCTTGTGCTGTACCGACAGCGGCCGGGAAGAGGAAGGGGACTGTGGTCCATGTATATCGTATATTCGACATTGCCCGTTTCAAACGTTATCGTGGATTCAACGACTGGCATACCGAGCATCCATAAATGTTTATTAATTGTTCGGGGCAACGTGAAACGAGGCTTTTTTGGGTTAACGCCTCGATCGTAATTCTCGCGCGTATGGAATTGTAGCGAAACGATTTTTTCCGTAGTTGAATTTTTAAAACCAAAAAGAAGTTTAATTTTTTTTTGTTAAACTTCTCTCTGTTTATTAGGTTTTTTTTTTAAACCAAATCGCAAATTGTACGACCGTAAAATATTCACGATGAAAAATCATTTAGATTTTTTACCACAATCTGTATGAAATGTACCCTGTATACGGAGATTTATGTCGAGCAACGTTCATTGGTACAGCGATATGGGAAATTGCTTGATTGATTTTGTTTTGTAACGCAGACGTTTTTTTTTTTTTGGGGATGCTTCAACGTTACAAATTTCTTGGGAATTGGATATATTGCTGTAAACGATGTTAGACGACATTTAAGTTACTGGATAGTTTTGTTATTTCTTCGAGTATTTAAAAAATTTCCTATCCACAAAGTTTCAGGGATGAAATTTATTGCACCGCAAATTTTGGAAACATAACAAACTGTGTTTCAGGTGTCTAACCGGTTCCACAAGCGTTGCTCCATGTTAGACTGAGTATATGTTTCAAATAAACGCAAGACGATTTTTTCCGTTTTTTACTTCGCGTATCGGTAGCTTACAAGTGCCGAAAATCTCTTTAATTGAATTTTTTTTCACCAATCATTCGCGGAATTGTTTCTCAAAAATTCTAAGCCACAAAACATTTCCCTTCGCACTAAACAATTTCGGTGCGGTATACGTTAAGCGAATCGTTCGCGAATATAAAATTTCGAATTGTCGCATAATGGCGACCGCAATCGCCGGGCTTCGCAACATCAATGGCGGAGACACGTCTGTTTCATTGGATTGACGTGCATGGTCGAGGGGGGTAAAACGCGCTCGAAATATTCGATGAACGCGAAACGCGAGAATCCACGAGTGGAGCGGGGTGGGGGATGGGTTAAAACCGTAATCGTTAACGAACGCGCGTGCCTCAAATACCTGGGGAAATTGAAGGACCTTGGCCCGTCCGACGTGACTCGCAGAGTTCTCGAATGTACTAGGGGATAAAAGTGACATTTTCAACAGAAAAAAAAAAAAAACGAAAAATAAATAAAACGGGGCAAAAAAAAACATTTTGGTCTCGGCAGAGACACGTTCGGCTTGGATAGCAAGTACTCGCGTTCAATCCTTTTTTTTTCCTTCATTCTCTCTTTCTCCCTCTCGGTCTTTATCTCTTGACGTTCAACGTTGCTCTCAATTATTGAATTCGTCCACGAGCTCGTTTACTTTACTCCAATTCGCATATTCTCGCACACGCGCACTCGCACATACACACAGACAAAACTACACCGTTGCACACACAGAAGAAAGATATAGTCGTATAATCTGTACCTTCGTAAAATGTGTGCTTAACTTCAGATATATATATATATATATACGGGGTGTCACAAAACTAGCACGTCAGAGTGACACGGGGGTTAGATTGGCTCCGGACCTATAAGAATAAACAAATATCACCTCAGTAAAAGTCTCATGATTTTCGAGATGAATCTCGATTTCTTTTTTGATTTTTCGGAAAATCGCTACCTAGTACTTGTTATTCCGCTACCATTGCTACGAAAGTTCAAATCGTAAGTAAATCAACGTTCAAATTCACATCAAATCATAAAGTGGTCAGAAACACAAACGAAAACAGCGAGATAACAAGAATAACGATTGTCCGAAAAATTAAAACAGACGATTTTTCTGAAAATCCCTATTATTGCCATCTCGCTGTTTTCGTTTGTCTTTCTGACCACTTTAGGATTTGGTGTGAATTTCGACTTTGATTTGCTTATAATTTGGACTTTCATAGCAATGGTAGCTGAATAATAAGTAGTAGGTAACGATTTTTAGAAAAATCAAGAAAGACGATTTTTCTCGAAAGCTGAGAGTCTTTTACTGAGGTCATATTTGTTTATTCCCATTGGTCCAGATTCAATCTAAACCCCCGTGTCACTCTGATATGTTTTGGGACACCCTGTATATACTAATATATATATATGAAGTTAAGTTATAATATACATATATAATATTTATACCTTCTCCGTTCGTCCCTAAAACTCTGCGGAAAGTAAAATGTCTCTCCTGCCTTCCATACACGGTCATGTTATTTTGCTTGCTTCTTGTGTGTTGCCTTTATTTTTTTCCTTGTTTCATTTTTTTTTCTCTCAATTCACCTTACGCGACTAAAGTACGTTTTTTTGAAAAAATATCACTGCTGTACATCGGAATATCTTACAGTTGAAGCTTACAGGGGCGATGAGTCGGGACGCTGTAATTATGGAGTGTCAAGTTGGCGGCGATTATTATGGGAGGCTGCGAATGACAAACGGTTCGGACGTCAAGACCGAAATTTCATAAACGCTCGTAACACCATTTCGCGTTTCAATTTTTTTTCCCGAAAAATCTTCGCTACTAATCCTCAGCCAACCACAACTCTTTCTCTCTCTCTCTCTCGTTCCATTAGACCGTTATTTTTTGTTTTCCTTGAAAAAACTACGAAAGTAATGAAGAATAAAAGGAATGAAAAATACACGTATCGTAGAATAAAAAGGATCGAAACACGATCGGCAAAACACACATTCCTGGCATTTGTTAATTTTGTTGTTTACGCACATACGTGATATTTCGTGTAAAGTGAAATTATTTTTTTAACGCGAGTTTATCACGAACACGTCCAATTTGCGAATGGCTTTCGCGAAGAAAAAATTAATTCAAGAATGGATTCGGCATTTTTTTCTTAGCATTTTTTTGCCGATTATCTGGACGACAAAAATTCTTTCGCTTTTACACGAAATGATCCGTATATTTGTATTTAGGTGTATTGTCACTTCTTTGTCAAACCGTAACTTTTTCTCGCGTTCACAACGGATTCGATTCTCGTCACTTCGCGCGGTTATGCGTTTTGTTTGAGTTTTTTTTTCGTTTCTTTTTTTTTTCGTTAATCTCTTTAAATCTTCATTGTCCGATCATCATCTCGTATTTACAAAAATGTACAATATTATTCTATAGGGATGGTTTTTTTTTGTTCGTTTGAATTCGGGAGTGGGAGATGGAAATTGGGGCGTGGATAGTTCGAACGCGAGGTCCCATCGTCAATACTTTTTTTTTTTTTTTTCGTTTTTTTTTCCACCGAGCTTTGTCGATTTCATATGTTTTTTTTTTCATCAGGATCCCCGAGAGACTCATTTGCCTTACTTATATTATTTACATCTATCGAAAACAATTTTGTATAGTTGTTGTCGTTGTTGTTTTCGTCAGCGAGGAAAGAAAGTTTTTTTTTTCTCTCGCGATTCACCGAACGATCACTCGCTACCAATTGAATTTTTGCGATTTTTATATCGGACAAGCGCACGGCAATTTCATCAGTACGAGAGAAGAAAAAAAAAGGTAGAAAATCGAAGAAAACAAAAAAAAAATGTCCCGACGCCCGCACGAAATTGCACGCGAGACAGACGAGAGTAATTGTTTTTTTCTTTTTGTTTCCTAATCGAAAGTTCCTCGACACGAAGAAAGAAGAAAGTTAGGCGGCGCGCGAGAATAATTTTTTTGTTTTTTTTTTTTTTTCCATTGCTGTTTTTCTTTCTACGCACCAAACGTCACAATCGTAAATATACATATTATATGATACGCGATTTTTTTTGACAATTAAACGACCAAACATCGAACTTTCCATTATCGCATTTCGATTTTTCATAATTCCGTTATGTTTTTTTTTGTGGTTTTTTTTTTTTTCGTTATTTTTTGTGTGTTTTTGTTTTTTTTTTTAAATTAACGGCTGAGCGAATTTCTCGATTCTCCGACAAGGATATTCCGGGCGTTATGCAGCGGAGAATGGGGGTAGTTTTTCCTTCGATAACGCGCAGCGCAACCGGCACACTGTCCGTGTGTTTTTACTTGGTTTTTTATTCTGGCAATTTCGTTTTTTTCTTTAACTCCAGTTCGGTGAAACTAAAGTTAAAGGAAACTGGATTGAATATTCTTTTTTTTTTTAACATTGTTTTTTTTTTTCCATGTACGACGCCGCAACAACGATCACACGTAATACTCGTTGACGTTCAGCGCGTCGGTGTCCCGTCCCTATACGCAACTCTCCTGCGTCGAGATAAGAGGCGTACGAACCGTAACGACCTCTCGTGGATGATGCTGCTGCTGTTGTTTATTAACCGTAATGCCAATGGAATCTTGTAGCAGCGACGTTTCGTGATTCGCGCCGCCGTTCGACGATTGACAAACCTGATCGATCTTCGGCGGTCTCGCGCTGTGATCTATGCACGCGTAAACGGTCGCCTCTTTCGTGTACTGCTTTCCACCGACTAGAACGCCGAGATCACTTGGAAATCCACCGAGACCAGCGATACCGCCAACTCCACCGAGCCAACCGAGCTTCGTGTCCGCCGATGTCGTCAGTGTCGTTGGTCGTGCGAGACAAAGTTCCGCGTACGTTACTTCACCGGTCAGCTGAAACATAGCCGGCGATAAAACGAAACCGAACGATGAAAATTTATATTTTCATAATGCTTCCTCATTTTTTCCTTGATTCACCGCATTAACAAAGACAAGTCTTCGTTGTTCAATTTCAATCTTACTACTATAATAAAGCTGGAGAGTTTGATCGTTTCGTTGTTCGTCCGTTTGTTTGAACGCGCTAATCTCCGGAAATACTAATCCGATTTGAAAAATTCTTTTTGCATTAGATAGCCCGTTTATTCAGAAAGGCTTTAGGCCACATAACTTTATGCTGTGGCGCTAAGGAACAGCGGCGGCAAGTTGAATCGACGGACGGAAATTTAACGCGATTAGAATCGCGGGGCACAGCTAGTTTTTATATAAAAGCCATCGCCTTAAAGGGTTAATCACGTAATTTTCTACTTTACGAAATTTCAAGATGTTGCGAGGGAATGTGTTTGACGTTTTTTGTGAATTTACATTTTATTGAGTTTGCTTTTTAGTAACAGACATAATATTTTTTAAATCATTTGGGTTATTTCAAACGATCTGGTAAAAAAAAACATTTCTTCGTTCTCGAAACTTTTTTTTATGAGGAAGCAAAAAATAGATTTTCCTTTATGTATTATTTATTAGTGGCGAGGAGAAAATTAAAACAATTTGTGCAACGAAAAAAACAAAGTTTGTTTTGCTCGTTTATTCACCAATGTGAAAAGATTTAACATTTATCAAGCCATAATTGTTGCAGCAATATAACATTTAGTCATTTTTTCTCACAAAACAATTCAATATTCTATAAGTCGTTGACCCTGTTATCCCCATACATCTTTTAACCAAATTAATCATTAACCAACGTTTGCTGAACTTTTGTGTGAAATTTTATCTCGATAATTGAAATCGTTGTCGAATTATAGATTAATGTACGGCGACCTCGTCGCACACACATACACATACTAAAATGTTTGTTCAAACGTGATTATCAAATTACTCGAAAAGTTTTAAAAGCTCTCGTGCAAATGTCTTGAGATAAAAAAACTTTTTTTCATTCCAACCCCTCGGAAAACAAAGCTTGCTGCTCTCTGCGGGCAAGGAAAACGTCGACGAACCTCTTGTTGAATTGCCGAGACGAGTAGTTCGAGGGAACTTTTTCGTTACTTCTTAGAAAATCGAGAAATGAGAATTTACAGTTGAGTTGGGAAAATGTCCCTCTCGCTCGTGTCCCGTTAAGTGTTGGATAAAAGTTCTCATACGTTTCGTTGAGTTGGATAAAAGGGTACCCCGTCCGGGCAATCTCCGAACGTCTTTGTACCGTTTTAATGTCATACCCCGAAACTTTGCCAATGTTCCCGACTCGACTGTCTTTTATACCTACATATATATATATATATATATATATAAGTATACAATACAAGTTTGTATTTTAGTCGGACAATTCGTACAATAATGGCTATTCCCGTTCGGGAGTTCGGGGCCAAGAGAGCGTCGCCGCGTCGTTGTCGTCGTTGCCGTTTAAATGACGCTCGAAGAATGAAAATTTCAGTTGTTGCTCGCATTAGCGATAAAACCAATGGCGAACCGGGGAATATATAAAGCCAAAGTGAAGTTTGAAAAAAAAAAAAACAGAACGGTGAAACCGGGGGCATTCGAGCTTTTCAAATGATATTTACCCTATTGTTCGTATCCAGTATTCCCTCCTGTTCGTCAATGGTCTCTTCGATAGCCACAGACAATATGCATGGACGAGCGACGATAACGAGTATCGAAGCGCGAGATTTTCGCGAATAACGATAAATACAAAATGGGAATCGGTTGAGAACGAGGAAAACCCAACGTGAAAAGTATTTGCGAATGGTTCATATGAAGAGGTATAAAATAACAAGAAAGTGTGACAAAGCGAGAAAGAGATAAATGAGAGGAATACTTGCAAGCTGGAAAGTTTTCAACAGGACGAACAGTAGAAGAGGTGGCGGGCGATATAATCTACCGGTGGGTGGATGGGGCTTGTTACGATTTTGTCAAGTATCTTATTGCTCGAGAATTTTCCAGAGAAAATTCTTCCTCTCTCGTTTTCATACTATATACATTATACAAAATCTTTCAACGTTGGATTGGCGAGTGAGAGAACTGTCCGGGAAACTGTCGAGAAAGATTTTGTATAGATCATCAAAGATATATAAAGATTATTCGATTATATATGTATATAACGAAGCGCGATTCACTTGAGTCCTTCTCGTTTTTCTTTTTGTCCATCGTGTCCCATGAATCCCGCTTTATTCTTCATCTAATATCACCTTGGTTCTAGGAATTCGGTCGCGTATATACATGTCAAGAGTTAGCAAACATAAGGTCTTAACCCAAATGATTTTAGGGTTAAACCAACGTGAGTTACGTCCTTTAGTTTACTAACGATCGACACACATATATATATGTATTAGACGGCTAAACTGCGAACAGGGGGTTGGGGGCAAGCTTGCAATCTTCAACGCTTTTCAGAAAGAACCCCGACCCCTGCTCGACATTATTGGACGGAAGAATGGCTCTCGCTTGACTATCTTGAACGAAACCCCCGAGCTATGGACGTCGTCATTGGCGGGAGTTGAATGTTGCGGAATTTCAATTAAGAAACGCGACGTTCCTAGGTTCGAAAGCAGATAGAGTGCACAGAATTTTTTCGACTGTGTATGTGTGTTTTCTCGCATGTATGCAAATGCCTGTGATTTCAATAGAATCAAACGCAAAATTCGCTGTTTAGTGTTATTGGCTTAATTTAATGCTGGTAGGGCCAAAATGGTACCCATCAACGACCCCAGGATCTAACGAATCATCCGCATTGACATTCTAACGACGGAATTGTTATGATGAGTTTTTGAGCGCGATGATTTAACGTTTAAATTTCAAAATCGATAATGGGAGAATCAATAGGATTGAGCGGTAAAAGACAAATAATACGAATGAATTGAAAATTGGTACCTCGTGGTTTTAAATCCCTCCGTAATTAGGGGTTAAACTAACTCCTGGTTTATCGGTGATAAACGAAATTCGATCTGACCTCTACCTGGACCTTCGAAGTTCCATGTTCAAGGAAGCCCTTAAGGGGGGAACTAGGGTTAGACGGTTCAAAAATTCGATTTTTTTAAATTTCATAAATTGTTAGTAAAACTATTGAAAAATATGTTCCCAAAATTTTAAATAAAAATTCCGACTCGTTCTATTGTTATAAGCCATTGAAGTGAGTAGCTCTTCTTCAGACCGCGAGCGCGCCACGTGTATAACCGAGCGTTTTTCTGAAAACGACTTTTTTTTAACTTGCGTACACGCTAGTTTGAAAAGTTTTCAACCAATCGTTTTGGAAATTGGCAGTTACTTTCTTCATAGTATTGCGCTCTATATGAACCTAAAATCGGAATATTATCGATATTTAAAATAATTTTTTTTTTGCAAATAAAGCTGTAAAAAATGGCAAAAAATCATGCTTTTTTGTTTTGACCCCTGTAAAAAATTCAATTTTCTATTTTTTTGATAGCATTTAGGTTCATATAGAAGAGAGACATATAATAAAAGTAAATTCCAACCTCGTTTGATTTCAGATGAAAATTGCGGCTTCCAAAATGTACGCAAAATGCTGAGTCTGATTGTGACCTGCAATATGGCGTTGCTAATATCTTCGGTGTTTTTCAAGGAAATTCTTCAAAAATTTGATAGTATATACTTAAATATATGTATAAAATATTCTCAAAGTTTCAATAAATTATATTCATTTTTTATACTATAAAAAAAATTCATGAAAATCATTGAGAAAACGCTGTCCTAACTCTATTTCCCCCTTAAGGGAGCGCCCCTTTAGGTTGAATACCTTTTTTTTGGAGCACGCACTGCAGAACTATTTTTTTCCTCAATGCACTGTCTCTCACGAGTGTCATTTACAAATTTAATCTAAAAAAAAACTCATAAATAGAATTAGTTTTGATGCTTTGAAGAGAAAAAGTAAATTTTCTTCGTTACGATTTTTTGTTTAACACGTTATCGTTTAATTCTGTATGTAAACGAAGTTGTTCCGTAATCTAGAATGTTCGAAACCCTTTAAAAAAGGCTGGATTCATTTTCAGCTCCTGCGATCAGCGTGGAACTAGGCAGAAGTGCGACCACAGAGGGTTAACAATTACTCTGCTTAAATACAATGTTAACATTTTTTTTTCACCATTTCGTGTATTTAGTATATTTATTAATGTAAAAAAAAACTCACCGGTAACGTCGGATAATTCGTGTATTCGTTGTGCGCGTAATTCGACAATCCTTGCAGATGATTCGTTTGTTGAATCGAAAGTGACGTAGCCGGTATATCGTCCGGGGTGTTTTGCGTTGCGAGAGGAGTTCCCGCCGTCGAGCCCGTCAGCTGATAATCTGAATCTTTCGATTAAATCGAATAGTGACACAATACGTCCTCGTACAGCGCATTATTATCAAATATCACATTTATCACGCGTACGAAAATTATTGTTCATCGATAATAATTTAAAAAAATAACCGCAAAATGATCAACCCCAATTTGTCATCCTGAGCTCGAGGAAAACCGCGTCAAAAGTGTGAAAACTACTTCGAGTTTAAAATTTTTTTTTTTTCATTCCACCCCTCCAATGCCGTTAAATGAATACACGTTTCCGGTAATGGATAGTCGTTTAAAACATCAACAACAATAATGTGTGAAAAAAGTGTCAGAAAAAAAATATTTTCAGGGTCGAAAAATAATTCAAATCTTTTTTACCAAACTAGTGCGTAATTTAATGTGAATTGTTGGGGTTTTTTTTAAACGTTTACGAGATATCGAAAAAATTGGTAAACCGATGATATGACTTTGCAAAAAATTTAACGACAATACTAGATTTATGTCTCCAACTACGTTAGTTTTTTTAAATCTTAAAATTTCATTTTTACCTTTGTTAGTTGGCACAACATCGGGATTTCGATCGTCGGCATCGTAAAGATCCTCGGAGCTCGGTGCCGTGGCTTTTTTCACCGGTAAATCGCCGTGTCTCTGTGCGCGTCGTTCGCTACGAACCCTGAGCGCGCCAAGTATGACAATGGTTACGAGAAGCAAAGCCGCCACGACCCCTATGAGAATCCCGAGCAATGGCGTCATCTCGAAAGGCACCGGGGTACCTGTGAACAAAACCCGCACTGCTCTCGTGTAGGCACATGCATATTTCGGCAGATCGGAAAGTAACGTAAGTGAAGAAAAACAAAATTGAAAGTAAACAATAAATACTTTGCTGCATCGTATTTGTAAATGTTAAAGTGAAAGCGTGACAATTTTTTTTATACACTATAGAAGGTTCAATCAAAATAGTGTAAAATTTTTCGATTCATTGCTACACATTTTCGTGCATTAATTGACGATAACGAACGATGGACTGCCGTACGTATCAGTATAATGGAAAAATATTTGCAGCGATGGATTTGTAAAAAAAAAACAATCAAGTAGATAGTTTTTTTTTCTTCAAAGAACAATCCATAATATTTTCTTCATTGATCGAATCTTATCCCTCGAGTGCTTGAAATTCGATTTGAAAATTTAAAAAAATTATTTTCTATCCACTGATCACTGATATCGCGCTCATAATGGATTTTTTTTTTCGTACAGAAAGCACAAAAACGTTGATCCCTGAACTGTCAAGTGAGGTCGTAGAAATTTCCATTTTTTTTTCCACGCATTTCTGATTCGATAAATATTTTTTTTCTTTCACTTAAATTTTGCATTAGTCCATTTTACATCTTCTGATTTTTTTTTTCGTCGTCGAAACGATAAGAAAAAAGCTTTACACTTCGAGACAGAGACGAGGATCGAGCTATTTTCTTTTTGTGTCTTCTCAGTGTTTCCTTTTTCACCTCTTACGCCGCGAGCCTGTTTCTCGTTTCTCGCTCGGTTTTTCCTTACCTGTTATGTACATCTCGGCGATATATACGTTTGTATATACGTAGGTGTATATGTAACGCGAGAAGCGAGCATTTTCCGAAGTCAGCGGCAGGGGGCGAGCTAAAGTGCACGGTTAATTTTTAATCGACACGGAAAGTGTTTCTGGATGGGTTCCTAGCAGTGCATGTCTTTATCTCTGATGGATGAAATCCCTTAGTTCCCCCCGCCCCTTTCACCGGTTTTCGGAGCTTGCATCACGAGACCCTCGACATTTTCCCTAAGTTGTTCGTGACTCGAGATCCGCTTTAAAAAAAAAAACCTCTCTCGTTCTCGCACACACAACAAACTGTACGACTTCGCGAAATGTCTCCGTATATTCGCGAGTCTTTTGAAAAATAAATAGTCAAGCTTTCTCACCTATTGTCATATTGTCCGGGTGTTTAGCTTGTACAGTCCCATTCGCAAATTTAATGCCATAAGAATTTTATTACACGGCAATAAAAGCAAAAAACGAAATGGAAAATTAACGTTATATTGAAAGCACGAAAAAGCTGAAGTGAAGCACTTTGAAAAAATTGTTGGTTACCAAATGTGTTTAGATATTTTTTCTTTACTGGTAACTGCAATTGTTGGTTTTTTTTTCTGACAGCGAGAGTGTAGACATATTGTTGCTTCATTAATTAGTCTCTTTTTTAACTTTTGCGTGTTGAAATATTGGCAAAGCCGTGAAAATTCACGACTACATCACAATATCCACTGAAACCAAGTCTTGGATTTGACTCAACCCAAACATCTTTAAAATATTTTCTTTCTTTTGTAAAAAAAAAAAGTATTTATAGTACACGCATTACGTATTACGGAATGATGACTATTCGAGACAATCAACGAGCATGTTGAATTTTTTTTTCCATTTAAATATGGCATACAAAAGTATACGTAAGTGGGAGACGCTTTGACATTTTTATTTGAGTGAAAATAACTTTTATCGGCTTTAATTAGGCTGTAAATTAATCGTCCAATTTCTCTTTGGGTGGAAAATTGGGTGGATATCCACCCAATTTTCTCCCTCAGACGGGACACTGAGATTTTCATGAGACCATTTTCTCGTAGTTATTTCCAAAAGTGTCTTATTCTCTCGTCGTTATTCTCTCTCTCTCTCTCTCTCTCTCTTTATTTCTCGACAGGCAGAGCGGTAAATTTCACTTTATTAAAGCTCGAATTCTCTCTTTTGCTCTCATATTGAATTTAATTTGCCGCGAGAATCGACGTGAAAGGGAGGCTCTATATAACGAGATCGGAATTGTCGATCTCCTTGAATATATATATATATAATATACAAATATATATATATTATACATATATGTAGTATATGCTATCTATCTGTTCCTGTTGACTTTTGAGAACCGTCTCTCGATCCGGAATTTCTCATCGACGTTCCCATCGCGTTATATAATACGTCCTTTGGCGATATGCCAGAGTTTCACGGCACGACACTCTCGCGCGAGCTTTCTCTGTTTGATGAGATATTCAAGCCCTTCGTCACCTGCTCGAAACTCTTCTCGGCTAGGGTCTCATCGCCTCAGTGGCATCGAGTGTCATTGATTTCTCAACGAGACACGAGGGAGCCTTTTCTCTTTCTCTCTCTCTACATTGGTTAAACGAAACACAGACGAAGGAGAGTCAGATTTATTGAACCTTTGGCTCATCCATCTATCCCTTGTGTATATTTATTTACGATCCTAAATCGTGGAACCCCGAGAAATAGGATTCTAAAAAACAATGTTTAATCTAACGCTTTTTCTTTGCATTTTGGCCAAAATAAATGAGTTTGTGCACTGAAATCGCTGCAATTTAGCTCTCCGACAGAATTGAGACTCCACTCTGTGCTTTATTATCTTTGTAACCGTTGAAACTTCAAAATCCCACTTCATTCATTGATTTACGAAGTATTTATAATTTTTTACAAATTTTACAAAGTGGGACCATGGATTTTTGCGAATTTTTGCGTACACGCCCCTTTTCATAATTTTTCATGAGATTTACGAATGCGCCCTTACGGCCGCAATGATCGAAATATCGGAAATTAGTGAAACGGCTTCCATTTGGGGGTGGTTTTAAAAACTATCCGCCAAACGGAAAGTTATGGACATTAGTTGAAATTTCGTCAAGTCTATATTCGATCGAAAATTTTCCACTCATTGCTATAATCACAATAGTTGTCGTAGGGGCAAATGTCCTTTTGTTTTTATTTATAAAAGAACTCTCTCATCCTTCCAATAATGCATATACAATCCCTCTTTTTAACCAACTCCGCTATACCATCATCCCCCGCGCTCTTGAACGCGTTACTCGTCGGCTTGGCCAGAAATCCTGTCATACAGTTCTCGATGTTTCTTCGTCGATGCTTTATGAATTTGTCACTAACGAGAGCTCCGTGCGAGATTCTTGCATATACGAGGTCTGTTCAAAAAGTATCGCGAATTTTGAATTTCCGCGGGCTACGTATATTCAATTTTCGATTTTTTTGTGGCGTTGGTACTCAGGTTGGTACTCATGTTCCTCACTTATGCTGAAAAAATCGGCCATTTTGAATGTTTAGTTAATTGTTGACAGCTGTTTTGGTTAGAGGTGTTTTGGCTTGTCTTCGATTTTTGCCTATTCCAAAAAAGCAGCTTCCATCGCAATGATTGAGCTTTGGTTTCCACGTCATAACCATAGACCCATGATTCGTCACCAGTTATGACCCTCTGGAGCAAATTTGGATCGTCGCGGACCGAGTCCAACAGCTCCTTAGCAATGTTAACGCGACCCTGTTTTTGTTCGAAATTGAGCAATTTTGGCACGAATTTCGCGGCGATCCATCTCATGCCCTAATCATTGGTAAAAATCGAATAGCACAAGCCAATCGATATGTTTAGTTCCTCAGCAACTTCTCTAACGGTGATTCGACGATTGGCCAATATTATTTTCTTCGCTTCATCAATGTTTTCGTCTGTTGTTGATGCGCTCGGGCGTCCGAAACGCATTTCGTTGTTCGCATCTTCTCGGCCCTCTGAGAACATTTTGTACCACCGATAAACGTTGCTTTGGTCCAAGGTAGCTTCACCATATGCCACAGTCAACATTCGGAATGCGTCCGCGCACTTAATTTTGTTTTTCACACAAAATTTGATACGGATGCTTTGATCCATTTTTTGGAATAGGCGAAAATCAAAGACAAGCCAAAACACGTCTTACCAAAACAGCTGTCAACAATTAACTAAACATTCAAAATGGCCGATTTTTTCGGCATAAGTGAGGGACACGAGTACCAACCTAACGCCACAAAAAATCGAAAGTCGAATATACGTAGCCCGCGGAAATTCAAAATTCGCGATACTTTTTGGACAGACCTCGTACATATGTACCAAGAGACGCGGCAAGCGTCACGACGCCACATATATATGTACAAAACGATTTCGAATCTCCTGTAGCACTTGAAAGTCGAAAGTTCTCGCGAGACATACCGACATCGCGGAATAACCGAGATAAAAACATCAATTTGCTTTTTTTTCTTTGTATTTTGTTTTTTTAACCGAGTCAGAGAGTCGAGTCTTTGCGCGAGCCAGTCACAGAGAGATGGTTAAAAAAAAAATCTTGAGAGAAAGATGGAGCGAAAAACGTTGCTTTGCTTTTTGATATATATACAAATGTATGCGCTATATACAAACACCGGGCATCGGTGGAAAGTGATTTCTGCATATACATATATATGTCGTATAAGCTTCCTTTTGCGATATTCGGTAGGCGATCGGTTATAGGGTCACAGTGTATACGTAGAAAGCGATGAAAGAGATATTTTATTAAAGTTTCGTGAACGCCATTTCAATCGACCGTTTTTCACGAGTTATATATATCCAGTCTATCGCAGAGTTTTCCATATCTCTCACTACGTTTTCCACCTCTCGTTTCTCCCTTTCTCTTTAGCTCAACCGAGATACCTTTCCGCGAAAAAAAAAAACCGAGTCGACCACCTCCGTTCATTCCTCTTTTGCCGTTACCGCGTTACCAATAGCAATTTCACTTGTAAATTCGTCAAGAGCCCGATATATCGGCCACTCTTTTTCTTTCTGTCGCTCTCCTCCCTCTGTACTCGTCATTCGTGACGGACAAACGAAGATTCCGAAATTGAAACGTGATCCCTCCGCTCGTTTTTTCTGCAATCTCTTTGCCTCCCCCTCTTCCTCCCTCATTCTCACTGCTAACTCTTTCATATCGCCAGCATCCTTTCGTGGCAAATAACGACTCGGTAATGCCGGAACGACCGTTATACATACACTCACTGGTGCAAGGTATTCTTTTGAGTCACATAAACACTCGCCAGTCGTCATTAAAATTATTTCGATATGTGGTTCACGAATCGTATTTGTGAAAATCGCCGTACGCGCTATACTGCCTTTTTTACACAGCAAACTCTTTTGCTTTGAAAAACATCGATCTTTGTTCGACGAATTTATTCAATTTAATGAAATTCCTATTTAGTAACGAGATTTTCGAGTAATCAACTTTTCGAATTTACGGAGAACCGTATTCGGAACTTACCGTTTATCACTCGTGAGCATTATTTTTTATTATTTATTTCGTTACGGCGAAAATAGGAATGAGTCGAAAAGAAACATACACGAATTCGCGATGTGGAAAAACAATTTAAACATTGAACAGCTATTGGTAATCGTATAAACAAAATTTTTGATTATTTAATGACTATTAACGCGTTAAAAATGATCAGGGATAATTCTTATTATATTGTCGATAGTTGTTAGTACGTTAGAAATTTGCTATTTCAATGATAAATCCTGGAAGGACACAACCGTTAATTTCGGTTAGTAACGAGCATCGTTAACAATTGTCTGAAACTGAACAACAAACAGAAGCAGCAACATCAGAAAATTCATAAAGTTCGGAATTTCGAGACTTACCAGTCTGTTTTTCGGCGACTTTAAGCGTGAAACCCTCGAGTCTCGTTATTTCGCTCCTGCCTTTTCCATTAAAAGCGTAAAGTTTCATATTGAGTATTCTTCCAGGTTTGAGATTGTTCACGGTGAAAGCAGCCGTTTCCTTCGAAGTTTCATTCGCTTGCAAGACATTTGTCTGTTGATCGTAAACCTCGAGGGCGAAATGTTGCGTCTGACCACCGTCAAAACCCGCTGTACACTCGACCGACAGCGACTCGGTCGTCTGATTCGTCAGTGTACAGTTGTAAGGAGCCTCGGGTTTTCCTGAAGTCACAAAAAAAAAAAAATGGTTTCACAGTAAAAGATTACTCGTGAAATTATTCAAACCGTGAGGCCAGCGGGAGACCCTGAGGCGCTCGTTGTGGCGAAAAGCATTTTTTTTCTATTTTTAATGAAGAGAATAGAAGGAGAACTAAAAAATGAATTTTACGTCAAAGCTTTGAAAGAATGAGAGAAGTTTCCTTACGGAATATATATATTGACATGTAGTCGAGTGGAACCTACATAAGAAAAAGATTTAATTAATGCACAACTCGATGAACGAAACGGAAATTTCATACTCTGTCATCTTTTTTTAGACATGAGCTTTACTTAATTTTCAAAACGTTTTATTGGTTTATTTTCTTTTCTTAATTATTATTATTATTAATTACAGCTACATGCACTAACTCATCGACAATGATATAAATTTTTTTTCCAGTGCATTGAATGAGAAAAAAACATTAACAACCAACGATTAACGCAAAATGTATAACGATCATTATTATTCTACTTTCGGTTATTCAAAAAATTTTTTTTCATGAATTGCAAAAGAAAAATGATCTTTTAATTAATTACTAAAGTTCCATGAAAAATTATGAACATATTACGAGATCTCAACAATGCGCTGGATCTAAATGGAATCCCGATGCATCCGAAAGATAAAAATAATCATTGCATTGCAAAAGTGTCGTCAGATTTTTATAACTCGACGAGGTTGCGCGTGAGGCCGTTTTAAAGTTTAAGGGTTGTCGTTAATAGGCCAACGTACGGTATAGAGACAAGCAGTCGTAATTAAAAAATCTTTTTAAATTACTTGGCGTCAAGACGCTGCTGCACCTCTTAATTCGTATGCAGTTACAAATAACGTAGGTAATTTTTATAAAGCATCGAAATTATGAGAAAAATAAAAAACAGGAAGCCGTTTTTCTTCTAAGTAACGAGAGATGCTTATCTCTGGCTCTTTCAAACTTTTCCTCTTGCCCGAGTCAACATTTTCGTAAAATTTTCATTACATCTGTGTATCGAAGTACACAAAACCCCAATAGAACGTGTTCTCTTTGTCCCGATTTTCTTTTCATTTCTGGCTGACAAACAAGGGTTGTATAACTCGTTCGTTCTCAATGGATTACATTTATTCGGAATGTTGTGTAATACCGTTCGTGAATAACTTACCAGCTGGTATAATACGAAATGCACAAGCGGTTTTCTGTGTTCCCGGTGAATTGCTCGCCCAGCATAGAACCATTCCATAATCCATTTCCGTCGCTGGTCTGTACTTGAGGACACTCTGGGTGTGACGGGTCGAGTTTTTGTAACGGGCAACAGGCACATCGACCATTTC
The DNA here is from genome assembly GCA_958009045.1 of Oxytorus armatus. Lineage (NCBI taxonomy): Eukaryota > Metazoa > Arthropoda > Insecta > Hymenoptera > Ichneumonidae > Oxytorus > Oxytorus armatus. The sequence goes on from OY253744.1 coordinate 5,986,658, forward strand.
CTCGGTATTGTTGAACGCCCAACGAAAATTGTTTGGCACCGGATACGCCTCGACCTTACAGACTATACGAGCTTCCTCGAAACGCGCAACACCGTATATACGCTGCTGATCAGGCAAACAAATGGGGGTATCTGGCGAACAAACAAATTGATAGATATATTTTAGATATGTTGTTAGGTCATTGTGAAATAATGGCACAAAATATTTTACGAAGGGTTGAAGGTTTATAGGGGTTGATTAAAATTAGGATTTATCCGAGAGCTAAATACATTTGAGGCGATTAATTTAAATACTCAGTATCGAAACAGACTCTGTCATTTAACCAGCCAAATTTTTTGAATTATCTTTATTGGATTTAATATTTGTTTGTCCGATATTAATAAAGACTATTGGAAAATCTGGTTGGTGAAATTAATCGAGCATTTTTTAATGATCAATCGCTCGTCATTGATGATTCAATGTTATGAATTATTCTTTGAAAAAGAATAAATTACATCACCGCCCGAATATGTCGCAAAGCAGTCGATTTTTCTTTACTACGAATTCATCGTTAAAAATAGTTTTTCAATATTACCGAGACGTACGACAGTACCATTTATTTTTTATCACTGCCAATCGATGCGAAAGACAATTTTTAGAAATGATTCAACAAAATTTCGTACTGATCCGATACAATTGACTCGCGGTAGTTACAACAATACAAGTTATTCCTTTTACGAACTAAATACATTTGAGGCGATTTATTTTTTATTTGCCCAGCAGCAAAACATACTCTATCAATTAACGGGCCAAATTTTTTAAATAATCTTTATTCGATTTAATATTATGGGAATTTGTTTGTCCGATATTGATAAAGGCTGTTGGTGAAATTAATCGAGCATTTTTTAAGGGGGGGTAGGGTTTTTAAATTATTTTTTTTGCATTTTTTTAATATTTTTTTTCTGAATGAACAATATGTCGAGAATATTGTGTATAAATTTTAAGTCAACCGGAGTAAAACTAACGGAGTTACAGCGTTTTAAACGACCGGCCGTGATACCTGATTTTCACGTATAAAAAACTTTAAATCGATTTTCCCGAAAACGTCATTTTTGAAGTTTGTGAACATTAGAACTCAAAATCTACTGAACCGATCCTTTTGAAAATTTAAACATTACTTCTTCACATAAATCAACATGTAATCAGGAATTTTTTTTTTCACTTTAAAAAATTTTTAATAACAAATTAAGCGCGATTTTTTGAGCTAAAATTGCGTTTTTCACTTCCAAGTGCTGCAAAAAATAGAAAAAAAAAAAAAAAAATCTCTTCCTGATTACCTCGAGAAATACATCACCTTTAAAATGCATATCAATTTTTTTGTTTCACATGATCCGGCAACGAGTTATAATGTTCACCGCAAAACCACTTTTTTTCAAGGCGCCTCTGAAGATTCAACGTCACCGGCTTATTTATCAATATTTTTCATTGAAAATTTTTTCTGAGATACTTCAATAGTTGTACAATAATATGTAATTCTATTTAATAAAATTATATTACTCATGTCGCCGCAAAAAAATCATAAAAATATGCTTTTTTTTTCGCCTTTAAAACCCTACCCCGCCGTTAATGATCAATCGCTCGTCATTGATGGTTCAATGTTATGGATTATTCTTCGAAAAAGAATAAAAATACATCACCGTCCGAATATGTCGCAAAGCAGTCGATTTTTTTTTCCTACGAATTCATCGTTAAAAATAGTTTTTCAATAATTACTGAGACGTACGAGAGTACGTATCTTTTATAACAGTCAAATGACGCGAAAGACAATTTTTAGAAATGATCCAACAAAATTTCGTACTGATTCGATACAATTGACTCGCGGTAGTTACAATAATAAAAGTTATGCCTTTTACGAACATTAAAATTATCTTCGAACCAATTTCTCATAATAGTTATGGTGAAGAAATTATTATGAATGATTTTTCATTCGTAACGATGATTGTATGGGTTTGAGCGAGATTGACAATCTCCGAAATGAATATTATCGAAAAGCGTCTCGATACGTCGATAAATGATAAAAAAAACTCGATCGTGGGCATTCGTTACACTCCGTCGATCCTTTCCCGAACGAATATAATTCTTACACAATCGTGCTATCTCGTTCTTGTCAGAGCGAAAGGCAATTAAACACAAGTACGTGTCTAAAAAGTTTCGATTTTGCTTGCGTAGAGTGTATATTGGATATGTAACCGGAACGAGAGCTTTTCAACTCGCTATATTTATATATAGACGCGCGAGGAGCGAGTGAAAAGAGTATAACGAAAGATAGACTACCGGAAAGGGAGTTTACGTGAAATTTATTAAAACTCTCTCATGGACAGTGGCGAGAGAGGGAAAGGGATCGAATAGATTTTTGGTCGATTGAGGGCGAAGGGATGGAAGAGGGTTTGTAGAGATATTCGAGCTTCCGTTTTTTTTTTTTTTTTCCGCCATTCTCGTCTCCCGGTCCCATATCGTTTGGGATCCTCGTTGGCGTTCAACGAACACCGGAAGATCGATGGGCATTATTCCCGCTATCAAATAGTTTCCCCGGACGGGTAAAGTTCGTCGGTACGGAATAATTTGTCGGTTTTTCCCCGAGCGCTTCTCCACCTCTCACTATTTTCCATCTCTTCGCACTGCCTTGTCAGCCAATATATGTGTGTGTGTGTTCCGGTGTGTGTCTATTTTTTTTTGTTTTCTTTTGTGTTTATTTATTTATTTTTCCATTCACCACGATGTTCCCGCTATCCGGCTCGTGCGGTTGTGCCTGTTTGTTTTTTTATTCTCCAGAAAAATTGCAACCCCTGCTGAGCGCGAAAATAAATATATATATAGAGAGAGAGAGTGAGAGAGACAAAAAAGTGCGAGCTGGTTCCGCGTATATCGGCAATATCGAGAGACGATATTTTTTTTATACCCCTCTCACGATGAACTATAATCAATCATCGCCCGCGCACGAGAGTGTTTTCAGTTGCCCATCATGTCATCGTTATTGATGAAAATACGAAATATGTACCTCTCGTTGTACATGATAGTTCGGTTTTTTTTAACATTTTTTTTCGAAAATGTTACAAAACCGGACGTACTTTTGAGCCTGCGGTGAAGATGAACGATTTATACGAATTTATTTCATTCATGGTCAGAGTGAAAAATCTCCAATCATTATTTTTCAGCATCGGAAAAAAAAAATACTTTGCTCCAATCCAAGGAAACTTTTATAATACACGATATTAAGCCAAATGCAATAAAACAAAAAAAAACGTTTTTTAAATAAATATAAACCGTGGACCAACTGGTTACCTTGGTTTCGAGTTTCGCGATGTTACGAGCGTAATATAAGAGCGTTTTCCTTATTCAATCATGTACCTTAATTTCCAGTTATTCAAGATGAGAAAGTCACTAAAGGATTGAAAGAAAAAAGATTTAAAAAAATTGCACGAAAAAATGCCTCGTGAATAATTGCCAAAAACGAAGTTATCATTAAGTGCATTTTCATTAATGATTGTTTGCAATTTATACTATTATTGCTTTATCATAGCGGAGTCTTTGTTTGTGTTAAAAAAAAGGTGTTTATTTTTATGTCGTTGAAGTTACGAACGTTCTGGCTAAAACAAATATTAGATGTGCGTAACTAAAGGAAACTTACTTCTCAATTGTACGGGAGTATATATCGACGCTGCTTACGAAAACTAGCATGTTTCAGATTTCTTACGAAAACAAGCACGCTTGATATTTGCGCAAAAACTAGCATGTTTCGGCTTTTGCCACGAAAACTAGCACATTTCGATATTCGCCGCGAAAACTAGCATGTTTCGGCTTTTACCACGAAAATTAGCGAGTTTCGACTTTCACCGCGAAAATTAGCACGTTTCAGTATCACTGGAAGTGTTTCTCATTTTTTACTCCACGTTTTTTGAACATCCTTTTTTACTCCAAATTGACGAAATATTTATGCTTGTCATTTTATACTGTATTATTTTTTGTTTGAATTTATTTCATACATATTTTACTGTGTGAATTTTGGTCTGCTAGGCTTATCATAAGATGGCAAACGGCAAATGCCTCGTCATTTTGGAGTAAAAAAACCATGGTCAAAAAAATTAGCGAAAAGAAAATCGAAAACAATTGCAGTGTAAGCAAAGTTAACAATGTCAGTTTTTTCCCTCTTGCTACTTCGTCCAAGACATGACATTTCTCGAGATATCTCAATCGATTGTTTTGAAGATTTTGTCAACTGTACTTTATACTTATACTGTAGTTTATACTTTAGTCGTTGATCACTCCAAGATTGTGTTTTTTTTTTATGAAATAAAAACACAATGAACGATTCTTCAGACTGTAAGTAGAATATATTTTTTATAAACAATAATTTTGTTCAATTCCATCGCTGACTCCGAAACTTGAAGTCATGAAAAATATCATTGATGAACATTTTTAGTTTTTGAGTGGTGGAATATTGCGTATCGTATTTGCGAATCGTATTTTCAATAATGTTATTATTTTTTTTATAGAAAACGAATATAAATGTTCAAGGGTGTACGGGCGATACACCCTTAATTTTTTTCATTTATTCCTTATAGTGCTCCCGAAAAAATTATTAAAACATTTGTGAAAGTTCTGAATCTTATTCGATTTAGTTCGGCAAATATACTACTTTTTCCAGTGGAAATAAAAATATGCTAGTTTTCGCGACGGAAGCCGAAACATGCCACTTTTCGCGGCAGGAGCCGAATCATGATAGTTTTCGCGTCGAATATCGAAACGTGTTGATTTTCGTGGTGGAATTCGAAACGTGTTGATTTTCGTGGTGGAATTCGAAACGTGTTAGTTTTCGTAAGAAATTTGAATCGTGCTACTTTTCGTAAGCAGCGTCGATATTCTTACAAAAATCACATGATTCAGCCTGAAGAGGCTTGTCCGTAAGAAAGCTTATTCCTTAAATGAACAGGACCACACATTCCTATAAAAATCTCACGATCAAATCTGTTAATAAACTTAAGAGGCGACAAAATGAAGCTGCGGTTCGGTTTTGTTGAAAAAAAAATGAATTCTCGCATTCCAAGCTCGTCTCCTGTCATTTGAGTATTTGAGAAGACTGACAGAACCCTCTAGTATGTAAAAAAAATATAAAGCAAAATATTTAGGAAAAGAACCTTGATCAACGCCAATCAGAACGATCATATTCCGTTTGGGCGTTCATCAGGGTTCCTTCTCGAAATATTTTCGTTTATATTTTTTCAACATAATATAGAGTCCTATCGGTGTCCTCGGAAAAATCGAAAAAAAGAGGACACGAGCTTGAAATCCGAGAAACAATCTTTTTTCAACAAAATTCAGGTAGAGCTTTATTTTATCCCCTCTCGAACCTATTAACAGATGAGATCGTGAGATTTTTGTAGGAATTTATGCTCCTGTTCATTTAAGGACTAAGCTTTCTCTAATTAACCACATTCAATTTTTTTGCCAACCACATTTTTTTTAATTTTACATTTATCCTCACGTTAAGTTATCTTTTTCCCCGACCATCATCGTTTACCTCTCGAACACAAGTGCCAAACACTTTTGCCCATTATTAAATCTCGTTCGAAGAACTCCTCAACGTAACCTCTCTATTACACATTGATTCCTTTAGAAATTCTCATTATTATTATTATTCTATACTTACACATTATCTTGAGCTCTACGATATTGCTGTTACCGTCACCCTCGACGTTTGACGCCACGCAGGTGTAGTTGCCAGCCTGTGATCGATTGACCCCTCTGAGAGCGAGACCGTTAGGCTGTACTATCACACCGTTGTTCACATTGTGCTGAATAATTTTTCCCTGTTTGCGCGAAATGAGATAAAAATGAAATAGCGAATACAATAACAATAACGACGAAAAAAAAAAACAGAAAAAAGGATAACCCCATCAATATATCCATAGATTCGTGTTTTTATTTTGTGCATGAGTGATGAAAAAAAAAAAAAAAAAAATCGTCACACGATGATCGTGCATATATAAAGTTGAATCGTTAGGAATAAATTATCTATATTTATACATTTATATCGATGGATTATTAGCGTCAAATATATAAATAAAACGAGCAGAACTCACGTTGTGCCTCCAGACAACCTTGTAGGCGAGAGGATTCGCGTGTACCTTGCACTCGAAATAAACGTCGTCGCCTTCCTCGATATCGTGCGGATTCATGTTAGAGCCGAGCTCGAGACGAAGACGCGGCATAACTGGTGAAATTAAAGAGAAAAAGAAAAAAAACAAGGATGATAATAATCTCGGATGTAAAATTGTGAGTCACACATACACGTATACCTCGCGCCCGTGTGTGTGTGTGTGTTCGTTAGGTAACTCTCGCGAGGTGTATATCGCGGAAAAAAAACAGCGGAGGAGGTAAAAAGCGCACGAGAGAAAGAAAGTGAGTGCAAACAATGCGGCGGTGAGTTTCTTGGTTCGAGAGTCGACGGAAGCGAAAGAGCCAAGTGCTGAGAAAGGAAACGAAAGCGGGAAAAAAAAAAATTACGATAGAAAAAAAACGTGAAGATAAACAGTGAAAACTGGAAGAAAAATACGGAGAATCGCACTACTTTTTTCCGACTTTCTCGGGGGAAAAAAAAACGCGAAAATCAACCGCACGACCCTGTGCAGATGCGCGCCTCCCAACCGATGCGGCAGTTTGCGGATGGTCGAGCGTGATAATGACGTTTCCCACCGTGCGTAAACGGTCGAATCGCGTTTTTTTATTTTTTTATTTTTTTATCACCATTTCACCTGTAACAGTGCCAAAATTCGCGAGCCGCCGGGAAACGCGCGTCGAGTCGAATAAATCCTCTACTCTCTGTGTGATCGTTTCATTTTTTTTTTGTTTTTTCACCGTTGACTTCTCTGTCTCGTTATTTCGATTACATTCCCATTTTCACCCGCGTAATCTCTCCATCGACTGTTAGTTGCGCAGTTATAACCACCCCCCCCCCCCCCCCCCCACCCACCCGCGAACATTCGCGTCCGCTCGTTTCGTCTACCAATAGTTTTCTCCCACGATTCGTTCGAGCGTTTCGAACGGGAATTCGAGGGCTTTTAACTCGTTTAAATACCGATAGAAATAATACAGAGGAGAGTGGACAACAAAAAAAGAGATAAATCGCCATGTGTATAATTGTTCACACACGCTTTTTTTTTTATCGTCGAAAATAGTATTTACGGGTTTTATTGACGGGGTTTATTTATTTTTCGACCCTTTGATTTTTGTCAAACGATTATCGAAGTGCGCGCATGTACAAAATTTCGCGTAACGAATTTGAAGCCGGGAATTAAATTGAACAAAATTAGAAATGACATGTGTCGCGTGGAATAATTGTCGCGTGGGGGGCGGGGGAGGAGGAGATAAAAACGAGTTGTCAATGTCGATCTTTACGACTCACAGAATACGTTGAGTTTCCAATTGTCCTCCTCGAAGCCACCGTGAACCTTCGAATTCTCCGCTCGACAAGTTATCACTCTGTTGTTGTCTTCCAGGGTTGGACGAAAGGTTAACACCGATGTCGTCATATTCCCGTCTTCCGAAATCTGCAACGTTAATTAAAAAAAAATATATATATAAATGTCGAATTAAAAAACGGAGAAGCAATTCGGTAAATAGTTGTTCAATGGATGTGAAAAAAAATCACCAAGTTTTCGATTATATTTCGAAGATAAAATGGAGTTCCAAATTTTCTGCATCGGTGATAAAATTCTTTTCAAAGATTGTGACTAAATTAATTGTCTAGTAACAATACGATGCAGCGTGAAATAACAATGCATAGGTTGAGCGATGAAAAATCTCGTTTGTCGAATTTATAAATGAAAAATTAATTCTTTTTCTTATCTCTTTATTCGGATATCAATTTAAGAAAAACAAAAGAACTTGCGACCAGAAGTACATGTAAATTGGGAACGAATAACGCGTAATATTGTTGAGTTTAATTCTGCGCGATTTCACGATCGTTTTTCGATAAGTCAAACACGACGAATATTAATGGAGGATAATAATAGTAGAAAAAAAAGAATGGCGCACGATTTGGTGGTGTTACGTCCTAGACGCGATACAAGTTGGAAACCTCTAATTTTACATCAACGACTGGCTAATTACCGCGCGGGAAGGGTTCGGTGAGAATCGGCGGTTAACATTCGGGGGGGATGGAGACACTGGATCGTCGCCAAATCGGAATGAGAGAAAATTCTCACCGAAACAACGAAATTAGACGGGGTTAATTGCGTCGGATATTTTCTACCATCCCCTGATGATCGTTCTCGCGTTTATATAGCCATCGGAATCGGGCAGATAAAAGTCAAACAAGGCTTTAACATAACATTCACAAATATTCCAAACGATCTGATGACTATATGATTGTTAACGAAATGATTATCGGTCAAGTGTTTGAATTATTCGGGAATTGAGATCAATTTTAAAAAATTAGTAATAATTTATAACGAGTTGTAATCACAAATCTTGACATTACAAAAATTCATTCAACTGACAATGTCGAGTCCCAAATTCTCCATGTCATTTTTCAATAATCTTTTTATACGCTCTGGTCGTAAATAAAAGTATCTGATAATTAGCCTCGAGCAACTTGTCCTCGGACGTGATTAAAAATCTCTGATCTATAAAAATCCTCAAAATAAGAGCGAAACATCTATACGTCATGGAATTTTGTAAAAAAAAACTACTCATTATTCAATGGCCAATATCATTTATCTTATCAACGACTTGTAATCACGAAACTTGATGTTACAAAAATTCATTCAACTCACAATGTTTAGTCCCAAATTCTCCATGTCATTTTTCAATAATCTTTTTATACGCTCTCGTCGTGAATAAAAGTATCTGATAATTAGCCTCGAGCAACTTGTCCTCAGACGTGATTAAAAATCTCTGATCTATAAAAATCCTCAAAATAAGAGCGAAACATCTATACGTCATTGAATTTTGTAAAAAAAAACTACTCATTATTCAATGGCCAATATCATTTATCTTATCAACGACTTGTAATCACGAATCTTGATATTACAAAAATTCATTCAACTCACAATGTTTAGTCCCAAATTCTCCGTGTCATTTTCAATAATCTTTCTACACGCTCTCGTCGTAAATAAAAGTATCTGATAATTAGCCTCGAGCAACTTCTCCTCGGACGTGATTAAAAATCTCTGATCAATAGAAATTCTCAAAATAAGTGCGAAACATCGATACGTCATGGAATTTTGTGAAAAAAAACTACTCATTATTCAATGGCCCATATCATTTATCTTATCAACGACTTGTAATCACGAATCTTGATATTAAAAAAAATCATTCAACTCACAATGTTTAGTCCCAAATTCTCCATGTCATTTTCAATAATCTTTCTACACGCTTTCGTCGTAAATAAAAGTATCTGATAATTAGCCTCGAGCAAATTGTCCTCGGACGTGATTAAAAATCTCTGATCAATATTAATTCTCAAAATAAATGCGAAACATCGATTCGTCATGGAATTTTGTAAAAAAAAACTACTTATTATTCAATGGCCAATATCATTTATCTTGTCAACGACTTGTAATCACGAAACTTGATATTAAAAAAATTCATTCAACTCACAATGTTTAGTCCCAAATTCTCCATGACATTTTTCAATAATCTTTCTACACGCTCTCGTCGTAAATAAAAGTATCTGATAATTAGCCTCGAGCAATTTGTCCTCGGACGTGATTAAAAATCTCTGATCAATATTAATTCTCAAAATAAGTGCGAAACATCGATACGTCATGTAATTTTGTAAAAAAAAACTACTCATTATTCAATGGCCAATATCATTTATCTTATCAACGACTTGTAATCACGGATCTTGATATTAAAAAAATTCATTCAACTCACAATGTTTAGTCCCAAATTCTCCATGTCATTTTCAATAATCTTTTTACACGCTCTCGTCGTAAATAAAAGTATCTGATAATTAGCCTCGAGCAACTTCTCCTCGGACGTGATTAAAAATCTCTGATCAATAGAAATTCTCAAAATAAGTGCGAAACATCGATACGTCATGGAATTTTGTGAAAAAAAACTACTCATTATTCAATGGCCAATATCATTTATCTTATCAACGACTTGTAATCACGAATCTTGATATTAAAAAAAATCATTCAACTCACAATGTTTAGTCCCAAATTCTCCATGTCATTTTCAATAATCTTTCTACACGCTTTCGTCGTAAATAAAAGTATCTGATAATTAGCCTCGAGCAACTTGTCCTCGGACGTGATTAAAAATCTCTGATCAATATTAATTCTCAAAATAAGTGCGAAACATCGATACGTCATGGAATTTTGTAAAAAAAAACTACTTATTATTCAATGGCCAATATCATTTATCTTGTCAACGACTTGTAATCACGAATCTTGATATTAAACAAATTCATTCAACTCACAATGTTTAGTCCCAAATTCTCCATGACATTTTTCAATAATCTTTCTACACGCTCTCGTCGTAAATAAAAATAACTGATAACTAGCCTCGAGCAACTTGTCCTCAGACGTGATTAAACATCTCTGATCAATAGAAATTCTCAAAATAAGTGCGAAACATCGATACGTCATGGAATTTTGTAAAAAAAAACTACTCATTATTCAATGGCCAAAGTCTTTTATCTTATCAAACGCAGTTACGATTTATCGTATAATTATCCTTTATTATTATGATTATCCGGCATTCTTCTCGAAGGTTTATCGCCGTGCTGCGTGAAACCGCGTTAGTGAGCTTGTGACTATGCCATTATCGGATAAGGGAAAAGGGTCCTCGTGAATAGAGAGGATAATCCCCCGCTGTAAAATAACTCACAAAGACTTAACGTTAAACAAACTAGTTGTTACGTTACGACTTGAGGGTGTCATCCGCATTATCCCGTGATTCTCGTATATAGAGCCGTTCGGGGGTTGTCTCCACTCACCACTTCCGGTGATGGCAAATGTTCTGTTGTCGCGGATCAAAACGCTTATACCAGGGGGAGACGTATAACACGTTGGCTCGAGGGTGAGCAACTTGACGATGTACAGAGGAAACACGGATTCACGAGCGTTTCATATATGTATATACGTGATTTATACACATTTTGTATCGTGGCCGTGTCGTAAATACAGATATGTAATACATATAGTAATGTATATGTGGATAGTGTGTACTGCAACCACTTTGTCCTACGTAACATCGAGTTGGTTAACGAGGAGTCCCAGGCGATATAACGCGCATCCGAGTTATATGTATATATATATTTGCCAACCTAACGACGGATTATAACGTTGCTCTGATCTTATCTCTCGAGCTCATCCTTGTGCCCCATTCACGTGAGGTTCTTCGGCGTATAAATCTCCCACGCACATATAGAGTGCAGGTAAATTTTCGCACGGCCATATATCTATAGCATTATATTACTCGTAGTATCGAATGATGTAGCGGTGTGAAGCAAAAGTTTTCTCGGTTGGAACGCGAACTTAATTGAGGAAATTCTTCCAGCTTTTGTGCGGCTGTAATCCTTTCTATTCGGAAACAAGCTGAGAGCCGATATCCAAAGGATAAGTGTCGTCGTACGTTGACCGTAAAAACATATAAATATCGCGGAGCTTGAGTACACCGGTGAATTAACGTTTCGCATTATCTTAGATATCCCGGAATTATAGACGTCACACTGTAATGGCAGGACCGCGTTTCTACAGATTCCAACTGTACACCTACCCAACTGTCACGACTAAACTGACACGAGCATACGAATATTTCGCAATATTGTCACGACAAAACTGTTTCCGAAAAAAAATCTCACTATTAAAACTGTCACCGCACAAACTGTCACCACTCAACTCACCTGAATCTGGGTAAATCTCGCGTTAAGCGGTGACGGTTGGTGCCGTGTACAGTTTTGCCGGTGACAATTGCCGCGGTTACAGTTGCTGCGGTGACAATTTAAGCGGTGACAGTCTGAACGTCGACAGATTAAACGGTGATTGTTTAGACGGTGACAATTCAGACGGTGACAGTTTAGATGGTGAAGGTTTAGACCGTGATAGTTTAGACGGTGATTGTTTTGTTCGTGAAGATTCTGCACGTGTCCAATAGAGATCGGGGATAGTTGAGTGGTGACAGTTTGTGCGGTGAAAGTTTTAATGGTGAGAGTTTGGTTCGGGAACAGATTTTTCGTGACGATATTGTGAAATATTTGTATGCTCGTGTCAGTTTGGTCGTGACAGTTGGCTAGGTGTACAGTTGGAATCTGTAGAACCGCGGTCCTGCCACTGTAATGCGTAAAAAAAAAAAAAAATCGCTCGGATACAAACATACTTTGTGCAACGAGAATTCAGTATTATTCCCATCAGTGAAGACATTTACTAGTCTTTGCCAGGATAGGACCATTTGTTTTTTCTTCAAATTCCCATACATTTTGAGCTCTCAAAATTTGTGACAATTTTTATTTTGATTAAAGACTGAGCCGTTCGGAAGTTAGAGTGACGAAAGGACGGACGGACGCACAGTCGAATTCCAAACGAACAAATGAAACTAGTCCAAGATAAATATTGTAAATGAACAGAAGATCCGCTAGAAATGATAGAAGTTGGTTCAAGTTTTTCAGAAATACTCGAGTGTCATAAAAAAAAACAAAAGCCTTTGGTTGACTAAAAACTAAAAATTTGTTCGATTCTTTCCGATACCGGCGGAATTTTTGTTAGATTTTTGAATCTGTGCAGGGTAATTTGCTTTGGATTCTGTATATGTCCACTCTATCAGCAGTGGGGTTTCCAGGTATATAGATATAGGAAAAGAGAGAGAGAGAGAGTCGATAGATTATGGAGGACGTAACGCACACGAACGGACGTGCATGACGGACGAACGAACGAGCCGGACTCGCCGGACTCGCCGGACAGGACATGTCCGCCCGTTGGTCGATTCCTAGAGCTACCAGCAGGTCGTACAGGATCCCAGTTTCCATTATATCAACTTTGTGTACACGTACATAGACAAATTCATGCTTATATACGTATATGCGAAATACATGTAATGTGTGCGAAGAATCCAGTTTCGTGGATGAAGTGAAATTGGCTTCGTGCTAACGGCAATAAATCGACGAACGGTGGGCGGGAGATGAGGCTGCCGGAAAATCGCGACTGGTATGTTTCGTAACATAGAGAGAACGAGGATGAGCAAAATCACCGGGAGTGAACGGAATGAGAGATGAAAGCAGTGACTCTTGCCTTTTGCTATCGGATATATGTATAGATATATATATATATATATATATATATATATATATATATCGACATGTGCACTTCCATAGTGACGTATATTCACCGGGGGTGGTTGACATTCCAGTCTCTCTGCCATCCCTTGATTCGCTCTCGGTTCTCCCTCTGTATATTCACCAGTCGAAACGCTTCACACACCAGTCGATCCATCGATTCGTGTCCAACGTTCGAGAAGAACCCGATATTATGACATATCGCTCCAAATATTTGTACGCGACAACCACTCCCCACTCCTATCCCTACCGAGAGTCGATGAAATATTTTGAGCTTGGTGAGTGAAGAAAATGTCTCCATCTCGCTGTATACGAGCTATGTTAGGCATTTAAGTGGAAAAAAAAATCATTATTTCAAGGAACTTTAAAGTTCATTACAACAGCCACTTTGAGAACGCTGTAACGTATAAATTGTTGCATACCCAGAAGGATAGAATTGACGAAAGCGTTTCAACGTTCCAATGTTCCTAATTTCGATGATTCATCGCTATTTAAGGGATTATACACAGTTGGGAATTTAAAATAATCGATTTTTTTTAATTGCATTTTCGGAATGTACGATTCGAGTATATTCTCTGAAAATTTCAAATTGATCCGGCAAATATTCTTGGAGATACATGCATGTTTGTTAGGACCCTTGGAGCGTTACAAAGTAGGCGGCCTAAACTTTGAACGCGTTTTTCTCAAAACGGTGCTTTCAAAGTTGGTGAGCACGATTTCTCAAAAAACGGTTCAACCGATCGATCTGCAATTTTAACATAACCTTCTCAGATATATTCTTCAGGTATTGATCGAAGGAATAAGATTTCCGATAATTGTTTCTATTTTTTTTAAACATTTGAACGAAAAAATTTTGGTCGAAAATTGGAATTTTGTTGTTTTTGGAGCCGTCATTTTGTCAAAAATCAAAATTTCGAATATTCCTTCTATCAATACTTAGATTTATCTATCCATTAACAGAAACTTTTTGGTTTTTGTATTTTTGATAATCCAAACCGGGGATATCGTGCTCACCGCCAGACACCTTTTTTTAGATGAGCTCCCGGAGATCGGCTATAGCAGCTTTGAAAATCATTATTTTTACAAATAAAAAATATGAAAATAATGTTAAAAGTTACTGCAATACGTATATAAATTTTTACGTTAATAAATTGAAATGTCTTTCCAGGAAAATTTTTTGAAAAATCTTCTTTTTTCGGTTTGCTGACTGCGTATAACATCTTGAGGGGTCTGGGCCACGGTAGCGGGTATAAAATCATGTGCAGATTCGACAATTTTTTTTTCTATGAAAAAGTGATTTATTTTGAAAACTAATTATACATCTGTTTACTATAAATATCAAGCTAATAAAGAATATTTTCTTTTGTTTTTTTTGTTATACAAAATGGCCGACTACTGCTATTTGCTTTTGGTATCGTTTTTTTCGGGCGTGACGTTTGGCATCCACAATTTTTGACTCGGAAGAAAAAAAAAAAATTCTTGTTAATCTACATCAGAATACCTAGAGAAGTACGTAGGGAATTTGAAAAATATTGTTTTATTCAATTATTGTAGGCGTTTGAACTTAAAATGTGAATTTCCAGTGAAAAAATTCGTACAAATCTGCTCATAAAATGGAGAGTTTTTAATTAATTAGAAATTCCGTACGTCGTTCTCTGCGAAATGCAATTAGAAACATAATTAAAATTTTTGAAGTCAATCCGATAAAAATTGTGGAAGTTATTTATCACTCGGTGCGCTCGGGTACTTTATTGCCAGAGGTAGGCTGACGTTATACGCTCAAAGTTGGTGAAAAAAATACTAACTACTACCTTAACTTAACTTAACTTATTTTTATGACGATGAAGCATCGTTTAAGCGAAAAAAAAACATCGATTTTTTGGAAATTCTACCGTGGCCATACCCCTTGAGCATCGGGAAGAAGGGATATTTAGGTAATTTTCATTAATCCACTATTTCATCAAGCGCCCTGAAAACCACCCCTTATATAAATATGCATATTACTCGACTTCATGCATATCAACATCGTGCCGCCTCAGCACCATCAGCGAAATGCGTACGTATCGAAAGTACATCCCCGAGTTTGTTAGCTGAGAGCATGCGCCGTTATTTCCCCACGCACGCTCGATATAATAGAGAGCGGTTATTTTGTGACGTTTTGTGGTAGCTCTAGTCGGGACAGTTCGAATTTCCACTTTGAAGGCTGATTTCTGGTACCCGCGGAAAAAAACAAACTCGACGTTATATATTCGCCATCTACACCCTTGTTGATTCAATTCTACGACTACGATGAAAATTCTCATGTGCGTTTTGTACATTTTGTTGGATGATTCTAGTTTTTCTTTCTTCTCTTTTGGTATTCAAAATTATTCTTGGTTTGCGACGAAGGGATAGAGAGAGAGAGAGAGAGAGAAAGAGAAAGAGAGAGATTTGTATGAAAAAAAAAAAAATGGATTTGATAGAATTTTCTAAGAGAATAATTATCAGTAATAAGATATTAATTAATTTCAATGAGATCTTAATATTTATCATTAAATAATCATGATTGAAAACGGTTTTTAATTATTCATAAAGATTGTAATTGATTGATAACTTGATAGTTATAATGAGAGTAATTGATTGCTTTCAGGCTCATTTCCAATTAATTATGAATGACTTTTCGTAAATCTGATATTCAACCCTGATGGTAACCGATCGAACGAGGCAAAAATGGTGAACAAGGCGGAAGGTATTACGAGCGAGGGAGATGGTCGAGGAGAAAGAGAGAGAATAAGCCACCTGATCACGAAAGCATCGGGAACATAGATCTCTGTCCGGTAATTGCCCTGTGGCGTGTTTGCCCGTAGGTACGCTAATGGCAACGATGCAAATACCGATACCTGCTACACCTAATGCCAGTGATTTCGAGGTCCGAGATTCGAAAGGAATGCCAGAAGCCCATATGTTCAAGTAGCTCATATATATGCGTATGTATCAATTGACTAAAAGCCAAAAGGACGTAACGCGTATTTATAAGCTTTAGGATTTACGCTATGCTCAGATTGGGCCGTCGATATCATTATCTACTCCATACTTAGGACACACGTGTGCTCAAGATTTCACTCGTTTCATCGCACCGAACGATCCAAAAGTTCTTCGGCGCCGGAATAAATGATACGTAAATGGGACTCGCCCCCATCATTTATTTGTCCTATTTATGCCAACGCCTTTTTTTTTACGTGAAAAAAGTATAACATATAGATTTGAAAACGACACATTTCAAGAGAGATTCGAATGCTATCAGAAATAATTCAGTAGCCAAACTTAGTTCGTAGTCGGTAATGAGTAGCATTCGAAGAAAAAATCATAATAAATAACTGCTTCAAAAGCAACGATTACTTTTCAATATATTTTTTTTATATAATAGTATTTTTTAGCACGATAATTGCTAACAAATACGTCGTCATAAAATAATGATAAATTATTTTTCATCTGGTTATTGATCATTCTTATTGCGGAAAGGAGCCTCCAACACTTAAAGTACCAAGCGGGTGTCAAATGACCCCTTTCAAAATTGACATTAAATTCGGACATTCATTGTTATTTCTTTCGCTCGTCTGACTTTCCGTAAATTTGTTTGATTATTTTATTAGAAATCAGAAGTTATGTTACGAATCATTTCCGTTAATAATTAAGAATTTTTTTCTAACAATCGACGTTTATTTCATAAGGGGGAAAATGACCCCTTATGTGGCGGTACGTTTCGTCTTAAGGGAGAAAATAGGGTTAGACGGTTCAAAAAATCGATTTTTTTTATTTCATAAATTGTTAGTAAAACTATTGAAAAATATGGTCCCAAAATTTTTAATGAAAATTCCTACTCGTTCTGTTGTTATAAGCCATTAAGGGGGGAAATAGGGTTAGGACAGCGTTTTCTCAATGATTTTCATGAATTTTTTTATAGTATAAAAAATGAATATAATTTATTGAAACTTTGAGAATATATTATACACCAAGCGGGTGTCAAATGACCCCTTTCAAAATTGACATTAAATTCGGACATTCATTGTTATTTCTTTCGCTCGTCTGACTTTCCGTAAATTTGTTTGATTATTTTATTAGAAATCAGAAGTTATGTTACGAATTATTTCCGTTAATAATTAAGAATTTTTTTCTAACAATCGACGTTTATTTTATAAGGGGGAAAATGACCCCTTATGTGGCGGTACGTTTCGTCTTAAGGGAGAAAATAGGGTTAGACGGTTCAAAAAATCGATTTTTTTTATTTCATAAATTGTTAGTAAAACTATTGAAAAATATGGTCCCAACATTTTTAATGAAAATTCCTACTCGTTCTGTTGTTATAAGCCATTAAGGGGGGAAAAAGGGTTAGGACAGCGTTTTCTCAATGATTTTCATGAATTTTTTTATAGTATAAAAAATGAATATAATTTATTGAAACTTCGAGAATATATTATACATATATTTAAGTATATACTATAAAATATTAGTGACTCCGTATTGCTTGTTTTTCTTGGTACTATTTTTTCAAACGCGTTTTTCTGAAAACGACTTTTTTTTAACTTGCGTACACGCTAGTTTGAAAAGTTTTCAACCAATCATTTTGAAAATTGGCAGTTACTTTCTTCATAGTATTGCGCTCTATATGAACCTAAAATCGGAATATTGTCATTATTTAAAATAATTTTTTTTTTGCAAATAAAGTTGTAAAAAATGGTAAAAATTCATGCATTTTGTTTTGACCCCTATAAAAAATTCAATTTTCTATTTTTTTGATAACATTTAGGTTCATATAGAAGAGAGACATATAATAAAAGTAAATTCCAACCTCGTTTGATTTCAGATGAAAATTACGGCTTCCAGAATGTACGAAAAATGCTGAGTCTGATAGTGACCTGCAATATGGGGTCGCTAATATTTTATAGTATATACTTAAATATATGTATAAAATATTCTCAAAGTTTCAATAAATTATATTCATTTTTTATACTATAACAAAATTTATGAAAATCATTGAGAAAGCGCTGTCCTAACCCTATTTTTCCCCTTAATGCCGAAAATACGGCCCCGTTAATCGGTCATGTTACAACCCCATACACTTATAACTTTCCGATCGAAGCTTTAAAGAAGTAAATGGAACCTTTCGTAGGTTAGGAGTCAATAATTGATGCCGGTCAAAAGATTTTGCTGGTCGCACGTCCATAACGTTAAAGTTTCTATGGTCCGAGTTAAATTTACCATTCTTCAATATTTCAAGAAACGGCGAACGTATTGAAGGAATAATTTCGTAGCCGGAAATAAACTAGTTCAAAGATAGGTATATATTTGATTTATACATAGGTCGAGAGCCAAATCGGCGAAGTGAATTAGTTAGATTTCCGAATGCTTCGAGATCTTGTGCGATATAAATAACGGTACTTCAGTCTCCTGAATCCTGAATTAAAGATCTTTCCCGTGAAGCTCGAAACGAGCTCGAGCGTAGCGGATATTATTTTTTAAATGAATTCGCAATTTTATTGAACTTTTCTTGAAGGTTGCAAAAAAAAAACACAATCTCGTATAGTATGTTTTCTGTACACGGATCATTTGTACGAAAAAATACCGTAAGAATATCCACGAATAACATTAATATTGTCAAGTATTCGAAAGATAATTTGGAAAATCAATTTTTCGATGAAATTTAAATAGAACTTTTGTCCTATCTTTCCAACAATTAAGAATATTTTTGATTAATCAATATTTTATAAACGAAGCGTTAAGAAATAATAATTGTTAAAAAGTATTCGCAGTCTGTAAAATTTTGTTTTCTCACAAAATCATTGTGACGATGATTCTTTGCGAGTTCGAACTTTATGACATTTTGATTATTCTCTTACCTTCTCGGTGTAATTGGTGAGTCTGTTGTCTTCAATGTACCAGAAAAGTTTGGCCGGTGGCCTCGATCCAACGGTCATGCAGTTTATGTCGTACTTCCGATCGGCGCTTAGGGGTGCGTGCTCGCTGCTCAGTATCGAAACGCTCAGAGGTTTAACTGCAACAAACGTGAAGATTCAGAGGATAAGAAGTACGAGATGTAACAAAAGAAAAAAAAGGAAAACGTAGTGTTAGAATTATAGGAAACGAGGGTAAAGTGTTTTTGTGATTTGGTGATGTTGCCGGTGAGAGGGGTTGTTTTTTTTTTTAATAGCTTGTCGATAATGTGAAAAATGGTGGATGGGGAAAGCACCGGGAGAAATGAGAAATAAATCAGGAAGAATTCCGCAATCCCGTTTTTTTGTTTTTTTTTTTTTTCGTTCTTATTTGCCGAACTTGACGAGGGCGCCCTTGTTCGCTCCTTCCCTTCGTGAAAAGCACGCTCGCACTATTGCCTAATGCGTTTCGAACGAGTCTCCGCGCTTCGACACCCTTCGAGACACATCTTTTCACGATCATGTGTGCTGTAGCTTAAGGAGTTTTCTCGGGAGATTATGAGGCGGACCTATCGGAATTCAGAGGCAGCTTCCGCTTATCTCCCGGTCTCGAATCAACATCAAGAACAAATCTTTTATTGTTTATGTATAGGGCAGTTGTATAATTTTTCGTCAATGCACCATTTGTGGCTATTTTTATTAAATATAATTCTATTGTTGTTTTACCACATTCTCATAATGCCGCTTCAATAATAGTCATATGAATCGACAAAATTATGTTAATATTTATATCACAATATTTTTTTTTAATTCGTTTATCCACTGGTCACAAATGGTACACGGTAGCCTGTGCCAATAATATACGTACATTTCTTTTAAATCGAAAATACACTAAAATCTCTATTTATTTATCGTTTGAAATTAAGTAAATAATTAAATAATATTTCAGTGATATTTATCGAAATATATTTGCAATCTCAATTTCCTCCACATAGTCGGTTAGGAAAAATTGCTAGATTTATATGCTTTAATAGCATAAAAGTGATCGGAGATCGATTGAGATTTCTCACCACTTTGCGTATGCACAATTCCGTGTAATGATAATGATCCGAAAGCGACGTATATAAATATGTACTCATTGTGAATAATATCATGACAGAATCCTCCCCCCCCCCCCCACTGCTCGGAAGATCCACACCGTTCGTATGCACGATTAATATCGCCGCGCGAGCTCGCGGTATGGCATTCGTGGCTCATGTATACATCGATAAATTTATTTCTTGTCACGCGAGACTCGTGCTTCGGTTATCACTTTTGCGTATACGTACGATCTTTGTACTCGCGAATCTTAACGTATATTTTCTATTGGCGGATATGAAAACGTTGTGTTTAAAAATAATAATAATAAAAACAAACTGACTAACACAATTATTATATTTTTTATCATAACAATGATTTTTGTGGGCAAAACTAGTGTTTATGATTTTTTTTTACTTCAAGCACATTATTCACATGTCCAACATTTTTTAAGTCGTGGAAATTTTCTTCTTTAAATACACAATAACGAAGGTATCGGAAAAAACGGAAATAAAACGTAATCTTCGTTTTTTCTGTGGTGTCTGTTACTGGAAGCAAACTGAAATTTTTTTAGAAATCTTCAAAGAGGTTAGAAAAATTTACTTCCGTTTTTTTAACACCACGAATTTAGTATACAAATATCCGAAAAAAATTGTTAAGTTGACACTCTTACAATTAGTTAATAACGAAGTTAAGAAGTGAAAATTGTTGAGGTTCATGGCTCTGTTGATTTGGCTTGAAATGCCCGATATATACATGCACCCATATACATATATATATTAGGGCGATTTTTTTTTCGACTATTTTTTTTTCCGTCCCCACCGGAAATTTTGTTGGATATGTCGAAAAAGAAATTCCCTGAAAGTTACAGCCCTTAATATTAATTCTAAGTACTTTCCCTTAGCGTGAAAAGATTTTCCATCTAAAATACACGTAAATCGATTTTTTTTTTTTAAATCCTATAACTCAGCCGCATTTTATGCTATCATATTGTTCTTCGTTTCGATTTACTCAGAACAAAACAATCTAAAAAAGTGCCTTTTGCGGCGAAAGTGTAAATTGCACTGTTGAGTTGGTACGGATCACTGAAGTTGATTTTTACCCAAAATTCTCGTTTTTTTACTGTTATCTCCGGAACAATTAACTTTACGAAAAAAATGTAAATAAAAAATTCATTGGAAATATAATTTTCTACAAAAAAGGTCCTATCGACCCAATTGCTTAGATTAATATTTCTTGAGATATTGAACTTTTTTTATTTATTATTCTTTTTATTATTTAATATTTCATATTTTATAAATTTTATACTACTCATAAGTTAAAGTTCAATATCTCAAGAAATATTAATCTAAGCAATTGGGTCGATAGGTCCTTTTTTGTGGGAAATTAAATTTCCAACAAATTTTTCATTTACATTTTTTTCGTAAAGTTAATTGTTTCGGAGATAACAGCAAAAAAACTAGAATTTTGGGTAAAAACCAACTTCAGTGACTCGTACCAACGCACCAGTACAATTTACACTTTCACCGCAAAAGGCACTTTTTTAGATTGTTTTATTCTGAGTGAATCGAAAACAAGAACAATATGATAGCATAAAATGCGGTTGAGTTATAGAATTTTGAAAAAAAAAAAAAATTCGATTTACATGTATTTTAGATGGAAAATCTTCTCACGCTTTGGGAAAGTACTTATAATTAATATTAAGGGCTGTAACTTTCAGGGAATTTCTTTTTCCACATATTCAACAAAATTTCGGGTGGGGACTGAAAACAAAAAAAAATAGTCGAAAAAAAAATTGCCCTAATATATATATATATATACTAGGGGGCTCTGCCCCCACGCCCCGACCCACGCCTCCCCCGCCCCCGCTCGATCCCCTCACCCAGCCTACTCGATCCCGCTCGCTCTCCTCAACTCTTGTAAACGGCGGCGGCGGCGACGGCGGCGGCGGCGAAATATTTATATAATATAGAGATATATATATATATGTTTAGCGAGTATTGGGAAAAGAAACATCTTTCTTCTGACGTAATAGCCGCGCAGAAAACGTTTTCTCGAACTGAAAGTGGAGTTGGAAATACGAAAGATGTGTCTCTATCGCTTTGGCTCGAAGAAGGGTGGAAAAAAAAGCCTATGCGCGATGCTACGAGATTTTTCATTCGGGTCTAGTGAGAGGAATTCTCGGGGGGGGGGGGGGGGGGGGGTAGCACACGAAAACCGGAATTAAACTTTCGGCAGTCGACCAACTTTGACTCCGATGAAAAAGAGGAAGAGGAGAAAAAAAAAGAATGAATTGCAACTCTCACGCCGGGAGTACGACAACTGGTAAATTCTTCTTTCTTTCAATTTTAGTTCTTTCTCGCTCTTTTTCCGTCGTTTTCCTCGTTTATTTTCTTCTTTTCTCCCGATCGGAGCCAACTGTGAGCCTAGCGCGACTTTTCCTTTCTCGTTTTCTCGCACATTATCGGGATGCCCGAGAATGGGTTCGGAACAGACCGTTTTTTTTTTTTTTAGAATCTTCACATTTCACTTGGAGTCCGTAAACTAGATTGATTTTTTTTTTAGTGAACTATATTCCGGAATAATCGTGATTACGCTTGGTCCTTTTACTATTTTTCGTTTGTTTATTTTTTTCGAGATAAAATTCGACCGAGTGAAATTGTCTCGACGTGGAGTAATTAAACGAAAAAGATTTAATAATGTCCGTTGCACTCTCCTCCTTAAACACTGAATTGAGCGCAAGCAATCATAATCATTATAACTTACGTTCAAACTCATTAATGATCGCGAAGAATAAAAGGTATGGGCCTTGGGCTGCTTTATAAAACGATATTATAGATGTTCCGATTTTTATATACCAATATACAGCGAGCCGATCGACGATTGAGACTTACACGTATATAACGAGCGGACCAGTCAATGACGGGAATACAGGTGCAGACAGGTTCGGGCGGCGAGGAGGAGGGAGGTTGAGGGGGGGCGGTGGATTTGCTAAGAGAGACTACGGCTTTTTTCGAGTTTAAATAATTAACGAGACGAAAAAATTAAAAGCTAGGACCTGTGACGAAGAAAGAAACGTTCAAGTCTAGTAAAACGAGAGGGATAAAGTCGGAGAGAGAAAACGGAGCGAGTACCGAGGGTTTGGGTTGTGCAATTAAGGGTGAAAGGGAGAGTAAAAAAAGAAAGGAAAAAAAAAAGAAAAAAATAAGAGAATGAGAGGAAAAGAGAAAAGAGCACGAGCAACGAGGCAAGAAACTCCTCGAGCTCTATTTATCCATCGTCCTCTCCCCTCCTCTCAGTGGGTTCAATAAGAATTCACCTCTCCCCGCTTGTGCCGGCGCCGAGTCTCGAGCGAATAAAGAAAACGAGAAAGAGAATAGCGAAGGAGAGAGCGAGAGGGGAAAAAAAAAAGAAGCCGACAATGAAAAAATAAAAGAAGAAATTAAAAAGAAAAATGAACGAGGAACGAGACGAATGAATCCATAGGAAATCCAACCTCGACCGATAAGAGCCTCGCCTCCGGAAACCTATAGCCCCTCGCGGTAGCAAGATCGAGCCCGCCGAGAGGAACGAACTTGGCGTCGTTGGGTAAGCGGAAATCGCCCAAAGAAAAACGTAGAGATACAGTCGGATGGAAGATATAGAGAAAGATTTCCGTGGTTTTGCCGTCGGGGGAGGAAAACTAATGAGCGCGAACGAGAATGAACGCGAGTAACGAGCGTGAGGTGGCGGACGAGGTTAAACTTATTGCAATAGGGAATTGAAAATGTACACGATATATACGTATATATCTTTGCTTCGTTTTTTTTTTTGTCTTTTTACATACGTGCATCGCGGCTTTTAATCCACGGACGCAAGCTCGGTGTTTCGGGGCTTGGGGAGGATTTTTACCATTTACCGCATTCGCATCTATTTAAGGGCTCTTTATCTCTCTCGTGGTCACACTAAAGCCCGTTGTGTTTGTGATCAAAGGACGTAAAAGCAGAGAGGAAAAGAAAAATTAGTCTGTAAAAAAAAATTTTCCATTCGAAGGTTTAACGAAAATGTTCAAAAAATCATATCATTAGTTCAACTTCTATTTTTCGCATAATTATCATCTGACAAAATGATATCGTCGGTTCGACTACTATTTGTCGCATACTTTATCACCTGACTAATCGATGAATTTAGAGAAATTTTGCTTCCTAGTAAAGAATATTTATCAACATCGATCGCATCATTTACCGTCGATTTAACCATTTTTTTACGAACGATTTTAACCTATCAATTTATTATTTATAAAAAAATCTCGCAAGTTCGTTGTATTGCACGACTCTTTTGCGAGAGAAAAAGCAACAATGTCGTAGATCTGTATATCCTTATTTCTATATTTTTTTTTCATTACTGATAAAATAGACGTTTTTTTCACAGAAAATTTTAAAATCGACGAGGCAGTAGTAAAAAAACTGACGCCCGAGCCTCAGCTTCATCACCTAAAAGAAACGTGTTTTTTTTCTTTTTTGTGGAACCACTCGAATATATAATGATTAAAATATGTGTACATGCTGTGCATTAATTAAAATAGTCGTCTCGTCAATTTTACATTGATGAGATAGCATACTATGTATTTTACTACCCTTTGGGTATATTCAGAGAGTGAGAGAGAGAGAGAGACAAAGAGGGGGACGGAGAAACAGTAACTTCAACCCTTCTCGCGAGCTTCCAACTTTTTCCTCTCGTTTTTTCCCCTTTTTTTGCACTATCCTTTTTGTATTATTTTTATTTTTTGTGTTTCGCGTTCGCCGGATTGCCAAAGTCATATCTCGCGAGACTGTCACTGTGTGTGTTTTCCTTTCCTCCAGCTAGACATGTATATTTCAAATTTTTCCATTCTCCGAGTCATTTTTTCATTCTTTTTTTTTTTACCTCACAGTAGATCTATACCTCTATATGTATATTTTCGCATAGCTCTTCTCTCCGTGAAAATCCGCGGATGATGGAAAAGCGCGAAAGGCAACGAGAGTGTGTGCCCTCCGGGTTGGAAAAAGCTTAGATACGTAAGATCTTTCTCTCGTACTCGTTTTCTCCTGTACGCTCTTTCTCAGCGTACATCTCAACAGACACAAAACCGACGGTTTTTCACTCCTTCACTTTATTTTTTGTTTCACCGGTTACGAGATGTTCGTACTTTTATTACGATACTACCAATAAAACATACCTATATATCCGTGATAGCCAGTGACAACAGTCGAGTCTATCGCGTTTTTTTTTCTTAAAATAAAAATTGAAAAAAAAAAAATCTCGTTTATTTTTTTAAACACTATGTAATGAAAAATTAGGGATGCTGAAGAACCGCAGTGTCAACAACAACGAAAGAAAAAATGTATGATCGCAAAGGATGTTCCGAGCTTTCGTACCAGAATACTTAATTTGTTTTACAGTATGTACGAGGCCTGTTCAAAAAGTATCGCGAATTCTCAATTTCCGCGGGCTACGTATATTCGATTTTCGATTTTTTTGTGGCGTTAGGTTGGTACTCATGTCCCTCGCTTATGCTAAAAAAATCGGCCATTTTGAATGTTTAGTTAATTGTTGACAGCTGTTTTGGTTAGTCTTCGATTTTTGCCTATTCCAAAAAAGCAGCTTCCATTGCGATGATTGAGCTTTGGTTTCCACGTCATAAACCCATGATTCGTCACCAGTTATGACCCTCTGGAGCAAATTTGGGTCGTCGCGGATCGAGTCCAACAGCTCCTTAGCAATGTTAACGCGACACTGTTTTTCTTCGAAATTGAGCAATTTTGGCACGAATTTCGCGGCGACCCGTCTCTTGCCGAAATCATTGGTAAAAATCGAATAGCACGAGCCAATCGATACGTTTAGTTCCTCAGCAACTTCTCTAACGGTGATTCGACGATTGGCCAATATTATTTTCGGCAAATATGGAGCAAAGGGGACCCACGTCCAATTGACTTGCCTTTAATATATGTTGTCTAGGGACCCTTTCTGAACAAATTTTTCCTCTGACACACTTGGGGGTCGTTATTTATTAAAAAGTTATTAACAAATAAAGTTAATAATTCATATAGCTATTTTCCTTATAACAGCCGGTCTTAATCATCTTGTCCATCACATGTGTTGTTAAGAATACCCCTCTGAGTAACATACCATAAGTTTTATGCGTTCTCATTGTTTGTTAAAAAGTTATTAACAAAAGAAAATTCATAAATAGAATATGAAATACTTGCATGGTGGCCAGTACACATATGACCGGAGGGGCTGCGGCCCCCCTGCGCCCACCGCATACCAGCCCATAGACAAACCAAAAACAACCAAAAACAACCCCAGTAACCTAAAGAAACAAACAGGCAAACCCAACAAACCAACAAACAAACCCAAAACAAACCGAAAACAAACCCAAAACCCAAACGAACAAACCCAACAAACAAATCCAAAACAAACCCAAACCAAAAACCCAAACCCAATAAACAAACAATTTCTTCGACAGTTTCTTCGACATTATGAGTACCATGTATCCGCTTCATAATATAAATAATGAATAAAACAAATAATTGTTTGTTTATATGTTTGTTTGCGTTGTTTTTGGGTTGTTTTTGGGCTGTTTTGGGGTTGTTTTTGATTTGTCTTTGGGCTGGTGAGTGGAGGATTGCAGGGGGGCGCAGCCCCCCCTCTCATGCGTGTGCTGTTCACCATACACTAGAACAAGTAGTTCATGTTTGATTTATGAAACTTTTTTTGTTAATAACATTTTAACAAACAATGAGCGACGGACAAAAATTTTTGTATGCTACTCAGGGGTGTATTCGTAACAACAAATGTGAAGGACAAGATGATTAGGACTCGCTGGTATAAGGAAAATAGCTATATGAATTATTAACTTTATTTGTTAATAACTTTTTAATAAACAACGACCCCCAATTGTGTCAGAGGAAAAAGTTGTTCAGGAAGGGTCCCTACACAACATATATTAAAGGCAAGTCAATCGGAAGTAGGTCCCCTTTGCTCCATATTTACCTTATTTTCTTCACTTCATCAATGATTTCGTCCGTTGTTGATGTGCTCGGGCGTTCGGAACGCATTTCGTTGTTCGCATCTTCTCGGCCCTCTGAGAACATTTTGTACCACCGATAAACGTTGCTTTGGCCCAAGGATAGCTTCACCATATGCCACAGTCAAAATTCGGAATGCGTCCGCGCACTTCATTTTGTTTTTCACACAAAATTTGATACGGATTCGTTGATCCATTTTTTGGAATAGGCAAAAATCGACGACAAGCCAAAACACGTCTAACCAAAACAGCTGTCAACAATTAACTAAACATTCAAAATGACCGATTTTTTCAGCATAAGTGAGGGACATGAGTACCAACCTAACGCCACAAAAAAATCGAAAATCGAATATACGTAGCTCGCGGAAATTCATAATTCGCGATACTTTTTGAACAGACCTCGTAACATGCTGTGCGTAATCGTTAACATGTTTCTAGAGTACGATCTTTATAGAACGTACGATATCTCTTATTTAATATCTATCTTATTCAATATGTATCTGTCTAAAGTATAAAGCTCGTATTTCCACTTTAATTTAAAATAATTTTCAATATATACCGAGGATCGTGTCTATATAAACGGTACATATTGCTGCGCGGGCATTGCTCGTTAGCAGAAAATCCTTTTTTTTTCTTTCTCAGAACCTTTCCCTAATGACGTTATACTATAGCGACGATGCCTGTATCCTACAGCACGGAGCTTATTCGATCTATCGATAATATTTAATAGAGAATTCTCGATTATTCCCATGGGCATGAGATTTTTTTCAATTTTTTTTTACTTCTTCCCCTATTTTTTTTCTCATTGTCTTGGTGTTCTTTTTCTTCTCGTCTCTCGTCTCGTCTCGTTATTCTCTTATTTTTGCCCGGAGGCTTTTCTCTTACCCGTGATCCGTACGAGGAATCAGGGAGATGTTCGATCGAAAAATCAAACGGATTTCCGTGCACCGGTGATTTTATCCTCTTTCTTTCAGTCTTCATTCCCTCACACAACGGATCTTTCTCGTTCTCTCAGGTTCTCGCTGATCTCATTTTGTCTTTTTTCACTCATTCTCTCTCTCTCTCTCTCTCTCTCTCTGTCGGTGCAATGAGTGAATCGGCGAACTCTCCGATGGTCCGTTCGTAGGAAACATTTCCGTTCAACCAACCGGAAAGAACTGGGCGATAGACGTGTATATGCGACCGCTACCGCGAACCAGTAACCCCGATCTGATGCTAGTAGTAGAAACAGGCGGGCAGTGGTGCCGGTGACTGCGACACCAACCGGATTCGACCGGCGGGATCCAAGAGTAACTCGGCATTATACAATTTCCTAGTTCACGTTCTCTCCCTAACTCTGTGTAAGTATGTATGTGTGTGTGTGTCTGTGTGTGTAAATCAGACATAGCGTTACCCAATTTCGCAGGCTGACTCCATTACCAGCCAACTGGCCTCTAATTAGTCAAGCTCGATTAGGTAGGTAGGGTATGGTGTAGAGGGTGGAAATCGTATGTATATGTCTGCGGGAGGTTACGGGACGGTTGGTGTTCGCCGATTCTCTGTGGAGAACGAGAAAGGGTTTGGGGAACTTGGAGCAAAAGCCGAAAGCTTTCCTATAGAGCTCGTACTCGTTCTTTATGTCTTCTCTCTCTCTCTCTCTCTCTCTTTCTCCTTCTCCCTCATTCATATACCCATACATGCACACATACATTGCTTTAACGTTCCATCTTTTCCCGAAGCGCAATCGCTTCGAACTCTCTAATTTCTCTCTTCTTGAGGTCGCATCGGGCACGAGCTTTGCCAATTCAATTTCAACATCGTTCTCCCCCGAATCGTCTCATCCTTTCGCTCATTCACTATTGTGCTCTCACCCTCGCCCTTTCTCCTTTTCCTCATCTTTGTCTCGATCGACAGCGAAAAATCTTTCATTCCTTTCTCTCTTTCTCGCGTAAACGACTCCAACGTATAGGCATAGTTCAATAACTTTGCCAACTTCGACGAAGCCGCACAGTTCTGACAGTATGCTCCGTTGCAAGCCTTTATCCTTACCACTGTTCACCAGCTTCTTTCTTGCATTATTTTCGACTTCGTTCTTTAACCGTTACCCCCTTGTTTTCCCCGTTCTCTTCAATGGTTTGTGGATAAAAGGAGCATTGATTCTCAACGTTTCGTGCCAATATCTCGGCTGTAAGAACACGCTTCGTTAACCACTTACCGACTTGTTCATTTTATCGGATAAGAAAGCACAAAAAAAACACGGCGCGTCGTTCATCGACGTCAGTGAAAGGACTGTGAGACATCGTTGTTTTTCCATTGACAAATCACCTTTGACGCGAATAACATTTGGTAATAGATGAATTAGGTATTCATCTAATACCAAATGTTATTTTCCTTTAATGATGTGAAGTTTGCATCGTTGGAACGCAACGGAAATAGTTTTTTAAATGTTCATTTTCATTATTGCCTCTTGCTTCTCGTGCCCCATTTAGCCCTAGATTTTTGAAGGAGACCCCAATAAAACGTTTTAACGATTTTCGTCATCGATAATCCAATCTTAAGAGGGATTAATGGTGTAAAAAATGTATTGTCGTTGCATTCCAACGATGCAAACTTCAACAGCATTTCCTTTATTTCACTCCGACAAATGTTAAGTAATAATAGACGTTTAGTAATAAATAACCTAAGCATTTCATCACAATAGATTCATGATTTATCGTCATGGAGTTTACCCATTCGATATTATATCACATTGAGCGAATATGCTTGGCGGATTCGCGCTAGTATTACACCCTCTGGGAGTCAACGCCTCAGAAACAAGTGGACCATGAGCGATATTGAGACTCGAGAGAGAGAGAGTGCAACGGGGATGTAGCTGAGAGTGGTCGCCACGAGAGACCGGGTTAAAGGGAGAATTTTGAAGAGGACGAGAGAGGCGGGTTGTAAGAAGGCATACCGATAATTCCACGGAGTGCACCGTTGAATTTATAAGGTTTAATCCTTTGCGGAATCCGAGAGAGGCGAGTCCTCTCTCTCTCTCTCTCTCCATCCCTCTTTCGCGTTTTGTATAGCCTTGGGTATAAACTCATTCGGGTTCGGTGATGCTTGCTGCTGCCTATGCCACCCTCTCTACTCCCTGTCGGGACTGTGATAGTTGGTTTCTCGCCGGTGGATTCGAGATGCTTAAAGGCGAGAGAGACACAGTTCAAAGTGCAACGAATAAAGCTTCCTTTTCTCCAACCCACATATACGTAGAAACTGACATACTAAATCTTCTCTCTCTCTCTCTCTTTCTTTAACTCTCTCCGGACGGGGCAATGCGGAAATGGTCGATGTGCACTGACAATTTAATGTCGAGACGTTAAAATAGAAAGCTCGTGTATAGTTGATACAAACAAGGGTCGAGGGATAAGAATCTTCATGAATTTTCGAAACTCCAGTAGTCGATAGGTATAATTATCAGCTAGCAATTGGCACTCACGAAGTCTCGCAAATAGAAAGAGCCGAGACGACTCGAAATCGTTTTCTGTCAATTATTTAAACTCTACGTTTTACAAGTAGAAGCGATAGAAGTGACAGAAGCAATAGAAGACAAATAGAAGATCAAAATGTCGTTTGAATGTCGAAAATTAATGACGATAAAGAGTCCCCGCAATTCATCCACATCAACATTCTTCATTTTATCAGGGAAATAACTCGATGACTTCGGTAATATACGATCGTAAAAAAAAAAGGAAGTAAAATTACGAACAATTCTGCTGAAACGTCGTACGAAAATTACACGCGCCCCCAAGTGCGAGCGTAAAATAAGGCTTTTCGGTTTCGCGCCCGTTAAGGAGCCAATAACCGTGCTCGTGGCTTTCTTACGGTATATTGTGCGAACGAAAAGAAGAGGGCAGAGGGAATAGGGTGTGGGACGTTGGCTGTATAAAAAAGAGCATCGAATAAACGCTAAAACGTTAATGTTTTACGATAAAAGCTTAAGAGGTCAAAGTGCCTATATACTAGTTATATCGGCGCCATTCTCTAATACCCCGGATAAAAACGTGGCTCGAGATCGGTGCAGTATCTATGAATACCTGGCGGGCTGTTATCCACATCCCACGGCAAAAGTATACTCAACGATATAGGCCAACACGAAAGCACACAAACTTGCACGACGACGAAATGCCCGAGCGAGAATGTCTCGTGGATAGCACCTTTTAGAAGTTGAAAGGACTTATCGAGTGTGTACTCAAGAACAAACTCGACGACCTTATGAAGCTTAAAACGTCGATATATATATACGCGATGTAATGTATATATATATATAAAGCGAAATGAATATAAAAGTGAATGTGCGAGTGTATGCGCGTGAGTACACTCAACCCTGAAGATTCTCTTCAAGGTGTAAGTGAACTAATACATAAACGAATATGGCGCTTCGTCCGCCTCTGGTTAAGTTCGCATCGTCACCTAGGGAGTCGACGATAACGTCGAAAGTCAATGCGGACTACTGCAGTATTCACTCGTAGACATACATCGCACTCACACCTTCGAGGCTCACACACACACACATATTTGGGCTAATGTACAGAAAAATAGCCGCGCATTTTCTTTTTCACATACTTTCACTCACTTTTTTACGACCAACTCGATCACGATCTTACAAGAAGCAAATAATTCACTTCCGGTTATCATACTTCCGTATCCTACTTTTACCATCAACACTTGATATACGCTGTTAACTTATATACAGTAGGGTGGGTCAAATAAAATGACTAATTTTTTTTTTCCTCGATATAATGAAAAATGTATTGTTTGGCATCTCAAAAAAAAGCTCTGCGAGTATGAGCCCTTTATATTTAAATTAAGAGGTCCCTCATCCCGAATTTTCATTTCCCATTTAAATAACATGGAAACAATTTTTTTTTAACTTTGAAATTTTATTAGACTTAAACCATTGACGTTAGGAGAGTCTTTTAGCACCTTTTTGTAGAACATTTGATGCTCTACAAAAAAGTTCTCTTGTGTCTAATCGATAAAAGTAACCGTACAAAAAATAGTCGGCGATAATTAGCTCTGGATTCTACTTATCTCGTTTATTAGTACATAAATTTCAAATTTTTTAACATTCCAGTTATCAATATGAATAAATATACTACTAATATATTACTAATATACTAATATACTACTAATATACTACTAATATATTACTAATATACTACTAATATATTACTAATATACTAATATACTACTAATATATTACTAATATACTACTAATATATTACTAATATACTAATATACTACTAATATATTACTAATATACTAATATATTACTAATTGTTTTCAAACAAATATAAGAGAATCCAGAGCTAATTATCACCGATTATTTTTTGTACGGCTACTTTTATCGATTAGACACAAGAGAGCTTTTTTGTAGAGCATCAAATGTTCTACAAAAATGTGCTAAAAAACTCTTCTAACCTTAACGGTTAAAGTTCAATAAAATTCTAAAGTCAAAAGAAAAAATTTCCCATGTCATTTAAATGGGAAATAAAAATTTGCGATGAGGGACCTCTTAATTTTAATATGTAGGGCTAATACTTGCAGAGCTTTTTTTTGAGATGCCAAACAATATATTTTTCATTATATCGAGGAAACAAAAAATTAGTCATTTTATTTGACCCACCCTAATATACAGGGTGTCCCAAAACTAGCATGTCAGAGTGACACGGAAGTTAGATTGTCTCCGGACCTATCAGAATAAACAAATATAATCTCAGTAAAAGTCTTATTCTGTTACCAATTGCTATGAAAGTTCAAAACGTAAGAAAATCAATGTCCAAATTCACACCAAATCCCAAAGTGATCAGAAACACAAACGAAAAGAGCGAGATGCTTTTTTCGTTTGTGTTTCTGATCACTTTACGATTTGATGTGAATTTGGAATTGAATTTACTTACAATTTGAACTTTCATAGCAATGGCAGCTGAATAACAAGTAGTAGGTAGCGATTTTCTGAAAAATAAACAAAGACAATTTTTCTCGAAAACCATGAGACTTATACTTAGGTCATATCTGTTTTTTTCTGATCAATTCAGAGGCAATATAACCCTCGTGTCACTCTGACGTGCTAGTTTTGGGACACCCTGTATATACTTATGTATATATTCAACGTCTTGTCATGGAATCACAACTTTAAATGAGACATACTTTTGTCAGCGGTAATTTAATAATTCCAGAGTGAGGATAAATTATTCATGAACTTTACATCTTTAGTTGTTGTTGTTGTTGGGATTTCGGATGAAATTTTCATTTGAATTTTCGCGAGTGACTTTTCTTCATCTCCGTCAATGCATCGAGTTCGAGATTTTTTTTTAATTTTCCATCAAACGTTTCCTCGAATGTGTGATGTGTGCATCTATACGTAGAGATTATTTTGAAGTCTTTTCTCGTTCACGAGACTCTCATTAACGGTTTAAAGCCCGGTAAATGAATGAAGACTCTTTCCGTAATTTAATTTTCCATGAACTACGCTCGAATAATTTTCAAACCCATTAGACAGGCTTGCTGCGCGCAGGTCAAGAGACGCGGCGACATCTCGGCGTGATTTAATTAAAAATTCATTTAATAATTAGGGTGATTAAATTGAGAAAAATACATTGTCAATTTAATTACTACGATATATCAAATTAATAAATCGCTATTCATGGAATATTGAGGAGTTTCTAATTTAATGTAACGGAACGAGCGAGTACAATGAGAAACTTTGATTAATTTTAAAATAACCAGTAAAAGCAAACGAACGAAATGCATTCAAGCGAAAATCGGTTCGCGATCATCGTTTAATACAGTTTTTTAATTAACATTTTGTTTGCTCAATTAAGATTGTCGAATCAATTGATTAGCAATTAAAATTTGTACAACTTCAAAGCAACCTAAAATATACTAATTAAAAAAATAATAATCAGTGCGCTCCTATTTTCCTGAACTGACGAATTTCTCGACATTATTTAACAACACATTTTTTTTTCTCCCCCGTACTTAACGACATATTTGACACGGAATATGTGTCGACCTCGCGGTAGACACAGTGCCCGTTCACCGTGATTATTTAATGAATAAAAAAAAAGGTGGATATATAAATTTACATGCCAACCATTTCGGTCCTGGCGTCGGGTCGAGGCTGTGCACTTGGCATTTTTGCCCCCTTCTTTTCTTTACCACCCGGGGCGGTTTCTCCTGGCGAGAGATTGCGAGATAAATAACTCGAGAATTCGGCCGAGAGGTGGTCGGAGGGTTGTCGCTCGTCTCGTGACGCTCGATAAGAGCATCTCGTCGCTATTTCCAGCAGCAGCAGAGGAAGAAGAGAACGGAGATGGAGCAAAAAAAAATGTCGAGAGATGAGATAGCGCGGGGACGGTTCGATATACATAACTTTTGGAGCGGGAGAGATGCGACCTCTCGTCTTGAAAGCTTACCTCCGGCTTTTCCAGTGAGGTAAAAAAAAACTGGTCAATTATGTATAAGGCTGAGATATATAAGTACGAAATATCGCGTTCAAAAATTCGTAAAAGCTTCACTCGTTGACCATTAAAATCTGTGCTTATTAGTAGATCTCTCGTTTCTATAATGCTTGCCAATTGTGTTGCTTCAACTCATCGTTATCTAGCGCGAGACAGCGATGCTTCTTCGGTGTTAAAAGCTCAGAACAATACTCGTTATGATGCTCTATAACTCGATTTTCTTCGCTACTGATTGATCACTTTGAGATCATTAAATGTCGCCTTGAAATTTTCAAATTCCCTTCAACCTACGTTTATTCAATAAGGGTGGACTTTGCATTTTCGTATTAAAAAAAAAAACGCCAATAGAAATTCCGCTATTCAACTGGAAGTAGTGCCGGACTTCTGCTTTCTGGATTGTATATATAGCTTTCATCGTTTCAGCTTGGAATTTAATATAAGAAAAAATTCTCAAGTTTCGAGAAACGTTGAGTTGAACGAGACCCGGATACTTGAAAGTTCTGGCTTCGATTCTGAACGAACCAACCAAGAATTATGCGCCAACGAAGATATCCTCGCTCCTACGTTTTGTATACCCTTTTTTCTCGGTATATACGTATAAATAAAAGTAGAATTTATCTATATATCGGACTTTCCGTGTCAAATTAGTCGTTCGCTTAACGGGTTATACGCAGTTGCAAGGCCAAAAAAAGTCGTTTTTTACGATTTTTTCTGAAAAGGGATTTCATTTGACAAATTCAAGAAGTATTTATAAATGTAGTGATAGCTGTTAACTTTATATCGGCATTTTTCATTTTCAAAAATATTGATTTCCACTGCTCCTCTAGACGATTTCCTGGAGGTCCTCCAAAAAAAGGTGTCTGGCGGTGATCACGATATCTCCGGTTTGGATTATTCAAAATGAAAAAACCAAAAAGTTTCTATTAGTGGATAGTTAAATCTAGGTATTTATCGAAGGAATAGTCGAAGTTTTGATTTTTGACAAAACAGCGGCTCCAAAAACAAAAAATTCCAATTTTCGACCAAAATTTTTCGTTGAATTGTTTAAAAAAAATAGAAATAATTATCGAAAATCTTATTCCTTCGATCAATACTTGAAGAATATATCTGAGAAGGTTGTGTTAAAATTGCAGACCGATCGGTTGAGCCGTTTTTGAGAAATCGTGCTCACCGACTTTGAAAACACCGTTTTGAGAAAAAACGCGTTCAAAGTTTAGGCCGCCTACATTGTAGCGCTCCGAGCGTCCTTACAAATATGCATTTATCTCCAAGAATATTTGCCGGATGGATTTGAAAATTTCAGAGAATATACTCAAATATATGTACTTTCCGAAAATACAATTAAAAAAATCGATTTTTTGAAATTTCCAACTGCGTGTAATTCCTTAAGCCAACAATAATTTGAAATTTTCATTAATGAATAAGATTAGGGTGCAAAATAAAAATTGAGCCTCGTAACGTGTTTTTGTACAGAATCGTAGGGTTAGCCACGACGTAGAAATCGTTTTCAATGTAAAATAAAATTCTATTAAGCAGAGAGCGTTTGAAAGATTGATTCAG
Source organism: Oxytorus armatus (assembly GCA_958009045.1). Classification (NCBI taxonomy): domain Eukaryota; kingdom Metazoa; phylum Arthropoda; class Insecta; order Hymenoptera; family Ichneumonidae; genus Oxytorus; species Oxytorus armatus. The sequence continues at coordinate 6,023,054 of OY253744.1, forward strand.
CGATTTACAAAAACCGCCAGTTACCACTTTCTTCGGTAGGATGTTAAAAGTAGCGGAAATGTGTCGACTATTCCAGACTTTTGGAGTTGGAAGCTCAAAGACTTTCGAGCAAATTGACGGATAAACTTTATTTTCCCTGCAGCAATCTTGCTGGCGTATTTTGGTGATCTGTGAAAATTGTTCATTCGCTTCTAGTAGCCAATCGTTTCAAACTAAAAAAAATGTACTTAATGATTTTAGCAAAAATTAAAATAACTAATACATAACGTGTGGCCGCTTTGGCGTGGAATGTCCCATAAATTTATACTCGTTCCTTCCTTCGCCATTATATCTTCTCATTTACCTCGCCCTATCTTTCTGAATTCACTGTGTCTCGGTTTTTGTCATATACTTCGTTTTTTTTTTTTTTCATATTTTTCATTCTCCTCGAATTCTTTCGAAATTATTGGAATCCGGGAGGAAAAATCTTCTTCAAATAATGCGGAACGAACTGCTCATTGTTCTTTCGAGATATTTACTGACAAAAGTTCTCGTCGTGAAAAAAAAAGACAATAGAGGAAAGATAGGCTTCCTCGTCATCGTCGAAAATTGTTATTGGCAACGACGAGAAAAGAAAAATCACGCGGACGAATATTTATGTATGTTGGAGGAAAAAAAAAATTCTTTTTACGTAATATCTCACTGAAAACGTAATGGTATGCTAAATATATATATATATATATACATAGCAAAAGCTATATATATCGCATGCGTTGTGGGGTTAAAAGGAATACCTTCGGCAGTTGAAGCTATGAGCGTTAAAATTTTCTTTGCTCTCTCGGCAAAACCAAAAACTCTCGGGATGCTACATGACTGGTTATGCACAGAGGCTGAATTTATTCCTCGACTGAGCACATTTTCGTATTCCACCGTTTCATAAATGCTTCTTTTCTCTCCTGGCCTATTTACTACGAGATCTCTCATTCTCCAACTCGCTTTACGCTTCAAGGCTTCATACTCTCATAGACTTCCTCTCATTTTCCGCTCTGTACGTCATTTACTTCTGGCCGTTCGTCTATCTGAACTCTGTGTTTTGTACATCGACTCGCTAACGGAAGTAAAGAGCGAGGCAGACAGTCAAAGGGATCGTATGTAAAATTCAAGCATTTCTCAAGTACCGAAAGGTCTGTCGTGGAATTCGACGGCAGGTCTTTCGGTGCTTCAATCTGTAATGAGATTCCAATTGGAAATACTTGAGAAATTTCAGTGGGCAATGAGGTAATAAGGGGAAGGAGATTAAAAGGAAATTTCACGTTGTCAAAGAGAAAGGATATATGTACACGGAAAGTTCATAAATTTTTTTCTCGTTCAATTTGACCGGCAATCTCATTCCAAAGTTTTAATATTAAATTTTTGTTCCGGGCAACGATGCACCTCATTATACAATTCTATATGAATACGTCAACAATTAATTAGCACACTTACGCGCGATTGTGTTAAACATTGGGGAGGAAAATAGAAAAATTGTCTAAAAAAAAAACTCACGATGCATCTCAATGGCGATCGAGGCTGAAACTGGCTGGCTAATATTGTTGTTCGACGCTTGACACGTGAAAACAGCGTGTAGATCCGATCTCGTAAGGCTTGTTACGTGCAGGGTGTTTCTCCTTAATGCCGTAAATTCACCGGGTTCGTCCTTCGAGTCGAGGAGCGTCTCACCCCTCCACCATCTTACCGTCGGCTGTGGTTCTCCTGAGGAAGAGAAGCATTGCCAATTGATAGAACATGTTCGAGCGAAAATTTTTTTCGATATAATTTATCTTTTTCACGACATATGTGAATATCTTACTACTATAGTAAAGCTGAAAAGTTTGTTAGTATGTTTGTATGTTTGTTCGAACGCGCTAAACTCCGGAAATGCTAATCAGATTTGGAAAATTCTTTTTGCATCAGATAGCCCGTTTATTCAGGAAGGCTTTACGTCATATAACTTTATGCTATTGACCCCAAGGAGCGGCGGCGGCGCGTTTGAATTGGGGGGACGGAAATTTAACGGCAAAAACGACCCTTCGATTGTCGTCTACGCGGTACAGCGATAAGAATATCGTTTCGTGTTTTATCATATAATTAGTTTTTTTCGATTAATGCATATACAAAGTTCGGGGTATCTATTCATCAACGTTATTATTAAGAGTATTTTTATTTTCGGCGAGTCAAAAGGCTGCTATTTATTATTTTATTCTGACCCTCAAATTGACGCTATCTGGCATACTCATGTATATGTAATACAATATATACGTGAAATTGGTGTGTGTATAGTGTTATTATAATCGTAGTTTTAGAAAGAGGGTGGCCTGGAAAAGACAAGGCCATCGGTCACTAATATACATTCATGCACACAAACAGAGACACGTATATATGTCCTTATGTTTCACGAGGCCATCGGCTTCTAGTTCACCCCTACGGTCGTCATCTCGTGTGGCGGGTACGCGTTAATTCATAATTCATAATGGTAGTTGCGTGCCGGTAATTTCCAGAGGGGGGTTGAAGGGGAACTATGCCCACCGCGTGTGTCGACCGCGCGAGAGAGAACGTTATATCGAGCTATAGTGTTGATGGCGTTGAGTCGCGTACTTGCCGACCTCGTTATTTTTCAACGGATGAGGTCAACCCCGCCAATCTTTTTCGTTGCCCGTACCTGCATATTATACGGGACGTTTCACGGTAAGTGGAACACCGTTTTTTGGTCGACGATTTTGACAATGGCCTAGAATTTACAAGCTTTTTTTTTTAACCTCATGCTCAAAGAACGTTGTCTATTTTATACGACCCTGTTATATTTAGTATCGGAAGTACGGTAGACTGCGATTTTACTGAAGTTTTATATTTATCACATCTTTCAACCCTTAACTTGATTTTACTGTTTTTTTTTCGTTTTTAATCCGAAGAAGTTATATATTTTTCCGATAATTTGTTATGAAGTTTACTCGAGAAGAACCAAAAGCACGATAACATTTCTTCGTTCCTAGTCGTTTCCTTGCAGTCATTAAAAAAAAAAATCTTTTTAAACCTCTCTGCAGGAATAAAATGTATGATTTCAATTAACAATTTTCGTAATTACCGTAGCAACGAACAATAAATCGAAATAGTTAATAGACAACAAAAACTTGCAGTTTGAACAATAATTTTAATGTTTTTTTTTCAAGAGAGTAATAAAAGAAAAATGAAAAGGAGGTAAATTCTAGAAGAACGTTGAAAATCGTTGATTCTCACTCACGAATCGTACGGAATATCCCGTACAAATATAGCAGGGACTCATAGATATTACGTTGCGGCGCATGGTTTTCGTTTAGAGTCGAAAATGCACCGGAACAGCGAGTTTCGCACTGTCGACAGCAGTGGAGGAAACAGCTATGCAGGAGCACAGCAGCGTTCGCGAGCGCGCCCGTGGGATACGCCATGAATTTTGTCGCCGAGGCATGCGACGCAATAAACATGAATTTATAATCGTTATTACTCGCGGTCTTGCGAGCATATACTATGGCCGACAATTAAAGTGTAATGAAGTAAGCGAGACGAGTAGCACGAAAACGCTGCGAATCCCGTGAGACTCGGTCGAAAGAGGGACGAATGGGGTGTGTGTGTGTGTGGGAACTTGTCGCGAAGCTTTTAGCCGAGACACAATATACGTGTCCGTGTCAGTTAATGGATTGTACTGCTATGTATCTACGATATTAGGGGGGCGTGACGTTGTCATTGGACCAATTAAGAAAAGGTGGTGGAAAGACCCATTTGGAAATTTTCCTACACATTTGGAGCGAGGACGATTCACATAAAAACTAATTTACGTTATGAATGAATGTCTTTTAACCGGAAGGACAAGTTTCATCAATGGATCACCCAAGTGTGATGGAGAAATCGATTGATTTTATACGAATAATTGAAAATCTCGTACAGTTAGAAGTAAGCCCTTTTCGTGACAGTATCAGCGATCCATTCACGGAATCGTTACGATTCTCGAAAAGTACAAGGTTGACTCTTTATAATACGCGAGGGGGATCATTGCCGTAAGTTTTATAGTCGCCAAGATATTGAGGCTAAAGTAGGTTCAACGAAGACGACTTTTCTTCAAAAGAAAAACGATTCATTGATGCAACTAATGGTCCAATCGCAAAAGTCCCTCCCCTACAATGTACTTTCGACAAAACTCTCTTGCAATTATTAATACCGCGTTAATTTCTCTCTCAGCCGATGCAGAACGAACGAATGAATTACTTTGCCACAGAGAAGCTCTCAGGTTACCCATTTCGTATGCCCCATATATAATCTGGCAGGACGTGTACGTACGCTCGCGGAATTTCCATTTTTAAAAAATAGTTATACGAGGTGTGTTCAAAAAGTATCGCGAATTTTGAATTCCCGCGGGCTACGTATATTCGATTTTCGATTTTTTGTCGCGTTAGGTTGGTACTCGTGTCCCTCACTTATGCTGAAAAAATCGGCCGTTTTGAATGTTTAGTTAATTGTTGACAGCTGTTTTGATTGGACGTGTTTTGGCTTGTCTTCGATTTTTGCCTATTCCAAAAAAGCAGCTTCCATTCCGATGATTCAGCTTTGGTTTCCACCTCATAACCATAAACCCATGATTCGTCACCAGTTATGACCCTCTGGAGCAAATTTGGGTCGTCGCGGACCGAGTCCAACAGCTCCTTAGCAATGTTAACGCGACACTGTTTTTCTTCGAAATTGAGCAATTTTGGCACGAATTTCGCGGCGACCCGTCTCACGCCCAAATCATTGGTAAAAATCGAATAGCACGAGCCAATCGATATGTTTAGTTCCTCAGCAACTTCTCTAACGGTGATTCGACGATTGGCCTATATTATTTTCTTCACTTCATCAATGCTTTCGTCTGTTGTTGATGTGCTCGGGCGTCCGGAACGCATTTCGTTGTTCGCATCTTCTCGGCCCTCTGAGAACATTTTGTACCACCGATAAACGTTGCTTTGTTCCAAGGTAGCTTCACCGTATGCCCCGGTCAACATTCGGAATGCGTCCGCGCACTTAATTTCGTTTTTCACACAAAATTTGATACGGATTGTTTGATCCAATTTTTTGGAATAGGCAAAAATCGAAGACAAGCCAAAACACGTCTAACCAAAACAGCCGTCAACAATTAACTAAACATTCAAAATGGCCGATTTTTTTCAGCATAAGTGAGAGACACGAGTACCAACCTAACGCCACAAAAAAATCGAAAATCGAATATACGTAGCCCGTGGAAATTCAAAATTCGCGATATTTTTTTAACAGACCTCGTATACACGTCGTGATTGCGTGTGTTTTGCATCGCGGAATTGATAAAAGTAGGGAGACAATATTGTAGATCAAAAAGAATTTCGAAACTTTTTGCACAGCAAGAACAATTTTTTCTCATATTTCCATAATCATCAAGTTTTATCGCTACCGAATGGAATTAATTGGTGAATAGTTATCGTTTTTGATGATACTGTCCATCATTCATAGATTATCCATAAGAGTATATGTATTATATGATTTTATACGAACCTCCAGAGACTAGACAGGTGAGTCTCATACTCCCATTCTCCTCGAACGGTCCGGCAACGCTGACCACTGTTTCGCCACGTTCGTTCACGATATTCGGCTTGTTCGGCGGCACTGTAACATACGCGATAAAAATTTGATTCCCATTTTATATGCAATCAATTGTGAAGAGAAAAAGTCAAATCTTTTATTTGTCCAACATTATGAATAATTTATAAATAATAATGCGTTGAACCGAACATTCTATTTCAACGATCGGTCACACGTATTCGAAATAATTTTCAAATGATACAATTACGAATACACTTCCCGTACTCTCGTGCTAATACGATATTTGATGAAGGGTGCACGATGGAATATTCCGAATAGATATATTGATGCTCGAAAATTGATATTTCATTGGAATTGCTCGGAATTAAAATGGAGTAATTCGTGATGTCGTTGATTCTATATCGTTTTACCTCTCATATATTTATATCCTCTCGTCGTTTCTCTCTCTCTCTCTCTCTCTCTCTCTCTCTCTCTCTCTCTCTCTCTCTCTCTCTCTCTTATAACATATTACCTATCCTTCAACTCATTTATCATGCACCCTTAATATTTATCGCACGCGTGTGTTACCTTCAATTATTTACGTCTGTATATATATATCCTTAAAATCGTTCAACATGCCACAAACGGTGAAGGATGTCTCGTATATTATCCCGCCAAAATATGATAGAAAGAGAGAGAGAGAGAGAGAGAGAGAGAGAGACAGAAAAAGAAAGAGGGAGAGAGACAAGAATCGCGAATGTCTAAGCACGACAACGTGAATAAGCGTGCCACGTCGTGGCGAGTAGTTTTGCCCGGTACGACTTACGAAGGGGGTAACGCTTCTCGTCACGAGTCGGACGTCTATAACGCGGCCGTAATTTGTTGGAAGGTATGCTATAGCGGGAGGGTTGTTGTATGCATGGAATCAACGTGTCTGAGGGGAAATCTCTCGGCGTGGTGCGAGCGTTAAACCACGAACACCTGTACGTCGGTTCGGCAAAAGTGGCGAGAAAATGAGAGGAATATCGTCGGTAGAGAGGGTCAGGATTCTTTCTCTCCTCTTCCCCTCTCGCTCGCTTGTGAGAACACGAAAGGTATATTCTCGTCCCGGGGCTCTCGTGTTCTCACACGAGCGTGCGAGAGAGGGTTGAAGACACCGTTACAAAGGAAGCAAAGGTATGAGGGGCTTTGGCTATGAGAGAGACTCCGATGTAAACTGGCATTGGTGGAAAGAGGATCCTCCATAGGCCTCTTTACTTCTCGCTACATTATCTATATGTGTATACCATGCGGTGGATGCGCGTGCTATCCATGCCCGCGAGAGACATTGATTTATGGCTTTGCCAATCAGCGTTTATTTCAGTTCCAACGCGATGCATGCGAACAAGACTCCTAAAATGTATACATATATACATATTTTATACTATTCGTACATATATATAAAGAGCGTTGTTTCTGACGCTCAGGGGGCTCTGAAGTGCGCAGCGAGCTTCTGTAATGACAGGTTCGTGGCTCTCGTCTGAGCTCCGTTGCGGTTGTACATAGATATATATTCATTACACGGCGGGGTCTACACGAACGGTCAAAGTGGATACCATTTATACATATATGTGGATGATATAAAACTTACGGTAGAAAGGGCTATTACGGGCAAGTCCGATAAAACTGGGTAGAGCGAAACTTGGACGTGATGTAGAAATCTACGCGGAGAAACGAACGAAGAAAAAGATAGAATAGAGGGATTGAGGGAACGAATTGCCAGGTGAAAGCCGCGAGCTTCTGCTACCTGCCAACTTGTTTTCATCGTCAAAGCTATAACGGATGTTATATAATACGGCAACGGACACGCACACCTGACACCTTCGCGAAATCGAACGTGATTACCGCGTTCGAGCTCGGAAGTGTGAACCGTTTGCTAAATGTGTTATCCTATATGGAAAATCGTGTTTTCGATAAGAGGTGTACGATTAGATTTGTTTTTTGTTCAAAGATTGATTTGTCGTTTTTACGTAGCATCGTTAACGTAGACCCTCCACGTCGGAAGAAGAAAAAACAATGCACAATATTTTTCTGATAAACGAGATGTTTGGAGGATTTGGGATATTTGGGTGTTGCCTTCAATCGCTTGTAGTTAATTTCAAGAATTAATGTTACAAAGCTAACAAACAACTTTGTGCGTGACAAAAATGAAAATTGAAAGCGTAGATTACTCCTTTGTCGAGAGGAAAAAAAAATATATAAACACAAATGAAGTGGTGTCAGAGGGTGTCTAATGGAACGGAAAATAAAGTGCATTATCTTCTTGAACGAATCGAGAGTGAGCGATAATTCAGTACAGCGTGTTTATCGAAGACTCTTTCCTCTCCGCGTTATCGTCGATTTTTCCATGTTTCACTACGTATACCCATCTTCCAGTCTTAAGGGGGGAATAGGGTTAGACGGTTCAGAAAATCGATTTTTTTTTATTTCATAAATTGTTAGTAAAACTATTGAAAAATATGTTTCCAAAATTTTAAATGAAAATTCCGACTCGTTCTACTGTTATAAGCCATTAAGGTAGTAGTCTGGTAACTTAAGCCCATTTTCATGTCTTTTTTGGAGGGCGTTTTTTTGTAGGAAAATAAAAATGAATCGTTTTGGATATTTAGGATGTTTTTATTTACATATTAAAGACACAAAAAAAAAATTTTTTTTAAAATTAATAGTTTATTATTATTGATCGAAATTGGCACCTCGAAAAAAAAGCGCGTGGGTGGCCCCGGTGATTTTGGCTCTTGATGTTATCTGAAATAAAAAATTCTTGACAATTCTTAATCTATAGACATGTAATTCTGGTCGGAACTACTGAAGTTAAATTTCATGGATAAATAACAAAATGCCGGACTTTGGAAAAAAAAACTTTTTTCCAAAGTCCGCCATTTTGTTATTTATCCATGAAATTTAACGTCAGTAGTTCCGACCAGAATGACATGTCTATAGATTAAGAATTATCAAGAATTTTTGACTTCAGATAACATCAAGAGCCAAAATCACCGGGGCCACCCACGCGCTTTTTTTTCGAGCTGCCAACTTCGATCAATAATAATAATAACAATAAACTATTAAATTTTGTCAAAAAAATTTTTTTTTGTATCATTAATATGTAAATAAAAACATCCCAAATATCCAAAACGATTAATTTTTATTTTCCTACAAAAAAATGCCCTCCAAAAAAGACATGAAAATCGGCTTAAGTGACCAGACGACTACCTTAAAGTGACCAGCTCTCCTTCAGGCCCCGAGCGCGCCACGTGTATAACCGAGCGTACTATTTTTTCAAACGCGTTTTTCTGAAACCGACTGTTTTTGAACTTGCGTACACGCTAGTTTAAAAAGTTTTCAACCAATCGTTTTGAAAATTGGCAGTTACTTTCTTCATAGTATTGCGCTCTATATGAACCTAATATCGGAATATTATCATTATTTAAAATAATTTTTTTTTTACAAATAAAGTTGTAAAAAATGGCAAAAAATTATGCTTTTTTGTTTTGAACCCTGTAAAAAATTCAATTTTCTATTTTTTTTATAGCATTTAGGTTCATATAGAAGAGAAACATATAATAAAAGTAAATTCCAACCTCGTTTGATTTCAGATGAAAATTGCGGCTTCCAGAATGTACGCAAAATGCTGAGTCTGATTGTGGACTGCAATATGGGGTCGCTATTATTTTCGGTGTTTTTCACGGAAATTCTTCAAAAATTTTATAGTATATACTTAAATATATGTATAAAATATTCTCAAAGTTTCAATAAATTATATTCATTTTTTATACTATAAAAAAATTCATGAAAATCATTGAGAAAACGCTGTCCTAACCCTATTTCCCCCCTTAATCTTTTTCTGCTTCATCCGGCTCGAACGTCCGCTATTATTTCCGCCACTTTCATCAAATACTTTCTGTTGCAATGAAAAGCTACGGCAATCACGAAAGAGCCTGGACAACGAAAGTTCGATAACTTCGATATTCAGCAACGATCTCGAGACGAACAAACCCAATTGTACGATAATATCTGCACCCCCCCCCCCCCCCCCCCCGCCCTCCTCGAAAGCCTCGGGGATACGGAGCTGAGCCCGTGTGACTTTTGCAATCAGAGCAGAGCCAAGAAGGCAAAGATTTTCTCATTTTCTCATCTCACATCTCTAGGAAAAGTTTTTGTACGAAAAAGATTTTCCGAACAGTTAGAAATGAAGAATCTCTCGTCGTTTTCTCTCTCCGTCGTATTATTCCGCGTCAAAATCGACGAGAGAACTTGTCAGTGAGAGAGCACAAACGCCAACATCCCTCCTCCTCCTCGCCCCCCCGCACACACAGACACAAATCTGAGAGTGCGTATAAACTTTAACAGGAAAGAGATCTGGCACAGCGTAAGAGTAGTACCAATAGTCGACTGTGCGGCACTTCAATATCCGGTGAATCTCTCTCACTCACCTCAAAGTAACATAAGAGGAAAAGTATCTCTTCTTGGTGGAGAAAAATCTGTAATCTCCAGTCTCCTCCTCCTCCCTGCCCCTTTGGTTCAGTGTACGCATCGATAAAACTCAAAGGAGAGTGGCTGTTGCGAGAAAAAACTACGAGAAGAGAAGTAAAGAGGAAGTTTCTCTCTCTATTCAATTCCTTTACCACGAAAACTTTTTCCCGAATCTTTTTTTTCCTTTGCTTCAGCAATGAGCTGTCTTTCGCAACCTTATGAAGCTTAACTATATATTACGTATGATCGTGGAGAGCGGCGAACGCTTTCATGACCGAAGGAAACCGATGAAATAGCGTGCGAAACTTTCCCTACCGACAGTCAGCGATGTACAGCGTATTAGTGAATTGAAAATTCAAACGAAATCGTCGTGTTGCTCTCAATGAGAACCGAAGTTGTCTCGCACATATCCGCGTATGACGTTAATCGACAAAGCGAATGGAACGTAAAATTGGAGAAGGAAATTTTTGAAAAAAACATACTGCTGTTAGGGTGAAAATCGTTTTTGTAGAATAATGATAATTCTGACGAACCTCGAAGGAAATAAAAGTCGTTGTGTGTAATGTATATACCGTAAAAGGAAAACATATACTACGTTAACGTTTGAAATTCTATCACCATTCATGATCGTACAACGATATATATGTGTTTCCACTTCGAATACCAATGGGAGTACTTATCTGAGTACGTACCTTTTTCAATTTTACTCCCTCGCGTCTCTGAGTGTCGTTCCATCTCCGTCAATCTCTCGCGTTTCACGGAGATGTAACGATGTAATATATATATAAGTACATTCTCGAGTACAGCAGTATTGGATGACAGATTGAATATAACGGGCACTTGATGCACTGACAAATTTATTCAACATTTCCTTTTATATATCTCATGTCTGTTCGTGACTATTTTGCCGTGAAGTGCAAACACGTACGAGTGAATTGAATTTGTCGAAAAGGGGGGTCTCTCGTTTAATTGAATGAGTGGGAATATAAGGCGAATTTTGATACAAGTTCAAAGCTTTCGTCGGTGTGGAATCGCACGGCAATGGTCTAAGTGACGATGACGCGCACTTCGCACAATTAGTTCGATGCCTCCATCAACTAATTAGATATTAAATTGCTCGGTCGAAACATCAATGGAACTTTCGTGTGAACATACGGTATGTTTACGTACTCGGACACCGGTCATGAGACGCCAAGTTATTAAAATACAAAGATTTACATTGCGCAAATGGTCTACTTGACATATTGCTGGCAGAAGTACTAGCGGAGAGAGCTTCCGTAGATCGTTTGAGCTGATGAGAGCTAGGTTTGCCCTCTGCTCGTATATACATAAACAGCTCTCACGTTATGCAAACATTGTACCTATGCAACTATGCATAAATGCTAGTTACTCGTATGCCACTTACAAAGTTCTAATACCCGTCGTGTATCGAACGTACGGATGCGAAGGGTCGTAAAGAAAAAAACAAGAAAAGTAACTTGTGCTTCGGTACGAATGTAGGTCGGTATATATAGGTGTATGTTAAATATTTCTATGATGTTGATTTAATCACGTGTGAAAGGATGCGTAAGAGCGAATCCAGAATGAAATGTGCAAGAGGTGACGACAAAATTCCGGCAGATTCCGAAGTGATTTTCATATAGTTACTTTCAGCGATATTGTACTCTCGATTAAGCTGGCCTTTTTTTTTATCCCTCCAAGGGATGGAGTGGTGGTGCGCGAAAAACACCGTTGGAAAATATCATCCGTTTGGTAGACTCTCGCAAATGGTGCAGAGGCCCGTAAACATCTATTTTTTTCTTTTAATTCAACAATTTGTTGAGCAAAACTTGGATGCCCGCACGAAAACATGCAGTACATGTGCTCTTTGCATTCTCTCATATGAGGAGAAAAAAAAATGTGTGCCCGTGCGAAATTAGGTTATAATATATATATAGGCTGTATGAGAGACGTGCTGAGATTCATTTACATGCGCGCACACTGCGTACAGATATTACACTGCACGCTTACACAGCTTAAATAGTTAACGCATGCATGGACAGTGAACGTGTATACTATCGGGCGCCATCAACTTTGCCGAGGACGCAAGTTGTTACATGAAATTTAATTTCGCACGTACGCTGCAATCCATGCTTAACTATATTCTGACTCGGCTCGGATATGCAGTATTCCTGTATAGTCGTTTTTCCCTTTTTACTCATTCGTCATCCCTATGTCTCTCGCTTTTTTTTTCGAATTTAACGGAAAATAAAAGTGATCTCTGCCCTCGACACTTAAAGCGGCGAGTTTTTTGCGGTTTGTTGAATTTGTCGGAAAAAAAAAAAAACGTTGAAATCCCTCTGGTTCTGCGTTCAGTGAGTATATATGAGTGTTGACCACAAACAGGGCAAAGAACTCTCATCCGCTTACTCCCTTCATGTATAATGAGATTCTTTTTTAATATTTTCTCTTTTAACTCTCATATTTACTGAAAATTTTTATATACGTAAAATGTAATATCAGGGCAGCATATACATTCGCGTGAATTTACATTTATATCCATAGAATATTGTAGATAAATTAAATGAAACTAACCGATAATAGTGAGGTTTATTCGTGAATTTCTTGTCGGATTTTTCGTGAAATCGACCCGACAACGATACTCTCCGGCGTCCCTCTTCTCGACATGATCGATGTTTAGGGTCGCTGGCTCGGCGGCCGTTCTGAAGTAAGCGCGCTCGTTCAGATACTCCTTGTCCGACCATCGTGTTGCCGTTTCCGGATGCTTGTCTCTTATGTCGTAACTGAAACACGACGTTAAACATGAAATTTATAGTGAACAGTTCGAACTTAACAGAAAATGATTTCATACACGCAAATACAAAGTACGCGCGTACGATTCAATTGAATTCATGGACGGCGGAAGAAAAATCAATGTTCAGATTTACTGGGTCTGGGTTGAGGGGGGAAATAGGGTTAGACGGTTCAAAAAATCGATTTTTTTTTATTTCATAAATTGTTAGTAAAACTATTGGAAAATGTGTTCGCAAAATTTTAAATGAAAATTCCGACTCGTTCTATTGTTGTAAGCCATTAAGGGGGGAAATAGGGTTAGGACACGCGTTTTCTCAATGATTTTCATGATTTTTTTTATAGTATAAAAAATGAATATAATTTATTGAAACTTTGAGAATATTTTATACATATATTTAAGTATATACTATAAAATTTTTATAGTATATACTACAAAAACACCGAAGATATTAGCGACCCCATATTGCTGGTTTTTCTTGGTACTATTTTTTCAAACGCGATTTTCTGAAAACGACTTTTTTTGAACCTGCGTACACGGTAGTTTGAAAAGTTTTCAACCAATCGTTTTGAAAATTGGCAGTACTTCCTTTATAGTATTGCGCTCTATATGGACCTAAAATCGGAATATTATCATTATTTAAAATAATTTTCTTTTGCAAATAAAGTTGTAAAAAATGGCAAAAAATCATGCTTTTTTGTTTTGACCCCTGTAAAAAATTTAATTTTCTATTTTTTTCATAAGATTTAGGTTCATATAGAAGAGAGACATATAATAAAAGTAAATTCCAACCTCGTTTGATTTCAGATGAAAATTGCGGCTTCCACAATGTACGCAAAATGCTGAGTCTGATTGGGACCTGCAATATGGGGTCGCTAATATCTTCGGTGTTTTTGTAGTATGTACGATACAAATTTTATAGTATATATTATAAAAATTATACTATAAAAATTTTATAGTATATACTTAAATATATGTATAAAATATTCTCAAAGTTTCAATAAATTATATTCATTTTTTATACTATAAAAAAGTTCATGAAAATCATTGAGAAAACGCTGTCCTAACCCTATTTCCCCTCAGGGAGTTAAGACAAATTTTTCAGCTGGCCCACACGAAAAGGATTAAATAAAATGCATGACAAGCAAAATCAGAATTTTCTTTACGTTCAATTTCTCATAAAGGACTCGTTCATTCCAGTAATATTACGAGGATCACTACGTAACGTAATGACGGGGTTGCGAGAGGGGCAGTAGAGGTTCGGGACAGGACTCTGACGTGGGTCTGTATAACCCGAGCTAACCAGAACTGATTCCTCTATCGGGATTAGCTTTTCCCAACTACAAAGTCCGTACGTGCGTGCGATTGAATTGAATTCATGGACGGGGGAACAAAAACAAATGTGCAGATTTACTGGGTCTGGTTTAAAGGGAGTTGAGACAAATTCTTCAGCTGGCCCACACGGAAAAGATTAAATAAAAATGCATGACAAGCAAAATTAGAATTTTCTTCACGTTCAATTTCTCATGAAGGACTCGTTCATTCCAGTAATATTAACAGAATCATTACATAACGTAATGAAGGGGTTGCGAGAGGGGCAGGAGAGGTTCGGGACTTGGTGTGGGCTTGTATAACCAGAGCTAACCAGAATTGATTCCTATATCGGGATGAGCTTTACCGCAATCCACATCTGTAAATACATTGTCTCATATCCACGTGCTGAACATCTGGCGAAAGACCGTGGGAGGTTTAGAACTCAACCGAAGGTTTGGGTACAATGGACTGCTGCCTGAGTGCCGTTCATCCCCAATTATGATCGAAAAAAAAGACCCAATCGCTCGAACGAATCCGTGACAGCATTATTGTCTCTGGGCAAGTGTACGAGGTAAAAACCAAAAGAATTGCCAAATGATGCCTTTGTCGCGGTAGCATTCGCTCTACGATTTTGCTAACGACAAAAGCTCATGACACAACCGCGATAGAATGTGGTTTCTCTCTGGCAAACTAACGCGCATTAATCTCCAATACATGTATACTACGTATCGCAGTTATATTACACTGCAATTTGTATAACACGTACAGGATGTACTTGTCGTATACGGGCGTTTGCTTTTGGGCACGATCTCTGGTGTTTCTCGTTCGAGGAACTCGGATTACGCCATACCAATGTCGGCCCCAATGTCCGGCTCGTGTCTACACGCTCGAAATTCAACGTTTTACGAACAACAACCAAGCGTTCAACGTTCTCTCGTAACATCCGGTTTCTACCGTCGCTGCGTCATTCGGTCTGATACCACTGTGTATTTGAGTCTGTGTGTGTGTGCTTATGTATATAGTCAATTCCGCGAAAATTCGGACTGATTCTGTACATATATACGTACGAGTATATATTCACTGAGTTATATTCATATACATATATGTATATATATATATACCAAATGGAAAACATGTCGTGTGACCGACACTCTGAAAACCACCCTCCACCGACCGAGCCTCAAACACCCCGATTGTGGATGCATTGCGTTACGTTTGCGAGGCTCGAAGTGGCACTGTGGCATCAGAGACTAACTATCTATATATATATGTATTATGTTCGTTCTACATGTTCCCGAACATCGGACGGTAACGTATATGGGGGTTGCATCGAATTTGCGGAAATACTCCAGCGTTTGCTCTCCCCTGCTGCATCAATGTGAGCGTATATATGCGACGCTACCTCGGGGGTGAATGACCGAGCCAATCCTTTCTCTCTCTCTCTCTCTTTCTCTTTGTCGCTATCTGGTATATGTAATACCAGAGGGAAGGCCAGAGAAGAGAGAGATGATGGGAGATTTGGTGTATAACCACGAGGAGGACTCTCGCCAACTGGCAGATGCAACGCGGCTTGCTCTCCCATGTGGGGGACCGATCGGCGAGAGAGCACCGTCGAGACAGTTGCGTGGTTCAGTTACATAGTGATGCATGTGCGTGTAAACGTTTTCAATCTAATGCGATATACCTTCCGACAAGTTTTCATATACATATATTACACATTAGTTTGGTCGTACATACGGACATGTATCGTCGATGCGAAATTATCACTTCAAATTGGACAGGAAAATGTAATGTTTTTCTGGACCTCTGAATGTCGTGGTCTCTCTGATTCTCTCTCGCCCGACGTTATTTCCCGGCACTTCAGTCGTCTCGAAAAAAATGACTACTCCAATAAGAACTATAGAAATCAGATTATATTTCCACAACAATTTCACCAACTTTTATAGCGATTGTGCTGAATATCTTCGAACATCCCCATATTTCTTAACTAGCTGTGCCCCGCGATTTTACCCGCGTTAAATTTGAATTATATATCTGTTTCATAAATATCATGAGTATATAACTAAGTGCATCTCATTTACTATAAATACCATCCGGAAATTATGTGAAAAAATAGAAGGACCAATCACTAAAAAATAAATCGACACTGCCGCCGCTCCTTAAGGTCATAGCATGAAGTTATATGGCATAAGTCTTTAGTTATATGGCGGAGTCTTCTCGAATAAACGGGCTGTCTAATGCAAAAATAATTTTTCAAATCGGATCAGTATTTCCTGAAATTAGCGCGTTCGAACAAACTTACAAACTCCCCAGCTTTATTACAGTATAGCCATTGAAAAAATGTTATATTCTTGTAAACTTGGAATGACGATATATCAAAAAATTCGTTAGTGTATCATTATTTAGGTGGCCAAAGTAGCGTGGAATGTTTCACACATGTGTTTTGTTAAGTAGTCTGGTAACTTAAGCCGATTTTCATGTCCTTTTTGGAGGGCGTTTTTTTGTAGGAAAATAAAAATGAATCGTTTTGGATATTTAGGATGTTCTTATTTACATATTAAAGATACAAAAAAAAATTTTTTTTTTTAAATTTAATAGCCGGTTATTATTATTATTGATGATCGAAGTTGGCACCTCGAAAAAAAAGCGCGTGGGTGGCCCCGTTGATTTTGGCTCTTGATGTTATCTGAAATCAAAAATTTTTGATAATTCTTAATCTATAGACATGCTATTCTGGTCGCAACTACTGAAGTTAAATTTCATGGATAAATAACAAAGTGGCGGACAAAAACGTTCTTTTCCATTTTGTTATTTATCCATGAAATTTAACTTCAGTAGTTCCGACCAGAATGACATGTCTATAGATTAAGAATTATCACGAATTTTTTATTTCAGCTAACATCAAGAGTCAAAATCACCGGGGCCACTCACGCGCTTTTTTTTTGAGGTGCCAACTTCGATCAATAATAATAATAATAATAATAAACTATTAAATTTTTTCAAACTAATTTTTTTTTGTATCTTTAATATGTAAATAAAAACATCATAAATATCCAAAACGATTAATTTTTATTTTCCTACAAAAAAACGCCCTCCAAAAAAGACATGAAAATCGGCTTAAGATACCAGACTACTACCTTAAATACCAGGTCTGTTCAAAAAGTACCGCAAATTTTGAATTTCTACGGGGGCTACGTATATTCGATTTTCGATTTTTTTGTGGCGTTAGGTTGGCACTCATGTCCCTCACTTATGCTGAACAAATCGGCCATTTTGAATGTTCAGTTAATTGTTGACAGCTGTTTTGGTTAGACGTGTTTTGGCTTGTTTTCGATTTTTGCCTATTCCAAAAAAGCAGCTTCCATTGCGATGATTGATCTTTGGTATCCACGTCATAACCATAAACCTATGATTCGTCACCAGTTATGACCCTTTGGAGCAAATTTGGGTCGTCGCGGACCGAGTCCAACGGCTCCTTACCAATGTTAATGCGACACTGTTTATGTTCGTAATTGAGCAATTTTGGCACGAATTTCGCGGCGACCCGTCTCATGCCCAAATCATTGGTAAAAATCGAATAGCACGAGCCAATCGATACGTTTAGTTCCTCAGCAACTTCTCTAACGGTGATTCGACGATTGGTCAATATTATTTTCTTCGCTTCATCAATGTTTTCGTCTGTTGTTGATGTCCTCGGGCGTCCGGAACGCATTTCGTTGTTCGCATCTTCTCGGCCCTCTGAGAACATTTTGTACCACCGATAAACGTTGCTTTGGTCCGAGGTAGCTTCACCATATGCCACAGTCAACATTCGGAATGCGTCCGCGCACTTGATTTTGTTTTTCACACAAAATTTGATACAGATTCATTGATCCATTTTTTGGAATAGGCAAAAATCGAAGACAAGCCAAAACACGTCTAACCAAAACAGCTGTCAACAATTAACTAAACATTCAAAATGGCCGATTTTTTCAGAATATGTGAGGGACATGAGTACCAACCTAACGCCACAAAAAAATCGAAAATCGAATATACGTAGCCCGCGGAAATTCAAAATTCGCGATACTTTTTTAACAGACCTCGTATTTATAATTTTATACACAACTGGAAATTGGTTGAAGCTAGAATCGAGTGGGATATCCTTTTACAGCGTGCTGTACAGGAGTTTTATATATAGACATCGAGAATTACATGCTCAAGTACATTTCGGCGTATACAAATTGTTCTATAGATATATTGTTCTAAACGGACGGAAGATCATTTTCGTGTTTCGACATTTTCGTAGTTTATTTCGGACCGGGTGTGGCGAACGAAGCCTTGCGAATTCTCGTTCCGGCTAAAAGTTAACGAGTATAGAAACACGGAAGTTAGTATGGTGTATAACGCCCGTCCATTCCTCGTTTACACAATTCAACTATCACATATGTAAAGCGTCATACACTGTAATAAATTCAATGGGGAATATTGTTACTCCGCCGTAATATATTTTGAGTGAAGGTTACAGTCATTCCCACGAACGATCTTGATATATAAATTTATATGTAGAAATTTTCTGTTGCAGGATACATATGCCAAAACTGTGTATAATAGGGTGAGGGATATCCGCTCCTTGCAATTGGGCTTCGTGCCGAAACAGACGCTGCATTGCCGATTCTGGTAGGTTCTGCTGCTGTTCTATGTACGGACGATCGTTTTGTTCTAGCAGTAGAAAACCAGAAGGAGAGACAGAGAGAGGGAGAGAAGGAAGACCGCATGTTTTATACTCACAGGTATATAGCTATAATCGCAGAAATTCTGCACCATGGCACAACTATGTGGGATATTTTGATGTGTGTTTGTGAGAGAGGGATAACCAAAGAGAGAGAGAGAGAGAGAGAGAGCGAGAGAGGGAGAGAAAGGAACGTCCAACATATCGTGAAGTCGACGTCGTGCCATAGCTCGAAAATGTACTTCAAAACCGGGGGCCTCTGTGTATACAATACGGTATTTGTATGCACTGTATACGCTATACAGCGAAGTGAGGAACTCGACAGGACTCGCTTACAATATGTACGAATAATGTACATACCGAGTAGGGAAAGCTCGTGTCAGATCCAGTTGTAGTACACAGGTTCACCAAAAGGGCTCACCAGGTATTCTATAGTTATATATGTTGCTTATTGTATAACAGCATGATAGAAAGCAAAAGGGCGGGAAACAAAACACTTTACGTATTAAACGATATGGTTTACGCCATTTTGTTCTTCACTAGCGCCACATCATATTATATAGTATGAAAATGCTCAATTTGAAACCGTATACCTACACGATATCTACATTCGTATTATTATATACGTATATGTAGTGCACGCTTAGTTCTCGCTCTCGGTGAAATGTACTCGGGGATTGCTTGACGTAGAGCTCGTATACGTGTGGCTCCTCTTGTCTCATGGCTACACTACCGGCGACCCTCTATCGCCCGCGCGATAATGGGTCTTGGTCTGCTTCGCGAGCTTCTAACCCAAACCTTCGCCGCGACTCCCGGGAATTTCACGTTCCAAGAGAGAATCCCGAGAACCGTGTTACCGACGTGTGAAACTTTATCGTCCGGATCTAGGATCTCGCGGCACGTGGCTGTTTTACACCACGGCTAACCACTATTTCGTATTTAGGGGATGGAAAACATATCCCGTCTAACGGGGGTATGTCTCGCGATATTGTAGTAAAAAACAATTCGTGATAATATGATGCCTGAGCTTGCGCTTTATCTTCAAGAACTTGAGCTTTAAACGCAAAAGAATGCTTTTGGCTGACGATACATTTGTAATACGTATAGTCGCAGCTCATTCTCTTTCGAGAGGAGATAGATTTTTTTTCTAATCATTACAGCATTTCGTCAACTCTTAAAAGTAGATTAACGGTATTTTTTTTTGTGAGTTTTTAAGGCAGTAGTCTGGTAACTTAAGCCGATTTTCATGTCTTTTTTGGAGGGCGTTTTTTTGTAGGAAAATAAAAGTGAATCGTTTTGGATATTTAGGATGTTTTTATTCAGATATTAAAGATACAAAAAAAAATTGTTTGAAAAAATTTAATAGTTTATTATTATTATTATTATTGATCGAAGTTGGCACCTCGAAAAAAAAGCGCGTGGGTGGCCCCGGTGATTTTGACTCTTGATGTTAAAATGGCGGACTTTGGAGAAAAACTTTTTTTTCCAAAGTCCGCCATTTTGTTATTTATCCATGAAATTTAACTTCAGTAGTTCCGACCAGAATGACACGTCTATAGATTAAGAATTATCAAGAATTTTTTATTTCAGATAACATCAAGAGCCAAAATCACCGGGGCCACCTACGCGCTTTTTTTTTCGAGGTGCCAACTTCGATAAATAATAATAATAATAATAAACTATAAAATTTTTTCGAAAATTTTTTTTTTTGTATCTTTAATATGTAAATAAAAACATCCTAAATATCCAAAATGATTCATTTCTATTTTCCTACATAAAAACGCCCTCCAAAAAACACATGAAAATCAACTTAAGTTACCAGACTACTACCTTAATACTTTAGAGAAAAAAAACAGGTCGCTATCTACTCACCCCTTACAATCTACACTTCGAAACCGCGAGTTAATAATCGTTGAAAGAGGGAGATTTTATGTCTCGTAGAAATTAGCGTTTTATTCCTCGTACTGAGACCTTCTGTAGTATACGTCGTTGAAAGTGCATTATGCAGCAATTATTTATCAGAAAAGTTCATGCGAGAGGCGAACACGAGAGCGTGCCTACGAGAACGGATGAAAGTAGAGAGAGAATGAGGGCTGGCTCTTCAAGCAATTCAGCAGCAATGCCACGAATATTACCGTGGCATTTCTGACTTTTGAAATAGTTTTATTCGTAGCTTTTGATCAACACAGCAGCTATTACTGGTTGCTGCTGATGTCGCTGCTAGAGGGAAATAAGACGAACTCGAGCGACGAAAATCCGGATTTGACGGAATTCTCAACGTTCCTTGATGAAGTTAATTGCCCACCTTTATTCGTATATATTATGTCAGTTAATCGTAAAATACTTCAACATCGGGGAAGGGTTAATCCGCTATACGTAATCAGTGAAATATGTCTCCATTAGGGCGATTTTTTTTTTCGACTATTTTTTTTTTCGACTATTTTTTTTTTTAGTCCCCACCCGAAATTTTGTTGGATATGTCGAAAAAGAAATTCCCTGAAAGTTACAGCCTTTAATATTAATTCTGAGTACTTTTCTAAAGCGTGAGAACATTTTCCATCTAAAATACACGTAAATCAAATTTTTTTTTCTTCAAATTTCTATAACTCAGCCGCATTTTATGCTATCATATTGTTCTTGGTTTCGATTTACTCAGAATAAAACAACCTAAAAAAGTGCCTTTTGCGGTAAAAGTGTAAATTGTACTGGTGAGTTGGTACGGGTCACGGAAGTCGATTTTTACCCAAAATTCTCGTTTTTTTGCTGTTATCTCCGAAACAATTAACTTTACGAAAAAAATGTAAATGAAAAATTCGTTGGAAATTTAATTTCCTATAAAAAAGGTCGTATCGAACTTTGAGATATTGAACTTTAACTTATGAGTAGTATAAAATTTATAAAATATGAAATATTGAATAATAAAAAAAATAAAAAATAAAAAAAGTTCAATATCTCAAGAAATATTAATCTAAGCAATTGGGTCGATAGAACCTTTTTTATAGGAAATTAAATTTCCAACAAACTTTTCTTTTACATTTTTTTCGTAAAGTTAATTGTTTCGGAGATAACAGCGAAAAAACGAGAATTTTGGGTAAAAATCAACTTCAGTGACCCGTACCAACTCACCAGTACAATTTACACTTTCGCCGCAAAAGGCACTTTTTTAGGTTGTTTCATTCTGAGTAAATCGAAACCAAGAACAATATGATAGCATAAAATGCGGCTGAGTTATAGAAATAAAAAATAAAAAATTTGCTTTACGTGTATTTTAGAAGGAAAATCTTCTCACGCTTTGGGAAAGTACTTAGAATTAATATTAAGGACTGTAACTATACTTATGCACCGTGAACATATCGAAAATGGTATTCATACGTGTATGTATATATTTATAGTTCGATAGTAAATAAATTCTCTGGCGCTACTCAGCTCGTTTTTCTCGTAAAGCAAAATGAGAGCAATACCAGCAGCGGCAGAACTAAACCGTATACCCACTAAACGAGACACTCCCTCTGGATCGGACAGCTCGCTTAATCGAATGATCGATCGTTTAAGTTCTTTTTTTTTTATCTCACACTATGATCTCCCCTCAGTCGCATTTCTCCTTGCAGTTGAACTATAGTTCTAGTACACTTTATATACTCCGGCTCCTATATACGTATCGGTGATCTGAATAGCCAATGGAACTGCCATAATTTTCTACACGTTTCTTGGTACAACGCGGGAGCGAACTTTCGCGCTCGAGCTCATCGAAATATATCGTGGCTGTGGCACACGAAGATTAATAACTCTTACAGTTTTTGCTTCCAAGAATTATATCATTCTCTGCTCATGTACATAATCAACTAAGGATTTTTCTATGACTGTGGATGGTAGATTCAGTTAGCTAATAGCGTTTAGTGTGTGGTCCATGCACACGGTTAGCAAATTCGATTGTAGTCAATCGCCTCGTCGATTGAGAATTTTCGTCTTTTCTTTCAATGCGCACACATACATACATAATGCATTCTCACGTCGATTCAACGAGGATGGCGCTTCAATCTTCAATGCTTTGAATCGTCGAGTGCAGTGTGTCACGAGCCATTCGGCTTACCGCAAACAAACCATGTATAGAGCGATCGTGTCGCTTTATTGCCTGGGGCTGTAGTGCCCAGTAGTAACAAACCGCTCTCCATCACGATGCGCGAAGAAATCCGATACGGTCACGCGATTCTCTCTCTGGTGTTACGCAAACGAGCGAATGCCGCTGATCGCTTCGACAGTTTGGCCCATTTCATTCTATAGAGACCAGAGAACGAGAGGGATAGCTCGATGGTGGCTCGGAAACATCGAAATTCCTCGATTACACGTTGATGTAGGATTGCAGGTATATTATTGATTAATTGACAGCTACAGCTTTTCATCGGTTTTGCTAAAACGATGAACTTTGCGGTTAATCGGATATACAATCGGTATGTCATGCGAACATACTTGAATATTAGTATAAGGATTATAATTAGCCACGTGTACCAGAGAACGATATGTCGATTTGTCATAGTATCAATGTAGGGCTGTACCGCCGTTGTAATTGAAGGTTTCGTTCTCTGTGGCGACTGCACTTGCGAGTTAATCAGGAGCCTTCAATGCGTCGTTGATGAAACGAAATAATTTGGCAGTCCTTGTAATCAAGCTGGCTCTTTAATTGCGATAGCCTGAAATTCGGCACACATTTGGGAAAATTTAATTACGTCATGGCAATTTTCCAATGCCGACCAATTCGGGGATTCCTCATTCAAGAGTTTTTCATTAACATTGATGATAGCTCGTCAATGTCGTGTTCTCTATGCTGTGCCGGTAATACGTCGATCGCTAATGCTTCCCTAAAATTCTAAATGCAGAAACTGTTTGTCTCAGAACATTTTTTATTAATTTCAATCGGGAGGTCACCTGCTACCCGGTTGCACTTAGCATATTCTCCAACAATGAAGTACATTGTACATATACGAGGTCTGTTCAAAAAGTATCGCGAATTTTGAATTTCCGCGGGCTACGTATATTCGATTTTCGATTTTTTTGTGGCGTTAGGTTGGTACTCATGTCCCTCACTTATGCTGAAAAAATCGGCCGTTTTGAATGTTTAGTTAATTGTTGACAGCTGTTTTGGTTAGATGTGTTTTGGCTTGTCTTCGTTTTTTGCCTATTCCAAAAAAACAGCTTCCATCGCGATGATTGAGCTTTGGTTTCCACGTCATAACCATAAACCCATGATTCTTCACCAGTTATGACCCTCAGGAGCAAATTTGGGTCGTCGCGGACCGAGTCCAACAGCTCCTTGGCAATGTTAACGCGACACTGTTTTTGTTCGAAATTGAGCAATTTTGGCACGAATTTCGCGGCGACCCGTCTCATGCCCAAATCATTGGTAAAAATCGAATAGCACGAGCCAATAGATATGTTTAGTTCCTCAGCAACTTCTCTAACGGTGATTCGACGATTGGCCAATATTATTTTTTTCACTTCATCAATGTTTTTGTCTGTTGTTGATGTGCTCGGGCGTCCGGAACGCATTTCGTTGTTCGCATCTTCTCGGCCCTCTGAGAACATTTTGTACCACCGATAAACGTTGCTTTGGTCCAAGGTAGCTCCACCATATGCCACAGTCAACATTCGGAATGCGTCCGCGCACCTAATTTTGTTTATCATACAAAATTTGATACAGATTCTTCGATCCATTTCTTGGAATAGGCAAAAATCGAAGACAAGCCAAAAACACGTCTAACCAAAACAGCTGTCAACAATTAACTAAACATTCAAAATGGCCGATTTTTTCAGCATAAGTGAGGGACACGAGTACCAACCTAACGCCACAAAAAAAATCGAAAATCGAATATACATAGCCCGCGGAAATTCAAAATTCGCGATACTTTTTGAACAGACCTCGTATGTATATATTTTTTGTTATACTTATTTCAAGTCTCGGTTTGCTTATGTCAATAATGGCAAAATACAAAAAAAAATCGTGGAATGGAAGCTATATTAGAAGCGTGAAGGTCTATAGTTCATCAGACTGGCTGAGGGCAGTTGTCTGAGAAGAATTCGAGCGGATTCTCTCCTTCTCTCCGTGAATATTATCGATACCGACCACAGGAAGTTCAGCGAACTGCGAGGGTCGTGACTAGTCACGGCCAACGGACTCGAGAGTCCTTTGGTCAATTCCGGAGTTTGACTGAAAACCTCGCATCATGTACATTATCTCTTTCTCTCTCTCTCTCTCATTCGTTTATCCATCCCTCTTATGCTTTATCCGGGCTAGCAGTGCATCCGCTGCCGTGATCACGGACACGATTTCGCACGAGCTAGGAAGCGCACTCTGTTTCGAATGCATACACCACTCTCGGATTGAGCTGCAATACATCGGATCACAGGGGGTGAGTTAGAAATAGAGATATACATTGGTAATGGAAAGCTGAATGCTGGGTCAAAGTCCAAGCCACGCAGTGGGGAATCTCGCCTTATCAGATGGCCCAACTCCGACCATCTTTAGTTGAATGGCGTTGCCGTCTGCTAGTGGTGCTCGCTACGGATGGACACCGGCAGAACCGGAGTGTCTGACCTGTACCGATCTCTACCACTATCCGCATTACATACACTACTTGCTATATAGCGCATAGCTACAGCTCCTTCAATGGCAGTTGCACCAGCTGTGGTGTGCGAAAGGCGTCGAGCGTATAACACACACTCTCAGCGTATCCATCGCGATACCACTGGAGATCCACTATGAATGAGGAGAGCGAGAGAGACAGAGAGCAAGGTTGGAGACTCGGACATCGCCACAGAAAGCAACCACTGCGATCACGCGCCACGATTTTCAATTATCGAAGCCGGATACATTCGCGTCTATCTCCAAACGTGTCTCAGATCTACCCCGAAATTGGATATTCTACGTGTCTCGCGCACCCGGGAAGCAACTCCATCGGAAACCGGTAACTGCTATCTTGCTCGGGTTTGAAATAAAAAGTTACTCTTATATATCGCGACAGGCGTTATTTAATAGAAGGGCCGTGGCCTTCACATAATGCAACTTTAGAAACGCTTCGAGATCGCGAACCTTGCCCCAGCAAACTCGATAAATTTCTATCCATTCGCGGTTTGTTAGAACGCTGGAGTGGAGCAAAGATATACATCGTAGGAACGAATCTTTCCATGCTATTTTATCTCTATATTGCGGGAGACAGAGAAAGAGACGTAGAGTGTCTGTCGTCTCTTGTGACTTTGCACCGCTGTATTTCTTATCCCGAGGGATTCCGAGGGGAACGAAGGGCAACGACATTGAACATCCTAAGAACGAGAGATCTCTGCTGAATGGATCTTCTCTTTTCTTGTTCGTGCCTTCGTCATCCGATCAGTCGTCGTCCGCCTCCCACTCACTTCTTCTCTTTGTCTTCGTCTCTCTTTCTTAGCTCTTCTACAACTTCGTTCTCGCTCGTCCCCTTGAGTATCTGCGATTTTCAATTAACCTGCCTCCGTTCGCTCGTTCGAGGAAATCCCGGGTCGGAGAATTACCAGAGGGAACTTGAAAAGCTGACGGTGTAGGAGCGCGCGGAGTCTCTTCAGCGGGACATATACATATGAGAAGAGGTGTGTGTGGGACCCGCGTACTATCTAGTACATAGAGAGGTACCGAAGCGCCATATCGATTTCGTGAAATCGACGAGCACGACGTTTGGTTGCTCCCCCGATGCTTCGATCCGCTCAAGACTCTTCCATCCTAGTTTCTCCTCCTCTCCCTGTCGTTCTAGTACGTCTGCAGTATCAATCTTCTGTCATTTGCGCCATGCACACACATACACATGGATATATATGTATTAAACCTAATCCCTCACGAATTTCTGCGTTCGTGTACGTAATCCGCGCGAGGTCGACGCGACGACTAGTACGCAAAGGTGAGAGTGAGAAAAGCGGAGAGAATGCCGATTCCCGGGGGGGGGGGGGGAGGCAAGCGAATACGACGCCAGAAATTCCGCTAGTCGGCGAGACTTCCTTGCACCGCTTCCTGTTCCTCAACCCTCCGTCATTCCGAACATCCTACTTCCACCACTGCACTAGTACTATTACCATCACCACCATTACCTACTACTACCACCACCAATGGCCAACTTCTTCTTATTCCTCACTTCGTCGCCCCACCGCATTCACCTCGTCCTCGTTCCGCTCACCCCGTCCTCCTCTCGAGAGACTGTGTCTAGCGAGTCGAGGGAACGATTTGCATATTCATTAAACGCTCGCGGTGTGGCGCATCTGTATAGCGCGTCGAGGGATCAGCCATGTATAGTTCTGCCCGCGCAAACGTATATACGTGAAATAACGTACGTCGTAACCGAGCCCTAACTCTCGAGCGAGCGCAACGAGTGATTGTGAAAGAGAAAGAGAAACTTTTGGAGCGATGCGAAGAGAAGGTCTCTTCGGTTTGCACGAGACCCAAAGCGTCTCATCGTCGACGGCAATATGGGAGCAACGCCATAGTTGTAAGAACGCGCGTCGATGAGACCGGCGTACATATATACGTGTACGTCTGTCTTTAACGACCAAAATTTATAACGGATTTGCATTTTGACCGTTCTTCCTTCGAGCAATCGTCTACTACCGCACTCTCGTCCCGACGAGAGACACACGGTTCTCCCTCTCGACAATCCGACAACGACTCCTATATTTTGCACACTGATTTCAGCCTCAAGCGGCGAGGCCCAACCTTCTTCTCGTTACGACTACTCCAATACGTCTCACTTTAGTACACAGTGCTCGAAGAAAGCACGAAAGAGTGGGCTACGGAGAGATGGAGGTAGAAGATAAACGACATCTGGCTTGTGGCAAGCCGAATGGAGATGAGCGCAGAAGTTTTATTGGGGAGGGGCGTATGCTCCGTTGCAAATATACAAATTGGCACACATAGTATTATTGCAAAGATATTTTGTTACACCGCTTCATACTGCAGAAACTTCCATGCGGAAGAGGGCGAATGAATGAAACGCTGCCTCACAGTCTCTTCAATTTTCTGAGTGATCCACGTACTTTGTAGTCCGCATTGCACTTGATATTTCAATTACCGGAACGTAGAAGTATACCTACATCTTTTGTGAGATCCTTATCAGTGTAGTATTAGGTCTGAAAAAGGCACCGTCGCATACTCTTACCTTTCCCAAGCTTTCACGTTTGTGTACTTGCTTCGCAGTAGCTTTTCTCGGTGCCTATTATTCACTGCTAATACCACAGCTGCGCGTCGTCGGTAGTTATAGCATCCGTCCACCAACTCGAAAACCCACTTTCCATGTCGTACTTAATAATATATATGCCGGAACGACTATCAAGTTCTCCGAGTGCTCGAACTCTCTCGACGCAAGAGCGACCACCCTTCCTTACCAGCAGAGACGACATCACCGCCTCTTCATCTCTTATACCCCCTTCCCCAGTAATTAATTCGGGTTTGCTTACGTATCGTTGTCACCAGCCGGCATCCGCTTTAGCGAGGCGAACCCATATACGAAGAGTACCGCGAGACGTTCCGAAAACTCCGCTTTTGCCCCAACCCCATCCCCTGGGCGGGGCGCGTTCGGCTCCACGGGCTCTTCTCCGACTCTTCTTGAATCACCATCGTGGCTCCTGGCAGACCCCGAATTATGCATTTTCTTGTCACGCCGCCAGATAAGAGCCAACTGAATATTAATGCGACGTGTAATAGTTTGTAAACTAGGTCCTGCGCCTTGGGCTACCTCGCTTTACTCCCCCCGCTGCTTCCTCGGCTTGGTTATTCCCCCGCCAGCAGCAGGCATGGTACTCCGAAGTACTCACAGTGCCCGAACAGTTGAAACAGCCGCGGGGCCTTTTCTTGTTTAAGCCCCTCTTCCTGCAGGAGCGGTGGATAAGGAAGAATCCTGTAGATATCACATCGTTTACTCCTCGAAAATTTGCAAAGTTTGTTACTCGTCCTAAGCAGAATCTAGAGTGATTTTCGGCGGCTGTTGGCTCGACTTAGTCTGTTTCCTTCCTACTCTCCCTTATCCGCGGTAACACGATACAATTTAAGAAATTAGTGGTACGCAGAATGCGCCTGTAATGTTGGGCACCGCACGGTCATTTGTCATAAATGTTTTAGATGTACGTAAGATTATGTTCGTAAGGTTTTAAGTGTACATATATTTCCACCGTGCTAACTATGATATCGTGTTAACTATTCATTCTATATGTATACATGCGAGGGGTTTCGTTTTTGAGCTAGTCAGAAAATCGAGGATACCGCATTTTGTTTTCGATCGTTGAAGGTGTGTAAGCAGAGGTTCCGTAGCGAATAAGCCATTCTGGCTGCCTTGACGCGAAGCCACTTTATATGTGTATTTAATGGATCCATGTATACATTGCATCATATAAAGTATACCTTCTTCGGTATGGTTGGTAAAACGGTGAGTGTATAACAGCGGCTGTTTTCGATCGCGCTCACGTGCATAGTACCGTAGCTTATTTGCAATCTCATTTCTTATTCCTTTCTTATTATGTACTATATTCCATCTATATACAGGTAGTTTTCTCCTCTTGCTCGCTCTCTCTCTCTCTCTCTCTCTCTCTCTCTCTCGCTGTTTCTGTTTTTTCCTCTCGCAAATACTTTGGGTTTGGGGGGCCAGTTCGTCATCTCCCACTTTCGTCGTCTCACTTGGCTTTCCAGCGCTCAGTCAACCAAAAGCACCGAGGCCGATAACCCAACAATCCATCCCTTACGAGGCGGGTGTACGCCTCTTTTTTCTACCACCTTCGTCTTTGCAACTTTGACTCCTTCCACTTTTGCCGCTGCTCATTCTATTCCTCCTCACTTTTTACATTATTCATACACCTTAGCTCCTTCTCGCATCACCACTCGTCCTCTCGAGTATTACGCGCTCGATATCGTTCCTGGTGGTTGCGCTCGGGGCCACAGAAAGACGGCGTTCGAAAATAATTCTCTCTTTCTCTCAATTTTTCCTTTATGCATTTTTACTCGTGACATCCTGTGCATCGACCTGGATGCATTATTTTATGCTGCGAGCACCACTTGCTGCGTCGATTCTTGGAATGAAGTTTATGTAACGTCGTTAAATAACTATAAGAATCTGACAAGAGCCACGGATATAGCGGATCTGTATCCGCCGCTGGAAATATAGCCCTTATATACATATGAAACCATTGGGAATAAGTGAAGCACATTGTTTCCTGCGAAACTGCATAAAATAGCTTTAATGCTGAGGAAGTTTTGTAATGTATGTTTTTACATTCATTTTCGCACGAGCATACATTTTGTCGCGGAAGTCGGTGGAGTAGATGCGGGGGCAGCGGAAAGCTCTTCCACAGACACGCGCTCAGTGAATACCCGTACAGCTGGCTAAGTAGTCGTATGCAATTGTATGAGAGAGGGATAAAATAATGAAACGAGAAGCTTGAATAGCGAAGAAGTGGAAAAAAAGCGTGATAGACAGAGCGAAAAATGGTGTAACAACACAGCCCCACGGTTGCTGGCGTAGCTCGGCGGTTCGCTCATTATATGGGGTTCTCACCGCCCCCGCCCTCGGTCGTTCCATTTTGAGGCGGCCTTCTCGCACCCTCGCGACCACGATCGATTCGCACAACTTCTCTAACGCTCATCGTGGCGAATAATTACTCGAGCGAATTATTACTTCGCGGATCGTCGTAATACCGTCGGGTGAACGATGTCTCGAAAAAGCGAACCGAAGAGAATAGGATAGACAGAGAGAGGGATAAAGACCGCTGAATATGATGGCTCGAAAGAAGAGGAGTAAAAGCGCTCGGGAACGAAAAAAATATATAAAACGTACGAAAGGGAGTATGAGCGGAGAAAAAAAGTGCTAGAAGGCTGCGCGACTCTGTGAATGGAAGAGAGCAAGAGTGAGTGAGTGAGAGATGAAGAGAAACAGAGAAAAGGATAGATATGCCAGGAGAGCAGCAAAAAAAATAAAAAGTTTTTTCAACAGCCGTCATGAGGGTGTAGGTTTTCATAAAAGAGTTCTTGGGTGGATCGTGAATACTTTTATCCTTATTTCTCCACATTTCTCGTTGCCAGTATAGTGTCACTTCGCGCTCATCAGCTTTGTAACTACACTTATAAAAACCGCACTCTGTATTAATTGTAGTATCGAAGTAGTAAGTTATACGGGTATCTGTTACAAACTGCACTTTCTCATCGTTCGTCGATACGTTGGAGGTTCAGTTTTCTTTCCCCTAGATCTGTCATTTTGTAACGATGTAAACCCAACAGTCTACAATATAGTCCTAATCGTATATCACAACGTATACACCCCTTACATGCAAAAATGTGAAAGCACGATACCTAAGGGAGTACGTACCGTACGAGGGGGGACACAAAAAAAACGGGAATTTCGTCATAATTTCTTTATTTTTGAATATTTTTACACCAAATTTTGATCACCTTCAAAGTATTCTCCTTTGACCACAACGCACCTCTGCAAACGATCCTTCCAATGTTCAAATCATTTTTTAAATTCACTTATCGGGCTGTTCTTCAGGCCTTCCAGCGATTTTTGTTTTACCTCCTCCACAGTGGCAAAACGCTTGATTGCTGCGTTGTTTCGGGGTCGCATCCATAGCACCACGATTCATCGCCAGTAATCACCTTGGAAAAAAGTTCAGGGTTCTCTTCGAGCTGATTTTGAAGTTCAAAACATGCCTGAAGTCGACGCTCCCTTTGCTCCGCTGTAAGAAGGCGAGGGACATATTTGGCTGCAACTCTTCTCATGTGCAAATCTTTGGATAAAATCCTCTGAATTGAACTCCATGATATCCCAGACATCTCACAGAGTTGATCAATGGTTCGGCGACGTATTTCACGAATGAGAGCATTGATTTTGTCGACGTTTTCGTCACTTCTTGACGTTGAGGGGCGTTCTGAACGGGGTTGGTCTTCAATTGACATTTCTCCATTTTTAAAACGTGAAAACCACTCGTAGACTCTGGTTTCACTTAGGGCAGCATCTCCATAAGCAGTCTTAAGCATTACAGTAGTTTCCGCGGCCGATTTCCCCAACAGGAAACAAAATTTCACAGCCGCGCGTTGCTCTCGACAATCGGCCATCACGTTTTCGCCGAAATGGAAAAAGTTGTTGCACTACAAAAATTCCCACGGGCGAACCGATGCCCTCACAGCGACAGAACTTCGCACACTAATTCAGGAGACGTGTCCCCAACGGACAACTGGTCGAGCAATGGGTTCCCTCACTCTCCCTCCCCGCCGCAGCGCAATTCTCGTTTTTTTGGGTCCCCCCTCGTATATTACCAATGTAAAGATCCAAAGATTCTTCACTGCGATCAAGATCCCAAGGAGAAAAGAGAGAGAGAGAGAGAGCAAGAGACGTTATGACGTGCCTTTACGTGGTTCGTAATTGCTGCAAAGTTTCAAATTACCAGCGAAGTGTGGCGCTACGAGTGGCTAAGTGAAGAGGAAAATGGAACCGCACATATGCCGCACATATATGTGTTCAGTAAGTATGTGGCCTGACCCACACCTTGCAAAAAGTATGAAGCACGTGCGTCACCCTCTGTATAACCACCACCACATAATCGTTTCTCCTTCCAACTGCAGTTGGCCAGCACTATTATCGCAGGGAGTTGTTCTTAACAGCAGTAAAAAACTAAGAGTTCCTACGTACAGCTTGACGAGAACGACGATAGTCGGTACACCATATAGGTTGTCGTATATAACGACCCTTTAGGTTCTCCTTGTAGCGCGACTTCTGCCTTGAACCTCGAAAAATCCAACCTGTCCTGCTGAAACTGACGGTGCACCTCTCGTTATTCGCTACGAGAACTTGGAGCTTTCGCTCCGATAACCTCATAGCGGGAATTCTTAAGCTGGTACTTTTCTGAGGCAGTAACGCCGTCCGTGACCCTGCGGTGCACTTCTACTAATGCTCTCCTCCTCACTTTGCTCCTGCCAATGCTCATTTCTGTTTACCAGTTTGCTATATATGCATTATGACAGTATGTGAATTGGTATATTTATTCAAACGAGTATGACGGTCAATCTCAATGATGCGTGAGTGGTAATTGGATTCCCATTTGTCTCGGCTGGTACATGTGCACTCTGAGGAAATACGAGTACAAATGGTTGCATGAATACGTGAGTAAGAGTACTATCTCGATGCCCCTGTCCGGTGATTCGTGTCGTCACCGGGGCAGAACTGGGTCACTGAAGACCCTACACCTATACGAATTAAGTGAATTCCTGCTGAGGGTATTGCGCGAGGACGGGTCAGTTTCGAAATTCTGCTTTGCTGGTATTCCTGTCAACGGGACAGCGCGTTATATTCTATACAGCAGCTAAGGGCTTCGTTATATATCCTACGGGGCATATAGGATTATTTCAGTGGCTGATACTAGCTGGATACGGTATAGCAGAGCGTCTCTCTCACTGCTAGCTGTAACATCCACGCGCACACACAATCACACAATCCGTGCAGTCATAGGTACGTGGAACTGTCTCTCGATCCTCGGGGTATTCCCACGCGGGTACGAGCTACGCGTCGACGCTGTGATTAAGTTCGACGGATATTCGCGGCGCCTCGAAGTTGTCCCATGGGTGATATAGAGGAGCGAGGAACGGGAACACCTCCCGGAAGCTACCGAATGGTCTCTACCGATCACCACCACACACTGAGTTATCACTCTACCGGTAGTATCCCCAAAGTTTGTTCGTAATGGTGGAGGGTTGCTCTGAATGTATTACGAAGGGAATGGCCGGTGTAGTATTGAATGTGTATGTACCTGGCGATAGGTCGTATACCTCCTCGTGAGCAGTTTACCCTTTTGACGACGGTTTCGACCCACCCTCTAATCTCGATCACTGCACGCTCTCAAGAATCCATAATAGTTCTCGCAGTGTTAGTTCCTATGCTGGTTCTTTTTTTCTCTCTCTCTCTGTCCCGGCAAATGGGTGCATCTTCCATGCTTATGCGAACACAATGCGGCCTTGTGCCTTCAATGACGTGATATATACAGATATATGGGCACGAAGGTTAGGGTTGTCATCGAGATCCGGGATGAACTACTACTAGGGAGAACTCAATGGATTTTAGTCGCAACGTCCTTTCCAGTTCGTATTGTAGTCAGCCGGGAAATTTCTCTCTCTACCACCGAGCTGGATGAGTCATTAACTCTCCAGGAAGAGTTAGCCATCGAAGTAGGAGGGCTGCACTGACCAGCATCACGATGAAAGCGATATATATAGTGAGAACTTTCGTGGCTTCGTCTTCATTCAGAATAGAGGATCAGGGAAACGGGTGGAAGAAAAAGAGTTGAAGCGAGAGCGGAAAATCTATCGGGCTAAGGTATATCGAGGATTATCGGAAATAGAGAACCGACCGAGATCCATCTCTCCTCGGCCGCACGGCAGATACTGAATTATTGCACCAGTACATATAGGACCCATCCATATTTCCAGACCATCGAGAATACCATGATATCATCCGAGCATCCTGAAAAGAATGTTGATGTCAGCCGATGAGGTTTGAAAGTATATCGAACTATTCGAAATGAATACTCTTGTGCAGTACGTCCACTCAATATATGTGACAGAGATATCTGAGTTGCCGTTTTTATTATTTCTACGAAGTGATAGTGGAAATGTTTAATAGAAAATAATACACAAAAAGATTATTTAGTCGAATAACCTAGCGCAGAAACGATATGCGCGCTATGGCTGCTAAGAAAAGAAAACACTCTTCTGACAATGCTCGTTACTCCAGAGATCTCCACACAAAAGCAGACACTGTAATTACAATCTACAATCAGTCAGAGTTCATGGAATGACGAACCCATTGACGCTCCAAGAAGCGAATGTTATTGTGTATATACATTTGTACAGTGTAGGTGGTAAAGTCTGTGTTTCGCGAGGAGCGCGCGTTGAGTGTTGGCAGAGTGCTCGGCGAAGGGTGAAAGCGAACCCGCAGCATCTCCCTCGGGCAATCAACCCCTATTTCGCTTTGGCGCTCTCGCATCTACGGCGTACTATCACGGGAAGCACGCCCGGTAAACTATGTATTATACCTACGTGTATCTTTCACCTATATCGTATGCACCGACCCTGACTCTCTGTATACGGATACATCTGTTAGGCTTAGATGGGAGATGCGGCGAGAGCAGATACGGACGGATGTTTAGATTGACAAGGGAACAAGTGTGTGTATGTGCGGGTGTTTTTGTGTTTGTTTGCACGGTGAGATTCGGAACCGCAATACGGGTCCTGGAAAACGGAAAGACGAAAAAAAAATGGCAGGGTGTAAGAGATATACCAGCGAATGAGTGAGTTTGCTGCCCGGAAATGTGGTCGAATTGACGGCAAAGTGGGTCGAAGGCTAAAGTTTCGTTTCGTTCTCTCTCATTCTACACTGACGCTCAATCTACTCTCCCCGTATGTGTGTGTATGTGTGTGGTTCGTTTGAATTGATGCGAATGACTTGCGGCTGCGGTTTCACTAGAGCGATCCGGGACGTAAATCGGTGGCAACGGCACAATGGACGGTGTTCGCGCCAACTATGATTCGCGATAGAATAAACGAAGGAAAAAGAGAACTGTGATATATTTTAATCTCCCTCGTGGGGGATTTATCACGTATCAATTATATTTTTAACGCTCTGATATCTGCTGCGCGGAGCTCGCGCAGTTAGTTGGCACTTTCACGGTATTTCTCGACGGCAATGTCAATAATCAGATTACACAGAATCCCGATATACTCACGGATTAATGATATATTTTCAGTGACCCATATTTTTTCTGTAAAATTACAAGTTGTTCGATTCAGTGAAAGTTTGCAGTGTGTGAACGCGTCGTTCACGAGCGATCTCATCATCTCCCGAGAACCGATCGTTCCGATGATCATTGCGTGTGCAACGTTGTGCGATAGCTAACATTCCTATAAAGTTACTCTACACATATCCAATATAAACCACTCTACTATATTTGAATGATCATTTTTATTATTCGCTCGAGAGCTGGATCGTGTACGACGATAAAATGTCGTTATATTAATGTAGAGTGTTTTCCCCGGTGTAAAGAGTGAACGAACCAACGACCGAACGAGGCGAATGAGTAAAAATATAACACCTGTGAGTACGGACATACACAGCGGAGCTTCGTACGTGTATAATCTGCGATAAGCGTGACTATATATTTTATCTAGACTCAACGAACGTGGGAATAAGAGACAAAAGTGTCGAGTGCCTTTTTATTACGTCCTGTAAAATGAGAGACGTCACACTTTCTCACCCTGTCTGTCTCTCTGTTTTTTTTTAAACACGCCGATTCTACTTCATTGCATATATAAACCACACCTCGGCATCAACTGACACACGAGGCCAGGGAAATTGGTAATAAGCCACACCATCTTTGTTATCACTCGCTTTCCGTGTTAATGTGTGCACGAGCATTTATCAACGCTCCACTGCGTCTACTTTCGTGTGCGTTAGTATATTGAGGTGAGGGGGTAGAAAACACACGTATAATGGCCGGATGATATAGCTTGTTCGTAGTGTGAGCCGGTAAATAATGTTTAGCCATTAAGCGGAGAAACGGCGACGGTGGTGGTCGCAATGACGCGATTCTCTCTCAGCCGGAGTGTTTCTCCGCCGCTATATTTTGACTCTATATCAATCACCTTGGAGTAACCGGCGATTCAATGGCCTACATCATCTATTTGAAAATTTGTAGTGGTATTTCAATCGGCATAACGATGGTGGATATTGATTATTCCAAATGTAATACGTATTTGTGTATTACATTTGGTATAATCAATATCTTTTTATAATTTTTCTCTAAAACTTAAGGGAGGGAATAGGGTTAGACGGCTCAAAAAATCGATTTTTTTTTAATTTCATAAATTGCTAGTAAAACTATTGAAAAATATTGAAAAATATTGCCATAAAAGTGAGTAGCTCTCCTTCAGTAGCTCTCCTCACAATTTTTTCAAACGCGTTTTTCTGAAAACGACTTTATTTTAACTTGCGTACCCGCTAGTTTGAAAAGTTTTCATCCAATCGTTTTGAAAATTGGCAGTTACTTTCTTCATAGTATTGCGCTCTATATGAACCTAAAATCGGAATATTATCATTATTTATAATAATTTTTTTTTTGCAAATATAGTTGTAAAGAAAGGCAAAAAAATCATGCTTTTTTGTTTTGACCCCTGTAAAAAATTCAATTTTCTATTTTTTTGATAGCATTTAGGTTCATATAGAAGAGAGACATATAATAAAAGTAAATTCCAACCTCGTTTGATTTCAGATGAAAATTGCAGCTTCCAGAATGTACGCAAAACGCTGAGTCTGATTGTGACCTGCCGTATGGCGTCGCTAATAGTTCGGTGTTTTTCAAGGAAATTCTTCAAAAATTTTGTAGTATATACTTAAATATATGTATAAAATATTCTCAAAGTTTCAATAAATTATATTCATTTTTTACACTATAAAAAAATTCATGAAAATCATTGAGACAACGCTGTCCTAACCCTATTTCCGCCCTTAAGAAAAAATAAACGTAAGAAGCTGTCGCGGATAATCTTGGAATAAAAGAAAATTTGTCCAGACAACAAAATGCTTGTACAATCAATGAATAACTTTCGATACTTTATTCAAATATTAGACGCTTACCATGCTTCAAGGAAAAGAGAAAGGGAGAGAGAGCAAGAGAGAGATCACGTAGGGGGTGGTTCGGTGGTTGTGTTATGCTGTTTGTGCACTAATAGCGAGAAACTAGCTTCTAGAAGGTTTTGGAATGGGGAGAATTTAAACGGGTGGGAAATTGGAGAAGAGACGAAAAGGGGGTTGTTACGAACGAGGAGTGTCGCGAAGCGACACAGGGCATTGTTCTCGTGTGTAGGGTGAGCGAGAGCGCGCGAAACCGACCACCAACGTGTATAATATACTCCATGGTCCGACGTAGAGGAGTGGGTATAACTACTGCCGGTGCCTTGGCTGCACCCTTACTACTGTATACGCGTTACCTTCCATTATAGCTTTGCCGCCTGTCCTGGCTTGGACTATACGGATACAGAAGCTTGGGCCCGTGCAACTTGCACGCGGTTCTAGCAGATAGGATCGGCTGTGTGTAGCCATACATATACCCAAGTCGAGCAGCGTTGCACAGCAGCCAGGCGTTACCGCGAAACAACCGACCAAATGAAGACGCATTGCTTTCATTATGAGTCGCTCTTATACAGCGCAGTGTCTGTGTATATATAGGCCGCGTATTCTCCAACGAACGGGCAAAACCCTCTTTCGAAATACACCCCGACAACGTCACGTTAGAGATCGTACACAGAATGTAGATGGAACGAACTTTTCCCTTATTCTACTATTCTCTACCGCCGTTCGAACATCGGACAACATTTACCACGACCCCACGAGACATTCGTACTACACTATCCACGTCATTGTTAGGATAGATCGGGGCGAAAAGTGCTTTCGTACGTTATAGTCATATCTAACGTTGATAGTACCCAATAGAATATATCGGCCTGTGCAATTGTTTATTCTGACAATGTAATTATTAACGATTATACTAAATGATCATTAATTCATTTCGTTCTTTTGGAAATTCAGTATAATGCAAATAATTATTATCATTTGATTCTATGACAATTGACAATGATTTTGAAGTATTTAGCGTTGATCGTTGGTATCGTAACAGACACAAAGAACAACACATTAAAGTGTAATATCAAATAGTTGATTCCAAAGCTATGCAAAGGGGTCTACGGCCTCAGTGAGTCTAAATTCCGAAGTGAAAGAGATGAACTCCTCTCTCCGCATCGTGGCCACGTTAATCTTTTTGTCCTTTTCGCTTATATTTCCTTCTGTTTTCTCTTGCCACTCTCTCCTTCGCAAATGTATTTCTCTCATCTTCCAACTGTATTTACATGAAACAATACAGAGTCATATACACAGCTGCAGCACAGCGCTGTCAGCACAGAAAGACATTTTAGTACTGTCGCTTTGGTGACTCGGTCCCAACTGTCACGTAATTAGAAGCCGGATAATTTATTTAACAACGCGCCCGATGTTTGCTGGAACGATTTTTTTATTTTTTCATTGTTCCAGAGCGTTGCAGTCTCGCGAAACGAAAAAAGAAATAATGGTTCCGGAGCGGGGTTGCACATGCGTAGAAGAAAAGGCGACCGAGGATGAATATAACATAACGGTATGACGGATAAAAAGGTAAATTGGAAGGTTATTCATTACGAATGTATATTTACATGGCCAAAATGTATATATTAGTGAATGCATTTATTAGGCGATTCCACCAATTTCGTATCTTACAACAAGTAAACGAAAAAATTTGATCAGAAAGATCAAACATCTTTTTCGACTTTAACAAAGTTTTAAGGTTCCAAAGAACTTATCGCTGATTATAAATCCAACATTCTTTTGATGAAAATCCGTGAAAAATTATAGAGCAACGATTTTCCGATATTTCGCTGCCAAAAATTTCATTTTTATCATTACTTACATTGATTTTCATCGGAAAATTGACTGACGCATACATCCTCGAGCACGCGATGCATATGTGCTTCCTCAAACATAACGCGATTAGTTTTTATTTCCTCTTGCTCGGAATCGACAAAAAAAAACGTGCTGGAAAAAAAAAGTTTAAAAACCTACATTTTCTCTCTGTATCCGTGATTCCAGCGATGACATTCATATGTTTTTCTCCTCTCTGCTAGGTTAATATACTGTGGGCGTCTACAAAGAGGTATAAATTGCCTTGTACAGACAAATTCAAACGGACTTATCGGTAATTTTTCATAGAAAATAACGAAAAAAAGGGTTTTCCGAAATTTCGTTCGAAGCTCTGTAATTAGCCATGGACCATAACCTTTTTTTCTTCTACACGAACAACATGATCTCGCACAGCCGGTGCACGAGGTCTGTTCAAAAAGTATCGCGAATTTTCGATTTTCGATTTTTTTGTGGCGTTAGGTTGGTACTCATGTCCCTCACTTATGCTGAAAAAATCGGCCAATTTGAATGTTTAGTTAATTGTTGACAGCTGTTTTGGTTAGACATGTTTTGGCTTGTCTTCGATTTTTGCCTATTCCAAAAAAGTAGCTTCTATTGCGATGATTGAGCTTTGATTTTCACGTCATAACCATAAACCCATGATTCGTCACCAGTTATGACCCTCTGGAGCAAATTTGGGTCGTTGCGGACCGAGTCCAACAGCTCCTTAGCAATGTTAACGCGACACTGTTTTTGTTCGTAATTGAGGAATTTTGGCACGAATTTCGCGGCGACCCGTCTCATGCCCAAATCATTGGTAAAAATCGAATAGCACGAGCCAATCGATATGTTTAGTTCCTCAGCAACTTCGCTAACGGTGATTCGACGATTGGCCAATATTATTTTCTTCACTTCATCAATGTTTTCGTCTGTTGTTAATGTCCTTGGGTGTCCGGAACGCATTTCGTTGTTCGCATCTTCTCGGCCCTCTGAGAACATTTTGTACCACCGATAAACGTTGCTTTGATCCAAGGTAACTTCACCATATACCACAGTCAACATTCGGAATGCGTCCGCGCACATAATTTTGTTTTTCACACAAAATTTGATAGAGATTCTTTGATCCATTTTTTGGAATAGGCAAAAATCGAAGGCAAGCCAAAACACGTCTAACCAAAACAGCTGTCAACAATTAACTGAATATTCAAAATGGCCGATTTTTTCAGCATAAGTGAGGGACACGAGTACCAACCTAACGCCACAAAAAAATCGAATATACGTAGCTCGCGGAAATTAAAAATTCGCGATACTTTTTAAACAGACCTCGTATAATGTCGTGATGACGAAGAGACGCGTGTGTGACTAGGTAAAAGTCGTTAATGACAAGTGACGGGAATTTCGCATATATTTTTGGGCGTTGAGTTATTTAAGTAGAAGGAGAGAAAACGAGTGAGAATCTGACGAGCGAACGCGTTACATTTACATTAAATACGAATGAGATACGCGCGGGGCGCGGGGGTGGGGTAGCATCAGAGCCAAGCCACACACCGCACATGTCGCGGTTTTACGAGACAGATTTCGTTCTCACGAGAGCGCGGTATTATACATTTAACTGGATTCACATGTGCTCACGAAGATAATACGAACGAGCGAGAGAAAATATACGAGTATACGAAGACGAAAAAAAAAAGCACAAAAAAAGAAAAAACTAAACTGAGGGTATTCTATAATTCACAAGAGTAGTCTACTACTGGATATTTTGTATATTCGTTATAGTATACGAGTAAGGGTGGCGGTTATACGTGTTTAAACGCAAGAGCTGTATGTGTGTAATCGCGAAGGAACAAAAAAAATTGCTCTATATACGATTGCAAGTGAAATACACGCGCTGTAATCCGCCGTATATATATATATATATATATATATATATATATATATTGTAAATTTGTGTGTATGTGTTGAACCGACGTTGCTCGCGAGTTTTTATTGTTTTAGTGGGCCGATTTCCCGCCGGCACGGCTTCTGAATATTCATGAAAACTTTCGTACGTAATGGGAACGACGGCGTCCGTGTACGGTTGGTATGCATGGTATATCTGACCGGAAGTGTTTCACCGACCAGATCGCCTGCGAGAGCCACCAACCGCGGGAGCAGCAAAACGCAAGTACGCGATACGTACAGTACCGAACGTTATACACCGGCTGACTCTCGTGGTCAGCATACACTATATATATCGTATTATATGATCCAATGATAATCCTCTCCCGTGCAAGTCATCGACTAGCCATGAGAGACGGCTATCGTTAAACTCGTATGCCTTTTGAATTATCCCGAATGTTCACGCAACGATCGACGCTGTATAATCCTATATGCTATTCGTTATTCTTTACTCAGATCCTATACGCATCGGAAATATTTTTACTCCAGCGTTTTATTAGTGAACAATTGCACTAATGGATTGACGAGGTGCTAAGGGGTTTTGATAGTTTGTAGAGATAATGATGATTATAGGTACGAAATAATCTCATGATCATCGAGTATGGCTATCCAGTCATTCTTGATAAGTAGACTTCATTTGATTAATGGAAATGATTGCCCAGAAACGGCAAAAGAGAACTTGCTATTAGTCGATTTGAATTTTTATTTCCTGTCAGATAAATATATAGACACTAGACTAGGGTGGGTCAAATAAAATGACTAATTTTTTTTTTCCTCGATATAATGAAAAATGTATTGTTTGGCGTCTCAAAAAAACCCTCTACAAGTATGAGCCCTTCATAGTTAAATTAAGAGGCCCCGCATCGCGAATTTTCATTTCCCATGTAAATAACATGGAAACATTTTTTTTTTAACTTTGTAATTTTATTAGACTTAAACCGTTGATGTTACGAGAGTTTTCTAGCACATTTTTGTAGAACATTTGATGCTCTACAAAAAAGCACTCTTGTGTCTAATCGATAAAAGAAACCGTACAAAAAATGATCGGTGATAATTAGCTCTGGATTCTCTCATATTTGTTTGAAAACAATTAGTAATATATTAGTAGTATATTTAGTCATATTGATAACTAAAAAATTTTTAAATTTGAAATTCATGTACTAAAAACGAGATAAGTAGAATCTAGGGCTAATTATCACCGATTATCTTTTGTACGGTTACTTTTATCGATTAGACACAAGAGAGCTTTTTTGTAGAGCATCAAATGTTCTACAATAATGTGCTAAAATACTCTCCTAACATCAACGGTTTAAGTCTAATAAAATTCCAAAGTTAAAAGAAAAATGTTTCCATGTCATTTAAATGGGAAATGAAAATTCGCGATGAGGGACATCTAAATTTGAATATGAAGGGATCATACTTGCAGAGGATTTTTTTGAGATACCAAACAATACATTTTTCATTATATCGAGGAAAAGAAAAATTAGTCATTTTATTTGACCCACCCTAATATACACCACATCTTTTTCTCTTTTTTTCTGTATCGAAAGTCATTTTCGCGAAATCGGAGGTCGGTTGAAGCGTTTTAAGTACGATAGCAGTGATGTTAATTAACTGTATTAATTAATATTCATACAATTTACGTTGCATAAACGATCTCTCATTTCTTATCAGCCACAGCAACGTACGAGACTTATAGATGAAATGATTATCGAACTTCCTGTCGCCCTAATGCTCAGTCATTACGCGTAGATAGGACGTTTTCAACACGGTTCAAGAGGTTCTGACGGAGCTTTGGGACTCTGTAAAATATATACGCAATCCTTTACTTGCACTAAAGTTTGATAACTGTAGGAAAGCCAAATGCCCTTTGAACGTTCAGCGGTCAGTTTACGTCTGAGCCTTTGCTGTACTGCACCACTAGCTGTTTTGTCGAGGCACATTCGTACCTAGAATTGCCCATCGACGGCATTGAATGTCGGAGCAAAGGCCGAGTGCAACGAATTTTTATGCAAATATACAACTACAGACAGATACTCAAATTTGAGAAATGAAAAATACATCGACAAACGAATTCAGTCTAATTTGGCTGACTAATGGTACTTTCACTCTACTTGCGGATCTTTCACATCAAGCCTAACTGTAAAAAATCGACCGTTCGTTAAACCGACAAAGAGTTTACGTATTGTAATACAATTTGACAAAATTTAATTTGTTGATAGCATGTTCTCAATTTTACGAAATGATTTTTCTTTCCCGTTATTTTTTTACCGATGAAATAAATTTCAGATTGACTACTCATTTATTAGTAAACGAAACGTCTCAACATTTACTGTACTGCACTACTAGCTGTTTTGTCCAGGCACATTCGTATCTAGAATTGCCAACCGACGGCATTGAACGTCGGAGCAAAGGCCGAGTGCGACGAATTTTTATAAAAATATGCAACCACACAACGATACTCAAATTTTAGAAATGAAAAATACATCGACAAACGAATTCAGTCTAATTTGGCTGACTAATGATACTTTCACTCTACTTGCGGATCTTTCACATCAGGCCCGACTGTAAAAAATCGACCGTTCGTTAAACCGCCAAGGAGTTTACGTAATGTAATACAATTTCGCAAAATTTAATTTGTTGATAGCACATTCTCAATTTTATGAAATGATTTTTCTTTCCCGTCCTTCTTCAACCGATGAAATAAATTTCAGATGGACTACTCATTTATTAGTAAACGAAACGTCTGAACCTTTACTGTACTGCACTACTAACCGTTTTGTCCCGGTACATTCGTATCTAGAATTGACAACCGACGTCATTGAACGTCGGAGCAAAGGCCGAGTGCGACGAATTTTTATAAAAATATGCAACCACAGAACGATACTGAAATTTTAGAAATTAAAAATACATCGATAAACGAATTCAGTCTAATTTGGCTGACTAATGGTACTTTTACTCTACTTACCGATATTTCACATCGAGCCCGTATGTATAAAAATCGAACGTCCGTTAAACCGACAAAGAGTTTACGCATTGTAATACAATTTCACAAAATTTAATTCATTGATATCATTCGCTGATAGTATATCCACAATTTTACGAAATGATTTTTCTTTTCCGATTTTTTACCGATAAAATAAGTTTCAGATTGACTCGTCATTTATTAGTGAATCTGTTAGTTCAATAGCCTAATGATGACCGCTCGCCCGTTTAGTTTTTCATCTCGGGGTGTTTCGATATTGCGTCACGACTGTAAGTATCATCGAAGCTTTCACTGAGCGTACGCTACAGGTAAGCCCTTGTTATATCATAGTATGTGTATACAAGGGGCTGCCGGGTCTCTTGATATATATATACATATATATATAATTGCCGACGTCTCGGCGAGACCGTCGTATTTCGCACGATACGCTCTAAATAAAGGGGAAGAACGCGAGGGATGCGAGGGTTTCCAAGTAGTAAGCTCGGTGGCCAGGGGCTCGTCGAGAAGCCCCGAGACCCAGCGTCTATTACCTGTTGACACGCGCCTTCTTATTACAAGGCCCCAACGGAGTCTCGACCTCGAAGCAGG
Source organism: Oxytorus armatus (assembly GCA_958009045.1). Taxonomy (NCBI): domain Eukaryota; kingdom Metazoa; phylum Arthropoda; class Insecta; order Hymenoptera; family Ichneumonidae; genus Oxytorus; species Oxytorus armatus. The sequence continues at coordinate 6,067,981 of OY253744.1, forward strand.
GGGGCCACGGTTACGCCCCTGCCCGTTGCTCCCTTGGCGCTCCCATCTATACCCTCTAGTACAAGCAGCTCTTACAGATAGCCCATACATATTACATGTACGTGCATGTACAACCCCCCCCCCCCCCCGAGCTAATATACGTAGGTATTTGAAGCAAGGGATTTCCGAGACACGCGGCGTATTTTCACTCGCGTATTGGTGGAAATTATTACGAGCCTCAGGTTACTCCGAGAGTCTCAAGAATGCCTCATATATTATAAATGTTACTGTAAAACCCCCTACGTATTTCACATATTCGTTGGTTCTAACGAGTCCCACTCATTCATGCTCAAATATTATTCGAGAATTGTACACACCGGCACGGTTATACGTAATAGCATGCTTTCTACATACATACATAAAAAAATAACAGAGTTAGACACGCAAATTTTGTATTACGTCAAACCACTGGAATCGTTCAGGGGAGGCGGAAAAACGGTGTCAAGGTCGTGCAAATATTTGTCCCCGTTAACGATTATACGTACGATAATTCGATCCTCATTATTTTCTACGACATTTTCTTATCCGTTTTTCCGTACAGTTGCTCTATATCTGTACGCAGTGCTAGTCAGTCATTGCTAACTTTGTTAATTGAAAACGTGCACTTTTTTGGTAAAGTTATTTCATAGGGCCGCGAGAGAACTCGGAAGAATTTGAATCGACGGATTCACGATCTTTTCGCTCTACGAATTTATTACAAATTTTTTTTTTCGCAAAAATGTCTTAAGCCGATTCGATTGAGCATTACATCGGTTACCAGTCAGGTATATGTTTATCCGAATGTCAGTGATTATATCTAGCGTACGTGGTTCGTAGAGACATTCGCTTTTGAAACGCCGAGTGATCGGCGTAATTTTTCGTAAGAACGCTAAGAGGATTAAAATCGTGCAGGGAATCTCTTGAAAGCACGTTATTTATGCAGTTTGAATCGGCGATTGAAATCAAATTGTGCTGTTTATTCCGTGCCCGTTCTCTCTTGAGTCGAACGATAAGAGCGATCTTTGACTCTAGGGGTAGTTTGATAAATTTTCCCCTTACACACGGTGAAAGCACAAAATGAGCACAAAATTTGTGTTTTTAAAAAAGAAATATTAATAATAATTTTTATGTGTGCAAGTTTGTTGGAAAACTGACAGTCGTCGATTTTAACAAAATAGTAACGGCACAAAAATCACGAATAAAGCAATGAATTATTACATAAAACATAGCCGAGTGTCTCGTGTAATAAATCATTGTATTCGCGATTTTTGTGCTGTTACCATTTCGTTAAAATCGACGGTTGTCAGTCTTTTCCTAAAAATCGATTTTCTTCATTTGTCTTTGCCAGCTTTATAGACACAAACATGTGTAATTTGACTTTTCTTACCTGTATATCGGCGTGACGTCGGTCTTGTACCATACGACGAGAATAGCCGTGTCGTTCTCACGATTGATCGGATGAATGTCGCACGGTAACTCAGCCGTGCCACCAAGAACAGCCCTGACTTGAGCGGGCGGTCCTGAAACACGAAAAACTGATCGGATAGTCGCCACCTGTGCCCCACCTTTTACACATCTAAGCATTATCCGGGCTATCGTACTACCGACAATTCGGGAACGTGTTGTCCCACGCATATATTTACGGTTGTTCGCGATAAACATGCTCGTAAGAAAGTAAAATTTCACGATGATTAATTAATAAAATTAGTAATACCACTCGAATCGACAATATCGTCGAATTTACCGCCGGCAATCGAATGCCCAAGGGTAAAGTATATTTCGTGGAGACAGGGTATGCGGCGAGCGAATTGACAATTTCAATAAAATACAATTAGTATCGAGACGCAAATGACGTGTATACAAATGGGTTGTATTCGATAAAATATTGTGGAATACATGTGAAACGATGTTTTTACATTGTGCGCTATAACGATGCAGAATAGGTGCTGTTTTACAATACTATTTGATCAAATATGGCACCGAGTATGCATGAAATAAACACAATGAAGCTATTCGTTCTATAGATTGCGAAAAAAAAAAACACTTTAGTAAAACATTGAACGAGTTCCTATGCGGGAGACAAAAAGTGTCCTGCGTAGGAACTCGTTCAATGTTTTACTAAAGTACCGAAGCAGTCTGCGTAGCATCTACACGGAGATTTGATTTCACGATGAAAATGCTCGCGCGATGTCGTTATCGAAATGGTTAGAATGTGCTAACGAGGGGGGGAATGAAATCGTGTATATATAAGATATGCCGATGGGGTAGATCTATATGGGAGCGAGGGAGGCTGCTTTTTGCAACTCAATCCAAAGTGTATGGAACAGAGAGCGGAAGTGAGATATCGTGAGAAAGAGAACAGATGGGTTATAAAGCTCTTGTCGGAAAACTAAGACTTCTGGGTGTAACCGGATTCGAGCTCGCGGGAACCACATGGATCTCGAGCGGGGGAGGGGTAAAACCGCGAAGTTGGTGTGTACGTGAGGATCGACATACGCTAAAATAATCTTATAGAGGATATATATTCTCTATCTCTACTTTTCTTGCCTCGCCCGTTTCGCCATCCTTCGCTTCTATAGATTCGAGATCTCTCTCTCTCTCTCTCTCTCTCTTACAGCATCAGCCAACGATCCTCCCTGCTTTTCTACCACTCTCACCGGGTTCGCGCACCTTCGCCGTTTCTCACGGTATTTTTCCCTCCAATCGTTTACTCTCGCTTCTCTTCCCGCGGACTACCTCGCGAAAATATCTCAAGGGGAAATGGTAAAGGTAGATCGTAATATCGACGACGCGTGGTTCGCTTGAAATCGGTATACCCGGTTACGTATCAAAACTGTACGTGCATCGTCGATCTAGAGAACGCAAATCATGCTTCGTATCCAACGCTAGCGGGATCACCCAAGAGGCAAAAATTCATCACAGTATTGTCGAGGATTTTCTTCGCGGTTTTCTCGTCATAGCGTTTCAAACGTAATTTTTAGGGTAGCATAAAATATTAATTGGTGTCAATTCTTTAAGGGGGGAAATAGGGTTAGACGGTTCAAGAAATCGATTTTTTTTTAATTTCATAAATTGTTAGTAAAACTATGGAAAAATATGTTCCCAAAGTTTTGTATGAAAATTCCGACTCGTTCTATTGTTATAAGCCATTAAGTGGGGAATTAGGGTTAGGACAGCGTTTTCTCAATGAGTTTCATGAATTTTTTTATACTATAAAAAATGAATATAATTTATTGAAACTTTGAGAATATTTTATACATATATTTAAGTATATACTATAAAATTTGTATACATATATTTAAGTATATACTATAAAATATTAGCGACCCCATATTGCTTGTTTTTCTTGGTACTATTTTTTCAAACGCGTTTTTCTGCAAACGACTTTTTTTTAACTTGCCTACACGCTAGTTTGAAAAGTTTTCAACCAATCGTTTTTAAAATTGGCAGTTACGTTCTTCATAGTATTGCGCTCTATATGAACCTAAAATCGGAATATTATCATTATTTAAAATAATTTTTTTTTTGCAAATAAAGTTGTAAAAAATGGCAAAAAATCATGCTTTTTTGTTTTGACCTCTGTAAAAAATTCAATTTTCTATTTTTTTGATAGCATTTAGGTTCATATAGAAGAGAGACATAAAATAAAAGTAAATTCCAAACTCATTTGATTTCAGATCAAAATTGTGGCTTCCGGAATGTACGCAAAACGCTGAGTCAGATTGTGACCGGCAATATGGGGTCGCTAATATTTTCGGTGTTTTTCAAGGAAATTCTTCAAAAATTTTATAGTGTATACTTAAATATATGTATAAAATATTCTCGAAGTTTCAATAAATTATATTCATTTTTTATACTATAAAAAAATTCATGAAAATCATTAAGAAAACGCTGTCCTAATCCTATTTCCTCCCTTAAGGCCTAGATCACGAGGGTACGATCATAAATTCACATACGTTGGTACGCTGGTTATTGTATCTCGGCCATTTTGAATTCTCACATTTTTCAAACAAAAAAATGAATGAAAAACCAACGTGAAAGCTTTTGGACAAAATATACGTTAATTCATTACGTCTGGCAGCTTTCGGACATGTAAAGTTGACGTTAATGTCATTACGATGATGACATTGTGTTTTGTATGAAATTTTAGAACTGTGGATTCATGCATATCGCACGTTTGACTTTTAGCAACTCGGCCATGTCGCTGAAAATAACGAGAGTGAAAGAAAGGGATGTTTTCCGGTGTATGAGCGCTCATGCATCCGAGTAATGCAACAAGAATAGACAAGAATAGACAAGTATATGTTGTTAAACGAGCGGCTTAAGCTGAACATCCTTCGCCCTTTTTTTCCAGCTCGCCTCTCTCTCTCTTCTCTCTCTCTCTCTCTCTCTCTCTATCCCTACTTTGTATGTGATCCTCGTTCAGGATCCCGCGTGTTACGCCCGCGACCTCGAGCGCATTTATGAAATAACGGTTTTACCGTGCCACGCTAAATTTCCCCTGGGTTACCTTCCGCAGCCGGATTATGAGGGCCCGCAAAGGGTGGCGCAACAACAACGGCAGCAACCCTTGTGTCTCTACATGCAGCAACGAGCACGAGACCACAGTCTGTCGAGCACTTTTCTGGGCAAAACCGTCCATATATACAACAAATCCCACCGATGAATTCAATCACGTAATAATGCTAGATCACTTGATCATTTGTAGCGAATGAAGTAGTTCACTATATTCGATCTTGATACGTACCAATATACGAACATTCCAATCGATTTCATGGATTAATGAGGATACCAGCATGGCTGACAACTGCATACATTCATCATATAACAAATTATAATCGACAAATTAATATTTGTCATTAATAATGAACTATGATCCTATAGATCGTATACATATTTGAAGATATCAAGCCAGCTCGCCATCTACTCTAAATTTAATGATAATTGAAAACGTCGGTGAGATTCTCGGCATGTTCGAAGGGATTTCATCCTCATTTTCTCCCGGTTCTTATGTTTTTTTTTCTTCTTTTTTGTAATTCCCATTTCATCCTCTTCTCCGACTCTTGTTCTCGACCTCACATTCGTTCCCGATGAAAGTGGATTGCTCCAGTTTCAAGCACGTTCCCTTCCTAGTTGTCGATATATATTCCTACCGCGTATTCTCCACCCTCTCCCTGCTACTAGGAAATCAACATTATATACTGTTCTCTGGGTTCATCCGACGACGTGGGCTAGGTTGGTTCGCTCACACCGCGTGAAAGAGAGTAGAAATAACCGAACCGACCACCCCCAGTTGTGGGCAGATAATCCACGGGTCAGACAGTGTCGCGAAGCCGTACGACTCCTTGCTTTAGCCCTCTGGATCTCGTGGTACGGTGAATTAATATGCTTCGCTGCTTCCACTAATACTCTTTCCAACATTTATTAACAAAACACAACCCTACAGAGTATAAGCCGTATGCTTATCGAACCATAGATTTACGGTACATGTCATTGAAATATTGATTTGTTTTTTGTTTCGTTAAAAATGATTCATTGTACGCTCTTTATTGGTTAAGGTCCCGTTCTCATTCTTTGTTCGGATATATTTTCGGATATTTTTTTCAGTGCCGTTGACCTTTAAGTATAGATAATCATTTGCATACCGATCATCCTTCCTTATTCGCGGGTATTGAGTGATAGTCACTGCCAAACCCTCCTTATCTAGGGTATAATCGGTATTACCGAAGTGGAAGGTTCTCATTGGTAGATAGATGCGATCTTTGATTCGCCCTTCGTAAAACTGCGATTTGATATCGGAGAGTTATACGTATCAGTGACTATAATTCTTTCGATTTAAGCCATATCTTCCTTGGCACATTCCCTCCCTCCAAGGGGCGATCTCGTTTTCGCAGCTCACGGAGCTCTCTATCTCGACGATCTCTATATACGACGAGTATTCTCTTCGGAGGCGATGAGCTAACCTTTATGGTTCGATCTCCTTAAACTGCCCCCCCCCCCCCTTCCGTTCTCTATCACTTCCGGACGATCGTTCACCAATGTGCAAGTGATCACCGGGATCTCTCTATAAAAATGTAAAAGAAAGACTTCGGAGACCGTGAAAGAGCCGAACGAAACGACGAAGTGAAATATATAAAGGGACGAGTATCATTATTACCATCGAATGCGGGGAAAAATTACAATTCTTTGAGATCGAATCTGCTTTGAATTTCAATTCCCGTGTAGGTATATATAATGAGGTGAAAAAATAAACCACTCGTAAGAAAGCTTCGACGTGAAAGCTGAAGATAATAAAAAAAGAGTTCTCTTTAAATCTGAGTGATCCATTCTGTATGTATGTATATGTATATATATATATATATATATATATATATATATATATACGAGGTCTGTTCAAAAAGTATCGCGAATTTTGAATTTCCGCGGGCTACGTATATTCGATTTTCGATTTTTTTCTGGCGTTAGGTTGGTACTCATGTCCCTCACTTATGCTGAAAAAATCGGCCATTTTGAATGTTTAGTTAATTGTTGACAGCTGTTTTGGTTAGACGTGTTTTGGCTTGTCTACGATTTTTGCTTATTCCAAAAAGTGGTTCAAAGAATCTGTATTAAATTTTGTATGAAAAACAAAATTAAGTGCGCGGACGCATTCCGAATGTTGACTGTGGCATATGGTGAAGCTACCTTGGACCAAAGCAACGTTTATCGGTGGTACAAAATGTTCTCAGAGGGCTGAGAAGATGCGAACAACGAAATGCATTCCGGACGCCCGAGCACATCAACAACCGACGAAAACATTCATGAAGTGAAGAAAATAATATTGGCCAATCGTCGAATCACCGTTAGAGAAGTTACTGAGGAACTAAACATATCGATTGGCTCGTGCTATTCGATTTTTACCAATGATTTGGGCATGAGACGGGTCGCCGTGGAATTCGTGCCAAAATTGCTCAATTTTGAACAAAAACAGTGTCGCATTAAGGGTGGGGGGGGGGGGGGGGGGTTTAAATTATTTTTTTTAAATTTTTTCTGAATTAACATTATGTCGAGAATATTGTGTATAAATATTAAGTCAATCGGAGTAAAACTAACGGAGTTACAGCGTTCCAAACGACCGGCCGTGATACGTGATCATGATACGTGAAAACTTTAAATCGATTTTCCCGAAAACGTCATTTTTGAAGTTTGTGAACATTAGAACTCAAAATCTACTGAACCGATCCTTTTGAAAATTTAAACATTACTTCTTCACATAAATCAACAGGTAATCAGGAGGAGTTTTTTTTTTTTTTTTAATTTTTTAATAACAAATTAAGCGCGATTTTTTGAGCTAAAATTGCGTTTTTCACTTCCAAGTGCTGCAAAAAATAGAAAAAAAAAAAAAAAAAACTCTTCCTGATTACCTCGAGAAATACATCACCTTTAAAATGCATATCAATTTTTTGTGGTTATGACGTGGAAACCAAAGCTCAATCATCGCAATGGAAGCTGCTTTTTTGGAATAGGCAAAAAATCGAAGACAAGCCAAAAATACGTCTAACCAAAACAGCTGTCAACAATTAACTAAACATTCAAAATGGCCGATTTTTGCAGCATAAGTGAGGGACACGAGTACCAACCTAAGGCCACAAAAAAATCGAAAATCGAATATACGTAGCCCACGGAAAATCAAAATTCGCGATACTTTTTGAACAGACCTCGTATATACTATATTCCGCTTTGACTATACTGTACCACGTTGCGACGCAAGAAAGCTTTTCCTCGACATTCTTTCGGCGGTAAACCCGATAGCTTCAAACCACTATCCGGCAACGAGATATAACTCAAGCCAGAGATGGTGCGCTAACATTGCTCGTGCAAACAAACATTTACGCTCTGTACTCCCTGATAATATGTACAGAAGAAGTATGCATATTATGCATATGAAGTATGCATATTGGTACATGTCAAGGAGATTATATGTCTATAAAAGATCCATACGAATACATAGATATAATCATATTTTCGGAATATCGCTAACACATGGCACCCTTCAACTTGCTATAGCATTTTCAATAGGCACACACGGATACGTACAATATTCTCACGTGGCCTCAGACTTTTCTGTTGCACAGACATCACGATCTTGCGCAATGATTCACTACCAAGAGTTGCTTGCTACTCGCATAGACACGACAATGCATATTTATTTGAGTGGTTTTTGCATACCGCGCGACTCCGTGTAGATACTGCGGTATATGTGCCCGGTATCTCCGACGAACGACCATAAGTGTATAATACAGGGTCGAGAGGTGATGAGGAGTTGTTCCGCTTTTTTTTTTCTTCACCGCTACCCGCGTGATCCACCACCGTTCGTGTGCACGTCAAAGCGAGAGAGAGACTGACCGCGTTTTACTCAAAAGTTTCCGAAACATGAGACATGCCAGCGTGCAAGCATGAGACTCATACTCGTGCACGTTGTCGCGGTCCGGAAATTATGCATGTACGGCGTATATGGCACATTGTGCTCTACGTCGTTTGAGCTTTGTCGCATTCCTGTTTTATCGTCAGTGAGCCAGCTCCTCGTCGCTATATACCCTCGTTCATCCTTTTTACCCTTTCTAGTTGTGAAACTTTTCGTACATTTTCCATTTTCCAGCTTCTTTCATTTGTTCGTCATATAAATAGATATGCGAATTGTTACCCACATTCATATCTCGGTCGCACATTCAATTTTTTTTCAACATCTCGCTTCTGCACAGTCTCCTTTCTTCAATCCTCCGTCAGCACCTCAACGTTCCGCGAAATCTGTTTTTTTTTAATAATCTCAAACGTGTACTCTCTTGCATTTCATTCATCGAATGTAACTTACAATTAATCTAAAATACTAATCAACTTCAATCGATTAAGGTAGTAGTCTGGTAACTTAAGCCAATTTTCATGTCTTTTTTGGAGGACGTTTTTTTGTAGGAAAATAAAAATGAATCGTTCTGGATATTTAGGATGTTTTTATTTACATATTAAAGATACAAAAAAAAATTTTGTTGAAAAAATTAAATAGTTTATTATTATTATTATTATTGATCGAAGTTGGCATCTCGAAAAAGAGCGCGTGGGTGACCCCGGTGATTTTGGCTCTTGATGTTATCTGAAATCAAAAATTCTTGATAATTCTTAATCTATAGACATGTCATTCTGGTCGGAACTACTGAAGTTAAATTTCATGGATAAATAACAAAATGGCGGACTTTGGAAAAAAAAGTTCTTCCCAAAGTCCGCCATTTTGTTATTTATCAATCAAAAATTCTTGATAATTCTTAATCTATAGACATGTCATTCTGGTCGGAACTACTGAAGTTAAATTTCATGGATAAATAACAAAATGGCGGACTTTGGAAAAAAAGTTTTTCCCAAAGTCCGCCATTTTGTTATTTATCCATGAAATTTAACTTCAGTAGTTCCGACCAGAATGACATGTCTATAGATTAAGAATTATCAAGAATTTTCGATTTCAGATAACATCAAGAGCCAAAATCACCGGGGTCACCCACGCGCTTTTTTTCGAGGTGCCAACTTCGATCAATAATAATAATAATAATAAACTATTGAATTTTTTCAAATTTTTTTTTTTAATCTTTAATATGTAAATAAAAACATTCTAAATATCCAAAACAATTCATTTTTATTTTCCTACAAAAAAACGCCCTCCAAAAAAGACATGAAAATCGGCTTAAGTTACTACCTTAAGGTACGAACGTCTCCCTTTGCACAAAATACGATTCTGCAGTGATTTGACGAACAAATGAGGCAAGCAAGTACGGACTCTGGTATACGACCAGTGAGGGAAAAAGAAGCCGGAATTTCGTTTGGTTCTCTAAAACGGCTGTCTTCGTATTTATCTGCTTTACTGCGCGTAAAAGGCGCAAAGGTGAGAGGTCGTAATCGGATGAAGTGATCTCGCCGGTGAAGACGTCGACCAACACGAAAGAGCAAAGGCACGAGCACCATATGCTCGGCCCCATAGAAATAGTTTTTCTATTGTCGGGAGGATGGCGAACGAAGGTTCGGCTTCGTCGAATCTGCGACGAATCTGCGAACCGATTCAGGACTTTGAATATCACAAACCCGTTTCCATCGATACGCATTACTAGGAAGGATAGTAGGTTGGTATTTGTAGATGCTACGGATACGTTTGGAATAACAGATACAGTAGTTCCAATGGTGTTAGTCCACCTGGTAGCGAATTCTGTCTGTACAAACCTGACAAATTAACATGAAATTAATTATTAACTGGTATATGCAGTTTCTTGAAGGATCAACAATAGTAACATTAAACACTATGCACCATTTGATTAGAAACCCATATATCGCGTATAACTTCGCAAGTTAACTGGTGCACATTCCTCCGTTTCCTTGTCCGTCCATCTCCATCGCTCTCCGTTCATTGCTTACATGCTACACTTTAGATACTGCTTTTCACACGATGCTCACCTACACCTAAGAGCGCTTCCTCCATTTGCTCCTTCGAGGCCCTTTACTCCCCGCTACCAACTCCGCCTCTCTCATTCTCTGTCCAAACTTTGAAGCGAGTGGCGTGCTTCGTCTCCATCATAGGGAGAACGTTCCGAGTTACCACCGCGAAACGCTTCCGAACTAACCGCAACACTCGCCTCTACTCTGCGTCGTGCATAACCCCTCCCGTCGTTCATCGCGTATAAGTTACGCCGTATTCCCACCGTTCGCCGTTACCGATGACTAACCTATGGAGCTGCCGCGGAAGCATCACCTCGAAAACGTTGTGGCACATCGTCTCTTGGATACTAACACAGTACTGGAGGCTTAACCACTCTCCTGAAGCATCCCTTCCCAATTCACCCCTCGTCCCGACACACCTCTGGCAAAGTTTCATTGGGTTTAACGGAAAGGCATTCTCCGGTCGAATTGCTGCTGCTCTTCCGTCGGAACCTCATCACCCGTTCCACCTTACATCAAGGAGAATCAAGGGGCAATAGGTATATACAGGATGAGTCGAGGAGTATTAGATGGTACGAGGCAAGTCACGCATCAATTGTGGTAGCTGAAGCTTGCTGATTGCACGTATTCGGTAATTGGTATAAACTTCTCGTCGAGCGGTTCTGCAACGATGGAAAACGGCGATGATAAAGGTTAGAGATGTGCTACCATGAGAGTGAATACTTTTTCGAAATGTCTCGTTGCGCGTGATGAATGCAGTTCCTCTGTCGTTTCACAAATATCATACCATTCTCGAACTTTCTTCTTGGACGAATTTTTTAAACCTATCTTCAAAGTCATGGACGGACAAAGGAATGGTGAATTTTTACGCTCCAATGTATGCTCATCGAATCGTATTTTATGAAACATTTGGTCAAAGAGTAGAGAATGTTGGTAGAGATGGGTATACGAGGGGGGACCCAAAGAAAACGGGAATTTCGTCATAGTTTCTTTATTTTTTATAATTTTTACACCAAATTTTGATCACCTTCAAAATATTCTTCTTTGACCACAACGCACCTCTGCAAACGATCCTTCCAATGTTCAAAACATTTTTTAAACTCACTTATCGGGATGTTCTTTAGGCCTTCCAGCGATTTTTGTTTTACCTCCTCCACAATGGCAAAACGCTTTCCTCTCATGTCCCTTTTGAGTCTGGGGAACAAAAAAAATCACAGGGGGCTAGATCCGGTGAGTAGGGAGGGTGGACAATTGGTGTCATGCAGTTTTTGGTCAAAAACTGCTTTACGGAGAGAGCGGCGTGGGCCGGCGCGTTGTCGCGATGGAGAAACCAGTCACTTGTGCGCCAAAGATCTGCCCTTTTCTTCCGGATACTCTTCCTCAATCTTTTCAAAACCTCCAAGTAGAACTTCTGGTTGACAGTTTGACCCGGGGGAACGAACTCCGCGTGCACAACACATCTGCAATCGAAGAAACAAATGAGCATTGTCTTGATGTTAGACTTCACTTGGCGAGCTTTTTTTCGGACGAGGAGAGCGAGGTGTCTTCCACTGGCTCGATTGCTGCTTTGTTTCGGGGTCGTATCCATAGCACCACGATTCATCACCAGTAATCACCTTGAAAAAAAGTTCAGGGTCCTCTTCGAGCTGATTTTGAAGTTGAAAACATGCCTGAAGTCGAAGCTCCCTTTGCTCGTCTGTGAGAAGGCGAGGGACAAATTTGGCTGCAACTCTGCTCATGTGCAAATCTTTGGATAAAATCCTGTGAATTGAACTCCATGATGTCCCAGATATCTCACAGAGTTGATCAATGGTTCGGCGACGGTCTTCACGAATGAGAGCATTGATTTTGTCGACGTTTTCGTCAGTTCTTTCGTGTCAGACGTTGAGGGGCGTCCTGAACGGGGTTGATTTTCGATTGACATTTCTCCATTTTTAAAACGTGAAAACCAGTCGTAGACTCTGGTTTTACTTAGGGCAGCATCTCCATAAGTAGTCATAAGCATTACAGTAGTTCCCGCGGCTGATTTCCCCAACAGGAAACAAAATTTCACAGCCGCGCGTTGCTCTCGACAATCGGCCATCACGTTTTCGCCGAAATGGAAAAAGTTGTTTCACTACAAAAATTCCCACGGGTAAACCGATGCACTCACGGCGACAGAACTTCGCACACTAACTCAGGAGACGTGTCCCCAACGGACACCTGGTCGAGCAATAGGTTCCCCCACTCTCCCTCCCCGCCGTAGCGCAATTCCCGTTTTTTTTTGGGTCCCCCCTCGTACATTATGGAGCGGAGACTTTGTCATAGTCAAATGGAGAGAAGCAGAAAATAGAGAGTACCATAATGTTCGGGCTGACACTGAATTAACTTGTCAGTTTAGCCGATCAAACAAGCGTAATAAACCATTCGCTTGTGCGAACAATTTCATTGCGAATACGTTCATTATAACGCGTTTCATATAGAGCAACGAGAACTATTAATTCTCTTATTAATTCTCTTGATTCTCTCAGCGAGTTACAATCGTAACGGAATTTTTGCATGGTTTTCCTTGTAATAAGTAGTTGACAGTGACAAAATCGCTGGAAGGTGTCTGGTATCGGTAGATCACACAAGGTTTTAAATAAAACTGACGATGAGGTCGAATTAAAATGCGGGAAAGACGCCAGGGATGTATATGTCGGCGAAGGTAATCCCTAGATGACATATGCCATGAAGATAGAGCGGAAAAGCGTGGCCGAGAAAGCAAAATAGCGGGATCCAGATATAAATGTATATATAAGACAGGAAGGAAAAGACCCTGATGCCATTTTCGATTTTATCCACATCTGGAATTCTTGTCACGCTGTCCGTTTGAGGCAAACCCGCTCGAAACAATAACTCTCGCGCCTTACGTGATACTCTCTACGAAAGAGGATAAAGAGGAAGGGATGAGAAAAACAGGGAGGGATATAATAATAACTGATCTTTTTAGCACACAGCCTCAAATCGGCGAGTGAGTGAAGCGCCAAAAACCTAGAAAATATTGCCGTAACGCTGATCGCAAATAGTAACATAATTTTTATGTTACACTCGATTAAAGGATTCTTTACCGAAAGCTAATACGACTTTAGGCTTGGATGACCTCGCATCAAGCAAAGTCCTCATCTGAAACATTTAAGTGAGCAAAAGTGGTAGACAGGTATGTGACCTTTGAGGTATATGAGACCGCTTAGTCTTAGCTGGTCGTCGTAGTAAAAGAGAGCCGCGTGCTGCCCGAGCGAAATCATTTTTCTTCAGTACTTGCCCGGATTCTCTGCTATCCTTTATCCTACATTTCTTCCGTCAGACCAGGATTTCCGGCCAAGCGTTATTATTTCCGTGTCCCACCTCACCGATGAACCGATCTCATACTCTCATGCCGCTTTCACTCACTTACTTTCTTTCACCTATATCAGTATCCAACCGTGGACGCAACCCTCCTGTCTCGATCATCTTTTTCCTTCTTCCCCCATTCATCCCCACCCCACCATCCTTCGACCATCCGCATCCGATTCTTCTTCTTCTTTGCGACCTTCTTGATAACCTCTCGAGATTGCGCTCGTAAGCTTCGAGCATTTCCACACGGGCAAAGACACATCTTAGCGGAGCTTCTAGTCTTGCTCGAAATTTAGGCATCCAGGAAATTAATAATATGTACGAGGTCTGTTCAAAAAGTATCGCGAATTTTGAATTTCCGCGGGCTACGTCTATTCGATTTTCGATCTTTTTTTGGCGTTATGTTGGCCCTCATGTCCCTTACTTATGCTGAAAAAATCGGCCATTTAGAATGTTTAGTTAATTGTTGACAGCTGTTTTGGATAGACCGGTTTTAGCTTGTCTTCGATTTTTGCCTATTCCAAAAAAGCAGCTTCCATTGCGATGATTGAGCTTTGGTTGTCACGTCATAACCATAAACCCATGATTCGTCACCAGTTATGACCCTCTGGAGCAAATTTGGATCGTCGCGGACCGAGTCCAACAGCTCCTTAGCAATGTTAACGCGACACTGTTTTTGTTCGAAATTGAGCAATTTTGGCACGAATTTCGTGGCGACCCGTCACATGCCCAAATCATTGGTAAAAATCGAATAGCACGAGCCAATCGATATGTTTAGTTCTTCAGCAACTTCTCTAACGGTGTTTCGACGATTGGCCAATATTATTTTCTTCACTTCGTCAATGTTTTCGTCTGTTGTTGATGTGCTCGGGCGTCCGGAACGCATTTTGTTGTTCGCATCTTCTCGGCCCTCTGAGAACGTTTTGTACCACCGATAAACGTTGCTCTGGTCCAAGGTAGCTTCACCATATGCCACAGTCAACATTCGGAATGCGTCCGCGCACTTAATTTTGTTTTTCACACAAAATTTGATACAGATTCTTTGATCCTTTTCTTGACATAGGCAAAAATCGAAGACAAGCCAAAACACGACTAACCAAAACAGCTGTCAACAATTAACTAAACATTCAAAATGGCCGATTTTTCCAGCATAAGTGAGGGACATGAGTACCAACCTAACGCCACAAAAAAATCGAAAATCGAATATACGTAGCCCGCGGAAATTCAAAATTAGCGATACTTTTTGAACAGACCTCGTAAGGATCCAATCGTCAGAAGAATCTCTAAATTCTACGAATCAAAAAATTAACAATGTCGCTTGCAATAGTAACGATACGTGGACGAAGTAAGCTCTTCGGGTGAAATGCATTTGCGACTGACTGGTATAAGTTGACAATCTATAGAAACCATGAAAATAAGTTAAAGGGAAAAATAGGTGGATTGTATTCCTGTTTTACTCTGGTGCTGTAGCAGAGACCGTGCACAGAGTGGGTCCCTGCAACAAGGAGGCTCTCCTCTACACGGACGTGCATGCAGATCCGGGTAAACAGAGTCTCTGGTGTTGGAATGTCCCACAATATTATCGCCACTAACACCGCTACGAGCAGTAGCTATCCACCATACCCACTAGAATTACAACTGGGATAACGCATTTCCGGTATTTGCTGGCTGCCTCTACCTCGTACTATCTCTCTTCCTCTTCGATCGACGATATCTTTGCTTACCTCCCCAACTGGGATTTCGCGTCATCTTCGTCGTGGCTGGACCAACATCGATTCCCGTGAGAGCTTTGTCCGGGCTCGAGACAGAGATAGACAGAGAGAGGGAGAGAGTAAAAACAAGGATTTCGAAATGTTGCTACGGAACCCAAGCAATTGTACAACAAACCGCCATCATTGACGGGTTTTTATGCACCCGGCCTGTATTATTTAATAAAATAGGCCATAAATTGGCAATAAAATATGCAGTAATTCGATCCAACATCTTTCCATACCAATCGCCAGTCCAAACGATGCGTTGGTATTATCCATCATAATGCAGTATTGAGAAAATTTAAATAGAAGTTCTCTAGAATCGAAAAGTGTTCATTCAACGACTGATTGCCATTACTTGGGCTCAATACACATTTCCCTAGAAAATTCATTTATAGACGAATAAGGACATTTCATCAAAGACGAAAATCAACGTTTGTGTTTATGATTAACGAATTAAAATCACGCCCAAGACTATATTCGTTAGCAATTACTGTCTCCTTCAAATGATCGCAGAACTATTTTTACTTTTTTCTGTATCTATATAGATATCACTCAGGCCGGTTTTATTTTAATCTCTCTTCCTTTCTGATATTAGTTCAATGCACTTTGTTCGTCAATATCTCACCGTGAACGGCAAGAGCTTGTCCGAAGAGTCTGGGAGTCTGTGTTCTCGGAAAGAAGATCCATTCAAGGTACTTCGTCGGTGTATTAGTCGTCGTGTTCCATTTTCTCTTAGTATCTTACCCACCACCTGTCCATTTCGTCTTCATCCTTCCTGTCTTTTTCCTCTTGCCCGGTAACGATCGTTCTCAACGTACTTTCAACCCGGCACTCTTCCGCCCGTCGACAATCTCAAGTCACGTAAGTTCTACGTAACGTTAGCTCGCTCGGTTACAAGAAGCCCTCGAGTAGTAAGTAAAGAAGGAGTGTGTACGCACGGTCTGACAGGCGATGCGGCTCTCGGGGAACAAGATCCCCGGTAGTTTGGAGTGCATGCACTCCGTACCACCGACGAGCATAGTAACAGCAGGAAGAAGCACAAATGGCGTCTCGTTCTATCTTAACTTCGCCCATTGCGAACGAACAGAGTGATCGTCGGTCTATACCTTGATGCCCGGTTCAACCCACAAATGGACTAGACCACCGGGAGAATCTCGAGCATGGCTAGTTGATCGATCCCTCACCAACGTTTCTCTTTGTTCCTTGGATGCGGAAATCATCCCTCTCATTCTCTCTCTCTCTCTCTCTCTCTCTTTCGACGTACCTGCAGTATCATGCACGTACGTCCTCTCACTTAATTCTCGTCTCTGTCTATATACATACCCCGAACGAGTTTTTGACCTCACAACTTCATTCTTTCCATCTTGTTTCACTGTTACGAGATTCTGCTTTCTGAAACGACATCTTGCAGACACTAACTTCCTCCTTTATGATCTCGAGGTTGTATTCGCGTAATCAGCTTTTTTTTTCGTATATTTACCGCGTTCACAGTCTTTGAAAATTTAATTTGGTTATTTTTTCTTCACTTGACTTTCTTTTATGTTTACGTATATTTTTATAACGTAGATATATTCTAGGCTCGTTAGACACGCATCACGACCCAAAGTGCATCCCCGCGCGAGATACGCCATGCCGGTTATTTTATCCTTCTAAACGGATTTCGTAGTAACGGGCGGTGTGTATCTCTGTGTGCGTGTGGTTTTCAAGCACGAGAAATAGGTACATAGAGCGTACTCCGGGGCTTGGTGAATCGCTGCTTTTAGCGGCTTATAAAATTATACGAGAAACGTAGAGCTATAGCCGCCGCTGCTACAGCATCCACAACAGTCGCTCGTGTGCTTTTCCCGGATGGATATTCTCTTCTTCACTTTCCTTCTCTCCCACTCTCTCTCTCTCTCTCTCTCTCTCTCTCTCTCTCTCTCTCTGCCTCTCTTTCTCTGACTCACTCACTCTTACCACATTCTTGATAGCACTCTAGAAGAGACATTATAACGATTTAATATTCGCGAAGCGAAGACCCTCGTGGATAGTCGCGTTATTATTTTTTAATTATCCCCCGATTTTTCCAGAATTTATAATGGAAATGGAGAATCGCATTTACATTGACACGTTATCCTAGATATTTTACAACCATCGAATTTTCACAAAAGGTTGATTATGGGAATTTTCTATAATACGTGATACGCAAACACGAGAGAACAGAGCGGATATAAAAGATATCGGGATAGAAAGCGAGAGACGATATGGTGAACGTCCGAATATCCTGGCGAAGGCTACTACGAGCTCACATTGTGAATCTATAAGACCGGCCGTTGAAGCCTATAGCGGAACACAGATATCTATTAAGGGGCGCTATTGAAAAATATGTTCCCAAAATTTTTAATGAAAATTCCAACTCGTTCTATTGTTATAAGCCATTAAGGGGGGAAATAGGGTTAGGACAGCATTTTCTCAATAATTTGAATGAATTTTTTTATAGTATAAAAAATAAATATAATTTATTGAAACTTTGAGAATATTTTGTACATATATCTAAGTATATACTATAAAATTTTTATACATATATTTAAGTATATACTATAAAATATTAGCGACCCCATATTGCTTGTTTTTCTTGGTACTATTCTTTCAAACGCGTTTTTCTGAAAACGACTTTTTTGAACTTGCGTACACGCTAGTTTGAAAAGTTTTCAACCAATCGTTTTGAAAATTGGCAGTTACTTTCTTCATAGTATTGCGCTCTATATGAACCCAAAATCGGAATATTATCATTATTTAAAATAATTTTTTTTTTGCAAATAAGGTTGTAAAAAATGGCAAAATATCATGCTTTTTTTGTTTTGACCCCTGTAAAAAATTCAATTTTCTATTTTTTTGATAGCATTTAGGTTCATATAGAAGAGAGACATATAATAAAAGTAAATTCCAACCTCGTTTGATTTCAGATGAAAATTGCGGCTTCCAGAATGTACGCAAAATGCTGAGTCTGATTGTGACCTGCAATATGGGGTCGCTAATATTTTCGGTGTTTTTCAAGGAAATTCTTCAAAAATTTTAAAGTATATACTTAAATATATGTATAAAATATTCTCAAAGTTTCAATAAATTATATTCATTTTTTATACTATAAAAAAATTCATGAAAATCATTGAGAAGACGCTGTCCTAACCCTATTTCCCCCTTTAAGCGATAATTGCTCGCCGGGGAAGAACCGCTAAGTCTCCTGGCCCGAACCTTCACCGATGTACCGAAGATTCATCCCCGAGAATCGTCGGGTTATATAAATCGCTGTTCGATCCATCACGTTTGTTAATGTAGCACGCCCACACGTAACAAGTAAGAAATATTCGTGACAATCCAATACAATGAGATGATCTCCGGTTATAGTCGATAAACAGGAAGTTTTCGTGTTCTTTCAATGGTCTGAAAGAAAACAAACTATTTTTCGAGTGTCGAAAAATCCCATTTTTAGCATTTCAATTTACATGAATTGTGGTTCGTCACTCTTACAGTAATTACATGAATGTACACCCGACCAATCTGTTTTGAATGAATGGATATTATAGTTCTGACATATTATCTCGATGCTCTACATATGATTTACACGTCCACAATTCTTTTTATTGGCACGGAGTTCCCGTCAAGTTTTGTCAAATTCTAACAAATTCATATTTCAGCATATGGAACTAGAAAACGTGACAGAGAAAGGGTATGAAATATAGAGATGAAGACGGAACGATGGCATTACATAATTTCCAAAGTCATTCGCGCGAAAACAACGTGGCATCGGAGACGTGGACAATCGCGGCTCGTGTAATACCCCAGATCACCCTCTTCTTCGCTGCTCGCGTTTCATTCCCGTTGGCCAGTTGCCAAACCTCATAAATTGGCAAATTACTATGAGCCCAGGTGACGGTCGAGGGAATAACAGAACTACGGAGTCAAAAGCAAGATAGCTTTTGTGGGGATGCTTCTCGTCTACTTTTTTTCTTGTTGGCCAGTAACGTGAGACACACACTTTGTCTCTCTCGTCTCGTTTCAGTTTCGTAGAATGGAAGGTCGCTCGTTGAAACTTCCGGTTACCCGGACGACTGATGCCATCAGGGTCCGTGGTGACGGTGGTGGTATATGATATTGTCCGAGGGGATATACTACGCCAGGGGCTGGTTCGCGTCAATATGTCGTCGAGATTCCAGCAGGAATACAGGTTGTTGTTTATATGTATATATATATGTTTGCATTCTGGCCGACATCCCAAAGGTGAGGGTGTACGTACTCGTGGCAAGAGTCGAGTAATACCTAGGCAACGAGATCTTGTAACTCTGATAACTATCCTTGTAACTTCGTACAAGGAGGTACTGCAACGAGTATTTGAGTCAAGGAGGAAAGGCACTGAAGCAGTAGCACGCAAACGGAAAGACACGGCTGCTCTCTCAACCGATGCTACCGCTGATGCTGATGTTGACGATATGAAAAGGTGCTCAACACTGCGTCTCGTAGGGAAGTTATAATGAGAATACGAGAGACGCGGAGGATTATGGGACGCTCGAAAGGAATAAGTTTAGTACGAGGGTGGCCGCAATGTATCAAAATGCATAGGAGTAATGAGCAATCACTTGAAATTGAAAGTTCTCAATAACATCATTGTTGACATTAAGAGAGTAAGTCGCCGGAGAATGGTATAAATAATTGCAGTTCTCTTCGGGACACAAAGATAGAGAAAATTTGGGTGACACCGGCCCATTAGAGGATGGATGAGTAGTTATGAGATAAAAATGATAAGAAACAAAGCACCAGCATCAGTAGGGTGAATAGAACATGAGAGATGAGAATGAATATTTGAGCGGAGACTCTCCGGCGTCGACAGGTCTCTCGGTACGGTCTTCATGGTACAGTAGTGGGGAACACTGCTATTGGTCACGCGCGAACCAGCTCTTGGAACGGAAATCGCAACGATTGACCTGGGTCACCGCAAATGGGCTGGCCATGGTAACGACGCACACAGAAATACCTATTTGGAAGTAAAAGGCAGAAGTAGTTTGGTAACTAAAAGAAAGGGACAGAGGGTGCGGTGTTTGTGAAAATCACGACCAAAGACCGAAGGAGTTCTCGTGTTTGAGTTACCCTCGCGTGTTTTGCCGGTAGACCGGGAAAGTCTTCTTTTACCAGTGGGTAGGTTCACAAAGAGACCGTAGCGCGACTCGTATATTGCGAAGATGATGGCGTTTAATACTTCTTTATAGTTGATCGCAGGAATCTAGAAACTCTATCTATCGTCGCATTATGACGAACGATCTCGAATATTCTATATTGCTAGGAAACCGAACGGTATTTATAGTGAACTCGGTATAACAAAGATTGGAAAGAAACCAGAGACATGTAGTTTGCCATACGCTGGACCTGGAGAGAACGGTTTTGGATTAGTTTCGATGTATATTATGCCTCGATATACACCATGTATATTAGGGTGGCCCATTTCATAAAAATTTTGAAATTTTCGCGTTCACATATTTTCAAATAATAGTTAACTATAAAAAAAGACGTTATGATTTTTTTCAGATTTTTAAACTCAAATATGAGTCTACGCTAATGATTTCAATTCTTTATGAACTTCAGCCCACGATGAGGGTAATGAATTTTTAAATTATAATTTGGTGATATAATTATTGAGATTATTTATGATTTTCTTCTGGAAGTTGTTTATAAAATATCATTGAACATAATGAAGTGTAGTTTATTTTATTTTTTCCATTTGTTATTGAAATAAAAAATCCGATTTTGGTGAAAATCAAGGGTTTTTGAAGGCTTCTACGGACCGCTTAAAATGGAACGATCTTATTCAAAATACGTTGAGTGATTATTTAACTATCGAACTATCATTACACAAAAAAAGAAATATCTGGCTTCGTTACATTATTAAAAAAAAGGCGATGAAAAATTCTTGAATTTTTTAGAAGAATCAGGTGTTGGGATTATCAGGTGCATTTACAAGTATCATAATTAGTGAAAGTGATAGGGTCAACTGGTTGGGTAGCCCTTTTCTGAAAAAAATATACCTCTCGGGTAGGGTTCTCAGGTATCGGTGAAGAGAGGTAACGAGACGCACGATTCCACTATATGATTTTGAATCTTAATCATTAATTATAATAACTAATTCTAGTCACAAAATTGAGAACAATATCTCACCGAGCTGTACCATAAATATTTAATTTTTTCATCATTTCAAACTCTGATTTTTTCAATAAAAATAGCTTCCAGTTCTATAGATGATACAAATGCAATATTAACTAAATTTTTATATAAAATTTGTCATCTCTGATGGCTAATGGCTCAGTTTTTCATTAACATTTTAGATGAGTTAATATTGGAAATTTATTTGTAAAATTTTTTCGAGTCATATAAAACAATGAAGTTAAAAAACATACATCTCTGAAAAGCTAAACTCTTGTTAATGAAAAAATAAAATTTTGACCGATTTTATCAAATTACTTTGACATAGTTGAAAGTACCTTTAGATGTCGTGCCTCAAATAGAAAGGTAGGAACATTAGTGCAGGTATAATTATTATCATAGTAAGTGTACGGATATTGCAGTTGCTAGCAACAATCAGCAAAAGTAGTGGGGGTACCTCGCACAAGCGCTTGGTATGTCGGTGTAAACACAAATTGATATTCCTACAAAATCCTACGGAAGTAAGATACTTTGACGTAAATGAATATTTTTCACTGATAAGTGATATTTCATAAGATCTTTCGCTAAAATTATAGAAAGCAAAATTTTGCTAGTTTATACAATTGGATAGGAAAATTTTACTAGTAAACACTGATGAATATTACTTTCAAAGGATAATTCATTCAAACATTAGTCAGCATGGTCATCCCGTCATCAAGTAGAAAACCGAGTATGCACGAAGAGCTTCGTTCCTTTATTATCCTAACCGAAAGCCGAAGCACAGAGATCACACCGACATAACTTGACCTTGTGAGCGGTACCGCCACTACTTTTGCTGCTTGCTGCATGCTGCATTTGCAATATTCGTACATGGGCAGGTATACTCGTGACTACAGAAATGTTCAATGAGTCCATGCGATATTTTTTTACCTGAAAGGGACTGCGATAAAACCATTTGACTTCTGACCAATGTTTACTGCTTAAAATTGCAAGTAGGTCAAATATTTCACTTAAACTTTGGATGATTAGCACAGACTCATATTTGAGCTTAGAAATCTAAAAAAAATTCATAACGTCTTTTTTTATAGTCAACTATTATTTTAAATATGTGAACACAAAAATTTGAAAATGTTTATAAAATGGGCCACCCTAATGTATATAATAG
The DNA here is from genome assembly GCA_958009045.1 of Oxytorus armatus. NCBI lineage: Eukaryota > Metazoa > Arthropoda > Insecta > Hymenoptera > Ichneumonidae > Oxytorus > Oxytorus armatus. Next base: position 6,090,895 of record OY253744.1, read on the forward strand.
CCATGTTTTTGGATATCGATGAAGATAAACATGATCTTTGCTGATTGATGGATCGGTAGTTTCCGAAATGTTACGAAATATTTTCCAAAGACTTCCCTATCTTCAAGTCACTCTCCCATTGCCATTACGAGCGCATACGCATATTAGACACAGACACTGTGTACACATTTAAATACCGACATAGACAGCTGGTGCCTATATATACAAGTACATGTGCGTTGGTCAACTATGCCGGAATACGATATTACGTAGAAGTGTGCCCACGACATCGTGAGGAGGGAAAGGTTAGGGAAACCAACCTCGATTTCAATCTAACTAAGAGAGTCAGAATGAAAATGTAAAAAAAGGTTTCATACTTTTGGGTATATATGCATAGTAGATGATAAGAGTCTCGACGTTACACGTCTCGACGCCCTCCGTTCATTGTAGACTGTTCTATATTCGTTTTTTGCCCATAGGATGTTTCACTTTTCAATCCGTCGAGGGGAGCAGTTGCGGGGTAGGCTATGAGACAAGGACAGAATCCGACTAACGTACAATGCAAATGGTAGTAGAGAATGAGAGAGAGAGCGTGAACGTGATGCTACACCACGCCACAAACCCCGCAAGCACACCGGAATCCACCCGCGGAGATTAAAAGTTTCTTTTAGTCGACGTGAGGAACGGGTGGAAAAGCGGATACTCGTGTGGTACATATAACCTCGAGCGAAGTACCGGAAAAGTACTGGGGGAGAGAGAGAGAGAGAGAGAGAGAGAAAAGCACGTCCGTTATATTCGTATATGTAGAGAGTGCGAAATGCCGAAAAGCACTGGAAGAGAGAGAAAAGCACGTCCGTTATATTCGTATATGTAAAAAGTGCCATGCACCTTTGAACCGTAGGTTGTGAATACCGGCGGGTAATATTTATTTCACGGAGATTTAAGCCGTATTAGGCCAGTGATAATGAAAATTTCGTCGATTCTGAAAGGTTCATACTTATTAACACTCCGAGTAACCATAGACATATAATCGGATAAAGACAATCGTTGCATGGATGTGAAGCCAAATTTTCCAAATTTGGTGCCGCAATACTTCTATTTTCGAAGAATTGACCAGTCAGCTGTTTTTCCAACGATTTGACAACTAATTTCATAATTATTTCAGAAATATAACCAAAGTCCCGCACTGCGTACATGTTTTTCAAAACAGATCTCGATATACCGGAAGCGGCTATATCACTATTGGTTTTTCAAACATTAATACCGATACTATAGAAGAATCTGAAAGAATGTATGCATGAGCAAGAATAGATAAACAAAAATAAATTGCTGTGGCAACTACTGAGAGTGCTCTGCTCTGCTTCTCTAGTTCTCTACATACTCTTCTATACTTTTCAGGGGAAAAAGTATTCGTACAAGAGCTTATTGCTTCGAGGTGAAAGCCGGCTCTCAGCGAGTACACGACGAGCATCACCGGTCGTTCTACACGCCGACATTAGAGACTATTTTGCCGCGCTGCCGATGAGATTTTAGCTTCGTGACTTTCTCTTTCTCTCACAACAGGCTCGTACGCATCAAGCCGTAGCACCGGGCGAACACGGCCCATCGAACGTTAAGCCGGTACAGGCAATTACCGGCATCCGTGCAACTTCGTCCCTGCCATCATAGACCCACGGCATTCTCTACACATATACACTCTGTACACCTACAGACACGTGCTGAATCTCGTGTCGCTACGGTGATTCTATGGCTCGATACACGAAACAGCGGGAAAGCCTTTCTCATCGTGCTTTGTGTATGTTCGACTGCAGGTGGATTGATCACGAACGAACACACAAGCCACCCCGGGAATGAGCTTTCGAGCGATACCGGGGATCTCGATTTGCCGCAGAGTCCACTTGACATTTAACAACGCACGTTTCCATCGAATTGATGCTAGCGTTGTGGATAATAAGATGATCGAAACATGAACACATAAACGTGACTTGAGATGTTGACACGAGGAATATATTGTCGAGAGAGATCGTCGATAAATCCATCAGAGCAATAGCTATCCAAGTTCTGATTCATTGGCTTATGGAAGCGTCGCTATTTGAATGGTCAACCATGTAGCAATTTGATTCTTTTAGGTCGAACTCGGTAGTGTTTTGAATAAAATGGGATCCCAATTGTGAAAATCCCTCACCTACAGTTCCTCCAGAAAAAAAACAATTAAGTTAGTGCTCGATAGAGTGATCGGTCGTGAATATGTAAACATGTCTGACTATTGCCATACCTGACTACTGCAGAGTCTTCTACCTTTTCTTTCACGTCCCGTGTTTGACATTTTCTCTCGAACCTTTTGAGTCTGCGTCGTGCGCATTGAGGATTATCCGAAATATTCGTGATTATAACAAAAAAATTTACGAACGTTGTTTCACAAGATTTATCGACGAACGCCGGATTGCCAGGAAACGTTTTAGTGATGTTGTAGAGTTCGGAAATTCCGTGCGAAGAATTCACAATTTTTTACGAGTAATATACGTGTGATAAGACGAACAGTTTTTCATGATCCATCGTCAACACGAGTCAAGAACGTTGGTAAAAAAAGTGGGAAGTAAATATATATACGGTGGTGAGCTGCGGAGAGTGCAAGATTTTGACGAGAAAGCAGACGCTGCAAAAGTCCGACCATTTCCGCACGATCGAGTATTCGGGAGCCGATTCAGGAGGACACCAATGGCGCAGGGTCGTTTGCTCCGGCAATGTGGTGTAAATCACAATTGGCAGTTGCGAAATTGCGACAGTATCTGGCGGTGGTGCTACTGTACTCTTTCGCATACGCGTAGAACCCTTGTGAATCCGTACCAGCAAACGTATATCGTTCAAAATAGTATTTGCCTAGCAACGATCCCCATGATGATTGGAGAAGAGGCGAAGGAAGAGTAGGAGAGAAAGATCAAAAAAACTATGCGAAGGGATAAAGGACAGAGAGAGTCCATCCTCAAGATCTAGGGTAGTGAATCTCCTTAGGTTTGAGACCGGAACAAGTACGAGAAACAGGTACAAGTTTTGATTTCATCGTGAAGGCACGTTCACCGGCTAGAATCAACGGGTATGTGATCAAGCGGGGAAAAATTTAGGGAGACAAAGTCCAAAGAAGGTTAGCCAAATCTTGAAAGCAGAAAGACCTGTTAGCAAAATGTTGGGTGGTTTGAAAAGGCAAAAGAATTGGGATTTTATAACGACAAGGTATGAGTATAAGTATTTGGGAAAAGAAACCAAATATGAACATGCTTTTTCAAAAGCTGGGAATACCGTAAGGAATGATGAGTAATCGGACGAAAACGATAGAGGAAGGGGTGAAATTGGGTTGACAGAGAGAGAAATACAGAAGGTAGGTTGATGCCGGCAAGAATTGTATATCGTTTAGCGGACCACGCTACAGCAACCCCTATCAAGCTATCAAAGTTCCTCGTGTCGCTCAGAAATTTATTCTCATAGTTCCCCTTTATACTTTCAATGTTCCATCGTTATACGTCCTGAGGGTTTTGCCAACGCGCGCGCGCCCAAATGGCACACTTCTGCCTTAAAATCACGTCCGACATTCATCCACATTCAAGCCTCACTCGAGAAGCATCCATCGTCGATGGCTCGTGACCGCCGAACTACGAGAATAAGAAATATATACGAGCGAGCAAGAAGCGATATAAGATAGGAGGAAAAGAGAGAGGAATGAGATCTGCTCTCGGCGCGTCGTGAATTTTACCGCCCGAACATAACGTTCGAGCGAGGTGGCCTCGGGTGGGCTCAAGTACGACGAAGAGAATTTCGCGCTTCTAATATATCGCCCGGATCGTAACGACGAGATGGTGGAAAAAATGATCGATTTGTGCGCGAAATCGTGGCGGACCTGACGGTAAAAAATATTCTGGAATGTCAACGGTAAAGCAGCGGGTTTTACACGCCTTTTACACTACGTTTACGAGGTCTGTTCAAAAAGTATCGCGAATTTTGAATTTCAGCGGGCTACGTATATTCGATTTTCGACTTTTTTTGTGGCGTTAGTTTGGTACTCATGTCCCTCACTTATTCTGAAAAAATCGGCCATTTTGCATGTTTAGTTAATTGTTGACAACTGTTTTGGTTAGACGTGTTTTGGCTTGTCTTCGATTTTTGCCTATTCCAAAAAATGGATCAAAGAATCTGTATCAAATTTTGTGTGAAAAACAAAATTAAGTGCGCGGACGCATTCCAAATGTTGACTATGGCGTATGGTGAAGCTACCTTGGACCAAAGCAACGTTTATCGGTGGTACAAAATGTTCTCACAGGGCCGAGAAGATGCGAACAATGAAATGCGTTCCGGACGACCGAGCACATCAACAACAGACGAAAACATTGATCAAGTGAAGAAAATAATATTGGCCAATCGTCGAATCACCGTTAGAGAAGTTGCTGAGGAACTAAACATATCGATTGGTTCGTGCTATTCGATTTTTACCAATGATTTGGGCATGATACGGGTCGCCGCGACATTCGTGCCAAAATTACTCAATTACGACCAAAAACAGTGTCGCGTTAACATTGCTAAGGAGCTGTTGGACCTCGGTCCGCGACGACCCAAATTTGCTCCAGAGGATCATAACTGGTGACGAATCATGGGTTTATGGTTATGACGTGGAAACCAAAGGTCAGTCATCGCAATGGAAGCTGCTTTTTTTGGAATAGGCAAAAATCGAAGACAAGCCAAAACACGTCTAACTAAAACAGCTGTCAACAATTAACTAAACATTCAAAATGGCCGATTTTTTCAGCATAAGTGAAGGACATGAGTACCAACCTAACACCACAAAAAAATCGAAAATCGAATATACGTGGCCCGCGGAAATTCAAAATTCGCGATACTTTTTGAACAGACCTCGTATATGGATACGACCGGATTTACAGTTCTAAGATGATAAAAAAAAAACGAAAAAACGTTCGAACAATAAGAATTTCAGTCATGCTATCGAGCCTGTGGCTTTTGATGACCATTATGTAAATGAATTCCATCTCCAATCCATTTAGAATTTCGTTTTGAACAGGAATGGAAATGAGCATCAAACACTTTGAACATGCAACATGCCTGCAAGCGAGACAAAAACTCTATGTACGAACCTATTCAACTTTGGGGCTTTCTATCCAACTGCGGCAGTTGAATAGAAAGCCCCTTTCAACCGGCATATCGCGCATCGACATTCTTTTACAACAATATCATTGACGGAAAATGAGAACGCTCGCGATTTCCGGTATCTTGATACGGCGAAAATTGATATAAAAATGTATTATTGCTACAATTTCGCGTTATAGTAGTGGTGGGGCGTTCTTAAAACTTTTTATAATTACATGGTATCAAGACACGTCTTGAAACGATCGGGAGTATTTATTGCGCAAGCAATCGAAAAAAAGAAGCGGAGAGATTCGTTTGCCAGCAAGCTGATATTGACTTCACATTTTCATAAAAATCCTCGTGCAAATAGAGAGTTCTCGTTCGATCGTGTCATCTCTGGATGTTATATAGCGAACGCATGCAGGAAGTAAAAAAGAAATGTTGTTCAACGCGAGAGCGGCAGTGTGATAGAGGGAATATTCAATGGGCTGATAGAAAGAGTGAGGTAGAACGATAGTTCGGTAACGATAGAATGCCACTGTGGATACGCCTCGGACTGTGTTCGTAAATCGTTGATTCACTCTGTCTCTCCTCTGTACGCGTCACGTACAAAGGTTAATTGGTTCGACGATCGGCGCCACGCGAACCGATAAATCTCAGTTCCGACTGCCGTCAGGCTAAACGGATAGTCGTATGTAAATTTGGTAGATGAGAGGGAAGCGAAGAGGTAGCGAGTAGAAAGGGACGGTAGGTCATCGCATCAGATTCTACGAACGTACCGCACGTTCTTCCGCCACTGCCACGAGAAGGTAGCAGCATCGCGTATGAATTTATCGCGTCGGATACTCGCGTTACCTTGGCTTTTACTTCGAAATGTTAAGGGATTCAGCGCACGAATCGCTCGACACATTATAGTCTCTGACATGCTACTATCATTGATATCAGTGTTATCGAGAATTTTTAATATAACCGTCGATATATCAAATTCCATGGGGTCATTGCGGCTACCTAATCAAACAAGCCATCTACAGTAGCGACCTGGAGAAAAATAATGAGTTGAAAATTTCGTATCTTCTCCATGCAATTATACGAGGGGGGACCCAAAAAAAAACGGGAATTGCACTGCGGCGGGGAGGGAGAGTGGGGGAAACCATTGCTCGACCAGGTGTCCGTTGGGGACACGTCTCCTGAGTTAGGGTGCGAAGTTCTGTCGTCGTGAGTGCATCGGTTCGCCCGTGGGAATTTTTGTAGTGAAACAACTTTTTCCATTTCGGCGAAAACGTGATGGCCGATTGTCGAGAGCAACGCGCGCCTGTGAAATTTTGTTTCCTGTTGGGAAAATCGGCCGCGGAAACTACTGTAATGCTCAAGGCTGCTTATGGAGATGCTGCCCTAAGTAAAACCAGAATCTACGAGTGGTTTTCACGTTTTAAAAATGGAGAAATTCCAATTGAAGACCAACCACGTTCAGGACGCCCCTCAACGTCAAGAAGTGACGAAAACGTCGACAAAATCAATGCTCTCATTCATGAAGACCGTCGCCGAACCATTGATCAACTCTGTGAGATGTCTGGGATATCATGGAGTTCTATTCAGAGGATTTTATCCAAAGATTTGCACATGTGCAGAGTTGCAGCCAAATTTGTCCCTCGCCTTCTCACAGACGAGCAAAGGGAGCGTCGACTTCGGGCATGTTTTGAAATTCAAAATCCGCTCGAAGAGGACCCTGAACTTTTTTCCAAGGTGATTACTGGTGATGAATCGTGGTGCTATGGCTACGACCCCGAAACAAAGCAGCAATCAAGCGTTTTGCCACTGTGGAGGAGGTAAAACAAAAATCGCTGGAAAGCCTAAAGAACATCCCGATAAGTGAATTTAAAAAATGTTTTGAACATTGGAAGGATCGTTTGCAAAGGTGCGTTGTGGTCAAAGGAGAATACTTTGAAGGTGATCGAAATTTGGTGTAAAAATATTAAAAAATAAAGAAATTATGACGAAATTCCCGTTTTTTTTGGGTCCCCCCTCGTATTAATGGATTTTAAATATTTTTCAATCTTGCGTCAATTCTGTTCACCCCTAATTCTCTTCGAATAATCCCGGAAACTTGTTGTCGGTAATTTCAAAAACGTATTGTTGTTATTTTAATTCTACTATGAAAGTATAGAAGAAATATTGCTGAATCTATTAAAACGATTTGGAACAGCTATTTTAGTTAAAAGCGTTTCTAGCGTTAACGGACATTGATTCGTTCACCATAACGCCAATGTCTATATCCGAATTTATAATAAATAACAGATCTTTCTGCAAGCTTTTACGCTACATTCCCATTGCCAAAAAGCATTTCACGGCATTGAGAAGAATCATAAACCTCCGGGCTTACCTATCGTCATGGAAGTGTTGAAAGGAAATGGAAGAGGGAAGCTCAAGAAAGCGGGATAGACGGTTCGGAAAAGAGTATAGTAACGCTTCTTCCATCGAGAGGAAAAGGCCACCGCGAAAAGCTTGTAGAGTACATAAGTTCGGGACTAGAGCGAGATGGCAAATAGCATAGCAGGGACAGCGGTCCAAAGTCTGCTGGCTGGTTTCAGAGGTTTCCGAGACGGAACCAGGAACTTTTAGCCAGACATCCGGTCTGGCGGTCTTCAGACCCGTGGTGGATGAGTGTGTGTGTGTGCGCGTATGTGTGTGGGTATGTGTGTGAGAAAGAGAGAAAGAGATAGTGCCAAGTCGAAAAGTTGCAGGTTCGCCAAGCGACGATGCTGTAGAAAAGGATAAAGAAGCACCGAGCGGTCGTTGGTGAACAGAGTGATAAAGATATAGAGGAGAAAAAAGATTGCGAGAGAAAGTAGCGTACCGCCTGCCCCGGAAAACGTACCACGTGTTTTCTCTCAACGCGTCCGCTTTTATTCCTTTCACCGGCAATCCTTTATCCAACACTTCTGCCCATCCTCGTATCTCCTTTAGAGCACTAACACCCCACAGAGTGTATATTTATCAGCGTATAAGCGCGATATTTCAACTTCGTTTGCGAACATGTAGATACGTATGGGTTTTCGTTCGTTTTTCATTGCACTTCCGTGTCTCGTTGAGTAATGTACTCGAAGCGGTATCATAGGAGTGCGAGTTGCTCGAGGAACTTTCACGAAGGGACTTGCCTTCAGTAAAAAGCATCAGCGATCCGTGACCGTTCGATAGACAGCGTAGCATTGTTCTAACGATGGACCCTGCTCGAATTGATTTTTTAATATATTAATTATGAATAATTCTTCGTACGAAAAACATGAATTCTTTTGATGTTTATCCACTTACAATATGCCTCGTGATACGAATAATCCGTGGTAATTATGAACATTTCGTACCTGACACCGACAAAACGATGGAATTATAATCGAATTCTAACGAGAGGCGCTCAGATCCTGCCGCGACGAAGACAAACGATTGAAGGAATTTAATCAGACAATGCAAAAAGGATAGTGAATGAGGAGTAAGCGATGCAAGCGAATAGCATCACCGTTCCATTCAGGATATAATCTTGCGTGCGTCTATAATGGAAAAATGTTGTAATCCATTTTTTTCAGCCGTTTATACTGTTGTGTGAGCAAAAAGGTTGGGCTTTGTTCGGTTCCACGGCTTGGGTACGCAGACAGGTAACAACGAACTTTCGAAGCTTCTCGTATTACGCGAGAGCGCATTAAAGAGTTTCCGGATACTTAGAGAGTCGAGAGAGCGACGGTACGTCTTCTTTTATACGCTAAAGTGAAATGTGTATGTTATATATTATATAATAACGTAGCTACCCTCACTTTGACTCTCGCCCACTTCTGACCGAGAAACGAATACATTTTTCGCCAAAACTTTGATTACACCGAAGCTGACGTCGCTCAATACGTAATATATATAAATACACATATTTCTAGTTTTTTTATTTTCATTTCATTAGCTCTGATATTTCTATCACTACACGGTATACGATATCGAGTGTACCTTTCATAGGACTTTTTATTACTTTTGAAAAATAAAATCCGTCACAGTAAATTTTAATCAACGTGTGCATTCCAATAGATTGGAAGGATTGGATTGGATTGGATTGGATTGGAGTTCCCTTCTATTAGAATAGAAGGGAACTTAAATGTCAAAGTATATATATATATAAAAGGGCGATTTTTTTCTCGACTATTTTTTTTTTACAGTCCCCACCTGAAATTTTGTTGGGTATGTCGAAAAGGAAATTCCCTGAAAGTTACAGCCCTTAATATTAATTCTAAGTACTTTCCCTTAGCGTGAGAATATTTTCCATCTAAAATACACGTAAATCGAATTTTTTTTTTTCAAATTTCTATAACTCAGCCGCATTTTATCCTATCATATTGTTCTTGGTTTCGATTTACTCAGAATAAAACAATCTAGAAACGTGCCTATTGCGGCGAAAGTGTAAATTGTACTGGTGAGTTGGTACGGGTCACTGAAGTTGATTTTTACCCAAAATTCTCGTTTTTTTTGCTGTTATCTCCGAAACAATTAACTTTACGAAAAAAATGTAAATGAAAAATTTGTTGGAAATTCAATTTCCTATAAAAAAGGTCCTATCGACCCAATTGCTTAGATCAATATTTCTTGAGATATTGAACTTTAACTTATGAGTAGTATAAAATTTATAAAATATGAAATATTGAATAATAAAAAAAATAAAAATAAAATATAAAAAAATAAAAAAAAATAAAGTTCAATATCTCAAGAAATATTAATGTAAGCAATTGGGTCGATAAGACCTTCTTTGTAGGAAATTAAATTTCCAACAAATTTTTCATTTACATTTTTTTCGTAAAATTAATTGTTTCGGAGATAACAGCAATAAAAACGAGAATTTTGGGTAAAAATCAACTTCAGTGACCTGTACCAACTCACCAGTACAATTTACACTTTCGCCGCAAAAGGCACTTTTTTCGATTGTTTTATTCTGAGTAAATCGAAACCAAGAACAATGAGATAGCATAAAATGCGGCTGAGTTATAGAAATTTGAAAAAAAAAAAAATTCGATTTACGTGTATTTTAGATGGAAAATCTTCTCGCGCTAAGGGAAAGTACTTAGAATTAATATTAAGGACCGTAACTTTCAGGGAATTTCTTTTTCGGCATATCCAACAAAATTTCGAGTGGGGACTGAAAAAAAAAATAGTCGAAAAAAAAAATCGCCCTATTGTACATACATGTATACGTATGCCACATGCGTACATGTATATACGTGGGCCATGATAAACTCCATGGTACTGTTAAGTTCCCTGAACATGACGACCGTGTTACGACATAATTCCGGAGAATAATTCATGTACTAAATTATATACATACACCAAAATAAGAGTACCAAAATGAACTACGAGGAAAAGCATATCTGTACGTTAGCCAAGTTGCAAAAATATTAATCATTCGAGAGGACGTCTGTTAGTGAAATAAGGTGGCCTTAAAAAACGTATAACCAGGTATTTTGCTGATGAGACGAAACGAAGCGCGAGACGAGAGAGAAATTAGAGTGTAAATAGTATATGTTTCTAGTGGATGCTCAAAGGATGTTGGGTCGTTTACTACAGTTTCATTAAATGAAAATCGTTGCCCCCGTCGTCTCGACGAATGTGTATATATAATGTCCTCGGTACTCGGCATCCATCATCACAACACGACTCTCCGTATATTCATCTTCTCGTCCCTTCATTCGTTCTCCTTTATTTTTATTTTTCTCTGGAATTTCTCCCGTACCGCGAACGTACAGGACGGAGAGCTCATGCACGACGAGCGTTCACATAAGAGTTCTCGCGGCAAAGGAAGGGAGGAAGAGGGCGGAAGGTAAAAAGGGCACGAGTCAAGCACGTCGGGGAGAGGTTCAAGGATCAGAAAGAGATGGAACCGAGAGGCAGAGAAAGAGAGACAAGCCCGTAGAGATGTATCGACGTTGTCTCAAGAGGTTGCTGGTCTGTGCTATATGTTCTCTACACTGCGGGCAAGACGTTTCGCGGAAACTTCATTCCCCAGGCCACTCATTAACAACCCTTATTTCATTATATTCCCCTCCCGCCTTTCTCCCTACCTCTTTTTATTCTATCTTCGCTGCAAGCACTCCTTTTCCTCCGAACTCCCAGGCTCGCTTGTCGAAAAACTATATAGGTATTGGGGTATTTCGGCGCGCCGGTTTGCTCGACTCCACTCTCTTTACGCTCTCTCGAAGGCTAGCAGTGCACTATATACATATTGTATATTAGTAGTTGCACAGCAGTAGCAGCAGCCGGTTCGGTCTATCGTCGGCACAGAGGAGGCTCGTATATATTTTCCACCCAGGACTGCCAAGCTCGTCGTGAAACGTCTGATTTATATCCCACCTGGCAGCTGAGTAATTCCGCCCGTTTGTCTCGCTAATTATTCGTTCGTTCGCTACCGTGGAGCCTCTAACTTTTTGTTTTCTTCTCATTTCCACTGTCTATTCCAGCGCTCTTCGCACGCTTCGCACTTCAAAGTCACACATCTATTTGGTGGAACTATAACGGATTTTTATTTCCCACAGAGCTTTTTGTCAGAACGTTGATGTAAGATTTGCCACGAAAAATATCCTCGTTTTCCTTTTTTTTTTCGTAGCAGGATTATCACTCTGAGCGAACGTTTTTCTTTCAAATAATTTTCGTCTATTCCTCAGCGTGAAATTTGTCGATTTTTTTCGATGAATTAATTATAATTATGATCCGACGAGAGTTTATGACGTAAAATGGATCGTTCTTTTCGAACAATTGACACCTCGTCCTAGGTGGAAGTTTTACGATCGCGGAACAATGTCGCCTCTCGTCTTACAACCCCCTCGATTGACTAATTATAGCGTCGGCCGCTCCAGCGAGCATTGTTCCGGGCCGGAGTCGATAAATAATTCATCCTGACCGACGATAGGCTGGTATGATCGCTGGCGCAAATCGCGGTTGACTATAGTAACGGAGGGGAACGCGACAGTATAATTTATCGCCAATAATCAGACGTTGTTACACAGTCATTATATACCCAATTTAGTACATGTTCGTGGACATTCCCCTTTGGTAAATGCCATACATAAATTATTATTCAACAATGGATATATATGTATCCGAACTCCGAATTCGTTACTGACGTCACGATGTAAGATGAATATTGTTAATCCTAATAACTCTCAATTGATGACTTCAGGATTTGATGAGAAAAAGTAAAATCAATCTTAGGGTGGACTAAACGCAATTCGTCGAATTTTTTTACAGGCATTCCGTTGAGATAATTCTCAAAGGTAAAAACGCATTGTGTTTGTTGAAATTTACGCATAAATTACGAGTTCAAAAACGAATCGATGTAGAGAGTTAATACGAGGGTCCTCGGCGAGTTTTAGCCAGGGTTGGTTCTTTACGAAGGCTCTTTTTATATTATGCATATTTTCCTACTTAACGGGAAAAACCCGTAAGGCAGTCGTCTGGTCTAGAGCGAGATTTTTGCCGTCATGTCTAATGTGCAAACGTTTAAACCGTTGAAGTTGTCTTGATGAAAATTTACACGTGCATTTATTCATCCTTAGAGAATACTTGTACATTTAAAAAAAAAATTATTTTAAATATTTTCATGTAGTTTTTTGCCTTGTTGCAACATGGTGCGCCGAAATCGGCGCCCACCCTGGACGATGTTGTATGCATCTGAAAAAAAATATATATATATATCCTCAATCCGAAAATGTATATGAATCCGAATACGAAAATGTATGAAATATCATTAATGAAAGTTCAACAGGCCGCCATTTTGTTAACATTTTTTTTTAGTACCAATTCTGCTACCAGTGCTCAGAATACTCATACAGATTGAGAATATATATATTTTTTTTTTTCAGATGCATACAACATCGTCCAGAGTGGGCGCCGATTTCGGCGCACCATGTTGCAACAAGGCAAAAAAATACATAAAAATATTTAAAATAATTTTTTTTTAATGTACAAGTATTCTCTAAGGATCAATGAATGCACGTGTAAATTTTCATCAAGACAACTTCAACGGTTTAAACGTTATTGCACATTAGAAATGACGTCAAAAATCTCGCTCTAGACCAGACTTAAGGTAGTAGTCTGATAACTTAAGCCGATTTTCATGTCTTTTTTGGAGGGCTTTTTTTTGTAGGAAAATAAAAATGAATCGTTTTGGATATTTAGGATGTTTTTATTTACATATTAAAGATACAAAAAAAAATTTTTTTTTTTTAATTTAATAGTTTATTATTATTATTATTATTATTATTATTATTGATCGAAGTTGGCACCTCGAAAAAAAAGTGCGTGGGTGGCCCCGGTGATTTTGGCTCTTGATGTTATCTGAAATCAAAAATTCTTGATAATTCTTAATCTATAGACATGTCATTCTGGTCGGAACTACTGAAGTTAAATTTCATGGATAAATAACAAAATGGCGGACTTTGGAAAAAAAAGTCCTTTTATTTTAGCAAAGAAGGGGTTGTAAAATAAAAAGAAATTTAACTTCAGTAGTTCCGACCAGAATGACATGTCTATGGATAAAGAATTATCAAGAATTTTTTATTTCAGATAACATCAAGAGCCAAAATCACCGGGGCCACCCACGCGCTTTTTTTTCGAGGTGCCAACTTCGATCAATAATAATAATAAACTATCAAGTTTTTTCAAAAAAATTTTTTTTTGTATCCTTAATATGTAAATAAAAACATCCTAAATATCCAAAACGATTCCTTTTAATTTTCCTACAAAAAAACGCCCTCCAAAAAAGACATGGAAATTGGCTTAAGTGACCAGACTACTACCTTAAGCTGAGGGCGGGTGACCGTCTGTCCGGCGCGGCCAACTCTGTTTATGGCACCCTGGACGAGGCTCGAGTTCCCGTACGTCTCAAATGCTATACTTAAAATTCTTCCGATAGTACACAGGACCCTTTTGTCATTGGGTGGCAATACTCATTTGGTCGTCATGACTAGCATTCAGTCTCTTGTAGAATTTAGAACAGAACAGACATTCCTTCCTCGTACAAAGAATAAAGCAAAGATAAATGAAATATAATCTACTGTGTTTCCACGTTTATTTAGCTTCCCATATCCAATAGTGTTTTTCGTTTTTTCTTTACCCTCGGTCTAATTGAAACGCTGCATTGCCCCCGAAGCACAAGATACATTTTAGTCTCATGAAGTTACATCACCTGTACGATACGCGCCGAGCTGTGTCTAGCAAAATGTGGTTAAAAAGAAAGTACAACAATTTTCATCGGAGCATTATACATCGCACGACCATGTACTACGGCATAATGTATATAGTTATCGTCGTTGTATCTCGTTGCCGAAATAAGAACGAGAGGGAGCTCGAAAATTCGAGGATGAAATTCGATGATCATCGAGTGTAATACAAGGAGTATATACCGCAAGAAAGTAAGTGGTATGTAGGAGAAGATGGCGAAAGTCGAGAAGAACTGATGGAGAAAAGAACGAGCGAGAGAGAGAGAGAGAGAAAAGAGTGAAGAAAGTGGTAGTGGAGAAATGTTTACCGGCGACTTCTGCGTAACGGTCGGAGGGGAACGATTGGGGACAACGCTGATGGAAGTTGTTGCGATGTGGCCGTCGTGTTCGCGGGAATACCGACGACATGGCTCCCGGCTAGACGACTTCGTGTGATGTTGATTGGGATTTCCACGGTAAGAGTACCGCGCGGGCCGGTAATGTTTGAGACGTTCTCACGGGACTTGATGCGGAATCGAGACGACGATTTGCCGAGGTCGGTACGTGCCACGAACGAATAATGCCTCTCGTTCGTGAATCCGTATTCGACGCCTGTTTTAGGGGTTGAAGGAACACCAACAGGTACACATACGAAATTCGAGAAAGTCCTTTTAAGCACAAAAGACTCGTACGAACATTAAAACAACAGTTTTAGTGAGACTTTTGACGAGAACGAATAAACCACCCTCCCAGTCCTCTCTGTGTTTATAAGCTCTTTGGTAAAAGACATCAAGAATGTTAAGTTGGATACAGGAGCATTCACGATAATTGAGTCAACATTTCACCGCCATATTATCCAGTTAAACCTTCGTGAAATAAAAAAAAACATCTCATTCCTGAAGGAAAACAGTGCAAATGAAAATGCGACTTGGACCAATGGAGAAAAAATACAGTACCCACGAGTTGATGACCAAATTTTTCTTTTATAAATAAAAAAAAACATCTCAAATAAACTTTCTTATCTGTACTCGTAGCTCAGCGTCAACTGTCGTGCATTATTTCGTCTGCTCACCCAATCTCATTAAACCCCAGCGCATACGAACGAATCTCCATCGTATGTACATAATTTCACAAATACCCGTTGCACCGTCACCGGGTTTAACTCTTGAGTTCTCGATGAATGACGAGCCCGTCCCCCCTGGTAATCGTTACACAGGACGTAAATGACGAGGAAAAACGAGATGAGGAAGACTCGAGGAGCTAAGGCTTGCGGGCGATCCGACCCTCTAAAATCCCTTCTGGTATATAACGTCGCGTAACGATCACCGCAACGACAACGGCTTAACGGGGTGACGGTGTTTCGGGAACGAGACGGGGAGCTAACGTGTTTGCCCGTATAGATGCTTTGGACGACGGTACACCTCGCGCGCGCACATGCCCTTACCGCGTTCGATGATAAATTATTAATCGAAAGAGAGCCGGGGGATATCGAGTTGCAGGTTGGCAAACTGCTATACTGGTTCGTATCCTCTAATCTGAGGGTGGTATTAGTGACGGTTGAGGAGAAGTAGGAAGCTATGGGTGAAAAAGGATCGATTGGGGGGGGGGGGATGAGAAGAAGGGGGTTGAGACGAAGCTATCCTTAACCTGTGAGCGGGTGAGCTTATCCGAACGATTCGCAAGGGAAGGTTCAGAAGATCGTCGTACTATATCAAGATTATATATACACATAAGAATTCGTATATATATGTGTGCGTGTATATATATATATATTATATAACCATCGTTCTTTCGTTCTCTTACACCGCGTCACGTTCTCTCCTCTTCCGGTAAAATCGATCGATCTTCGATATCCGCGACGTGGCCTTTTTACCTTCGTGAAACGGGGATTTTCGACTTAATCGACGTACCGAAGTTTCGACGGCGCGAGGAATAAGAGCCGAGACGACTTTATCCATAACTAACCTATACATATATATATATATATATATATTAGGGCGATTTTTTTTTTCGACTATTTTTCTTTCTCAGTCCCCACTTGAAATTTTGTTGGATATGTCGAAAAACAAATTCTCTGAAAGTTACAGTCCTTAATATTAATTCTAAGTACTTTCCCTTAGCGTGAGAAGATTTTCCATCTAAAATACACGTAAATCGAATTTTTTTTTTTCAAATTTCTATAACTCAGCCGCATTTTATGCTATCATATTGTTCTTGGTTTCGATTTACTCGGAATAAAACAATAAAAAAAAGTGCCTTTTGCGGCGACAGTGTAAATTGGACTGGTGAGTTGGTACGGGTCACTGAAGTTGATTTTTACCCAAAATTCTCGTTTTTTTGCTGTTAACTCCGAAACAATTAACTTTACGAAAAAAAAGAGAACAAAAAATTTGTTGGAAATTTAATTTTCTACAAAAAAGGTCCTATCGACCCAATTGCTTAGATTGATATTTCTTGAGATATTGAACTTTAACTTATGAGTAGTATACAATTTTTACGGTAATATAAATCGTAAAAATTGTTCGCTCACACAACAGTATAAACGGCTGAAAAAAATGGATTACAACATTTTTCCATTATACACGCATGCGAGATTGTATCCTGAATAGAACGGTGATGCTATTCGCTTGCATCGCTTACTCCTCATTCACTATCCTTTTTGCAGTTTCTGATTGAATTCCTTCAACCGTTGGTCTTCGCCGCGGCAGGATCTGAGCGCCTCTCGTTAGAATTCGGTTATAATTCCATCGTTTTGATATTTCTTGAGATATTGAACTTTAACTTATGAGTAGTATGAACTTTTTACGGTAATATAAACCGTACAAATTGTATACTACTCATAAGTTAAAGTTCAATATCTCAAGAAATATTAATCTAAGCAATTGGGTTGTTAGGACCTTTTTTGTAGGAAATTAAATTTTCAACAAATTTTTCATTCATATTTTTTCCGTGAAGTTAATTGTTTCGGAGATAACAGCAACAAAACGGAAATTTTAGGTAAAAATCAACTTCAGTGATCCGTACCAACTCACCCGTACAATTTACACTTTCGCCGCAAAAGGCACTTTTTTAGATTGTTTTATTCTGAGTAAATCGGAAGCAAGAACAATATGATAGCATAAAAAGCGGCTGAGTTAAAGAAATTTGAAAAAAAAAAAAATTCGATTTACGTGTATTTTAGATGGAAAATCTTCTCACGCTAAGGGAAAGTACTCAGTACCCTAATTAATATTAAGGGCTGTAACTTTCAGGGAATTTCTTTTTCGACATATCCAACAAAATTTCGGGTGGGGACTGAAAAAAAAAAATAGTCGAAAAAATATATATATATTAGGGCGATATTTTTTTTCGACTATTTTATATATACATATATATATAATAATAATTTTTGGTGAAGTTATGATGTCGACAAGGAGGCGCCATGGTTTTCATCAGTAGTCCATTTATACCCGTAAAAAATAATGTTAATATTTTAAATATGTTAATATTTGAAAAATAAATGTAACCATTTTTTCTCTTATAGTTGAAAAATTAATGAAAAATGTGAAATCAACAATTTAATATTTTTTTTTTTCACCATACAACCTTTATATTAACTTTTCAAATTTACTCAATTTTCAGCGCGCGCCGCGGTATGCGAGCGCTTAAACAATACGTCCTACTGTTAACACAAATGTACTTTCGTGATAAAATGTTAAATGACGAAAATTAATTTGCCGAAATGCCATTGTACCTCTCATTGGGATCATTGAATCTCTCGTTCAACGATTCCAATCCAGTGAAACAAAAATTGTCCGGAGGAAAATTAATCAATTTGGCCAATTCGTAAATAGCACAAATACACTCTGTTTAATTGCAAATGAATTTGATAAAAGCGCGCTCTTTGATACACGAAGTTTGCAATATTTGCCGTATCCGAAATTATTCTGCAACGGGCGCGACTAGATTGTGTTTCAAACACAGCGATAGTATATATGGAATCCAGAACAAAGCATAGGCTATACGTATATAAAGTGTGCCATAGAACTGCGAGATTCAGTGGAGCACAAAACCTCTCGACATTCCCCAAACTCTCCTATAACCCATATACCAGGCTCGGCACATTCGTATATATATATATATATATGATAACTATGGCGCAGGGTAGTGTACTCTCTGGTATCTGTCGTACGAACTAAGCCCGGCGGACTTCGGGGGAGGGAGCCGTGGTTGAAATCGTGGAATTAGTACTCTATTCAACCCCATTTCCACTCACCTGTCGCTTCTCCGGTACATCAGGCCGGGCGAAATCGAAACACCGCCGCCCGACAGATTCGACAGATAATCGAGTGACGGAGTGAGCGGACCATTCGAATATGTTGGAAAAAAACGAAACAAAGCACACAAACACATACACACGTTTCGTTGTTGATATAAAATTGTTAATAATACACGTGCAAAATCTAATTTTTTCACGTCTCGTTAAGGAAATGAGAGGGAATATTGCCTCTTGCCGACAATTTCGAGGTACAAAACATAAGCACAAAGGAATGCCAACAGCGAGAATAAGAACGAGTGAGGCGAGGTCTCATCTTCATTATCCTTTTGAATTTAACCTCTCGACAAAGACCCCTCCCCCTATTCCCCTTTGATCTCAACATTCGTACAACCCTCTCTCTCTCTCTCTCTTCTTCTCTCTGCACTGTGAGTGAATGTGTGTGTACGTGCTTCACTGTTACTCCCCTTCAGTCTCCCTCGCAATCCCAAAATATTTCTCATTCAAACCTGCGCTCTCGTTTGCTCTCGGCCAGAGTAGGCAAGAGAGAGAATATTCTCGTTTTGTCGGGACGACTATTCGCATTCTCATCCCTATTCGTTGCATACACACCTATAGATATAGGTGTATATAGAAAGAGGGTAAAAGCACACCACGAATGAGCAGCATCAGGTATATGTGTAGGTGAATCCCATCCGAGGCTCACATACGTCGTTACTCGAAACAGTCCCTCTCTGTGCCCTCTCTGTGTTCATTCCATTTCATCCCCACTACAGTTCTATATATATAAACACACATCCATTGCAGTTCCGAATATCTCTTGCACTTGGGAACGTCTTGTTTTCTCGGGGGTCTTGCTGGTGCTGGCACCCTCTTGGCTGAAGTAGGTTGAAATAGCAGTGGCGGTGATAGAAAGAGATGGGACGATACTGAGAAAGGTGAATATACACCGGGATAAGAGAAGGTGAAAGCGAGAGACAGTCAGAGATCCGAATGCAACCCAGTACCACCAACAACGTCAATATGCACCGTATAACGGTGGATATATCCGTGGATCTGTGTGCAAGGGGGTTAAGTTTAGAAACACAGCAAGGGCAAAAGAGCCCCACCCGTTCCGCACACAAAAGCCATTACCTACTACTCGTTCAAGTATCCCAATGGTGTTTCTTGCGGGATATACACCACCGTCGCCATCACAACGTACGGCAACGACCCATCTTTTACCACGGTATCTATATTATGTACTTGGGAAAGCACACGCACGTTATAAAGTTTTCCATCGTCGTTGGAGAATCTCTCTGTGAGAAGAAAACGTGTAGAAAGGGAATTGTTTGCGTGCGGACGACGAGCGAGTGTGATACCACGACGTTTAACGCAAACAAGGATGCTCTCTTTTTCCCGAAATAGAATTCCATACTCAATATCGAAGAGAAGCATATTTAACAGTACACGTCCCTCGATAATTACGAAATGTTATTCTCATTGAAAATACAGCAGATACATATGTACATATTTCATTTTCAAAATGGCCTGCAATAAAATCTTGAGAGTTCTATGAAGGACGAGGGAGAGACGAAAATGTCGGCGAGAAGTTAACGCGACAGTGAGATCGTGAAAGTTGGAATGCCGTTTTTACGATATTGCATATTCGTCAGCATTATGCAACGAGAGTGACGCTGAGAGAAGAAAGAAAGGATAATTGAATAATTTGCGCAACGAGGTCGTCGCTTGTAAATGGCGAATAAATTTCTCACAGGTCAGCGAGCTTGAGAGTGGAGAGCCTGAGAGGTGAGAGAAAGAGAGGAGTCATCATCCTATTTCGGTTACAGATACCCCGACGGTTTCGTCTCCGGCCTCTTCGCGATGAAGAACACGAACGAATTCATTGAAACAGTTCGTTGTGCGCAACGAGCCTCTATATACACGCTTCATCCCTCACGGGGGACGAAAATTTCAATCAATTTGCAAGAAAAAATAGAAGAAAGTTTTCCGTACCTTCTCTGCTCTTTCCAAGACCATTGCCAGGGGTAAGATGATTATTTAACATTTCGCGGAGAACGATATGCGAGAGAGGGTGGTGTAATACACCTCGAGACGAGACGACGCTGCGCTGCTCGCTCGGCCGAGGCTGTTGAATCCTCGTTTTCGCTTTACCAGCATTTCTTACATCTCCTATACATGTATGTATACATATATATATGTGCTATATACGACTAAAAGAAGAACGAGAACGACGACGACAACGAGGATATCCTGGGCACCATTTCTGATCTCACTCCGTCTTTGCGCACATCTTTCTCATACTTTTGCCATTCCCTCCAGCGTCTTCTCCCCGCCCTCACACACCAGACCGAATCTTCATCCCTCGCAGAGATCACACACCGTCCTCACTTTAAATTGGATTCATACGCGAAGCAACTGGAGCGACTGGGGTAAATTGCTCGGAGGCTCAAGAACCCGCTGCGTCGTAAAGGTGCGACCTCCAACTGTTGTCGCTGTATGTTCCATGCATACAAGGTCTGTTCAAAAAGTATCGCAAATTTTGAATTTCCACGGGCTACGTATATTAGGGTGGTTCTTAATTTGGTGATGGTGGAAATTCTTTGGTATTGTTCCTCAAAAGTAATCAACATATCTAGAAAAAAAATTGGGCGCAAGCGGAACTTTGTCCAATAATTCTAACACACCCCACCGACCTGTCGAATTTTTATATGAAAAAATGCATGCATCCAAAATTTTTTTAAGTAAATTGTTTATTATTTCAAAACTATTCATGATAAAAGAATTTTATATAACGATTTTGTAGGAAATATAATGCTCTACAAAAAAGGTATCTTGTGAAATTCTCGTGAATCTAATATTTATCATGTAATTAGCAAAAAACTGTCATCATTTATTCCAAAAGTCGATCATTATGGTCAAAACAGGAGTTTGACGTCGAATAGCTGCAATTTATTTTTCGTATGTATATAAGATTATGAAGAAATACGTAGCGCACTCAACAATGAAATGTAAACAATATTCAAATTTTCAATTTTATCAATTTTATTGTGAATTATAATGAATGATGTCATATATTTTAAAAATCAACTTACAATAATGAATTACATCGGTTGGAGCAAAGTTGCCTTGTTAATATCAGGATATTTTTTTTTATATTCCTCAATTATTTGTACAATGAATTGTTTCTGATCTTCATCATAAGTAAGACGATCATTGTACTCTCTAATAAGTTTCACTTCTCTTTCTGCAACATCGATAACCACTTTAATTCCTGTAACTATTGTTAAGCCTTGTAAATAATTTTTATTAGAAATCCACTCGCTCACATCGATATCAAAAAATGAGGAGTTGATTTCAAATCTTTCGAAAAAAGCCATCGATTTGGAACTGATAAAGAAATCAATGTCCTTATCGATCAAAGAAGAAAAATTCATCATGAATGATAATAAAAATGGATAAAATTGAAAATTTAAATATCGTTCACATACTGTTATTGAGTGCACTACGTATCTCTTCATATTTCTAATTGCATATGAAGAATACATTGCAGTTTTTCGACGTCAAACTCCTGTTTTGGCCATAATGATGGACTTTTGGAATAAATGATGACAGTTTTTTGCTAATAACGTGATAAATATTAGATTCACAAGAATTTTACAACATACCTTTTTTGTAGAGCATTAAATTTCCTATGATAATACACTATAAAATGTTTTTATCATGAATAGTTTCGAAATAATAAACAATTTTCTTAACAAAATTTTGAATGCGTGCATTTTTTCATATAAAAATTCGACAGCTCGGTGGGGTGGGTTAGAATTATTGGACAAAGTTCCGCTTGCGCCCAATTTTTTTTCTGGATATGTTGATTACTTTCAAGGAACAATACCAAAGAATTTCCAACATCACCAAATTAAGAACCACCCTATCGTATATTCGATTTTCGATTTTTTTGTGGCGTTAGGTTGGTACTCATATCTCTCACTTATGCTGAAAAAATCGGCCATTTTGAATGTTTAGTTAATTGTTGACAGCTGTTTTGGTTTGACGTGTTTTGGCTTGTCTTCCATTTTTGCCTATTCCAAAAAAGCCACTTCCATTGCGATGATTGAGCTTTGGTTTCCACGTCATAACCATAAACCCATGATTCGTCACCAGTTATGACCCTCTGGAGCAAATTTGGATCGTCGCGGACCTAGTCCAACAGCGTCTTAGCAATGTTAACGCGACACTGTTTTTCTTCGAAATTGAGCAATTTTAGCACGAATTTCGCGGCGACCCGTCTAATGCCCAAATCATTGGTAAAAATCGAATAGCACGAGCCAATCGATATGCTTAGTTCCTCAGCAACTTCTCTAATGGTGATTCGACGATTGGCCAATATTATCTTCTTCGCTTCATCAATGTTTTCGTCTGTTGTTGATGTGCTCGGGCGTCCGGAACGCATTTCGTTGTTCCCATCTTCTCGGCCCTCTGAGAACATTTTGTACCACCGATAAACGTTGCTTTGGTCCAAGGTAGCTTCACCATATGCCACAGTCAACATTCGGAATGCGTCCGCGCACTTAATTTTGTTTTTAAGACAAAATTTGATACAGATTCTTTGATCCATTTTTTGGAATAGGCAAAAATCGACGACAAGCCAAAACACGTCTAACCAAAACAGCTGTCAACAATTAAGTAAACATTCAAAATGGCCAATTTGTTCAGCATAAGTGAGGGACATGAGTACCAACCTAACGCCACAAAAAAATCGAAAATCGAATATACGTAGCTCGCGGAAATTCAAAATTCGCGATACTTTCTGAACGGACCTCGTACATATATTCCCGCGCGAGAATTCTCACCGGGGTATTTGGATGATGCTTTGTGCTACTGTACGTGTCCTACCTGTATCCCAACTTGTTTCACTGCGCCGGTTTTTTTTTCTCGACCGCACTCGCGAATTCTCGTTATCCGCGGATATTATTTTCTCTCTTGATTCTCGAGAAAATAGCCGAGCGGAAATTTTTAAATATAAACCGTCATCGTTTCTTCATGAACGATCAAAATTTTTCCCGCGTACGTTTCCTATGAAACGCGAAAAGGCTGCTCGTCACTAGCACAAAAAGCCAAAAAACAAAACAGGTCATCTGGGAAACTCACGTTGGCGGAAATGAGTACGAAAAGGAATGAAGGGATGGAAAGGAATGAAGTGAAGTACATGTGAAAATGAAGCCTCCAAACTCCGCATCGATTCATCGTCCGTGCGCGAGAGAGGCACGATCAGATCAAATAAGTAAATCTCCCCAAATATAAACTCTCGTTCCGGGCATTGTTTACCCATAGACCGGCAGAAAACGGACCTGAGATTGAAATTGAAAAAAATATATATGTAATGTACAGATATGGTGTGGTATTGTAAGAGATAGGCGGAAGGGAGAAAAAAGAGATAAAGGGACGTTTCACTGGGGTGGCGAACGAAGGAGAATGAGGGTGAATCGCAAAATTGAGGGAAAAAAAATGCGACGGGCCAACGCGGCGAGTGCCAGCTTTTGTAAAATGTCGGGTCATTCATCTAGAATGGGGTAACCTATGGGGTATAGCTATGAGTGTATGTGTGTGTGTTTCGAGAGAAGCACGAGGTACACCTCTGCTATTCTCGGCAATCGTTTACCAGCCCGGATTAAAGCGGATCTCCGCATATATCCAAGCGTACAACACACAGGATGCGCGCGCATAATGACCGAATTCACTGGGGGCTATTATTTTCAGCACTGAATTCACCGTATCTCTCTTTATCTCCCGGCGAATTTCCGCAACCAGTCCTTTTTTTTGGGCTTCTTTCTTCCCCAAATAATTTAATCCCGTAATTTTTGCATATTTGTTAAGTCGTACAAGCGTGTTATTAATACGATAGTGCTGCTTGCATATCGACGATTACGAAAGTCTTGCGACAATTTGAATAACAGCTCATTGGCTTTATTTTTTATAACACAAACCATTATTTCAATTTCAAGCCAGACAATGCTGTCGTATTCTGCTGTTAAAAAAAAACGATATACGCTCTGTGTGTCCCGTGTGTAATTATAAATCGGTACACAAGTCAAATTCACGAGTGTCAAATAAGTATTCATACACCTTATTTTTTTGCGATAACTTTATAGACATAAGTGATACGCAAAGAAATCCAATTTTATTTGATAGTCCATCAGGTGCAGAGATAAACTGCAAATGGAGATTTTTTCCCAGGAATAATAGAAGAATTATGCCAAAAAAACGAAAATTTTCGGGCAAAAAAAGTATTCATGCACTTACGATTATAGTGAAAACCTACAACATCTTAGTTGTTAATTATAACTAATATTTGGTGTGTATCCCGTTTGCTTCAATTATCGCCTCGAGTCTCTTAGGCATGGATTCTACTAGCTTTTGCTTTTTTTTTTTGCTATTTCTTCTAAAAGCACTCTTTGGAGATCGGATTTGTTTGTTATTTTTCTTTTTGTAATTTCTCCATCCACCAAGTGCCATAAATTTTCAATAGGATTGATGTCCGGAGATTGTGGTGGTGTAATCAATTGTTTGCGGACATTATAGAGTAACCATTCCCTCGTTTTCATGGTAGTATGTTTCGGGTCGTTATCTTGTTGGAAGTAGAAATTTCCATCCAGGCCCATTTTATCTACACTCGCTTTCAAATTGCTGCGCAACACGTCGATATACTTCTGGGCATTCGTTGTACCATCTATAAAAGCCAGATTACCAACGCCATAATATCCCATACAGCCCCAAACCATGACGGTTCCTCCGCCGTGCTTTACAGTCGGTATTAAATTTTTCTGCTGGAGCTCGGTATTTGGTTTCCGCCAGACGAATTTTTTTCCATCGGACCCGAAGATGTTAAACTTCGATTCATCCGAGAATACGACACGTTTCCAAAATTCTATAGATTTTTTTACGTCGGTTTTTGCGAAACCTAAACGTTTTTCTCGATTTATATTATTAATTAATGGTTTTTTGCGGGCAGTTCCGCCGTATATTTGGACAGAATGCAAAATGTTTCGAATAGTCTGGGGACACACGCTCTTCCCCGATGTTGATGCGACATCATTCGCTAAACTGCGAGCACTTGTGAACGGTTTTTTTGTAACCTCTGTAACAATACTCCGACGCTGTCGTACCGTTAGTATTCTCGGTCGACCGGTTCGTGGCTTATTTTCTCTGCTGTTTGTTCTTTCGTATTTTTCTATTATATATTGCACTGTTGCGAAACTTAGATTTAGTTCTTTACTAATTTTTCGATAACTTTCACCGCGTTTCCGACGAAAAATCACTCTATCTCGCATGGATATTGATATTTCGCTTTTCTTTGCCATCATGTCTGTTCAGAGCTTGAAGATCTACTACCGCATGGAATAGGTCAAAATCATTGTGTAAACGAAGACTTGTTTACATTGTACGCAGAGGTCAGACCGTCCGTGAGTGAATATCGACGTTTAGCAGGTCAATCGTAAGTGTACGAATACTTTTTTGGCCCGAAAATTTTCGTTTTTTTTGCATAATTCTTCTATTATCCCTGGGAAAAAATTCTCCATTTGCAGTTTATCTCGTTACCTGATGTACTATTAAATAAAATTGGCTTTCTTTGCGTATCGCTTATGTCTATAAAGTTATCGCAAAAAAGAACAAGGTGTATGAATACTTTTTTGACCCACTGTATAAGAGAGCACGGAACGTTATGCTGAAGCACACAGTAAGTAATTAATAACGGACACTTAAATGCTTGCTAAAATGCAAACCAAAGAAAAATTGAAGAATGAGAGTTCGCGGTCCAGAGAAGATGGATTGTGGAACATCCAAGCAGCGTAAATGTGAACGCAATCGTGCGTGCGACGGTTTAATATTTTCGACGGCATGTGCGCGTATACACGGTATCACGAGTAGGATTTTAATACTGACGTATAGTTCCTGGCATATGTAGACGGAATGCAGATTTCTCATTTCATTCGTTCGTAATTAAGCGCCTTGTAAAGGACGCAATTTTATTTGCGCGCTAATTAAGAATTTAGTGACGACGACGATGAAACCCCGCTCTTATTTACCCCTCGTGAAATCACACGTATTTCCGGGAAGTCGTATTTTTTATATACACGACCGTTCAATTACGCGAGCCGCAAAATCGCGAGCTCGTAAAATCCGTTATTTAACGACAACAACAGAAACCTCGAAAGTTTTTCAAATTATCTCACGTACCGGTCGTTCAGCACGGAAATACGTATTCCCGGTAAAAAGAATGTGTATAATATCGATAATTGTACGAAATTCCAAGAAATTAGGCACACTTACATGTTAGACTTATTCTTAACCCCGCGTGTGTACACTGGGTCTTTAAAGGAACAGTCGACATTTCAAACTCCTATTTCTCTCTCTATTTGTCAATTTTTATTAACAACGGTTTTATACTTTGGACTTTGGCAATATGTGGGTCATGTAGTAGACACTTCAAGAAGTAATCCAGAATTTTTTTCAGATTTTTTGAAAGCCTAAAAAACTCTTAAAATTCAACTGGTCCCTCAAAGACCCAGTGTACACATCATGTCTCGAAAAATATAAGTGTACAAACGGGGGGTTAAGAAATACCTTTGGTTTTAGGGAACAAGCCTTGACCACTGTGATCCGCGATTCAACCGCTGATACACGTGACTTGAAAATGTTTCCTTTCGTTACATGACGTCAATGAATCATGAAAAAAAATGGTATTATTCGATACTTTGATGAAAAAGTCTTCCTTTCTTTTCCTCGACGAAGTGCACGTTACCAGAGATCCGTGTTGTTGAACCCAACGAGTTAAACAGAACGTGTGAAATTTTATGTAACAAATTGTTGCGCTGTGCTTTCAACGTTGAGCTCCGCGATTCAATATCCTCGCGCCCCTCACCTTTCGTTAGCCACACTATATTGCATATTGCAATTCATTCTATCGAGATAGAGGCCAGAATCGACCAACAATTCATTTTTCAAATATCCGTAGCGCCATTATTATTTTGCGAATTGAACCGCGTAACGGGGTCGGGTTATTTATTGTAGGACGTTTATCGTTGCGGGAAAACGTCGATTTTATATGGTCGATCGTGTGCGAGCGCATAGCTAATGCCGTTGATGGTTCATCGCGTGTTTTGCCCGAGAGTAATGCGAAACCCCCGCATTACTGGACTGTGTATGAACGGTATTTGATAATCAACGAACCGATTTCGGCGTCTGTGCGTTATTAGACCTACATATATTCAGGGAAATATCGATAACGGCTGATGGGTAAATAAAGGCATTCACCGTAGCATCAATTTTCGTTAATTAATCGGTATACACAGCCTCGTGTCCTAAAAACATGTTCTCCGTCCTATTTCCTTTGTTCGCATCCGTAGATGAGCACGCTTTCGTACACGAGTGCATCACATAGTGAAAATCCATATCACGAGTAGTAATGTAAATATGTGACAAATGATTTGTTTTTTTCTTTATAGAATAGTAAATTAAAGTGTTCGTATGTACAGAAGTATACAACGAAACTCTATTTTTATACTTTACGTATGTTCGAGGGCTGTATAAAAGAGGTTTTCTGTTTCATTGCAGTCTTTCGCACACTCTCGACAATAACCACTGTGTCGATCTCGCGGAAAGAGTGAACTACAGAACGAGGATAAGGGAAGAAGAGACGTGGGAGAGAAAAATCATCACGTAACAGAACGGAGAACGAAAGAAAGAACGTGTTCGCGATGAGAACATTTTCCTGTTACATTTCTCGTTGAGTCGAAGCGAGTTTATCAACGAGAACTACCGCGAGGTCAGACGAGAGATAAAGTCGTAGAAACCAACGTAGAAAATAACTGTAATCTCGATTCTCGTTCGAGGAGCGAAATCGAATTGCGGTTGAGACGGATATGAGAGCGCGAGGGAGGACCCATTGGGACACTCAATGCCGGAAGGAGATCGACTGCTAACAATAGATGCAATTCACATGATCTTACGATGTTAAATAGCGCGGATGTTGAATATATATAGTACGGAAAGCAAAAGAAGAATCTGATAACTAAATGGGATATGAAGAGGCAGCAGGAGAAAATTGGACTCGGGGAAACATATCGCACAGGTGTGTCACTCGTCGTCAATCGAGTTTAAGGTAGTAGTCTGGTAACTTACGCCGATTTTCGTGTCTATTTTGGAGGGCGTTTTTAGTAGGAAAATAAAAATTAATCGTTTTGGATATTTAGGATGTTTTTATTTACATATTGAAGATACAAAAAAAAATTTTGTTGAAAAAATGTAATAGTTTATTATTATTATTATTATTGATCGTAGTTGGCACCTCGAAAAAAAAGCGCGTGGGTGGCCCCGGTGATTTTGGCTCTTGATGTTATCTGAAATAAAAAATTCTTGATAATTCTTAATCTATAGACATGTCATTCTGGTCGGAACTACTGAAGTTAAATTTCATGGATAAATAACAAAATGGCGGACGTTGGAAAAAAACGTCCTTTACCATTTTGTTATTTATCCATGAGATTTAACTTCAGTAGTTCCGACCAGAATGACATGTCTATAGATTAAGAATTATCATGAATTTTTGATTTCAGATAACATCGAGAGCCAAAATCACCGGGGCCACCCACGCACTTTTTTTTCGAGGTGCCAACTTTGATCAATAATAATAATAATAATAATAAACTATTAAATTTTGTCAACAAAATTTTTTTTTGTGTCTTTAATATGTAAATAAAAACATCCTAAATATCCAAAACGATTCATTTCTATTTTCCTACAAAAAAACGCCCTCCAAAAAAGACATGAAAATCGGCTTAAGTTACCAGACTACTACCTTAACGCGAAGCAATCATAATCCACTCGCAGATTGCCGAAGCGTCGGGAAAATTACCATCATTCATATATACGAGGTCTGTTAAAAAAGTATCGCGAATTTTGAATTTCCGCGGGCTACGTATATTCGATTTTCGATTTTTTTGTAGCGTTAGGTTGGTACTCGTGTCCCTCACTTATGCTGAAAAAATCGGCCATTCTGAATGTTTAGTTAATTGTTGACAGCTGTTTTGGTTAGACGTGTTTTGGCTTTTCTTCGATTTTTGCCTATACCAAAAAAACGGCTTCCATTGCGATGATTGAGCTTTGGTTTCCACGTCATAACCATAAACCCATGATTCGTCACCAGTTATGACCGTCTGGAGCAAATTTGGGTCGTCGCGGACCGAATCCAACAGCTCCTTAGCAATGTTAACGCGACACTGTTTTTGTTTGAAATTGAGCAATTTTGGCACGAATTTCGCGGCGACCCGTCTCATGCCCAAATCATTGGTAAAAATCGAATAGCACGAGCCAATCGATATTTTTAGTTCCTCAGCAACTTCTCTAACGATGATTCGACGGTTGGCCAATATTATTTTCTTCACTTTATCAATGTTTTCGTCTGTTGTTGATGTGCTCGGTCGTCCGGAACGCATTTCGTTGTTCGCATCTTCTCGGCACTCTGAGAACATTTTCTACCACCGATAAACGTTGCTTTGGTCCAAGGTAACTTCACCATATGCCACAGTCAACATTCGGAATGCGTCCGTGCACTCAATTTTGTTTTTCACACAAAATTTCATACAGATTCTTTGATCCATTTTTTGGAATAGGCAAAAATCAAAGACAAGCCAAAACACGTCCAACCAAAAGAGCTGTCAACAATTAACTAAACATTTAAAATGGCCGATTTTTTCAGCATAAGTGAGGGACATGAGTACCAACCTAACGCCACGAAAAAATCGAAAATCGAATATACGTAGCCCGCGGAAATTCAAAATTCGCGATACTTTTTGAACAGATCTCGTACGGTCTGTCAAACCGAATGTTGTTAAAACTAATCGGCAATTATTTTGAAATGCATGCAGTTATCAAGACGCCTCAAATTGCTTTTAGAAGAAGACACTTAGAGGGTTTTTTTTCCATATATACATTTCTTATGATGAATCATATTTTTAGACATTTAAATTGCAAATGGAAAATTAAATTTCGCGCATGGCGAGAGATTTCCTGATAAATCCAAACTAGATTTAATCTCGTTTTAGCCATATGAATTTTCGAACGTTGGGGATGATTGAAATATTTTCCGATACTATTTATGGCGATGCGTAGTGAAGCGTGCGCTAGCTATTATGAGCCGTCGACGCGATTTACCCAAAACAAATATCGTGCATATAACCAATCCGCTAACTGTGTGTTCGATAAAATATGCGTTTATGGATTACGCATATATATGGATATGATCAATCGATTTAGAGCCAACGCTGGTGCATGAACCTCCCCCGCCCTCGTGAACGTATATGTACTGGCACGTTCGGCCATCAGAAATTAACTTTTCGATTTTCACTTGACGATACGAGCGAAATACGCCATTGTATACACATGTATATACGTTTGTGCAATATGTTATCTGTGGTCGCCACGGCGAACCGGACGTCGAGGATTCAACGAGGCAAAACGGAAATACGAGAAAATGGCTTATATATCGAGTAATGAAATTTTTTTTAATTTCACGCGCCATTGGAACAGTATAACGAGCGTTATTGTTACGATAATGGAATGTGAATTTTAAACGGTAATTGTGAAGGAGTACTTAAACTTTTACTCTTTAATTATGACAAAAACGCTTCGAGTCGATCAAGATCAAATGAATGTTATTTAGATAAATTCAATTCTATTCAAATGGATATTGCAATAGAGTACATTTTTTGACGTTGTAACGATAGACCTTAAAATATAAATGAAACCGGGTCCCATTTTTTTATTTTTTATTGTGAGTCCCATTATAATGATAATGTTTTAAAAATCCATGCTACGAACTTATACTCACCAAGGTGTTTGAACATAGAGAGATAGAGTATTATTTCGCAACGTGAACTCACCTGAAATCAGAAGAAAACGAGAATTAATTATTTTTCATTGTCAATATAACACGGTCTTCGGATTTATAAAATAGTGATTTTTGTTGTTCATTCGAACTTCACGTCCGTTAGAATGACAAATAAATCATTCCTGTGTATTTACCAAATTCACTTTTCAAGATCTTATAAATGGTACGATAAAAATTTCGTCAAACTTCATTGTACCATTTCGAATAACGATAAAATTTCGATTAATATTTTGTCAAAATGAACTATAATTTATCTAGTTGGAGTTAGTAAAAAAAAAAAAATAGTTATCGTGTGGAAGATTATCGTCGAGTTTCTGGTAAAATACATTTTCGTCGAGATTCTTTACAATTTTTACAAGCTTTTCTTTTACTACATGTAGGAGCATGGCCGAGGGTTGCCATTGGAAATGGAATTGTGTGTCGGGGATGGGACATGGAAGACTTTAACGGAGGGGATGAAATGACATCGAGAATCAACAGAAGGAGACCGCGAAGAGACGTAATCGTGGACGTTCCTCGATTTCACGATACTATCAGAGGCACTCTGCGAGAATGGCCACGAAGGCGTGTGTAAAAGTTAGTGAGAAATAGAAGCGGGAAGTAAGAGAGTGGGATAAATAAAAGGACAACATTTTCAACTGCTCGTGAGTGTGCAGAAGCGTCGGAACGAAGCGAGGAAAAGAGAAAAATCGGGAATGCTATATGTACACACGGAAACGAGAGAAGAGAAGGGAAGTGTCAGTGTTGGAGGGTGCGAAAACGGTAAAAACTAGATTTTCACGATTGCCGAGATTGGTTCCGTCGTCGACGTAGTTGTCGTCTCTCCCGACAAACGTCGTTCATTACATATATATGCCCGATATATATACATATATGTATGTACCTCAGGGTTCTCCACGTCGTTACTCTTAATAGTGCACAATATATATATATATATATATATATATATATATATATATATATATATAATATATACAGGGCGTCCCAAAACTAACACGTCAGAGTGACACAGGGGGTTAGATTAGCTCCGGACCTATGAAAATAAACAAATATGACCTCGGTAAAAGTCTCATGGTTTTCGAGAAAAACCGTGTCTTTTTGTTTTTTGAAAAATCTTTACCTAGTACTTGTTATTCTGCTACCGTTGCTATGAAAGTTCAAATCGTAAGGAAATCAAAGTTAAAATTAACAGGAAATCCTAAAGTGGTCAGAAACACAAACGGAAACGGCGAGATAACAAGAATAACGATTATCCGACAAATTAAAAAAGATGATTTTTCTGAAAATCGCTATCCTTGTTATCTCGCTGTTTTCGTTTGTGTTTCTGACCACTTAAGGGGGGAAATAGGGTTAGACGGTTCAAAAAATCGATTTTTTTTTCATTTCATAAATTGTTAGTAAAACAATTGAAAAATATGTTCCAAAAATTTTTAATGAAAATTCCGACTCGTTCTATTGTTATAAGCCATTAAAGTGAGTAGCTCTCCTCACTATTTTTTCAAACGCGTTTTTCTGAAAACGACTTTTTTTGAACTTCCGTACACGCTAGTTTGAAAAGTTTTC
This sequence comes from Oxytorus armatus, assembly GCA_958009045.1. Classification (NCBI taxonomy): domain Eukaryota; kingdom Metazoa; phylum Arthropoda; class Insecta; order Hymenoptera; family Ichneumonidae; genus Oxytorus; species Oxytorus armatus. Next base: position 6,123,983 of record OY253744.1, read on the forward strand.
AACCAATCGTTTTGAAAATTGGTAGTTACTTTCTTCATAGTATTGCGCTCTATATGAACCTAAAATCGGAATATTATCGTTATTTAAAATAATTTTTTTTTTGCAAATAAAATAGTAAAAAATGGCAACGAATCATGCTTTTTTATTTTAACCCGTGTAAAAAATTCAATTTTCTATTTTTTTGATAGCATTTAGGTTCATATTGAAGAGAGACATATAATATAAGTAAATTCCAACCTCGTTTGATTTCAGATGAAAATTGCGGCTTCCAGAATGTACGCAAAATGCTGAGTCTGATTGTGACCTGCAATATGGGGTCGTTAATATCTCCGGTGTTTTTCAAGGAAATTCTTCAAAAATTTTATAGTATATACTTAAATATATGTATAAAATATTCTCAAAGTTTCAATAAATTATATTCATTTTTTATACTATAAAACAATTCATGAAAATCATTGAGAAAACGCTGTCCTAACTCTATTTCCCCCTTTAAGGATTTGGTGTGAATTTGGGTTTTGATTTGTTTGCGATTTGCACTTTCATAGCAATAGTAGCGGAATAACAAGTATCAGATGACGATTTTTCTCGGTAGCGCAATAACAAGTAGTAAAGACGGTTTTTCTCGAACACCATGAGACTTTTACTGGTGTCATATTTGTTTATTCTGATAGGTCCGGAGCCAATCTAACCCCCGTGTCACTCCGACGTGTTAGTTTTGGGACACCCTGTACATGTATATATATATTTGCGACGCGTATATAGTACACAGCCAGTGTACATAGGGAGAAGGAACGCGACAGACTATATAAAATATCTCCTGTACAGATCCAAATTCCTGTACAAACGAAAATCATTTCCTTTCACGATCACAACCGTTCTTCGACTATATTGAACCGCTTTTTTCTCCATATATTCCAAAATTCGAAACGATAATGAATTCCTCGTCGCATATTAAGATAACAAAAAGGGGAAAAAAAGAAACGACCAGAAAAAACAAAATTGACGCTTTTTGCGATGAAAATCGTTGAGGAATGTATTTCTATTTTCATAGTGAAAGTTCGTGTTTGCAAATACATCAACTATTCGTATAAAGCGAAAGTCGCAACTAAGATGGATGTTAGAAAAACTAGCTGTTTAGCGTTTAAAAAAGTGACTTTAGCAACCCTACAGAGATAAACCACAGATAGGGAGAAGAGATACGCGCAAAAAAAAAGCAAAACAAGACTGAAAAACCGAGAATTTTTCGACTCTGAAAATTTACCTTCCAATCCATCGTACGGTATAACATGCTGTGCATGGGGTGGCTTTGCCAACCCCTTTTTCTCATCTCCGATCCCTCACGCGCCAGTTTACTGGTTTTTTTTTTCTTCCATTTTTTTTTTATCTTCGTCATCTTTCAACGCGTAAACGCACGCTCACGGCGAATGTTACACGTAGATATATTACAGAGGCTAAAAAGGGGATGAACATATCTCGCATCGTATCCAAGCGGGTTGTTCTCCCTCTCTCTGTCTCTCTCTCTCTCTTCCTCGTGTGTATATATCACCCATGCATGCTTACGTGCCCGCAAGCCCGAAAAGTTCGAAAAACACACATATACACACAAACACCTCGAAATTCCGAGATAATAACGTGCCCTATTTTCTCGTTATATTCTCGCCTCCGCCGTTCTCGCATTCTTCATCCCATTCTCTCTTTCACTCCCTCTCTCTCTCTCTTGGTAGCGTGGCACATTTTCCTTCTTTATACATATGTATATACCGAAATCAGTATTTACTCATCCGTTGCAAAGCCAGCATACACAGTGGTTTTGGTGGATTCGTGGCAACGCGAGTACGTGGAACGCTCTCCCCATTTTGTCTCTCCATCCCTCGCTCCCGCATTCTCCCTTCGGCTTCGAGGCGTATTAGCATTCTGTACCTATCGCACCTGTATATAGCATATAACGAGGTAATATACATCAGTTTACGTGTATGTTTATATAAATATATCGTACTTTACACGTTGTTAGAGATTATGTTCGCTATCGGAATCTTGAAAATTCCCGATCGTCTTTTGTTCCTGCTATCCTGATTTCACGAAATGTAGACAGATATTTCATAAAATCAGGTCATGATCAAGTGACAGTTGAAAAACACCGAAGATATTAGCGACCCCATATTGCAGGTCACAATCAGACTCAGCATTTTGCGTACATTCTGGAAGCCGCAATTTTCATCTCAAATCAAACGAGGTTGGAATTTACTTTCATTATATGTCTCTCTTCTATATGAACCTAAATGCTATCAAAAAAATAGAAAATTGAATTTTTTACAGGGGTTAAAATAAAAAAGCATGATTTTTTGCCATTTTTTACTATTTTATTTGCAAAAAAAAAAATTATTTTAAATAACGATAATATTCCGATTTTAGGTTCATATAGAGCGCAATACTATGAAGAAAGTAACTACCAATTTTCAAAACGATTGGTTGAAAGCTTTTCAAACTAGCGTGTACGCAAGGTAAAAAAAAGTCGTTTTCAGAAAAACGCGTTTGAAAAAATAGTGAGGAGAGCTACTCACTTTAATGGCTTATAACAATAAAACGAGTCGGAATTTTCATTTAAAATTTTGGGAACATATTTTTCAATTGTTTTACTAACAATTTATGAAATGAAAAAAAAATCGATTTTTTGAACCTTCTAACCCTATTTCCCCCCTTAATTGCCGGTCTATTCATTCCCGAGATCATTATCCTTTTTTTTGTCCTCTACACCGGGTCTCACCGTGCATACACGGTGAGACCCAATGGCACGTTATGTACCGGTAACGAAGTTAATCGAGGAAAACCGACGGTGAGACACGAGGAAGAGATTGTGAAACAAAAGTAAAGTTCAGAGGGCTCTCTCGCTGATGAGTGCGATCCGCAATCAGAAGGATCGCGAGCGTCGTTCAACCGCATTTTCACCGCGGCCCACACTTTTTAGTGGTTTTACGAGATATATATAGGGACAGTGAAACTTCGTGAATACTCCACTCCCGTGAAAGGTCCTCGAAAACCAACCCCGACGCTTCTCCTCAGTTCAAATCTCATACTTAAGTTTTCACCCGGTATTTCCAATAGTTCATCACATCTCGACATTGCCCTCTCTATCGGCGAACGTGCTTTCACGCGGATCCTCGTCGATGAGGAAATTTTTTTTTTTTCCTTTCACATTCCAGTTTTTAGATTAATGGAGGTGTTAAAAAAAAATTTCCTTCAGAGTCCAGAACGATTGAGAGAGAGAGAGGTTATACTGTAGTCGCTGTAACGTGCAACTTTAGTACGGAACCGCGGTTATAACCGGTGGAACACTCGCTACAAAACTAAAGTAAAGTATAACGTACATATTGCTATGTACACGTATACAATCACGCAAACACTCAACCCTCTTTCTATGCCGAGTACGAGGAGGGTAACATTGTATATAACCCCCGCCGTTACATCGTTGGGTCGGTGACGCCTCCGCCAATTCGTACATACTCTACTCCCCCGGTACCTCTAACCCACTGTACACGCTAGGGTTATTTCGAAATCGCCGAAATCAGATTGAACGCTTTACGGCTAATACGTACTTCGGGTGAGTGGCGTGGGTGGAGGAGAAGGCAATTGTGAGTGGAGAGAGAGAGAGAGAGAGAAGCAACGGCTAATGGACTGCCCGTTGATATATGTATGCCAAAGGTACGTTCTCGAGGAGTTTGTTGATGAGAGAGAGGAAGAGAGAGAGAGAGAGAGAGAAGAGGTGAGAAAAGATATATATAGTTTCGCGGGAGCGTGTAGGACGATGTACGGCCGCACGAATTACCGGGCAAAGATTACTCCGCTACTACTATACATATAGTTCGGTACTCGTACAGGTACAAGTGAACCGTGATACAGGGAGGTGTGGGGGCCAAGGTATACACGATGATGTTATGGTAAAAGGAACGGCAGTTGCTGTGGAGAACGGGTAGCGCAATGATTTTAGGGTCCGTGTATACATATGAGGGTTAGCGCAGCATCGACTAGCAGCTTTTCGAATTTAGCGCCGAAGACCTCATCCTGTACCTTTTCATCCGGCACGCCTACCTCTTGAATCTATAGACGGCGCGCGGTTCCTTCCTATAACGCAAGCCGTGATTTTGCCAGGAAATTGGAAGCTCGACTGTATACGTGCGGCATACACCCCCGCCACTATCCCCTACTCCTTTTCCTCTGTTAGGTACGCGGCGCAGAGCTTTCGGAACGGACGAAATACAACGCTTAGCGGTGCTATGACGTTGCCGCGACCAATACGACATCCTCGTTTATGAAGCCTGACTTAGCTTGCGTAAATGTTTGCCGAAGCTGCACGAAGTTGGGCGAACTTCAACGCGAGGACGTGACAGCAAATTTAGTGTGTTGCGCATGATGTACATTGCATTAGATAAAAGTTCGAACGAGGTCTTGGGCTTCGGATGTAACGAGGACCTCTCTTCGTCTCACGGACTTGAAACTTAGAGATTTCATTGGCGACGTTGGTTTATTTTTTACTCGATTGTGTCAATCATCTAGAGGATGGGAAAATTACAAAAAACCATTACTATTAAGGGGGGAAATAGGGTTAAACGGTTCAAAAAATCGATTTTTTTTTATTTCATAAATTCTTAGTAAAACTATTGAAAAATATGTTCCCAAAATTTTAAATGAAAATTCCGACTCGTTCTACTGTTATAAGCCATTAAAGTGAGTAGCTCTCCTTCAGGCCCCGAGCGCGCTATCTTTTCAAACGCGTTTTTCTGAAAACGACTTTTTTTTAACTTGCGTACAAGCTAGTTTGAAAAGTTTTCAACCAATCGTTTTGAAAATTGGCAGTTACTTTCTTTATAGTATTGCGCTCTATATGAACCTAAAATCGGAATATTATCATTATTTAAAATAATTTTTTTTTGCAAATAAAATTGTAAAAAATGACAAAAAATCATGCTTTTTTGTTTTGACCCCTCTAAAAAATTCAATTTTCTATTTTTTTGATAGCATTTAGGTTCATGTAGAAGAGAGACATATAATAAAGGTAAACTGCAAGCTCGTTTGATTTTAGATGAAAATTGCGGCTTCCAGAATGCACGCAAAATGCTGAGTCTGATTGTGACCTGCAATATGGGGGCGATAATATCTTCGGTGTTTTTCAAGGAAATTCTTCAAAAATTTTATAGTATATACTTAAATATATGTATAAGATATTCTAAAAGTTTCAATAAATTATATTCATTTTTTATACTATAAAAAAATTCATGAAAATCATTGAGAAAACGCTGTCCCAACCCTATTTCCTCCTTTAAGGACTTACGTACCCCTGACATTTTCATAGAATACATTTTTTTTACAGATTTTCATTCTTTATAGTTTTAAGAATTTAAAAAAAACTTTTAAGAAAATTCTAGTCGTTACAAAGTGATAGCAATAAATGTGACTGGACATCGGGTTCACGTGGTATCTACCAGAAACTTTACACGCGTTTTTCTCGAAACTATGTGGTTAGACAGTGTCAGCACGGTAACTCAGGCAATTTTTAATATTTTTTTACATTTTTTTTTATTTTGATAATTATTTTCTCTATAGTCTGATGAGAGGTTTTTTTTAATTCTTTGATTGGACAATTTTTTGTAAATTATTAAACACTAATTTTGTGTTTCTAAACTGCATACTAAAGTTTGATGTACTGTAATTTCTTTATTTTTGAAAAAAAAAGACTTTACTCTGTTAGAGTATTACTGTTACATTATTTTACTAGATTTGTTTTTTTATTTTTGCAGATTCGTTACTTTTTGGTGATGTTATGATGTCGACAAGGAGGCGCCATGGTTTTCATCAGTCCATTTATACCCGTAAAAAATAATGTTAATATGGTAAAAAAAAATTTTGTTAATTTTTTTCTTCTAGTTGAAAAGTTAATCAAAAATGTGCAATTAACAATTTAATTTTTTTTTCACCATATAGCCTTTATAATAATTTTTCATATTTACTCGGTTTTCAGCGCGCGCAGCGGTGTGTGATCCCTTAAAGTTTAATCGAAAAGAAAAAAGAAAGAAATGTCGCTAGAACGAGCGAAAGTACCATTTCCGCGTTGTATTAACTTGATGAAGATTATGGGCTCGAAATTGTGAAATGTACGTACATAAAACTAGACTGAAGGATCAAGATAATTCCAGCGGTCGCACGATCTTGACGACTGCACGAATCGTGACCGTGGCACAATATCAAAAATATACTGTACGTAAAGAGAAGAAAAATTGTTAACCAAACACGATCCATTCGAAGTAGAGCAAATGATTTTTTTCCGACAAATGTAGGGTAGAAAAATATAGCGCTACAGCACTCGTATTTGTCAGTGTATGAAAAGCATTTCAGCAGTTGCATGTTTACGAAGGAGGCAATCGTTAACCGGCGAAACCACAGCGACGAAGAGCCGCGAGCATCGTCTTAGGGCCGACACCGTCTGCCATCACTTCTCGGTAGCGAACAGGCTCCTTGAGATTTAACCCCATGAATCCGTGGCATTATTCTGCCTTCGAATCTCGCACGGACGCATACACAGACACGCACACACACACACACAAACACATACATAAGCAGCCAGAGGGAACAGTCTCGAGTCATCGATGCATATTCATACGAATTAGCATAGCCTCGACTTGCAAGACATCGGGAGTGGAGTTGAGGTGGAGGAGACGCGGAGCAAGAGAGCATAGAGCGTCTCGACGAGGGTGGTTCCGCCACTGCTTCTGCTTCACCTGTATGTTTGTACATGTGCCGGAGAAGTGTATAACTATTCAAGAGAGTGCAGGAGAGAGAGCGAGGAGGGAAGGGCGAGGAGAGAGAACTCGTTGAGATATATGCAAGATATGTGTAACCAGACAGCCGTACTTCACAGATAATTCTATACGGTGGGAGATTGAGGAAGGAGGGGTAGCGCTACAATCAAGTCGACCGCCTTCAACCTCAAAACTATTCGCTGATGGTGTGGCTGTGGGTTCGGCATGTGTATGCATACATGGAACGGATGATAAATAGACGCGGTATCCGTATATGCACGAGAGCGAACAACATATATATGGACGACAAGTGAAGACAGACATGTTGCATTGGGTTTTAGGAACGGTGCTCTGAAAATGCAAATTGTTAGAAGAACGAAAACAGCAGATTGCTCATAACTATATACTCGATCTATTCCCCGCCCCTCCCTAACACTGTTTCATTTTATTACAGCCACAAAAAGGTTTTTCACTTCTCGCGCGTAAATCATGTTTGTGGGTTACGGTTTCCAGTAATCGAAACGCATACGTTCGGGATCCACTCAAGTTGATGTTCAAGATTGGATGTAAGATTTTGACGTATAACGCCGACGACGGACCCGATCATAAATTTCATAAAATCAATTACAATTCCAATTATTCTTCCGTTATCGTGCACTTTGTATCAGATAGAAATTAATCTTGATTCCATACTTTACCGGCTCGGACTCTTTGTTGATCTCGTGAAATACAATTTACTATGACTTTTTTTTCTTTCTCTTATACTCGCGTTTTCATCGAGAAATCGGGTAAGACCGGGGATAAGGAAGAAAGATTGACGATGAACATTAGACGTCAGAGGCCCGTATACAGCATGGGTATTACAGACGAGCGGAGACGTGATGAAGAGAGAGAGAGAGAGAGAGAGAGAGAGCGAAAGATATCCCGTCAAGTAACATAACAGTCTGAGCTACAACCCCCACAGTAGTCAGCCAGCAGCAGCCGAACTGAACCCACCGTCGCGATTTAATCCAGACAAATGATCCTTCGGTGCCGTTGCTGTTGGGCTCCTTGGTTACCCCCGCAAGCTCTATATATATATATACGTCAGTTATATCGTCCCTGTTAAACTCTAACTTGCCCGGGCACACGCCCGATCGAGTGACGAAGTCGATTTTATGGAACAAGCAAATGCGACTCCGCTGACTATGCCCGGTGACAGGCTTGAAACAGTCTCGAGTACGCGACTCGTTTGTACAAAACCGATTCTCGGACGACGACTGAACGCGATAAAATGGTATCCAACGACCAACCCGATGACTCAACTTAATCCGATCTTTTTTCCGCATTCTCGTTTCCTCGAGCGACTCCAACGAACCTTTCTCAAATTCCACCAGTTCTTTCATACATTCTGTTCGATCGCTGAAGTTCTATGCCCCGTTAATTTGGCATACAGTGGGTCAAAAAAGTATTCATACACCTTGTTTTTTTTGCGATAACTTTATAGACACAAGCGATACGCAAAGAAAGCCAATTTTATTTAATAGTACATCAGGTACAGAGATAAAATGCAAATGGAGAATTTTTTCCCAGGAATAATAGAAGAATAATGCAAAAAAAACGAAAATTTTCGGGCCAAAAAAGTATTCGTACACTTACGGTCGAGCTGCTAAACCTCGATATTCACTCACGGACGGTCTGACCTCTGCGTACAATGTAAACAAGTCTTCGTTTACACAATGGTTTTGACCTATTCCATGCGGTAGTAGACCTTCAAGCTCTGAACAGACACGATGGCAAAGAAAAGCGAAATATCAATATCCATGCGAGACAGAGTGATTTTTCTTCGGAAACGCGGTGAAAGTTATCGAAAAATTAGTAAAGAACTAAATCTAAGTTTTGCAACAGTGCGATATATAATTAAAAAATACGAAAGAACAAACAGCAGAGAAAATAAGCCACGAACCGGTCGACCGAGAATACTAACGGTACGAGAGCGTCGGAGTATCGTTACAGAGGCTACAAAAAAACCGCTCACAAGTGCTCGCAGTTTAGTGAATGATGTCGCGTCAACATCGGGGAAGAGCGCGTGTCCCCAGACTATTCGAAACGTTTTGCATTCTGCCCAAATATACGGCGGAACTGCCCGCAAAAAACCATTAATTAATAATATAAATGGAGAAAAACATTTAGGTTTCGTAAAAACCTACGTAAAAAAATCTATAGAATTTTGGAAACGTGTCGTATTCTCGGATGAATCGAAGTTTAACATCTTCGGGTCCGATGGAAAAAAATTCGTCCGGCGGAAACCAAATACCGAGCTCCAGCAGAAAAATTTAATACCGACTGTAAAGCACGGCGGAGGAACCGTCATGGTTTGGGGCTGTATGGGATATTATGGCGTTGGTAATCTGGCTTTTATCGATGGTACAACGAATGCCCAGAAATATATCGACGTGTTGTGCAGTATTTTGAAAGCGAGTGTAGATAAAATGGGCCTGGATGGAAATTTCTCCTTCCAACAAGATAACGACCCGAAACATACTGCCATGAAAACGAGGGAATGGTTACTCTATAATGTGCGCAAAGAATTGCTTACACCACCACAATCTCCGAACATCTATCCTATTGAAAATTTATGGCATTTGGTGGATGTAGAAATTGGAAAAAGAAAAATAACAAACAAATCCGATCTCCAAAGAGTGCTTTTAGAAGAATGGACGAAAATAGCAAAAGAAACAACGCAAAAGCTAGTAGAATCCATGCCTAAGAGACTCGAGGCGATAATTGAAGCAAAAGGGATGCACACCAAATATTAGTTATAACTAACAACTATGATGATGTAGGTTTTCACTATAATCGTAAGTGTATGAATACTTTTTTTGCCCGAAAATTTTCGTTTTTTTGGCATAATTCTTCTATTATTCATGGGGAAAAATTCTCCATGTGCAGTTTATCTCTGCACCTGATGTACTATTAAATAAAATTGGCTTTCTTTGCGTATCGCTTATGTCTATAAAGTTATCGCAAAAAAACAAGGTGTATGAATACCTTTTTGACCCACTGTGAATCGGAATGGGAATGATTTAACCGCGGTCTTAAAGAGTAGTTCCTTTGTATGAAATTCAGGAGATCGTGAGGTATGTGATAATGATTAATTATTGATTAACACACACAAATTTATATTACTTATCCGATGGTGTAACATTAACGTGATATTCACGAAATTCTATACGCAATATATACGCAATGTAATACATGCATATGTGTATGTGGACACTATATGTATCTTTCGTGTGGGAGTGAGGGTCGACGCTAGATGTGAGTAAAGCTGGGTCATCCCCAGTGCGACAGGTATTGAATGGGCTAGGATTGAACACCGGGACCGATGTGCTGCGTGGCTCCCGGGGATGTACCGGATAGATAAACGTGCTCGCCTTCCTACATATCAAGAGAGAGAGAGAGAGAGAGAGAGAGAGCGAGAGAGAGAGAAAGAGAGAGAGATACTCGAAGCATCCAGTAGTAATACCTGCCATTTCTCTCGGTCTCTCTGTCGCTCCTTGCTTTATACTGCCGATACCATACTCCCATTTCCGGCTTTATGGATATAAGGGATCTCTCTCCCTCTCTCTCACTCTCTGTTCGTCTCGTCCCTATAATGCCACTCCAATCAATCCAGGTCCCGGGTATCTAATGATCCTACTGCTATTAATTCATCATTCAAATATACGTCGTTAATTATGACAGATGTCCGTCGGAGCTGATTCGCCTCTCCACTGGCATACTGGCTGACGATCTTGGAAGCTTGTCTCGATAATCCCAAGGGAAAGACGGCTGGCTCCTGGTGATCAATGGGGATAATCGATTCGGTTCAACAGACCGAACTCAATCCCGGATATCAGCTCGAGATAAATCCCTCATTTCTGATTCACGCCCATCAATCTGTTTATACATCCGGGAAAATTTTCAGCTCCTTTTGTTGAAAAAAAAAAAACAATTTTGAAATACTTCCACATTATGACAGTGGCTATCTCAGGAATTTTCGAAATTCTTCGACGATTTTCAATGAAAATCCATCTCTATATTTCGTTGTGCGGAATATATCGTTGTTCGGAATTTCGTCGAACGTGTATTTCATATTATCGTACGTCACGTTTTCCGTCTGTATTTCCACGTCAGCTCTTTTCTCGCTCTCATGCCCTTTGATCGCCCAGTGTTACCAGCGAATACGCGGAAATTTGATATGTTTTTCAATGCAGCCAGAAGCATATTACGGGGATTCCTTTAACGGACAATACTTCTCAATGTATCTTGGATGAATATCCCCGGACGGATATCCTCTTGTTATATTCTCATTTGTTTTAAAAAAAATCTCGAGATCCCTGAAAGATCCCATCGTAACTGCATTTTTACCGACGTCGTAACCCATATATTATGTATCCATTGGTACCCTGGCGCCATTGTATAGGTATACATTGAATGGTTCCCTGATATACGATTCGTATACCAAGGAACTATTCCGTTCTGTACGTACTTATTTATACAAATGTATATAGTAATATACGGTCTAAACGCAGTGTTTTATTCGCAAGGACCATAAATCACACCGGATACCATAGCTTGTAGCACACTGGCCGCATAAAACATATAGGAGTACCAACAGGGGCGAGCTCAACCGGTCGAAGACACTGTAGCCGATCTCCTTCCGCACTCTCTGCTCTCTTTCTCTCTTTGTTTTTTTTGTTCTCTCCTCTTTCTCGCTCTATCTCTACGCGAAACAATTTCCTATGTACCAAAGTGTTCCTCTCGCCGTATGCGACCCCGTCCCTCGACGATCCTCCACGAGCTTATATGCGCTTTCGTCGTCATCTCTACAGTGCAATCTATCTTTTTGCCTTGGGGTCGAGTGAGTCTCGCCGGGCGCTTCACCGCACTGCAGTTCTATGTGTATATACGAGGTCTGTTCAAAAAGTATCGCGAATTTTGAATTTCCGCGGGCTACGTATATTCGATTTTCGATTTTTTTGTGGCGTTAGGTTGGTACTCGTGTCCCTCACTTATGCTGAAAAAATTGGCCATTTTGAATGTTTCATTAATTGTCGACAGCTGTTTTGGTTAGACGTGTTTTTGCTTGTCTTCGATTTTTGCCTATTCCAAAAAATGGATCAAAGAATTCGTATCAAATTTTGTGTGAAAAACAAAATTAAGTGCGCGGACGCATTCCGAATGTTGACTGTGGCATATGGTGAAGCTACCTCGGACCAAAGCAACGTTTATCGGCGGTACAAAGTGTTCTCAGAGGGCTGAGAAGATGCGAACAACGAAATGCGTTCCGGACGCCCGAGAGCACATCAACAACAGACGAAAACATTGATGAAGCGAATAAAATAATATTGGCCAATCGTCGAATCACCGTTAGAGAAGTTGCTGAGGAACTAAACGTATCGATTGGCTCGTGCTATTCGATTTTTACCAATGATTTGGGCGTGAGACGGGTCGCCGCGAAATTCGTGCCAAAATTGCTCAATTTCGAACAAAAACAGTGTCGCGTTAACATTGCTAAGGACCTGTTGAATTCGGTCCGCGACGACCCAAATTTGCTCCAGCGGGTCATAACTGGTGACGAATCATGGGTTTATGGTTAAGACGTGGAAACCAAAGCTCAATCATCGCGATGGAAGCTACTTTTTTGGAATAAGCAAAAATCGAAGACAAGGCAAAACACGTCTAACAACTTTTTCCATTTCGGCGAAAGCGTGATGGCCGATTGTCGAGAGCAACGCGCGGCTGTGAAATTTTGTTTCCTGTTGGGGAAATCGGCCGCGAAAACTACTGTAATGCTTAAGACTGCTTATGGAGATGCTGCCCTAAGTAAAACCAGAGTCTACGAGTGGTTTTCACGTTTTAAAAATGGAGAAATGTCAATTTAAGACCAACCCCGTTCAGGACGCCCCTCAACGTCAAGAAGTGACGAAAATGTCGACAAAATCAATGCTCTCATTCGTGAAGACCGTCGCCGAACCATTGATCAACTCTGTGAGATGTCTGGGATATCATGGAGTTCAATTCAGAGGATTTTATCCAAAGATTTGGACATGAGCAGAGTTGCAGTCAAATTTGTCGCTCGCCTTCTCACAGACGAGCAAAGGGAGCGTCGACTTCAGGCATGTTTTCAACTTCAAAATCAGCTCGAAGAAGACCCTGAACTTTTTTCCAAGGTGATTACTGGTGTTGAATCGTGGTGCTATGGATACGACCCCGAAACAAAGCAGCAATCAAGCGTTTTGCCAGTGTGGAGGAGGTAAAACAAAAATCGCTGGAAGGCCTAAAGAACATCCCGATATGTGAATGTAAAAAATTTTTTGAACATTGGAAGGATCGTTTGCAGAGGTGCGTTGTGGTCAAAGGAGAATACTTTGAAGGTGATCAAAATTTGGTGTAAAAATATTTAAAAATAAAGAAATTATGACGAAATTCCCGTTTTTTTTGGGTCCCCCCTCGTACGTAGCCCGCGGAAATTCAAAATTCGCGATACTTTTTGAACAGACCTCGTATACAAGGGAGGAACGCTGGGGTTGTCTCTCATTTCTCAGTTCTACAAGCATTTATATATATATGTATATGTATATATAACTGTATGTATTTTTGTGTTTCGTAACCTTTACAAAAGCTTTCATTCGTCGCCCGCTGCATGCTGGAAACCATACACTCTAGACAGAAGGGGACAGGTATTCGTTCATTTTCCGTGCACGCAAAATTCTCGTTTTCGTTTCCGCAATATATACCGCGTGCAGCTACGCTCTTCGAATTCCGATGTCGTTGGACTGTCATTCTTTGCCTTTTTTTCGCTCATATTTCTTTCTCCAATTTTCCGTATTCCTATATAGATATATATAGATCGTCGTTTTCCGTGCTATCTGAAAGTCGTCTTCGCGCGGTGAGCACGTTCAGCGAGAACGTAAAACTCATGAAAAGTCGAAAACCCCGAGACCACTCCCACGACCACTGTACAAGAGCAGAACTCTCTCGTAGTCCTTGTCGATGGTACGGCCCGGTCCTGCCCGAGGTCCGCCGCGCGCGCGTCTCATTTGAATACGAATACATTTCAATTTTATCGAAATTCACGAAGTTCCGAGTCACCGGCCGTGGCAGCCACACGCACGCGTGCCCGTCCACATATATATGAGGCGAATGAGAGAAATGTTAAGGAGAGAAAATCGTGGAGCTTTTGAAGCTACAGTCGAAACGCGAATATAAGATAAAGCTACAGAGGATAGAGGCTTTCCATAGACGTTTGAAGAAATCGTTATTCTTCTTTCCGGTTGTTTCTTCTTTTTTTTAAATTCAAGGAAAAAAATATCGCGGGTAAAATTTTTTGTTCGTTTAGCTCGACGTTATACGCCTTCTCTTTCCCCTTGGTTAGCTCTACACCCGCAGATTGTTGAAAAGTTTTGCCACCGGATGTTGCGGCTATCCTCCGTGGTTGTATGGTACATATATATAAAGAGGAAGTAGAGACGCGAGAGAGGGATGAAGGGTTCGCTTTTGCGAGATCGGAATCTCGATACAAGAGATTCGCGGTTTTCAGCGTGGAATTTCTGGTTGGCCACTTTCGAGATCCCCCTTTAAATAGCTACATAGAAGACGTCGGGACGCTGCTCCCCACTGCATTTTTCGTATACTCCATCTATCCAACAGTGCGTCTATGATATTGTTTTTGAGACTACCCGGCAAAACATTGAGAAACAAATACGGAGGTAACGTTTGTATTTAAAAAATAGCCCATTCAAAATATCATTATAGAAGCAATTTTTTATGAATACTTGTTCCAAATTAGGAAACCAAATAGAAAAATAAATGCTATCTGTATAATTTCACAGAATTATCGCCATCAGTGCAATCATTTAGTTAATGATTTTAAAGGTGCACGTATCTCGAATCGAGACGTTTGACGCGGATAATTAATTATTTATCTTTCGCACACGCCAACATGATTTTTCGTGCGCATATGTATGTACTAGGGCGATTTTTTTTTCGACTATTTTTTTTTTTCAGTCCCTACCCGAAATGTTGTTGGATATGTCGAAAAAGAAATTCCCTGAAAGTTACAGCCCTTAACATTCATTCTAAGTACTTTCCCAAAGCGTGAGAAGATTTTCCATCCAAAATACACGGAAATCGAATTTTTTTTTTTTCAAATTTCTATAACTCAGCCGCATTTTATGCTATCATATTGTTCTTGGTTTCGATTTACTCACAGTAAAACAATCTAAAAAAGTGCCTTTTGCGGCGAAAGCGTAAATTGTACTGGTGAGTGGGTACGGGTCACTGAAGTTGATTTTTACCCAAAATTCTCGTTTTTTTGCTGTTATCTCCGAAACAATTAACTTTACGAAAAAAATTTAAACGAAATATTTGTTGGAAATTTAATTCCCTACAAAAAAGGTCCTATCGGTCCAATTGCTTAGATTAATATTTCTTGAGATATTGAACTTTTTTTATTTTTTATTATTTTTATTATTTAATATTTCATATTTTACAAATTTTATACTACTCACAAGTCAAAGTTCAATATCTCAAGAAATATTAATCGAAGCAATTGGGTCGATAGGACCTTTTTTGTAGGAAATTAAATCTCCAACAAATTTTTCATTTACATTTTTTTCGTAAAGTTAATTGTTTCGGAGATAACAGCAAACAAACGAGAATTTTGGGTAAAAATCAACTTCAGTGACCCGTACCAACTCACCAGTACAATTTACACTTTCGCCGCAAAAGGCACTTTTTTAGATTGTTTTATTCTCAGTAAATCGAAACCAAGAACAATATGATAGCATAAAATGCGGCTGAGTTATCGAAATTTGAAAAAAAAAAAATTCGATTTACGTGTATTTTAGATGGAAAATCTTCTCACGGCTTTGGGAAAGTACTTAGAATTAATATTAAGGGCTGTAGCTTTCAGGGAATTTCTTTTTCGACATATCCAACAAAATTTCGGGTGGGGACTGAAAAAAAAAAAATAGTTGAAAAAAAAATCGCCCTAGTATGAACTCGTATGCATTTTTTTAATGCATCCATTTTATGTTCCAGCGAACCGTCTAATGGCCATACCGAAATTATAAACAGGGGAAGTTGCACGCTTTTTTGCTTCGTCGCGTATTCGCGATATTTATGTTTTTACCATGAATTTCATGTACCACGGAATATCTCGATCTATTCGTTGATTGATAAAGCAGTTTTACGCCCAATGAAAAAAAAAAACCAATAAACTTTTGTGTATAGGGGATATTTTGTCAATTTGAGATTGCGCTCCCACGGATGGTGAAGCGATTTCCTTGAGACGGGTGCATATATAGGTGCGAGAGAATCATACAATGACTAGTAAGGGGTGGTAGTGGAGTATGTGCCAGCAATCCAATCCGAGGTCTTACGACCGCGTACTGCAGTATGATAACGATACACAGTAGTCGGGTTAAGTAGTTTGCGAACGGAATATTGCTAAATCAACGCAGGCGTCGCCCGACGGTGAAACTGTTTGGTGATCCGCGACGATATCACGACCCTATTATATGTATGTCGTATACATATATTACACGATACAGAGGCTATTACATAAAAGTTATATATATATATATATATATATATATATGTACGAGTATATATGTGTATAACATCAGCGGAGGTACATTAGCACGTAGTATAGCGAGCTTGGAAACATTAAGGTGCAGTACAACCGCGAAACGCCAGAGTTGGCAATGTAAATAAAATTGGTCTAGTTATACACCGCGTTGGTATATGCGCCAGTGTTGCTCTGAAACTGGGCTTATCGTACGTAACGGCTTTATCACCCGGCGTATATTTCCATGGGCGAGCGCGTGCCTCTCGCGAGGGTGTATACTCGCGTCTCGGCCTCTGAAGAGAGAGCCCAACGTCCGAAAAGAGAAAAATAAATATGAACAAAGTGCCACGTACGCTCGACGGCCAGCAGGTAAATGGAGAAATGCACCGAGATGGAGTGAGGGGTAGAAAAAAAAATTAAACACCCTCGAAGGACTCGTAAAGACGTTCGGTTAATTTCTCAAGAGGCCGAGAGAGCGAGAGAGGGAAGCAGGAGGAGAAGAGGATGGAGGTTGTGAGTGAAATACCAGAGTGAAGTGAATATATGAAATCCAGAAACATTAAATAGCGAATAGGTCGAGTGTAATTCTAGTGCGTGCAAGGGTTAATTTATTTTTCTAGGAATGAGATTTTTTTTCTTTCTTTTATCCTATAACGAGAAATGAAACGGGAGCGGGTCTGAAATAGTTTACGATTGCTACGTCGAAAGTCAGTTATATACTGCTATCGCAAGTATCGACTAAAGATACAAGGACGTACTTCCGCAACCCCCTTGCATCGGACAGCCGCGAAAATGGTTGTCCGTTAATGGATGGAGATAAATGGAAAAGGAGGAAAACCGCGAGTGCTCGAATGAGAAAAGCGAAGTAGCACGTTGTTCCAGTATCGCACGTGCGATCGCACTTTTTTTCTCATTGTCCCTCTCGCTCTCTTCCTCTCTCGTACTCTCTCGGTCTTTGACACTGAACAGCAAACACGTCTCATGGCACATACTGTTGGATGGACATATTAAGCCTAGAAGCGCTGGTGGAAGCAAGTGGAATGCCTGAGTGTCGAGAACGAGGACGGTCGAGTGAGTGGAAGAGAGGACAAGAGCATGCGAGGCTCGAGGGGACAGGAGGTGACATCAAAGGGATAACGTTTTGTTTCAGTGGTCCGACTCGGTGAGAGAACCTTGAGCGATACAACGGACTATCGACCCGGACGGTGAAGAACACTTTTTTACTGGTGAACTTACTCCGTCACCGTTACACCCGAGTACCAGAATCGATAAAACGAAAAATATATAAAAAGAAGAACGAGGGGTGTGAAAAAACACGAGTTCAGTTATTCTTCCTCCGCGCTAGAACTCATTTGTGACCTCGTTTTTATCCAAGGTCCCACAGAGTCAAAGCACCGTTGAATGTTTTGACAAAAATATAACGGGTATTGCTAAATTCTATTCCGAGAATCGAGAAAGCCATTTGCACCCCTTCCTACTCCTATTAGCCCCGTATAAACTTATAAAATCTACAAATCTTACCGTTCTGTATTTATGGGGGGAAATAGGGTTAGGACAGCGTTTTCTCAATGATTTTCATGAATTTTTTTATAGTATAAAAAATTAATATAATTTATTGAAACTTTGAGAATTTTTTATACATATATTTAAGTATATACTATACAATTTCTGAAGAATTTCCTTGAAAAACACCGAAAATATCAGCGACCCCATATTGCAGGTCACAATCAGACTTAGCATTTTGCGTACATTCTGGAAGCCGCAATTTTCATCTAAAATCAAACTAGGTTGGAATTTACTTTTATTATATGTCTCTCTTCTATATGAACCTAAATGCTATCAAAAAAATAGAAAATTGAATTTTTTACAGGGCTCAAAACAAAAAAGCATGATTTTTTGCCATTTTTTACAACTTTATTTGCAAAAAAAAAATTATTTTTAGTAATGATAATATTCCGATTTTAGGTTCATACAGAGCGCAATACTATGAAGAAACTAACTGCCAATTTTCAAAACGATTGGTTGAAAACTTTTCAAACTAGCGTGTGCGCAAGTTAAAAAAAAGTCGTTTTCAGAAAAACGCGGCGCGCTCGGGGCCTGAAGAAGAGCTACTCACTTTAATGGCTTATAACAATAGAACGAGTCGGCATTTTCATTTAAAATTTTCGGAACATATTTTTCAATAGTTTTACTAACAATTTATGAAATTAAAAAAAAATCGATTTTTTGAACCGTCTAATTCTCTTTCGCCCTTTAACCTGTTCGGAGTTATTGGATTTATTTATGTCCCAATGACGTCTGAGCATAGGGCGACTCGAATCTCCCGTAAAAAGGGAAAACCGTCTATAGCAATTTTGCAATTGGATTCGTGATTCTCGTATTCTTGGATACACGAGAGATTGTTCTTATCGTATGTATAGCCGAAGCTGAAACCGCATCGACTACTAATAAGACGTGCTCGGGCATTAATAGGGCAGTTAAGGGTACACGAAATCCGTTCGTGCTGGAGTGATTGTACATGGCATACAACGCATAGAGGACGTAACTGACGCGTGAAGTGACCACATACGTTGAGGTTGCAGTGGTCAGCCCAGTTCTAGGTCCAAAATCCTATATCGTTATGTACGTATATACGTCTGCTCGTATACGTTAACAATTGTAATGTCGTTGGAAGTCCGAACTATTGTGGTAGCGCGTTGCAGGATCGCTGGTGATACATAGGCCGATTCAAAACCAATGGTCTTTATACATTGGGCGACTCGCGACCGGCGCAAGCTTCGCCAATATTCCGGGCCCGAGAGAATCGTTGGGAGAAGAGAACAAGGGGTGGATTACAAAGGTGTTGGAACGGCAAGAGCCGTCTGTTGAATTGGGGTATGAGGAGGTGCCAATGCGCAGTGAGGCACACGACGCCAGAGTATGGAAGAGAGGGATAGAGAAGAGAGAGAGAGAGAGAGAGAGAGAGAGAGAGAGAGAGAGAGAGAGAGAGAGAGAGAGAGAGAGAGGGAGAGGGAGAGAGAGAGCCCGAGAGATCCACAACTCCCGATGACCAACGCACAGCAGAGGGAAGCGGATGGTGTAATTTCGGCGAGACCCGTGGGTGTAACTCCCGCAGCTGTCGGCGGTGGTGGTCAGTCCCGGAGCCACCCCCGTGGCGTCGTGGACAATGCTCTATTCACGGACCATCGAGTTCGGGCTTTACCCGCCCGCGACACTATCTCTCTCTTCCTCTCTCTCACGATCTACCCTGGCAAAGCAGCTAGCTACCATTCTCTTCACAGCTCCTCTGCCATTGACCTCTATATACACAGCTCCGAGGAACTAGCAGTCCATCTCACTTTTGCCAATGAACCCTCTTCCAGAAAGGTACCAGGAGGAAGAGGGATGATCATATAAAGGACACATACAAGGATCTAGTTCACGGTACTCTAGCTCCTCTAACAGAGTCACCACAGAGACACGGGGAGGAAGAGACAGAGTTATCGCACAGTTTCCCTAACTCCGAACCAAACTAGCACGCGGCAGATTCTGAATTCTGCTGCAATTACTCGATCGAGGACTGGATCGAGTCTCGAATTCACGACTCATCATTTTGTTCCAAGAAAAAAGTAATTTAGTGGGAGAAACATTGGGACGCGATCACTATAGTAGTACGTTTTATCGTCGTAAAGCTATAAAATATATCCGCTACAGGATATCCACGACATATACCAATCCTGATAAGTTTAACATTCCAGATCTCTACGCCGAAACTTCTGCAATACTATATACACGTTGCGATCCTGGGGAGCGAGTCTGTACAGACGTGGATAGGGGCTCAGTGGGAGTGCTGAAATGTCATATAATATATAACCACCCTTCCACAAAGCTTACGCCTATCCGCGGAGGTAAAATGAAAAGCGTGAGGCAGCGGAGCAACGTCGCAAAGTTTCTAATTACTTTTTTTTTATTCCAAAGACTTACAGCGCTCGGAGCTTTACCGTCTCTCGTGTTACAACTTCCTCTCCTTGTAATTTTCCTATTACTTGTCCTTTTTCTCTTCATTTAAACGAACTACGCTATGTATTAGTAGTATGAGGTGTACGCTGTAGTCTCACAGTTCCTATTGTACCCGTTTTATTCCGTTTTTTTTTTCCGTTTAATCAAGTCAACTTTATTTGTGATTGCTTTTTTTTCGAATATTTCTCGTCCCTCGAACGAAGGCTTTGGCATATTTTCGTGGTAACAATGGCTTTCCTTTTCGTGACAGAATTGTGTCACCGGCAATCATATTGCGCTGATGGTTTTGGGTAATCCTGTGTGGTAGAAAAAATGTTTAAAAAAAATCCTGGACTTCCCATGTGGTGATAACTATACACGCACTCTAGTGCTAGGTTTGTCGAAAGCAGTTACTGCCCGTGTGAAAAGCGGAATACTCGGAGAGAGCTCATATTTCGAAATATTTTTCCAAGCTTGTATGGTATCAGCGAACAAAAACGTCAGAGGGCGAACAAAAAGGGAAAAATGATGGCGGGAATGTATCTATCATCATTTGACTTTTTCAATCTGGTGCAAGGAGAGTTGAAAATCCCTGGAAAAATCATTTATATTGCGTTTAGGAATATGGGCGGGTTACGCTTCTGTTCCGGACGGAACAATGGTCTTTACCATGAACCTCGAGAGCGTCAGAGGATATATAGGCGAGAATCGTGGGTGAGCTCGTGAAATTCGTGCGAAAACCCACAAATAATAATACCCCATTGCGGGTCATACTCTGAAAAGCTCGGTTTCGTACTGTTACGCTAAACCGCAAGCCGCAATTGTCCTTTGACAAAGCCCCCCCATCTATATTTCACTAGTCCCATATTGTTACGGAATTGTCGATAATTCCGTAACAATATATCGTATCGGTAGAGATGTATACGTAATCGATAGGATCGCCTCTATGATTCCCTCGGTCAATTTTCTTTCTTTCCGTTAAATCGAAGCATCGATGACTCCTGTTCAAATGAAAT
The DNA here is from genome assembly GCA_958009045.1 of Oxytorus armatus. NCBI lineage: Eukaryota > Metazoa > Arthropoda > Insecta > Hymenoptera > Ichneumonidae > Oxytorus > Oxytorus armatus. The sequence goes on from OY253744.1 coordinate 6,145,366, forward strand.
ATTTAAATGTTACAGGATTGCGATAGCTGTGAAATTGACTATTCTCGTATTTCGTGGTCGTTGCCGGATCTTCGGAAATTTTTTTCATCTTAATCGACGGGTCAATGTTTTATATCCTTATTTAATCTCTCGAGCTGTCACATGTCCTGACAGAAGAGCTAGTGCCGTTAGAGTGAGAATCGTTACGGAGCACGACAAAAATCTTTCACCCTGAGGATGAAAGAAAAATCCACTGCACGATCAAGGGGGGAAATAGGGTTAAGCGGTTCAAAAAATCGATTTTTTTTTAATTTCATAAATTGTTAGTAAAACTATTGAAAAATATGTTCCCAAAATTTTTAATGAAAATTCCGACTCGTTCTATTGTTATAAGCCATTAAAGTAAGTAGCTCTCCTTCAGGCCCCGGGCGTACTATTTTTTCAAACGCGTTTATCTGAAAACGACTTTTTTTTAACTTGCGTACACGCTAGTTTGAAAAGTTTTCAATCAATCGTTTTGAAAATTGGCAGTTTCTTTCTTCATAGTATTGCGCTCTATATGAACCTAAAATCGGAATATTATCATTATTTAAAATAATTTTTTTTCTGAAAATAACGTTGTAAAAAATGGCAAAAAATCATGCTTTTTTGTTTTGACTCCTGTAAAAAATTCAATTTTCTATTTTTTTGATAGCATTTAGGTTCATTTAGAAGAGAGACATATAATAAAAGTAAATTCCAACCTCGTTTGATTTCAGATGAAAATTCCGGCTTCCAGAATCTACGCAAAATGCTGAGTCTGATTGTGACCTGCAATATGGGGTCGCTAATATCCCCGGTGTTCTTCAAGAAAATTCTTCAAAAATTTTATAGTATATACTTAAATATATGTATAAAATATTCTGAAAATTTCAATAAATTATATCCATTTTTTATACTATAAAAAAATTCATGAAAATCATTGAGAAAATGCTGTCCTAACCCTATTTCCTTTCTTAAGACCAAAGAGGAATTCTCAAAGTAACATCGCTTGAGGTATAGAGGCTCAGTGAAAATCTCATGAAGATCTAGAACAGCACTGTGTAAGCGTGTTCATATATTTCTACATACGTACGATATGTAGATAAATAGACGTAGACATAAATACAGGGCGTTCCAAAACTAGTACGTCAGAGTGACACGGGGGGTTAGATTGGCTCCGGACCTATCGGAATAAACAAATATGACTTCAGTAAAATTCTCATCGTTTTCGACAAAGATCGTCTCGTTTGATTTCTCGGAAAATCGCTACCTAGTACTCGTTATTTCGCTATCATTGCTACAAAAGTCCAAATTCACACCAAATCCTAAAGTGGTCAGAAACACAAAGGAAAACATCGAGATAACAAGAATATCGATTTTCTGAAAAATCGTCTGTTTTAATTTATCGGACAATCGCTATTCTTGTTATTTCGCTGTTTTCGTTTGTGCTTCTGACCACTTTAGGATTTGATGTGAATTTGGACTTTGATTTACTTACGATTTGGATTTTCGTAGCAAAGATAGCAGAATAACAAGTACTAGGTAGCGATTTTCTGAGATATCAAAAAAGACGATTTTTCTCGAAAACCATAAAACTTTTACTGAGGTCATATTTGTTTATTCTGATAGGTCCGGAGTCAGTTTAAACCCCATGTCACTCTGACGTGCTAGTTTCGGGACATCCTGTATATAAATATATAGATGTGTGTGCATGGGGGAGGTACGTATATAAGAGAGAGAGAGAGAGAGAGAGGGAGAGAGACAGAGGGAGAGAAACTGTGGCAGAGAGAGCAAACATAGGGACAATTCGGGGTGCTGTTCTTCATGACGGGGCGGCTAACGGTGGAATGGTGACGGTGTTGTTTCAATTATCGCCACGGAACAATTGCAAAGCTGCCTACGGGTACTCGCCCGAATGCGATTAACTTGGCGATCGGTCTTTGTGACGCCGTGTACACAATTGGGACTCTCGAAATTCTGAATCGCCCGTATATAGACGAAATATATGCATACGGATACACATATATATATATATATATATCCATGTATGAAGGAAGCATATGTAAAGGTTATATAGTATCGTGAGAGAGTATTAGGTGAAGACTAAAACGTATACTACAGCAATCAGGTTACACTCTCTACTTCCTTTCACCGAGGACCACCACGATAATAGCCGCGGCAATAGTAGAGCCCTCTGCAACGTCATCGTGATCGTAACCCCTGCCAGCATAAAGCGCATAGTTCACGTAGTATTCTGTTGCTCCATCGTACTATAGTTTATCTTTAACCTTGCCGGCGCACACAGAAGCCGAGCGCACAACCCAAGGGTGGGCCGAAGCCTTTGTCGTGTAACTACTACGGAGCTCTCCTTTGTCACATTGTAAGAGAATGATTACCGTACGGACCCACCTCCGAGGGATGTTCATTCCCAATAATAATAAAAAGTAAAATAAGAACGATGAGGGTCTGTCGCTGAGAGAGAGAGAGAGAAAAAAAGAGAAGAGAGCACAGTATCCTATTACGGACAATAAGTATAATAAGAACGCGGAGACAGAGGAGACTCGAGTTGAACAAAGACCTTCTTCTTCTGGCACACGGCTCTTCTCGCTCTTGCACTCGTTAAAACGAGATATAACTGCACGTTACACTCGTTGCCAATGGCAATTAGAGGAGTAAACGTTCGGCGTATTATTGTCCGAGTGTTGGTGCTCTTGATGTCCGATGACTTATAGTACATTGTGCAGAATGTATGCACATTGAGCCATAGTCCAATGTTTGCTAATCGTCATTGGGCGAAAATGTAACGCGCACTCTTGACGGCATATTGTTCGAAGGGTGGCCGAGGACACTTCTGCTGCCTCAACACACCCCGTCGAGCTCGACAATCGAACGTTTACCGTTCCGTTTATCGCCGTAACGCTTCTCGAGAGTCTCTCGCTGTGCTTCTTTGCCACTAATCGATTGATGTCGCTCAATTGGGAAATTGCACCCTTGGCGCGAAATAAAGAGAGCCGTTGGACAGGCCAGAAAGACGAGAGTGGAGTAGAGACTCTCCGAATGGAGAATGGTACTTGTAATGGTCGTTTTTAAGTGGTCGGTTATATAAGTTGGTTATAAAACGCGTGAAAGCCATCGCGCCGGGTGTTCACCTCCGCTCGTCTCACAATACCGGTTGTGTATTTGCGTACGTGTTTATATAATAATTGTCCAATGCGCCGTAATTCTGTACACGAGCACCTCCGGTCAATTAAGAGGGGAAATACGGTTAAACGGTTCAAAAAATCGATTTTTTAAATTATTTCATAAACTGTTAGTAAAACTATTGAAAAATATGTTCCCAAAATTTTTAATGAAAATTCCGACTCGTTCTATTGTTATAAGCCATTAAGGGGGAAAATAGGGTTAGGACAGCGTTTTCTCAATGATTTTCATGAATTTTTTTATAGTATAAAAAATAAATATAATTTATTGAAACTTTGAGAATATTTTATACATATATTTAAGTATATACTATAAAATTTTTGATGAATTTCCTTAAAAAACACCGAAGAAAATTTATGACGCCTTGACTTTGTTTTTCTTGGTACTATTTTTTCAAATGCGTTTTTCTGAAAACGACTTTTTTTGATCTTGCGTACACGCTAGTTCGAAAAGTTTTCAACCAATCGTTTTGAAAATTGGCAGTTACTTTCTTCATAGTATTGCGCTCTATATGAACCTAAAATCGGAATATTATCATTATTTAAAATAATTTTTTTTTGCAAATAAAGTTGTAAAAAATGGCAACAAATCATGCTTTTTTGTTTTGACCCCTGTAAAAAATTCAATTTTCAATTTTTTTGATAGCATTTAGGTTCATATAGAAGAGAGACATATAATAAACGTAAATTCCAACCTCGTTTGATTTCAGATGAAAATTGCGGCTTCCAAAATGTACGCAAAATGCTGAGTCTGATTGTGACCTGCAATATGGGGTCGCTAATATCTTCGGTGTTTTTCAAGGAAATTCTTCAAAAATTTTATAGTATATACTTAAATATATGTATGAAATATTCTCAAAGTTTCAATAGATTATATTCATTTTTTATACTATAAAAAAATTCATCAAAATCATTGAGAAAACGCTGTTCTAACCCTATTTCTCCCCTTAGAACAAGCTTGGATCGATGCTTACTCCGGAATATCGGCGTGCTAAATTTTTTTCACAGCTGCGTGAACAATGAATGGTAATTTTCTTTCGATCATGTCGTCCGGAGATTTATGGACCAAGCATGCTTCTTACACGGAGAATAATTTAATTTTTTTTCTTGAATTTCAATAAGCATCATCAACGGAATCGAATGTCACGAAAAATTTCATTCCGTTACAAAGTTTTAGCTGGAATGGGAGACTAGCCGTAAGTTCACGTTGTACCTACCAGAAACTTTAAACGCGTTTTTCTCAAAACTACGTTTTTAGACAGTGTCAGCACGACAACTCAATCAATTTCCATATTTTTTAACTTTTTTTTTCAATCTTGATTATTATTTTCTCTGCAGTCTGACGAGATGTTTTTTGAATTTTTTCGTCGGACAATTTTTTATAAATTATTAAACAGCCAATTTTTTTTCACATTGCATACTGAAGTTTGAAATTACTGTAATTTCTTTATTGCTGAAATATTCTTTATTGCTGAAATTCTCTATAGCTGAAAAGTTAACAAAAAATGTGAAATCACCAATTTAATTTTTCTTTCAAGATATATACCTTTATAATAATTTTTCAAATTTACTCGGAGTTCAGCGCGCGCAGCGTTTTGTGAGCGCTTAAAGCGAATGAAATTTGTCCGATGTTAAGAAAAAATGATACAGATAAAATGAGCTCTAACAAATAAATATTCCACGACGGTCTTATTTATTTTTTTACGATTGCTGAGCGTCACGAGATTGTAAAAAGCACGACACATATTAAAAGAGATTTTGCGAGTGTTGTAAAAGCGAGATACACTCTCGAATGAGCCGGTGAACCCGCCTCGGATGTCTCGGTTATCTCTTCGTTTATATTTATTTTTATTTCTTTTTTTTTTAAACGAGAAAACGAAGTTTCGTTCAACCTCTCACTCAGCGTGGCACTCGTTACCCTCTGCAATATCATTATCATTATTATTGTGTCACACCGGCTGAGTTTATCCCGGCTACGTGGATAAAAATGGGAGCTTGTCCGGATAGAGAATGAGTACAGTGGGTCGAGTTTAGATCGCAGGCACGTGCGCGAAGCGGCAAAATGAGTCGGATGTATATGGAGCTCCGGCGGCTCACTCTGGACACTATCACGTCTGACTCGTCGGCGGATGTGAGAGAACTTTTGCACGAGGCGAGAGAACGAAGATGAGGCACGCGACGAGCTTCCATTTTATTTTTATTTTTTTCATCGCTTTTTCCCTCCTCCAACGTCTCTTCGTCGTTTTTATCTTTCACCAGCCGTGATATTTTGGTCGGGGCGTAACGTTTTTGTGTGGCCTATGGCGCGGAAAATTGCTAGGGTCTCGAAGACGGTAGAGCAATTCGGCAGGTCTCAATATCGCACCCTCATCGCTTTCATAAAGTCTCTTCGTCATTGTTGTTGTCGGGAAATTTTTGGAGGACACGCCGAAGACGCGGTATAACCAACGGTCAACGTCAAGTCCACGGGCATCCTTTCTTTCTTTTTTTCCCCTCTGTGTCTCTCGCTCGCCGTGGGTGACTACGGGATTCTTTTTGTTGCATTGGTCCTGTCCACTCGTGTGGCATTCTTCGAGTAATGGACGCCGGACCCTTCCGTCCGGTGACTCGAGTAATGGATATATTCGCGTCTCAGAATGAAGTGCACATTTTTCTCAAGCACATTCCAGCGTTTCATTACGTGCTGCGAGTCTCAAAATGTTTACATAGGAAATTCGTTCGGGTACATTGTGTCCACACCTCGTGCACATTAATATCGATGCTACCAACAATGAGAATCCATTTGACGGACACTGCCATTGTTGGCGAATGAAGTACGAGACTACGGCATGAAATTTAAATAAAAGTGTGAAAATAGTAGGCGAGATTGTGACGAGCGTTTGTAAAAGCTCTCGTGTCGGGTGATAAGACGGGAAGAATGCGTGGATGCATCAAGAAAATTACTTGCGAATGGATGCCCGGAAAGTGGGAGGATTTGAACTGGCGGCAAATGTGTATATGGATACATCTCGGAAAACCTTCTGGGGTTGAGGTGTTGAATTTTCTCGGGCCAATTGTAGGAGCCGACGATTGGAGCTTACGAGAGGCAATGGTATATAGCGCGAGTCTCTTTTCTCACTTCTCGCGAGAGTTACACCAACGTTGATCGTAGTGGAATGGCTGAACGGAGGTAACACAGCTATTCTCAAACGTTTTACTCCGATTGGAAGTTGGTAGGGTGTGCGAGATTGAGACGAATTGAGGGGCGAGAGGGTTCGGATTATCTTAGAGGGTGAAAAGAAAAAAATAAGATGAAAAATAAAAATGTGAATCAAGTAGTTGGTTGCCCGCGGTGATTGACAGCCTCGCGACCTCGTCACTCATCATTTTGACAACGTAACGCTGTGATGACGTACCATTTTTAACATTATTTTATATGGCTTTCAGGGGCAATAACGTTTCAAAGGAACTGCTGGAAAAAATTTCAATATCTACGAGGTCTGTTCAAAAAGTATCGCGAATTTTGAATTTCCGCGGGCTACGTAAATTCGATTTTCGATTTTTTTGTGGCGTTAGGTTGGTACCCATGTCCCTCACTTATGCTGAAAATATCGGCCATTTTGAATGTTCAGTCAATTGTTGGCAGCTGTTTTGGTTAGACGTGTTTTGGCTTGTCTTTGATTTTTGCCTATTCCAAAAAAGCAGCTTCCATTGCGATGATTGAGCTTTGATTTCCACGTCATAACCATAAACCCATGATTCGTCACCGGTTATGACCCTCTGGAGCAAATTTGGGTCGTCGCTGACCGAGTCCAACAGCTCCTTAGCAACGTTAACGCGACACTGTTTTTGTTCGAAATTGAGCAATTTTGGCACGAATTTCGCGGCGACCCGTCCCATGCCCAAATCATTGGTGAAAATCGAATAGCACGAGCCAATCGATATGATTAGTTCCTCAGCAACTTCTCTAACGGTGATTCGACGATTGGCCAATATTATTTTCTTCACTTCATCAATGTTTTCGTCCGTTGTTGATGTGCTCGGGCGTCCGGAACGCATTTCGTTGTTCGCATCTTCTCGGCCCTCTGAGAACATTTTGTACCACCGATAAACGTTGATTTGGTCCAAGGTAGCTTCGCCACATGCCACAGTCAACATTCGGAATGCATCCGCGCACTTAATTTTGTTTTTCACACAAAATTTGATACAGATTCTTTGATCCATTTTTTGGAATAGGCAAAAATCGAAGACAAGCCAAAACACGTCGAACCAAAACAGCTGTCAACAATTAACTAAACATCCAAAATGGCCAACTTTTTCAGCATAAATGAGGGACACGAGTACCAACCTAACGCCACAAAAAAATGGAAAATCGAATATACGTAGCCCGCGGAAATTCAAAATTCGCGATACTTTTTGAACAGACCTCGTACTTCGTTGTAAAATGCTTCGTTCTTCTATTTTCGGAATTGAAATTTCATTGGGATGTTAAATCGAACGAAAAAATACATGTATATATGTCTCGATAACGGTCTTTATGTTTTATCTAAGGTTGGTAATTCCCGAGAAAGTTGAAACGCTTCTATGTATGGTCATTTGACCCGATGGTTTCTCGCGACGTCGTTATACGCCGAAAGTTATAGACACACGTTGTTTCGGCGCTGAGTGCCGAAACTCGACAAAGCCGTTGTTGTTGGTTAGCCCGTTATGGCATATCAAAGATGACCGGTATGAGGATGATATGGCTCGACCATATATCGAAAGTTAGAGAGATGACAAGGGATACGAGCGAGAGGATATTCCATGCGGTACGCAGGAGAACCGATCGCGCTCTATGTAATCTCTATCTCTATACACACATATGTGTGTGTGTATGTGCGTTTGCATATCGGAGCAACGTTTATAGGACCTCATAACCTTGCGGAGATATACGAAAGCCAGTTGGAGCGCCGCGCGTTGCTTCGTGATTTACAACGAGGAATTACGCCCCGGCGGCGTACGTACGTCACTCGCAGAGATTCGGTCAACGTATAATACGGTACAATCGTAGTATTAGTAGTAGTAGTATCCTATAGAGGTCGCGCGGAATCGAAATGGCACTCGGATTCCAGTATAGACTTGACACCAACAACCTATCACCACTCTCGTGACCAAATCTCTGTAATTCTCTCTCTCTCTCTCTCTCTCTCTCTCTCTATCTCTGTCTCCTGATCTCTCTCAATTCACGAATTGAACCAAGTGTGGACTATGCAACGACAGTCAATGATTAACTATTCAATCTCCGCTCAGAAATATTCTATGAAAAATAAACATGCCCAATCTGATGTATTTTTTGTCCTTGCCAAAATTCCATTCGAAAAAGCTCGATTTATTCTACTACAAAAAAGTATTTTACATGTACGTGTATTTTCTGTAGCTCGTGCCTGAATTTTTGCAATTAAGAACTTTATTTCATTTCACGTTATTAATTGACTGTAATTATAAAGTCCGGAATGGAGAACGCCTATGTTCACTGTGAGCCAGAAGAAAAAAGTCCTTGGATAAGAACGCAGATGATTCTGACATCAGTGGGTGACAGAGAGATGGGGATTAAGAGGGCGACGGAAAATTGTCATTTTGTGAAAGCTTTGCGCTTTATAGATAGAAGAAAAATTAACAACGAGAGAGAGACGGAGCGAGAACGTTATGGATAATGAAACGTTTCGTCCTTTTCGACTTGACCCCGATAGATCGGTTGACGAAAATAACGAGGATATCGACAGATGGTCGATATATAAGCACGAAAAGGCTCGTTATAATCCTGTGTGCGTTACAGTCACGGGGTGAGACCGTCGGTGCTATTGTATTATAAAAATTGTCGTTGCAACAGCGTCGGACGATCATCCGGATGCTGCGACAGAATTCTCGACTCTGTCTACCCCTCGTCACGCAGATTATCCCCATCTCTCTCTCTCTCTCTCTCTCACTCTTCATGATGATCTGTGTTGCAACTCGGACCCTTGGGACCCACTGTAACGGTCCGAGCAATGAAATAAAACTCATTCAACGGTGTTATCTATATCCCCGGATCGTTGGTACGATCGTAAAAATTTTCGTACAATATAGAAAAGATCTTTTACGACATATATTAACTAGTAGCTATGGACAATAGCCGAAAGAATAAAGTATAGAACAACTAAACAAAAGTGGAGATTTCATTGTTGCATGTGTTCGTCAAACAAAAACCTCACAAGGGAGGGAGTTTACGGATGACGATTCGTCAAATTCGAGAAGAAGCCATGAAGTAAGGGCTGGAAAGAGATGAAAAACATGTTGAAGTACAAATTGAACTCACACGCGAGCAAAAGAGGATATGGAAAAAAGAAACATTGAACCTTCACAAATTAAAAGTATTCAATGATCATCACGGTAACGAAAAGTGTGATGAAAATTAATTTGCCTCACGAAAATCAAGTTTATTTCATTGCGAAATATCGCAAAAGCTATTTACGTTCGTGAGCGTAAAATCGAAAGTGGCATGTGACAGAGTACATTGGAGTGTAAGTTGAATTGAGAAAAGATTGATCACAAGGAGGCTATCTCGATGCAACAGCGAAGACGAACGAAGGATCGACTAAATCCATTTATCCGCGTGCCTCTGAACTCTCTATCTCACGATATCGATATCGTGAATCCCAATCGTGTATCGACTGAGTTAATAAAAAGTAAAGGTACCGCGTTGCGAAGCTACCGTCGAGAAAAGGTTCGAATGACGATCGAACTTGCCACGAAATTTTGTCGAAGGGAAAAGGGCACAAAAAAAAACGAACGCGACAAGGGGCAAAAGGGAAAAGAGATAAAAAGATACGACACAAAAAAAAAATATATATATATACAAAGTGAATCAATACCGGAAGTGAAGAGCATCAGAGAAGAGAGAGTGTATTGAAGGCGAGAGACGAAGTGTCAAAGGCTCTCTAGTCGATAGAACCTGCACTCCCATCGCATGTACATCATATACCAAACCATATACTTTTGCATCGTGAATCTATAAAATCATGGCTCCATCGTCCTTTCGCGATAGTATCGATCCGCGCATCATACAAGAACCAATATATAAAATGTACATAGAAAAATGGGGCAATTTTTTTTCTTCGAGTATTTTCTTTTTCTCAGTCCCCACTTGAAATTTTGTCGGGTATGTCGAAAAACAAATTCCCTGAAAGTTACAGCCCTTAATATTAATTCTAAGTACTTACCCTTAGCGTGAAAAGATTTTCTATCTAAAATACACGTAAATCGATTTTTTTTTTCTTCAAAATTCTATAACTCAGCCGCATTTTATGCTATCATATTATTCTTGATTTCGATTTACTCAGAATAAAATAATCTAGAAAAGTGCCTATTGCGGCGAAAGTGTTAATTATACTGGTGAGTTGGTACGGGTCACTAAAGTTGATTTTCACCCAAAATTCTCGTTTTTTTGCTGTTATCTCCGAAACAATTGATTTTACGAAAAAAATGTAAATGAAAAATTTGTTGGAAGTTTAATTTCCTACGAAAAAGGTCCCATCGACCCAATTGCTTAGATTAATATTTCTTGAGATATTGAACTTTTTCTATTTTTTTTTTTTTTTTTATTATTTAATGTTTCATATTTTATAAATTTTATGCTACTCATAAGTTAAAGTTTAATATCTCAAGAAATATTAATCTAGGCAATTGGGTCGATAGGACCTTTTTTGTAGGAAATTAAATTTTGAATACATTTTTTAATTACATTTTTTCGTAAAGTTAATTGTTTCGGAGATAACAGCAAAAAAACGAGAATTTTAAGTAAAAATTAACTTCAGTGACCCGTACCAACTCACCAGTACAATTTACACTTTCGCCGCAATAGGCACTTTTCTAGATTGTTTTACTGTGAGTAAATCGAAACCAAGAACAATATGATAGCATAAAATGTGGTTGAGTTATAGAATTGTGAAAAAAAAAAAAAAATCCGATTTACGTGTATTTCAGATGGAAAATCTTTTCACGCTAAAGGAAAGTACTTAGAATTAATATTAAGGCCTGTAACTTTCAGGGAATTTGTTTTTCGACATATCCAACAAAATTTCGGGTGGGGACTGAGAAAAAAAAAATAGTCGAAAAAAAATAAAAATTGCCCTAATATACACGTATCGTATACGATTACTTTCGTATAAACTTTCGCTCGAAACTTAAAGAAATGTTCACTAACGAATTTTCAATCAGTTCGATGATTCTGTCAAATCTGTACGAAGAGTCATCCAATGGGAAGTACAGAAAAATGTACAGAAAGTGTGACAATGAAAATTTCATATCGATCTCGCTGTATTATTTTAACATTCTCTTCCTCCTAATCTATCACACCGTTTAACCGGAATTTTCAATTGCATCTCGAGGAAATTTACCTCGGCGAATGGCCACGAAGTTTCACGGACTCGCTGGAACGAAAAATCGGTTGGATCAACGCGAGGGATAGGAGGAAGGAATAAAATATATATGACTCGGGATATCATCGATTTGGTCAATGCGATTTTCGGGCAACAAATTTCATCTCGTCAGCCGGGTCCACCACCGTATAACCCTCACGGTAAAGCGATCGGGGGGCCAAACGATCGTCGAGCTAACCGTTATTGCTACACGAGGAGAGTATATATAACGTACAAATTCTCCTTTCCGGTCCCTTTTTACGAAAGAAAAGTATCATATATAGCCATATGGTACGGTAGTTCACTCTCACTGTAGTTATGTTTGCGTTATAGGCATGGGACGAGGGCTGACGGGGAGGTCGTATACCCCCGAGAAGATATTATATTCTTGAGGAAAAGAAAGGGGCGACACTCTATGTATATCTCTGTCTTTTTCATCTTTTTTTTTTCTTTTTTCTTTCATCGTCTCTCATTCTTTCAACGCTGATATATATACGTAACGTTTTTGCCGGAACGTAGAGCTCTGTGATTTATTCGTAGGTGGGGATCGGTAGCAGGTGGCATCGTAATATTCTGGGATCTCGCTTTCTCTGTCTTTTCCGTTCTCTCCAATCTCTCTCACTCTATCTCTCACTCTCTTTGGTCCCTTCCGGCGAACGAGAGCTAGGTGCTTTCCGTTCGCGAAATTGTTTTTTAATATCGCGACCGAGAGAAGGGCGAAGGAATTGCCATAGCAGCGTGGAATCTCGTCATTGAAATAACATGTATATACATATATTTCTGATAGAGAAGGAATGACAAACAAAAAGAAGAAAGAAAAAAAAAAGGAAATGAGCGTTCCGTGAAAATCTTGTTTCTGCGGTTATACGAAAAATATCCTCGATATCAAATATGCCATACGTATAACTGATATAGGAGCGTATACTGCGGCATACGAGGTCTGTTCGAAAAGTATCGCGAATTTTGAATTTTGCGCGGGCTACGTATATTCGATTTTTGATTTTATTGTGGCGTTAGGTTGGTACTCATGTCCCTCACTTATGCTGAAAAAATCGGCCATTTTGAATGTTTAGTTAATTGTTGACAGCCGTTTTGGTTAGACGTGTTTTGGCTTGTCTTCGATTTTTGCCTATTCCAAAAAATGGATCAAAGAATCTGAACGTTGACTGTGGCACATGGTGAAGCTACCTTGGACCAAAGCAACGTTTATCGGTGGTACAAAATGTTCTCAGAGGGTCGAGAAGATGCGAACAACGAAATGCGTTCCGGACGCCCGAGCACATCAACAACAGACAAAAACATTGATGAAATGAAGAAAATAATATTGGCCAATCGTCGAATCACCGTTAGAGAAGTTGCCGAGGAACTAAACATATCGATTGGCTCGTGCCATTCGATTTTTACCAATGCTTTGGGCATGAGACGGGTCGCCGTGAAATTCGTGCCAAAATTGCTCAATTTCGAAGAAAAACAGTGTCGCGTTAACATTGCTAAGGAGCTGTTGGACTCGGTCCGCGACGACCCAAATTTGCTCCAGAGGGCCATAACTGGTGACGAATCATGGGTTTATGGTTATAACGTGAAAACCGAAGCTCAATCATCGCAATGGAAGCTGCTTTTTTGGAATAAGCAAAAATCTAAGACAAGCCAAAACACGTCTAACCAAAACAGCTGTCAAAAATTAACTAAACATTAAAAATGGCCGATTTTTTCAGCATAAGTGAGGGACATGAGTACCAACCTAACGCCACAAAAAAAAATCAAAAACCGAATATACGTAGCCCGCGGAAATTCAAAATTCGCGATACTCTTTGAACAGACCTCGTATATATTCGCATTATCGTGTTTAGTATCAAGGATGATTTGAAAATGTATCTTCGGCAGCGAGCATACGCGTCACATGTAATATCAACTTTTAGTGGTCCTTGGAGATTGCAACGTTATTTTTTCCTCGGAAAACCCAATAGGTAAAACAATGCACGCGTATTATATCACAGACGGTGTAAACATTTCACGAACTTTGGCCTTTCGAAATGTAAAAATCTCTCTGATCTTTTTTTCACTTCACCTCAAAGTACACAATACGTAAGTTCTTGCGGGACAGAGGAGGACTATCCAATACGCGATAAAACACACTCGGGGAATATCTACGCAAAATGAGAATCTTATCGTTTTCTATTCTGAAACAAAGAAGCGCGATGTAGAAATGACGAAGAAATGGATGAACCAAAAAAAAAAGAAAGTACGAGCTCGTGGAAGTTTGAAGTAACTGCACGGAGCATCAATACTCACTCCCTTTCTCTCTCTGTCTCGCTTTCTTTCTTTCTCTCATTGTATACGTATATATATCCCTTCATATCTCTCATATATCTCGTTCCATATGTAAACCTCAAAGAATAGCTTATTTTAAAGCGATCACGAAACGCTTTTCAAGCACCGGCGGATATATGATAGAATCGCGCTTTATTCGAGCGAACTTGGCAGATATGGAGGAGAAAGAAGGCGAAAATACGGGAAAAGAGAGAGAGAGAGAGAGAGATGATGATGAAGGTGCACGTGGAGAATGATCAAACAGTGACGTGCACGGCCCGGCGCGTTCGGCTACTTCATCTTCTTATTTCTACTTTCTACCACCGATCTCTCTCACTTCTCTCTCTTGTCTCGTCTCGTTATCTTAGTCTCCGTCTATTTATCTATCTCGGCTTCTTTCTTTACTCTTCCCTCGATCCCATTTCGCGATAAAACGTTATATAACGCAGGAATTTCGGTAGAGTTCGAGTGAAAATAAAAAAATAAACTCATCCAATTCGTTTTGTAATACAAAAGTGCCTTATAATCCGTCGAAGCTTCGAAATTACGTTTCTTTTCCTCGATTAATCTGAAATAACATAAATTAATTATGATTACTTTGGAATTATAGTCTTCGTACGAAATTTTCTGTCGAGAGACTCCGATATCTATCTGAATGTCTCGAAGTATCGGTGAATGCATACTCAGATTGGATATACAATATAAATATCAATAAATACGAGATTCATTGCCGTGCACTACGTTCTGTCGTAGCTGATCATGAGCGAATCTCTTCTTATCTTTTTTTGTACGCAGCATCCAGATGTTAATAAATAATCCATCGAATACGATTCTCAATGGGCGGATTAATATCCGCCGTTAACGAACGGGTTCGGACTCTCCGGAATATAATCGGATCCGCCCGCTCCTCCGGCGATGATATTACGCCGTCGAACTCGTGGTTTAGGTACCGATAGAATGAGAGTGAGAGAAGAAGAGAGATAGAGAGAGATAAACGACATTCATCGGCTTCTAGCGTTCTGAGACATGCTCCACGTTCTACTGAACCGATCGTGAAATAAGGGGATGAAGAACGACTATTGTGTCAGTAGCACCTAACATTTTGTTTTCCAATACTTTCAGGTACAAAAAATCTGATGGCAAAAGCTACCTGGTGGTAAAAGTCCTAATACCCCATCGATCCACTGACGGGTAATTCGATATGTATGTGGTCTGTTAAAAAAGTATCGCGAATTTTGAATTTCCGCGGGCTACGTACAGTGGGTCAAAAAAGTATTTATACACTTTGTTTTTTGCGATAACTTTATAGACATAAGCGATACGCAAAGAAAGCCAATTTTATTTAATAGTACATCAGGTGCAAAGATAAACTGCAAATGGAGAATTTTTTCCCAGGAATAATAGAAGAATTATGCCAAAAAAACGAAAATTTTCGGGCAAAAAAAGTATTCATACACTTACGATTATAGTGAAAACCTACATCATCATAGTTGTTAATTATATCTAATATTTGGTGTGCATCCCTTTCGCTTCAATTATCGCCTCGAGTCTCTTAGGCATAGATTCTACTAGCTTTTGCGTTGTTTCTTTTGCTATTTCGTCCATTCTTCTAAAAGCACTCTTTGGAGATCGGATTTGTTTGTTATTTTTCTTTTTCTAATTTCTACATCCACCAAGTGCAATAAATTTTCAATAGGATTCATGTCCGGAGATTGTGGTGGTGTAAACAATTGTTTGCGTACATTATAGAGTAACCATTCCCTCGTTTTCATGGCAGTATGTTTCGGGTCGTTATCTTGTTGGAAGTAGAAATTTCCATCCAGGCCCATTTTATCTACACTCGCTTTCAAATTGCTGCGCAACACGTCGATGTACTTCTAGGCATTCGTTGTACCATCTATAAAAGCCAGATTACCAACGCCATAATATCCCATACAACCCCAAACCATGACGCTTCCTCCGCCGTGCTTTACAATCGGTATTCAATTTTTCTGCTGGAGCTCGGTATTTGGTTTCCGCCGGCGAATTTTTTTCCATCGGAACCGAAGATGTTAAACTTCGATTCATCCGAGAATACGATACGTTTCCAAAATTCTATAGATTTTTTTACATAGGTTTTTGCGAAACCTAAACGTTTTACTCGATTTATATTATTAATTAAGGGTTCTTTGCGGGCAGTTCTGCAGTATATTTGGGCAGAATGCAAAACGTTTCGAATAGTCTGAGGACACACGCTCTTCCCCGATGTTGACGCGACATCATTCGCTAAACTGCGAGCACTTGTGAACGGTTTTTTTGTAGCCTCTGTAACAATACTCCGACGCTCTCGTACCGTTAGTATTCTCGGTCGACCGGTTCGTGACTTATTTTCTGTGCTGTTTCTTCTTTCATATTTTTTTATTATATATTGCACTGTTGCGAAACTTAGATTTAGTTCTTTACTAATTTTTCGATAACTTTCACTGCGTTTCCGAAAAAAAATCACTCTATCTCGCATGGATATTGATATTTCGCTTTCCTTTGCCATCATGTCTGTTCAGAGCTTGAAGATCTACTACCGCATGGAATAGGTCAAAACCATTGGGTAAAAGAAGACTTGTTTACATTGTACGCAGAGGTCAGACCGTCCGTGAGTGAATATCGAGGTTTAGCAGCTCAATCGTAAGTATACGAATACTTTTATGGCCCGAAAATTTTCGTTTTTTTTGCATAAATCTTCTATTACTCCTGGGAAAAAATTCTCCATTTGCAGTTTATCTCTGTACCTGATGTACTATTAAATAAAATTGTCTTTCTTTGCGTATCGCTTATCTCTAAAAAGTTATCGCAAAAAAACAAGGTGTATGAATACTTTTTTGACCCACTGTATATTCGATTTTCGATTTTTTTTGTGACGTTAGGTACTCATGTCCCTCACTTATGCTGAAAAATCGGGCATTTTGAATGTTTAGTTAATTGTTGACAGCCGTTTTGGTTAGACGTGTTTTGGCTTGTCTTCGATTTTTGCCTATTCCAAAAAATGGATCAAAGAATCTGTATCAAATTTTGTGTGAAAAACAAAATTAAGTGCGCGGACGCATTTTAAATGTTGACTGTGGCATATGGTGAAGCTACCTTGGACCAAAGCAACGTTTATCCGTGGTACAAAATGTTCTCAGAGGGCCGAGAAGATGCGAACAACGAAATGCGTTCCGGACGCCCGAGCACAACATCAACAAACGAAAACATTGATGAAGTGAAAAAAATAATATTGGCCAATCGTCGAATCACCGTTAGAGAAGTTGCTGAGGAACTAATCATATCGATTGGCTCGTGCTTTTCGATTTTTCCCAATGATTTGGGCATGAGACGGGTCGCCGCGAAATTCGTGCCAAAATTGCTCAATTTCGAAGAAAAACAGTGTCGCGTTAACATTGCTAAGGAGCTGTTGGACTCGGTCCGCGACGACCCAAATTTGCTCCAGAGGGTCATAACTGGTGACGAATCATGGGTTTATGGTTATGACGTGGAAACCAAAGCTCAAGCATCGCAATGGAAGCTGCTTTTTTGTCATAAGCAAAAATCGAAGACAAGCCAAAACTCGTCTAACCAAAACAGCTGTCAACAATTAACTAAACATTCAAAATTTCATTTTTGAATTTTTGAAGAAAATTTAAGATTTTTTCAGCATAAGTGAGGGACATGCGTACCAACCTAACGCCACAAAAAAATCGAAAATCGAATATACGTAGCCCGCGGGAATTCAAAATTCGCGATACTTTTTGAACAGACCTCGTATAGCTCTCTGATCCCCATGTGCATGAATGGCCACGAGCACAAAACGAAAGCGTTGAACGAGTATAGATTACAAAAGTGTCTCTGATGGTTGCACCATTGGTAGATGATGTCGTTTCAAGCCAATAAGCCGTACATACATTCCTCGCACTGCACACCCTATTGTTATTTTACAGTCTACAACTGCGGGGGTTTAAACATGTCAGGAAAACTGCTCCCGCGCGTGCCTTCCGGAAGCGACTTCCGGACAAACAAGTTTTACAAACTAGTCCTTTCTAACCAGAGAATATCGAGTTATACCGCTCTTACTCTGCCCAGCTCTGTCCACCTCTTGATGCTGGTTAGTACATACATTAGTTAGCGAAAAAAAAGGAATTATAACAGCCACCATTTACTTCAGAACTTTAGCCACACTAAGGCACAAATCCATTGAAAGAATAAAAGGAACGAGAAAAAGCGAGTACTCTGACTCCCTTCGTGCGTCTGTCAACTCCACACGTCGCCATTCACATCTTCGTCATCGTGATCTTTGATGGAGTAGGTAAAACGATGGCGACGACAACGAAGACGACGACGATGACGTGGTAACGACGATCAGGACACCGCACGCAACGTGTCGTTAACGTTTCGACTCTTCAAGCCGACGGGACTGAAAAAGATAGTGTTATAGACAGACACCGCGACGCGTTTTTTCCGCTTCCTCGCATTTATAAGGCACGAACGAGACGGGGAGAAAAGAGTCGCGTGTCACGAATCCCATTTGGGGTGAGTCTGATTGACGATGCTGCTACGTCGTACAGTAGAAATTCGCATGAAATTATGTGCAACCCTTCGCCATAGCCTTTCACGTAATACGCCACGATATTACCGATGCGCGACCTTTTGGGCATTTGAAGAAAAAAAAAATGATGTACCAACCGGCAAAACGATGCTCGTTCTAAAGTTCATTCTATTGTGAATTGCCATGAGATCGTAAAGTCATATAAATACAACGATATACGCGAGATCCTACTGTGTTTAAACCGCTATATTATAGTTGTTCGCACTCGGATAAATGATCGCTAAGTTACGGGACGGGGACGATCGATTTGTCATCGCGACGACAAGTACGAAAAAAAAGGGGGGACTAAAAGTCACGCGAAGAAGTTGGAAAAGCCATATCGGAGCTTTTATCGGAACATCTTAATTTTATCGATATTCACATCGTTATTGGCAAATGGGTAAACACACAATATGCATTGTAGGATATCCCGTATAGATAGATAGAGGATTTTGGTGTCGGGTAACGAGATCGTTTTACAATATATACAAGAAAATAGAGACTTGAGAGAGTTTTCAACGTTCGATTTACAAAAGTCGAGCTGACGCGGAAATTGCTGCTGCTTTCTTCCCCCCCGATCTCTCTCTATCGCTATCTCTCTCTTCCATTCTCTTCCTCTGAATCGACTGTCAGTCTCAATAGTATTGTACGTTCCTGCTCCCGAATCTCCAAGCTCTCAGCTTTCTACACGATAACCTCTCACTAAAAGCCTTCTCGGCGAGTGTGTGCATGTGTGTTTGTACTCGTGTATTGTATAAAATCGATGGGGAACCGGAATTGTATGAGAAGAATGGATGGACTGCCTGGATAGTTACGATCAAAGAATGTTGCAACAACGATTTAACAGTCTCGTTGCTGTATTAAAAAATACAAAAGTCTTGCGATTTTCACTCGCGATCTTCCGGTGTTAGTAAATTCCGTGCTGTTACATTAGAATGAACGTAAAATGAGCGCATTTATATGGACATTGATCATACAAAATAAAATCGTAGTTTAGTGTTTTATCCGGTTGAAACTAATCGAACGACTATAATAAAGCTGAAGAGTTTGTTTGGTTGTTCGTTTGTCTGTTTATTCGAACGCGCTAATCTCAGGAAATACTAATCCGATTTGAAAAATTCTTCTTGCATTAGATAGCCCGTTTAATCAAGACAGGTCTAGACTATTTAACCTCATGCGATGATACTAATCTTACTATCTTACTGCTATACTACTATATCTATAGTATACTATAATAAAGCTAGAGAATTTGTTTGCTTGAACACAATAATCTGAGGAAATACTAATCTGATTTGAAAAATTCTTTTTCTATTAGATAGCCCGTTTATTCGGGAAGGCTTTAGGCTATTTAACCTCATGCTATGACACTAATCTTACTATCTTACTACTATACTACTATATCTATACTATACTATAATAAAGCTGAAGAGTTTGTTTGTATGAACGCACTAATCTCAGGAAATATTAATCCGATTTGAAAAATTCGTTTTCTATTAGATAGCCCGTTTATTCGGGAAGGTTCTAGGCTATTTAACTTCATGCTATGACACTAATCTTACTATCTTACTACTATACTACTATATCTATACTATACTATAATAAAGCTGAAGAGTTTGTTTGTTTGAACGCACTAATCTCAGGAAATATTAATCCGATTTGAAAAATTCTTTCTTTATTAGATAGCCCGTTGATTCAAGAAGGCTCTAGGCTATTTAACCTCATGCTATGACACTAGTCTTACTATCTTACTGCAATACTACTATATCTATACTATACTAGAATAAAGCTGGAGATTTTGTTTGTTTTAACGCGTTAATCTCAGGAAAGACTAATCCGATTTGAAAAATTCTCTTTCCATTAGATAGCCTGTTTATTCAGGAAGGCTTTACACCATATCACTTTATGTTATAACCCTAAGGAGCGTCGGTAGCGCGTTAAATCGGGGAACAGAAACTTAACGCGGTTAAAACCGCGGGACACAGCTGGTTATTGATAATCGATCTTAAAAAATATTCATATACGGGAGTAATTGTATCAAAATTTTTCGCAACTATTCGATAAAACCAGCATACGTTCCTCCAAGATCATTACTCCTGATTATCTCGCCGCAAACTTATACTCCGTATCGGAATTAATAATAAAAAAAACAAAACAAAACGCTTTCCCCATTTTGTTTCCAAGTAATGAATTCGGGCTAGTTGACTAATCGGAGGAGCACTCACGCCCGATATTCTGCAGGGAGAACCTATTCAAAATTTTGAATAATATAGAATTGATGTCACGTGCGGGATAATGGATTGATAGACGTAAAAAAAAAGGGAACTATAATCTGTAGCCGGTGAGAGTAAATCATCGAAGCGAGGAGTAAAAGAAACAAAGAGAGAAGAAAAAGAAGCATATTCCCCACGGTCGACGCACCCTCTGTTCTATTTCACGAGTTCTTTTATTCTATCCTCTCGCTCTCTTTTCTTTCCATATCTCCACCCTTGTGTACACCGAGAGTTTCACATCGATATATATATATATATATATACATCTATATATTGCTCACTTTGTCGTTTGGCATCTATACATACCGTACAAAGAGAGAAAAGACGATAGAAAAGCGAGAGATGAGAATAAAATAAAAAAAAGAGGGGCGAGCGGAAGGGAGAAAAGTGGAACAATGTGAGAGCGTCACTGCGTTACTGAAACGCGATAACAATACTCGAGAGACCCGTCAGGGGTCGCGCACGTTCGCGTTTTCGCAAACTTCATTTCGCTCGTACACGATCATCCGCAGTGTGTGCATCTGTGTATGTGTGTGTGATGTCGCAATTGCGTGGTTCTGTACGCTTGCGATAGTGTGTTGGTTCCCGATGGTGGTGAACGAGAGACGACGAGGCTTTGCCACCACCGACGACAATTATTAGCCATTGTCCTCCCGGAAAATTCCCTCGAGGCCGAATTATCCTCAACGTCTGTCTCCCGCGGTATATATACATCGTTCGTCGATTCACCCACTCTAACGTGTACACAAACACACACACACACACACACACTTTCAGATGTAACACACTTATAGAGATGCTACCAGTGTCACGTGTGCGCGCCATATTTTTCCGATGGCAAAACTTTCGCGTCGATGCTCTCGGGAATTGCGATGCGCCATAAAATTGAAAGTATCCACGTGTTTTCGTAGCCGGTGGACGTGAATTACCGGTCAAAGGGTCGATTATTTTCCGTGCAAAAAGCTTCGTGGTAACGGTAAATTGTTACAGGGCTACTCTCAACGAGCACGCTTGAATGAGAAGCTCATTTAATTTTCATAGCTACACATCACTGACAAGTAATTATATTTCGTTCCATTTCCACCAGCTATATCAGAGAGAAAATTGTTTTCCACGAGCTTCTGCCATTCGCGTAAAGATACAAACAACATTGAGTCCGGTAAAAGCAATTTGGAAAATCAATCGTTAAAAAAAAAAACAAAGTTGATCCAGTAGAAAAGAAAAAACAAAATCCACGGGAAAATCCAAGAAATTGGCAGATCCTCGCTATTCCATTTTGTAAAACTGCAACGAAAATGCTGGAGTACGATGTATACAAAATCGCTCGTTATGAAAAGTAACGAGAATGAAAATATTTCAATAAATAATAGTTGTGTAATCTTCTTTCAACGAACCAAACAATTTTCATTAGCTTTTCGTTGTGTAGTCACGAAAAAAAAACGTCTAAATCTACAAGATGATCTAGGAAGAAGTGATCGAGTACACGGAACTGCATATTTTCGAGCGAGTTCCATTCGTGAAAACAATTTAATATCGTCATTAAATTATTTTTCATAAATCGACTGCCGATTGTCATTCAGGATGTAGTAAAAAATCTGACGAAGTAGAAGACTAAGGATAATGGATCTACCGTTCATTTTTAAACTTACGCGGTTCGAGGGAAATTTCATTTATAAACATTATTCTATTATTGTGTGTACATCCTCGCAGATTTTTCACGTACGATCCATCACAATTTTCCCTTCTATCACTCCCTACCGGCACAACGTTAAGGCCGTAATCTGGTTTAGAGCGAGACTTTTGACGTCATTTCTAATGTGCAATAACGTTTAAACCGTTGAAGTTGTCTTGATGAAAATTTACATGGGCATTTATTGATCCTTAGAGAATAGTTGTACATAAAAAAAAAAATTATTTTAAATATTTTCATGTAGTTTTTTGCCTTGTTGCAACATGGTGCGCCGAAATCGGCGCCCACTCTGGACGATGTTGTATGCATCTAAAAAAAAAAAAATATATATATTCTCAATCTGTATGAGTATTCTGAGCACTGGTAGCAGAATTGGTACTTAAACATTTTTTTTATTCAGTCGAACAATAATTTTGCCGACATTTTATAACTCGTCGAATAATAAAATATCATTAATGAAAGTTCAACAGGCCGCCATTTTGTCAAAAAATTTTTTTAAGTACCAATTCTGCTACCAGTGCTCAGAATACTCATACAGATTGAGAATATATATATTTTTTTTTTTCAGATGCATACAACATCGTCCAGAGTGGGCGCCGAATTCGGCGCACCATGTTGCAACAAGGCAAAAAACTACATGAAGATATTTAAAATAATATTTTTTTTGAATGTACAAGTATTCTCTAAGGATCAATAAATGCACGTGTAAATTTTCATCAAGACAACTTCAACGGTTTAAACGTTATTGTACATTAGAAATAACGTCAAAAATCTCGCTCTAGACCAGACTACGGCCTTAAGCTAAGTTAACTTCCGTGCCATTGGCAGCTACTTTTTCGCTAAACTTTATCGCATTCGCCGCGGGACACGGGAAAACTCCCGGAAAACCCATACCGATATAGACGGCTCGTTTTTTATTGAGTTTCAGTTGTCTTACCATCGGAAACTTAGAAAAATTGCTTCCCGCTCATTAATCGGCGAGAAAACCAGTGACCGAGCGGTCAGTCATTCCAGTACTAACTGCAGTCGATACTGCTTAAGGGGAATGGCCACGGTAGGATTTTCAATAAATCGATGTTTTTTGTCTGCTTAAACGAGGCTTTATCGTCATAAAAATAAGTTACTATTCGATTTATAGCGAGAACATTTTTTTTTCCCCTGAGTTTGATCTTACAACGTAAGCCTACCTCTGGCACGAGCATAAAGTGCCCGGGTGATAAATAAATTCGACAATTTTTACCTGATTGACTTCAAATTAAAAAATTATATTTCCAATTGCATTTCGCCGAAAAGCAAGTACGGAATTTCTGATTAATTAAAAACTATCGATTTTACGGGTAGTTTTATAAGAAATTTTTCACTAAAAATTCACTTTTTAAGTTAAAATGCCTACAATATTCGAATAAAACAAAATTTTTGAAATTCCGTACGTACTTCTCGAGGTATTCTGATGTAGATTAACGAGAATCGTTTTGTTTTGTTCTAGATAAAAAATTGTGGATGCCAAAGGTCACGCCGCGGAGCGCCTCAAAAAAAAAAAGATACCAAAAGCAAATAGCAGTGGTCGGCCATTTTGTGTAAGAAAAAAAAAACAAAAAAAAATCTTTTATTAGCTTGATATTTATACTAAATAGATGTGTAATTAATTTTATGAATAAATCACTATTTCATTAAAAAAAAAATTGTTAAATGTGCACATGATTTTGTACCCGCTACCGTGGGGATCCTCTACCAGCTACCGTGGGGGCCTCGTACAATGGGAGATCGCCGAAGCAGCGCACCCATCACGCGTCCACTGTTGACGGTCATTTATAAGTTATGTGTCACTATCACGTATTTCTCAAAATATATACCGAAAAATTTCGCGAATGACAATTCGCCAGGTGTTTTTTTCCGAGTTTTCTTTGCGGATATACTGGTGATGGTAAGCGCGGGCCAAGCTCTTGTTCTCTATTCTTTTTGTGTCGCGTAAAATTGGACCACAGGGAGATAAGCGGGAGGGTTAGAGAAAAGCTCAGAGAACAAGAATCCAGGAATACTGTGATATATATATATATGTATACATACATATATTCATATGCAGATAATATATAGGCACGGTGATACAGAGGAGGCTGACGAAGGTTTGCACTTCGTACCGTGAGAGTATAGCGCGGGAGGGTGTATGGAAACCCTCGGGGTCCGGACCATAGGAGAGTATAAGTAACGTTAGACGTATGACGGATGTCGGTGAGAGAGTATACAGGGGCAGAAGTGGTTGGAAGAGGAGATTCCCGGGTCCACGGGACGTCGCGCTCTCATTCATATTCATATTCACATTCGTGCTCTCGCATTTGTATTCCGCGGACCGAGTGTTGTGTTTTCTCTCTATATATATTCGCTAGCTTCTCGTGCTACATATACAGAAATGTATCACTGGTACATTTCCGCATATATATGTATGATATATTCACGTTATATATATATATATACATATATATATATATGTACATAAATAGGATGTTTCATAGTCGGTTCGTCTTCGCGTGTGTATATCAAAGAATATCTACGAGTACGTGTGTGTACGTTTATGCAATGGATTTCGTACTCTCAGCGAACTAACGGTCCTCGTGTGTAAGAGATATTTCACATGGACTACTCCACGTAAATTGGAACGATAGCTCGAGATCGAGCGCGTTTTTACCTTCCTACTACCGTGTAAAGAGTTCTGGTTCAGCTACATCTCTACCAATACGAATTATAACGCGAAAAATCGTTCAAATTTGATTCAAGAAAAAAACGGGTCAAGCACGAAGACACTTCATCAGCCCACTCCATTTCGTACCAGTCGCCTAACGAAACCAAAGGAAACCAAAGTTTATACAAAATTTTCTGTAATTTTGTTCAATTCCTCGAATATAAGTATTTTCATAAAATCTTAAACATCATTGTGATTACCTTCAAAATCGGTATAGTTTTCCTCGAAAAACGACACCCCACTCGTCGGCAATTACAATTGGTACTTTTATTTAGTTTGACTTTGTTTGTTTGGGTTTGGGTAATTTTTTTAATTACACGAATACAAGTATTTTTATAAAATCTGAAACATCATTGTAATTACCCAGCGAAATCCCTGTAGTTTTCATCTAAGAACGACATCCCACTTGTCGGGATACAATTGGTACTTTTATTTAGTTTAGATCGCACATTTTGGTTACGGAAAATTGACTAAAAAGTATTTTGTCCAAATTAACCCGAGTTCCTTCCGCGGGAAATCTCCGTCAAGCTTGCGGGCCAAACTTCACGTCGATGGGTCAAACCGTTCGGCAGTTAGAGGCGTGTGACAGAAAGGACGGACAGACGGACAGACGGACAGACGGACAGACGGACAGACGGACAGACGGACAGACGGACAGACGGACAGACGGACAGACGGACAGACGGACAGACGGACAGACGGACAGACGGACAGACGGACAGACGGACAGACGGACAGACGGACAGACGGACAGACGGACGGACAGATAACTAAATATCAACATTTACATCTTAGTCATTAATTGACGAATAAAATACTTTCAGCAGGGCATAATTGTACAAGAAGGAAGTAAATTCTTTATAATCACGTGAATCTCAGCCGAAATAAAGACAAAATCCGTTTCACTTGACATGGAATACCTCGTGTACGTATATAGTAGGCTATATATACAGAAAAGTGTACCGGAGTGGCTCTATTCAGGCGCGGCGCAGTGGCAGACGGATGCCAACCTCCTGTCGGTATACGCGGTACATACGTTGTGTGTACCTATTACGCGAAAGAAGATACACGACCCTCACGAATCTCGTGGGAGTACAAAAGAGAGAGAGAGAGAGGTAGAGAAAGAGACAAAGAGGGGTATTTGGGTGTATGTGTTGATATATATATATATGCTGCTGGGAAGAGTTTTCCTTCTTGCGTTTGAAAATCCTCCCCTGTGTTTTTCTCTCTCGCGACCCTTCCATTTTCTTATTCTCGCTCTTTCTCCGCCCGTACCTTAAGGCCCGAGCCATACATGTATGTATATCCAAGCCGCAGAATGGAGCACCCTCCTTTACCTCGCGTTCTCGACACGTATTCTTCGGTCATCCTCTCCATCTCCACCGTCCTACCCTCTTTCTTTCTCTTCGAACCAACTCTCTCGAGCTCGACGCCAGCCAAAGCCGCCCGGGTTTCCTCTATATATATCGAAATATATATATATATATATGCACGTTGGGCAGTGTCCATTTTCTACAAGCGGAAAGTCGACGCTGTCCCACACCTACATATATTAGTGTGTGTCGGGATTTACGAGAAGAAAAGCGAGACGGAAACATTTTGGCCCGCAACTTTCGCTCCTCGTATCTCGTATTGTCTCTCGGCCAGACACGAGACGATGCTATACGCACTAAGTACTGTATATGTATTATATATACGCTATGCATTTCCGTAACAAACGTCCGGCAAGCATTTCGTTCGGGCGGCTCACCGCAGATTTTCCTGAGGGTCTGAAGAAGAAAGCTCTCCGACCGCAGTGTGGTTTTGAGGAAAGAAAAAAAAGAGAAAAACACGCAAATTTGTTTACAAAGTCATACATTCACATACAAGTATATACGTATGTCGATATATGTTTAACCAATTACCTTATTGAGGCATATTGCGATTATTGTAGACATTCTTTTAAATTCACTACTTTTTCGGTCTCATCACGACCAGTAGAACCCTCAATCTTTAGTTTCATCTTACCACAGTGTATCGCCCCTATTGGCACTGAACGTACCAAGCGGGCGGTCAAATCAAACCCTTTCAAAATTTACTTTAAATTCGTAAATTCATTGTTATGTCTTTCGCTCAACTGACCTTCGGTAAAATTCTTTGATTATTTTATTAAAAACCAGAAGTTACGTTAGGAATTATTTCCTCTAAGGTAGTAACTTAAGCCGTTACAAAAAAACGCGGTCTGGTAACTTAAGCCGATTTTCATGTCTTTTTTGGGGGGCGTTTTTTTGTAGGAGAATAAAAATGAATCGTTTTGGATATTTAGGATGTTTTTATTTACATATTAAAGATACAAAAAAAAATTTGTTTGAAAAAATTTAATAGTTTATTATTATTATTATTGATCGAAGTTGGCACCTCGACAAAAAAGCGCGTGGGTGGCCTCGGTGATTTTGGCTGTCGATGTTATCTGAAATAAAAAATTCTTGATAATTCTTAATCTACAGACATGTCATTCTTCTGTTATTTATCCATGAAATTTAACTTCAGTAGTTCCGACCAGAATGACATGTCTATAGATTAAGAATTATCAAGAATTGTTGATTTCAGATAACATCAAGAGCCAAAATCACCGGGGCCACCCACGCGTTTTTTTATCGAGGTGCCAACTTCGATCAATAATAATATAATAATAAACTATTAAATTTTTTCAACAAAATTTTTTCTTGTATCTTTAATATGTAAATAAAAACATCCTAAATATCCAAAACGATTCATTTTTATTTTCCTACAAAAAAACGCCCTCCAAAAACGACATGAAAATCGGCTCAAGTTACCAGACCTTAAGAATTAAGAATTTCTTTCGAAAAATCAACGTTTATTTCACAAGGGGTTAAATCACCCCTTATGTGCCGGTACGTTTAGTGTTAACGTCTTAGCGAGAGTCGATAGTGCGTCTACAGTGTTGTGCTCAAATCAATAACGCTTTCACTCTATCGCAAGGTACCGATAGTTTATTGTCACGTACACGGACATTGTACACGCGAGAATCTCGAATAGATCGCTTTACGTCGAGACTATCTACCCTCTCGCGAAATCGACTATGCTACACACTTCTGACGTGGATGTGCGGTTTACGAACCGTTATCTCGTTCTCTCGCTCGCTCGTTCGACAAAATGCGTCGGTTAAAGGCCAAAGGTCTTTGGGATGCTCGGAATGTTCATGTGCCAATGTTCATGAGTTGGGGGGGTAAGTAAAACGTCGAAGGAGTGAGTATACAGGCGACGTGGGAGTCGTGAGCTGGGTCGAGTGGATATCGAAACATAGGAACCAAGTAAATATAAGGGAGAGAAAGAGAGAGAGAGAGAGAGAGACGTATAAGTGGCTTCGATCTGTGGTCGTGGGGTGAATTCTGCACGAAAACCCAATCGGTATTATTCCATCCGCGATATAACTATATATTTAATGTGTGTATTGCCGTATTCTAGTTAATAACGCGCCTACACGAGCCTCTCGATATTATCAGCGCATATATATAATCGATCCTCGATTCCCAATAGAATGCAACGTTCCACGAGGGGGTAGCCTAGGTAAGCACTCGAAATCATTACATTTCATGCATTCCCCGGCTCTTGGCTCTCCAGCTTGTTCATCAAAATCCCACCCTCCCTCCCGGTGCCCTTCACCCCTTTCTCGTACGCTCACCGCGCAGACACTCTATAATAACGTATAAGCATACACCTCTACATTTGGATTAGCAAGCGAGTCACGAATTTTCACTGTTCGCTTTATATACATCGCTCATCAGATATACCATTGCGAATATATGTACATAATAATTCACGGAGATATTGGCACTCAGTGTATAGATGTATATACGAAGATACGCGGAGTTTGACAAACGGTTTGTGCATCGAAAGCTCCGATTCTCGCTGTATGCTGCAAATTCTCGATTATATATACCATGGGTTTTCATTGTTTTTTTTTTCTTTTTTTCGTTCCCCATCAATGCCATCGCAAAACAAAAGCGTTTCACGGATAAAATATAGTGTCGTGATTGAAACAGGGAGAAAAATAGAGGAGTTGTCGATAAAGCGGTTTATTGAAATTGTATTTGAAGGAAAAAATAATGAATGGAGATGCGTCACCGTTTCATCGAAGCCTCCGAAGTGCTTTCATTGCACTCGTTATACGCGCATGATTGAGTTACAAACGTCTTGTGCACTGATACGCCGTTACGTGGACTTTGGTGGAAACATTCAATAGCGAATGAATCGAAAAGGCAAAAATCATAGATACACGTGTCCCGGTGTGTATGCAGTAGCGTTGTACACAAGAAAAACAAACATTTCTAAAGCCCGAAGCTGGACAATAATTTATTTGTCAATTCAGCAGGCAGAGTGTGTGTTTGTAAAGTATATTACAAACTTTAGTTGTACAAGAACTGATAGAATTTATACGTGCATGTTCTTTGACTAAAAACTTTCGTCCAACTAATCTTTCTTTTCAACCAAATGTAAATTTAACAATTTAACGAAGTTGTTATTATTTTTCAAAGCAAAATACGCGTATTGCGATTGGTGATGTGACGCCAAGGTACGAGGGATGAATCTGGAGTCTCGTCAATATTTACGTGATCGCCTGCACCGGAAAACGAACGTGCGTTACGGGCATATACGTTTCGAAATGGAATTTCATGATTTCAAATGTAGGCAGGGTGATTTGTAAATTTTCAGCGAGGATAACATATCGATGAGTGTGGGCAAGGGAGAGATCGGGAAAAAGCTAGAATGAAATCATATTCCACGGCATATATTGCTGAATATGTACGTATAACCATTTACATTTGGCATATGATATAGCCTTCGAGAATATAGGAAAAGGGACGTTCTTGGGGGGGGGGGGGGGGGGGGGGCTCGTGGAAGGAGTACAAGAGAAGGGAAAACTGCGTGGCACGTGCGAGTCGTAATATTCCACGTGTGCGTGGCATACGAAACGTCGCGGATACGTCTTTTACAATTTCTCGTTGTATATACAAAGATAGTATTACACGGTGTGTAGAATATATGCGCGTATATATGTTAGAACGAATTTTCCAGCGATGTGCGAAGCTATATCGGGCGAGAGAGCGCGCACCGCACGTTCACATTACAGAGAAAAAGATACGGGCGTATATAGAGGAGAGAAAAGTACTACGTATATAAATTGGAGAAAAAAAGGAAAAATTGCCGAGCGTATGCGAAGAGAAGTCTGAACTATAAAGCGACGAAGCCATATGCTGGCGGTGGGTGGGGGGGGGGGGGGGGGGTGTAGTGATGCTGGTGTTGGTAAAGATTGAAAGGCATATGAGGAAGTAGGAAAAAAAGTGGTTTGAAGCATCGAAGCAACGCGAAGAAACCTAAGTAGAAACGTCTATACAACGGGGGTGATGTGTATAGTGTAAAATGGATGTACCTTCATGTGGTCCATGAAGGAGATGAAAAAGAAGATGGAAAAAAAAGCGGAAAAAATGTGCACGGGAGCGAGAACCGCGCGCAAAACGCGCTTGAAATTCATAGAACGGAAAAGAGCTCTCGTGGCGTGGCTTTATGAAATATTCGAAATATACACATATATATATCTTTTTCGCAAAGGAGAGGGCAAAGACAGAGAGAGAGAGAGAGAGAGCAAGAGAAAGAGGCTCACGATCGAATGAAATTTACACCCGGGAAGAAGCCTTATGTTACACTGGCAAAGACGAAAGAGTGTCTTAAAAGCCTCGACGTCACGTCGCGTTGATTCAATTCTCACGATATGGATATCGGTGAATTGTTTAAATTTTTAATTCCCGTATTATCTACAAGATATTATCACGTGAAAGATCGCTGTAAAGGGAGTTTATTTGAATAAGTCTTTATGGGGGGGAAATAAGGTTAGACGGTTCCAAAAATCGATTTTTTTAAATCTCATAAATTGTTAGTAAAACTATTGAAAAATATGTTCCCAAAATTAAAAATTAAAATTCCGACTCATTCTATTGTTATAAGCCATTGAAGTGAGTAGCTCTCCTTCAGGCCCCGAGCGCGCCACCGCTCGCGGTGTATAACCGAGCGGTCACTCATTTTTTCAAACGCGTTTTTCTGAAAACGACTTTTTTTGAACTTGCGTACACGCTAATTTGAAAAGTTTTCAACCAATCGTTTTGAAAATTGGCAGTTACTTTCTCCATAGTATTGCGCTCTATATGAACCTAAAATCGGAATAGTATCATTATTTAAAATAATTTTTTTTTCCAAATAAAGTTGTAAATAATGGCAAAAAATCATGCTTTTTTGTTTTGACCCCTGTAAAAAATTTAATTTTCTATTTTTTTGATAGCATTTAGGTTCATATAGAAGAGAGACATATAATAAAAGTAAATTCCAACCTCATTTGATTTCAGATGAAAATTGCGGCTTCCAGAATGTACGCAAAATGCTGAGTCTGATTGTGACATGCAATATGGGGTCGCTGATATCTTCGGTGTTTTTCAAGGAAATTCTTAAAAAATTTTATAGTACATACTTAAATATATGTATAAAATATTCTCAAAGTTTCAATAAATTATATTAATTTTTTATACTATAAAAAAATTCATGAAAATCATTGAGAAAACGCTGTCCTAACCCTATTTCCGCCCTCAAGGCCGTAGTCTGGTCTAGAGCGAGATTTTTGACGTCATTTCTAATGTGCAATAACGTTTAAACCGTTGAAGTTGTCTTGATGAAAATTCACACGTGCATTTATTGATCCTTAGAGAATACTTGTACATAAAAAAAAAATTATTTTAAATATTTTCATGTAGTTTTTTGCCTTGTTGCAACATGGTGCGCCGAAATCGGCGCCCACTCTGGACGATGTTGTATGCATCTGAAAAAAAAAATATATATATATTCTCAATCTGTATGAGTATTCTGAGCACTGGTAGCAGAATTGGTACTCAAAAAAAATGTTTATTGAGTCGAACAATAATTTTGCCGACATTTGATAACTTCGTCGAATACCCGAAAATGTATGAAATATCATTAATGAAAGTTCAACAGGCCGCCGTTTTGTCAAAATTTTTTTTTAAGTACCAATTCTGCTACCAGTGCTCAGAATACTCATACAGATTGAGAATATATGTATATATATATTTTTTTCAGATGCATACAACATCGTCCAGAGTGGGCTCCGATTTCGGCGCACCATGTTGCAACAAGGCAAAAAACTACATGAAAATATTTAAAATAATTTTTTTTTAAATGTACAAGTATTCTCTAAGGATCAACAAATGCACGTGTAAATTTTCATCAAGACAACTTCAACGGTTTAAACGTTAGTGCACATTAGAAATGACGTCAAAAATCTCGCTCTAGACCAGACTACGGCCTTAATGTAGAGCGCAAATAAATTGTGCCATTGCATTATCCTTTCTCTTTCTAAAAATAATTCCGAACGTTGAGCGCCTCTTTTACCATTTCACTTCTCTTTGTCAGCTGAAAGTGTATCGAGGGGCAAAGTTGCGAATAAAGAATTTGTACCGAAAATCGAATAGTACTGGGAAAAATGGTCCCGTCATCTTTAAACGACTGCGGGAAATGTTAGTACGAAAATAATAATAATAATAATAACATGTATGTCTAGATAGATACCATAGAATCCGGTACGAGACACACTTACGGTTCCCTAGAGAGAATCCATCTCGTCGTTGCTCTTTTCTCGCCTCACCTTGTGATCCTCTCGTGTATCGCATGGGGGATGCTTGCCGCTTCTGCTGCTGATGGTTTTCACCACCATCACTGGCATAAGCGGCGGGAGCAAGATGTCTTCGTTTCGAATGAACGCGTAAACTCCCGGGCGCTATCAGCCCTCTCGAGTTATGTTTATATTACCGACCTTCCCCCATATTATACACACACGCACTCGCTCCGGTGAATCATGATATCGAGGTAGATTTTCGTACGAATATTTTCATGTAGCACGCGCATCATCCCCGCGGTATACCATAGTCCGACACAAAAATCGTAAATATTTATCAAGTTTATAGAGCCTCGGGGGAACGTGCGACTACATTGTCGGTGATCCTCCGACGTTACAACTTGCCTCGTTTTTTTTTTCCTTCGTGTTTTTTTTTCTGCCTTTTCCTCCCGGTTTCCTTTCTCAACGATCTCCCGCACTCTAGGGCTTCGTCGCTTTTTCGTTTTTTTTTCTTCTCTCTTTCGTTTCCTTCTCTTTTATAATTCCGTGTGACGCTTTCGTCGTTCCGTTTGCCCGACGAGACAAAGCGAGAGAAAGAGGGACGAAGGTGGAGGTGCAGGAGAGAGGAATAGAGCGTGACTCTCGTCAACTCCGCCATACCGCGGGGAAAGGACCAAGATGGACGAGTGAGACACAGAATATGTGTATAAGTTGTGTAGATATGTATGTACACGTGACTACTATGGCACACTGCTGAACCTAGCGTTCAACCCCCTAGGGGTTTGAAACGACCCCGTTCCGCGACATCGCCGGTCTCGACGACGCCGAGGCGCCCCGGTATCTCTCTTTTTCTCTTAGCCGCCACCGGTACCTCTCCGCTGGCGTGTCCCGTCCCGGAATCCCTTAACGAAACGTTCGCTAAAATTTTTCAAAGCCTTTTCCTACTCCTCCCACTCCATTCTCTCTCCTCTCCCTCTCTGGTTCCCGCTCAAAACCTCCCGCTCCTCGCTCGCCTCCACAGCATATCCACCCTAGCCTTGTTGGCGACGACCCTCACGGGCACCCTACGAGCTCCCTCGCTTCGCGTCACCGAGGCCGAACCTTCCCGAGCACACGGGGACAGAGAAGGTTAAATTGAATGGGACGGTCGTGATTGCCCGAAGCACGCAACGTTCTCCTCCGCGAGGTTTCCATCTCTCCCCCTCTATATCTAGTTCTCTCTACTTTGCTCTCGTCTCATCTTCCCCGGTTTCTTCCTCTCTTGGGGCGCTCTTCTGCAATTTGGCTGCGGTATATATACCCTCCGCTATGACGACCGTCTCTCAGTGTCCTCGTATAACTCCGCTACTCGACTTCGTCCTTGGGTTGGAAACAGTTTTGTACTTCCGCTTTTCATTAAGGTTTTACCGTGTCACTCGGATATAACTTGCTCCACGGGGGAATACACTTTTTTGTTTCAAGCGAGGAGCCCTCCCATTCGTTTCCCGACTGGATGTGTGAATAAGTTGAGTGGAAGAGGAAGAAGAAAAAAATGTATATATCGTTACGGGGATCGAGGCATTATGCAAAGAAAGTTATACGAATCCTACAGATTACTCGGCGTCGTCGTGGAGAAATAAATATTTGAACGGTTCTTTCTTTTTCCTCCTTAGGCTCTTTCTCCTCTGTTTCATTATATCGTCCCCAGGAGCAATAGCATAATAAAATACGGAATATAACTGGTAGCAAATTAAACGGCTCAACCCAAACTACTTTCCGTTGTCCAAAGCCTGATTAAAGTTATTACCCATCTTTATTCGCTAGCAATTGATGTATCAGACTCGTTGAACGCCGAATACAATTTTCGACGTTACACTTATTTTCCGTATTATTCTAGGTTGTAATGAATCTTTTTTATTTTTATTTTTATTTAAAATTCGTTACTTATTTATTGTATCAATTTGAAAGGTTGTATATTATTTTATGGTCATTAGGGAATGAAATAATTCGTTAAACAAAAATGTTATGAAATTATACTCGAGGATCTTCAGATCGCGATTTGATAAAAATTGATATTTCGAATACAATATATTGTTGTGTATATATGACAAAGAGCGTCGTAATTATCATCGATATCGCAGTTGGAATAATTATATATTCACCCACAAAGTTTTCCCGGGTATGAACAATGCACAAGATAATTATTATAATTACAATGATATCTGGTAGAATGATATAAAATTGGTCCAACATTATGTACAGGGAGACGTGTTTGCCATTCTCATTTCAGAAATTAAATTTGATATAAACAGTGTATTTAAAGAAATATATCCACCGCAGCTTGGCGATCGCAATCACGCATGAACGCGTACAATTAAACAAATGTTCGGACTTAGCTTTTTCTATGGAAATCGATGTCAATCCGCAGAACCGATGGTGTTGAACCAGCTCTGGGTTTTTTCTCTGACGGTTGACGCTTTATCCTTTTAAGGCTCGAAAAGAGCAACGCTGAACCGACGATAATATGATCGATGTCAGTTATTCAGCGTTGGATGAAAATACGTACATAAATATATGACTGGCAATCGCGTCTTGCCTGAGCTTGCGATCGCTACGGCGGATCGATGATAACTCCTTTGTGGTGTCCGAGATACTCTACTCAACGTGAGACCGAGAATCCACGAAAATCGTCGAGGGGAAACGATGGCGATTTTCGGTGACTCTCGTGGCTTTTCGTACCTCGTCATGTCCTGTACAATCATAAATTAAGTTTTTCAGCACACGGTCAATCGTTTCCCTTATACGAAGCTCTGTTATACGATGATTTTCTTCGATCGACCGAGCCAATCTATCGTTGTATACATATAACGCCAACGCGCTGTATTATAGTATTCTCATTTCTTGGATGAACGAGCGATTTTACGGAGAGCAAAATGTTACGCAGCCGTTCTGCGAAACTCTCGGTCGACTTACTCTCGCCTCCCGAGAGTCGTAATATCGCTGCCCGAACGAAATATATACCACGATATATTTCAAATATTACGAAAGAATGCTTTATCAAGACCTCCTGTACGCTCTCGGCCGTGATTCAAAATGGCGGTAGTCAGTATGACCGCGATTAAAAATTCGCTATAAATTCTTGATGACGTAAAAATTTCGCAATTTCAAATGGCGACACCGAGTACAGTCTACTACGTTCTTTAAACTACCGTACGCCATTATAATGTTGCTCGAAGATTTGCCACTTTTTCATTTTATCGATGCGCAACATACGTATGTATAGATCGATACGAGGAATTTCGCTTTCGGCACTACGATAAATTTCTGTAAATGAACGTTAATCGTTGTGCTCGTTACAATTCCGTGAGGTAATAATCACGCGGTCGTTGCACGCGGTAGTATGGAGCGAGCGAGAGAGGGCGTTTTCCTGTGTTTTACTGCCGTTAGTTTTTCCCGTCCAATCCACCCGCTCGCACAGAGCTTAGCTGTAAGCAAGAGCTCCACCGTAGCGGGTCCGCACGCTTTAACAAAGAAAAAAGGAAATTATAAGAAACGGTGAAATACCGTTTGCGCTGGCAACGTTGTGTGTGTGTTCGTGTATTATACAGAGGGAACCTGCAAGGAAACAGAGAGTGGTCTGGGCCAAGGAAACAGTGGAGAAAATAGACGAGGTCAGAGCGAAAGAGAACTACGAGGAGGGGGGCCAATTCCATTGGACGTTATGCTCGTGGAAACGTGCTTTCTATGGTATAACTAGTTCGGGCTATCGTACAACTACGGAGAATTTTCCGCGCGTTTTATGTTCATAATTCCAGTATCGCGTCCTCGGTATCGACTTTGACGTTCGCCAATGCGTGCTCTAGGTCTAACGCTACTTCTAGTTATTCTCATAATCTAGAATGGGGGAAAAAAAAAACACATTTTTTTAGGCAGGTCATCAAGAATCGTGCAACAGACAGGATTGGATCAATCGTTACGATAAAAAAAACAACAGTGTTCCGGCAAAATTCGACTTGGAACAATTATTTTGTGCATTATGAATATTCATAGTTTTGTTTTAAGGTCTGGTAACTTAAGCCGATTTTCATGCCTTTTTTGGAGGGAGTTTTTTAGTAGGAAAATAAAAATGAATCGTTTTGGATATTTACGATGTTTTCATTTACATATTAAAGATACAAAAAAAAATGTTTGAAAAAACTTAATAGTTTATTATTATTATTATTATTGATCGAAGTTGGCACCTCGAAAAAATAATCTGTTTATCTGAATTCAAAAATTCTTGATAATTCTTAATCTATAGACATGTCATTCTGGTCGGAACTACTGAAGTTAAATTTCATTTGTTGTTTATCCATGAAATTTAACTTCTTAATCTAATATAAATCTTATATTAGATAAATAACAAAATGGCGGACTTTGGAAAAAAAACTTTTTTTTTCCAAAAAAAGTCCAGAATTATCAAGAATTTTTCATTTCAGATAACATCAAGAGCCAAAATCACCGGGGCCATCCACGCGCTTTTTTTTCGAGGTGCCAACTTCGATCAACAATAATAATAAAAATAAACTATTAAATTTTTTCAAAAAAAATTTTGTTTGTATCTTTAATATGTAAATAAAAACATCCTAAATATCCAAAACGATTCATTTTTATTTTCCTACAAAAAAACGCCCTCCAAAAAAGACATGGAAATCGGCTTAAGTTACCAGACTACTATCTTAAAGAACCAATTCACTTTTATTTTGTGAAAGGAAATATTGAAATGTTTGTCGTTGGAAATACATGCATCTCCGATAGGAATTGAAATACAGCGAAAAAAAAAATGGAAAGCACATGAGCTCGTCGAAATATAAATAATTTGCTATCAATGGCCGAGTGCTGTCGTCGTATGGTTTTCCGTGCGTGTTACCCGGGCTTTAATTTCGCGCGTATTATTCGAAGAAACATACAGGCAAATGTTTGGCAAATATACTCTGGAACTGTAGCTACTTGCAACTTGTTATCCCAAGCGCGCTTCACTCTTCCATCACAATCACCTTCTGTATGTACGTTTGTAAGGTGATGAGACCTATCTGCGTCATTGTGCCGGCCGTCTTCCTCGTTGCTCGCGGCGACTTACGAAGAACGACCAAGTCGTGAACCCTCGAGCCCCACACTTTCCAGAGCGCATAATGAATTCCATTAAACCCCCTATATACGTATATAATACTACATCAGCAAACGGAGCATCATAGTTTTCGCCTCCTCAACGTCAACACGGGATTTCTTCCCGCATTTATAGCCCCCCCCGCCCCCACGAGATCTTGACAAAACGAGACCACCCCGAGAAATTAGGCTGTGAGTGCTCTGTGAAAGGCAGTTTCACAGAGCACTCACAGCCTAATTTCCCCAACAGTTAACCGACTTATTCGATTGCGCGCCAGGCTCAACTATATTCTCCATCTCTAATTCGTTTTACTCGTCGCTGATTCGACGAGGCGCCGCGGAAACTGATAAGCCATGCGTCATCAGCTTCGTTGAAGGAAAGGGTTTATCGTCGCGAGGAATTAACTCGGTTATAAATAGTGCTTTGATAATGCCAATAATTTCTCAACACAAACTATAACCGAACGCCGAATGAAAATAGTAAAACCGTGTAGATTGCGTAATGAAACTTTCTTGTTAATTATCGTCCGTATTCAAGTTATGATACGAGAGATGGGAGACAGCGATGAGCAAGAATGGGCAGAGGGATGAAACTTTAGATAGATAGATAGATGGTTAGAAAGAAAGGTAGAGAGCTGAGATAATGATTGAGCGGATCAACGGACGAGACCGAGGAAAATTCGGATTAAAGGTTGTTTGCCCTCGAGGGTTCTTGTTTCATGTATAAGAGTGAAGAGAAGAGAGCAACCTTGCGGCGTATTACTGTGTTTCCTCAGTATAGATATATACCCTGTGTTTCAGGGGCTTATCATCGCAAAAGTCGCTTCATCCGGTTCTACCATCCTCCATTCACCGGCAGGATCTTCGCGTATCTTTATTTCGGATTACCGGCGAATCTCCTTGGCTCTATAACGAAAAGTCTGCGAGGACTATGACCGGATAAAAAGACACGTCGATAGGAACGGAATTGAAACAATGCGCAGGTTCGACCTTGTATCAGAACGGTTTACATACATACTATATTGCAAAAAGGAAACGAAGGATCATCGAAATGCGCGCGGGAAGAAGGAAGAAAAAGAGATCTCTCGGACAGACGCGAAAGGAGATCAAGTTTTGGATGTTCCGTGTCTCGGAGGGGGCGAAGATCAACGGATAATAACCTCCTTTGGAATGGTATACATCGTAAAAAAAAAAATGTTTCACAATGACTAAAGCCCGGAGGGAAAAGGTTGTTCGGCGAAAGGGAGGGCTTGCAGGGAAAGCACGATTAGTTCGGGATTTTTAGCCAGGAACATAACAACAACGGTATGTATATAGCTAATGGGAAAGCGGGAGGCAGAAAAATAATTGGTACTTGAACGCCAGAAGATGTTGTTCCCAACTGTGACACTAACTTCGTGAGTAAACATCAAATTCGGAAAGTGTCCAATTAAACAAAAAAAAAAAAAGAGACACTTCAGCATTATCCATTTGCTTTTGATTGTTCAACGCAAATTTCTAGAGCTTTTCTCAAATATACACAGGAATCTACAGTAGATTCACCAGTAGTCGTATTTAAAAATGTAATCTCTAGCAGCTTTGGATATTTCTCATCAATGGAACGAGTGATTTAATAAGAGGTTAATTTAGGGGTAGGCACAGTGGGATCGAGGAAACTAGGACGGCGCGTAAGGTCATGAATTATCTCATGCTTTCATTATGATAACTCTACCGTATGGAATCTTTGCTTTGCCATTTCCGGTTAACAGAGACACAGAGAGAACAGAAAGAGAGAGAGAGAGAGAGAGAAAGAAAGAGAGAGAGAGGGTGTCCAATCTAGAAGTGGCACATTGCGTGCCATGGGATGCGTTGGCTTTCGCGATACCGGACATTTCTCCGTGGCAATCCGAATCTACAGAGAATTCCGAGATTCCATTTGACATTCTCGAGAGACAAACGTAGTGCCGGACCCGCGGTGTCCGGCATTGCCGCGACCCTCAACGGGCTAGAGGTATGTGTCTGAACCATCTGGACGCCCAGAGAGTTTCGCCGCATACTGTATATCGGATATAGTGTTGTACATCCAACCTATCTCACGAATACAGGAGCGAGAGAGAGAGAGAGACGGAGAGGGAGACAAGCGAGGGTGAGTATCATCACGGATACAGAGATGAGATATCCAGACGGTGTCATCCGGTGACAATGGTGCGAGAGGGCTACCGAGTTCCAGGACTACCGGGTGGTAGCCTGGAATTGTACGACCATTCACTCAATGTACTCGACGTTCTCGACTCCAGATCCCACAGTGTCTTGTTTCACCGTCTGTTTCTCACTATATGTACGTACATATATATATATATACGACACTCCCTTTTGCTTTGTCAGACGTCACCTGCCTAATGTTCGCTCACTCACGTAGTAAATTGGCGTGTCAAAGCTCTCTCGTTTTCTCTCTCCCTCTCTCGTTCTCCGATAGTGCCAGGTATGTGACTCCAGCAGTGAAACGACAAGCATATCATGCATATATTGCCATCATTAATCATGCCTCGGTATTGAGTGCATCACCACGTTTTGCACATAGGGTGAGCGATATACGGCAGAACGGTTCCCAAATATATGATGCTATAGGTTTGGTTATGGACCGATATAAAAGATGAGTACAGCAAGAGAGGATACAGTGTTTCGTGGGAGGTGTTACGTTAATGATGATACCGCGGGTATCGTGCAACAATTGTTCACCGTGCTTCGAGTCAAACTACCAATTCCACTCTGCAGTTAATGTTTCTACTATGTAGCATATTAATTACGCGGACACACCGGTCTCGTCTCTCATTAATTACCCTTTGTTTTAGTCCCGTTAAAACGGAAGCTCTTTGCGAGAATGAAATTTTTTTTTTTTTTTTTTTCCACAAACGTGTGTCACCGGAAAAGTATACATTGGGGAATAAACGTGACGGACAATCTACATTGGGTTGGGACGGAGATGAGTCAAAAACGAAGTTAGCAAGTGAGAAAAAACACCAAAAAGATAGAGAAAGAGAGAGAGAGAGAGAGAGAGAGAGAAAGAGTGCCTCGTCTGATATTCAAGTCGATCTCGATTTCAGCAAAGGTTCGGTCACGTACTCGGGGCCGAGAGAAGAAGCATCGGTGGAAAAGATGAGACGGAGTATGCGGAAGGATGGAAAAAGGAGACGGGAAAGAGGGATGGTCCTGGGCAAGATGCCAAAATTATGAAATCAGCAGTACGTGAGAGGGATTCCGGACCGGGAGAGGTAAAGAAGTTCTGCTAGTGGGTTACGATTATATATATATATATATATATACATATATACACGTATTTATACCTCTGGTTCTACTGGTCGGAAAAGGAAAAAGAGTTGGCATGAAATGGCATCGTGAAAATACCGGACGTGTGAGTCAGAGAGCGTACAACGGAATGATAGATATAGATACACGAACTATCCATGTGAATTTGTCATTCGTCAACGTATTATTCGGTTTGAACGAACATCGTTCGTGTCCAATGAAATTTCCTTTCATCAATCAGCAACAATTTATTTCAATTAAACGCAGGTAATTACCCTGTAAATGATGCAATACGCAAAATCTTCCAAAAGTCTTTTATTCATACAAAATGATGAAATTCGGTTTGATTCCAATAGATTTAATTTGAATCAATGAAGAGAGGTGAATTTTTTTTCGAAATAGGCCGTGGACTCGTACGGTGTACGGTAATTATGGTAATTGACTCGCGGCATTTTATCACTCGAAAATGTCATATGGACCATCAAACGGTGCGGAAAAATAAATTCCGTGAATTTTGATTTTTTGTTTTTGTCTTCAAACGTAGTTAGTGCGAGAAGTTCATAAAATTAGAGCGTGTACGGAAAAGTGCTTACAGAAAGTTGTCGAACAAAAGTGTTGCGAGGATAAATCATTGGGAATTAACAGCGCGAGCTTGTACGAATAAAAATAGAAAATTTTGTCAATTTTACGTAAATTTAGGAATCACTGTAACGTATTTTTTTTCTCGACAAAACGCCGAGGGATTTTGCTCAAATATACAATATGTTATCGTA
This sequence comes from Oxytorus armatus, assembly GCA_958009045.1. Lineage (NCBI taxonomy): Eukaryota > Metazoa > Arthropoda > Insecta > Hymenoptera > Ichneumonidae > Oxytorus > Oxytorus armatus. The sequence continues at coordinate 6,187,441 of OY253744.1, forward strand.
TAAGTTTTGATCCACGCTCGTCCTCTCTACTCATATTATCCTTCAAGATGTATTAACCGGACTCCCGAGAGTGCCATAACCTCTGCCCAACGTCACTCGCTTGGGTATATGTATGGTACGAGGTATTATAGTATCCGGACCTAATAGTTATAAACTCCCGGGGGATATTTCTAAAGGGTAGGGTAGGGTAATATATAACGTCGTAGACGAGGGCTTCAGCTGTTCAGAACTCGGGAAATTAAGACACAAAGATAGGAAGCAGGCAGAGAGATAGAGAGAGACAATGAACGAACCAGTGACTTAATTGAATAGCATGAGGACGCAAAATAAAAAAAATTGTTTTAAATCAATGTCTGGTACGCTTGGATGAAATTAACTTTAATTATAATTGTAAAATTTTCCTTTGCTTCAAATGTATGTTTGTACTCGGTTCAAATAAATTATACATCATACTAATACATTATTTTTTTTTTACTGCATGGTCTAATTAATATATTTCCGACAGTGCGACTTTGCAGACGAGCGTCAAACATGAAACAGAAGCACTTTGACCGGAGGGGTACTTTCGCGAGACTTCATACGCACGAGAGAACATGAGTATAGAATATACGACGTATATCAGAAAGAAATGTCGCTTGCGAGAGTCAACGAGCAAGTTACCAACCTGATGACGACATTCGCAGATGTATATGTGCGTGTTTGTGTTTTTTTTTCTCTCTCGTTGGAAAAATTGCAGAGGGCTGTCTGAGAGCCATATTGCTACGTGTTTCTCTCGCGAATGACGCCTCGTGGCAATCCCGAAGCAAAAAAAAAAATGTTGAGATATATAGAACGACAGATATACAGATATACTCATAGATATATGTGGATAAATGTGCTCGAAATGGCAAAGCAGACACGGGAATAAGAGAGTAAAAGGAGGAGAGACAGAGAGAAAGAGAGAGAAAAGGGTGAAAGAGTCCCGTCAATCTCGTCGTGCGTATTCCCCAGTCTCGAGTGGAAAACGCTTCGGGGCCTATGCTAATAAGAAACACGAGTGGAATGAGAGAGAATTCCGCGGCTCTCTCGTACCTGTGAAAAATCTGTAAAGCCACATAAACACACGCGCATATATCACGAATGCTGACAAACGCAACGAGCTAAACTGCGTAACATTACGGATTAAATCATGTGGATTGTGCCCTTTTGTTTGCCAGCGATCGATATACATATATGTATATGTAAATTTCGATATAACTATGTATATAGCCGCACAAAGATCATATGGAAGCACTACGATGGAGGGTTGAAGACCGGAAGGGTGAGTAAAAGATTTGCCGTCGAAAAAGAGAATGAAATACTTATAGTTAGAGTATATTTTACTGTTTTCATGGAAATACGCGGGTTTACCCCTTTCGTTATGACCATAGGGTGAGTAGTGATCTTGAGCTCTCCTCTCTCTCTTTCTCTCTTTTCCTCTCTCCCGGCCCTTGAGTTAACGCCGCGAAGCCTTCAAACGACTCGCGTTACCCGAGGGGGATGGTGACATGAACGCGAATGGGTTTTTTCCACTTGGAACGATACTATTATATACAGATGTATATCGCCACGTCACTCTTTAGACTCTCGTGGTTGTGTATAACTATATGGGGATCCGGGGAAAAGTGATTCAACGAGCGGAGAGGGTGAAACGAGAATTGCGACTCGCACGTCTTCAGTTATAACTTATAACAATACCGAGGGGCTGGTGGATGATGTATAAGGGGAAAAAAATAAAAGTTGTTGTTAAGTTGTAACTTGTAACGATGTGATGGACAATAATTTCTGTGGACCCTATAGCGTGTGGTATAGCGATACTCTGCCGGGGCGTTGTATAATAACGACTTGTATACGAGCCATCGTGCAAAGATTGTACTGGCTGGCTTCTTCTTCTTCTTCTTCTTATTCTTTTTCCTTGGTATTTCTGTTCTTTTGTCTCGCTACATTTTTACAAGGTCCTTTCTTCCTCTTTTATAAGCCAAGGATTGCAGACTCTCCCTACTTTTTTCTCATCGTGGAAAACAACGTTGGACAATGCTGTGGATGTAGCATAGGTAGAGGACAAGACGCGTGCATGTAAACCCTCTCTCTTCTTCCGAAGTTTGTCGCAATCATCATTTGTCTTCGTACCGACGTGCCACCGTGCGGCTTGTTCGCCATTTTTCCCCCCTTACCTCTCTCTCTCTTTTCTCTTTTATCCTCGTTCTAACTTCGTGTTGGATTTTTTTGTTGTTTTTTTTCCTTCTTCTATTATCTCTCTCATTCTCTGTCTGTCTTTCGCTACCTGTCCTTTACGAACAAATAGCGCGTCGTCATTGGTCACAATCCCAATATCCATAGATATATATTTATATAAGTGACTTAATATATATATATATTTCACCCTCCGCAAGATCTTCGATCTTACTTTTTGTTTTTCGTCCTCGTTTTTTTTTTCTTTTTTTTTTTTTTTTTTTTCATGAAGAAACGTGATCGGAATTATCCGGAAGTTGGCAGCCCGAAGAAACTAAATGACGATAGATCTTCGAGGCACTGCCGCTAAAACTTAAGGGCGAGGGATGAACGAGCGAGAATGAACGTGAAAGCTGCTCAATTTTTTTTTTCACACCCGAACATACTTAACCATTTGTTTTCTCGTCCAGCAATCGGACATACAATTCGACGTGGAGAAAAATGTTTGCAAAAAAAAAATAATGCGAATTGAGAGAAATCTCACAGGTTTAAGCGCGTGTAAGTACATTCTAACAGCGATTTTTGTGACGTAGACAAAAGAGAGATCGCTACGTATTAAAATTTTTTGTACAATTCTCATTTTCTAATCGTACAATCTCCATTATTTTTTGTGCGTATCTTCCTTCATGTAAAAGAAAAACAGAACGAAATTTTTCGATTAAAATAAAGTTCCTTTGAATGAATAATGGAAATTATAATAAAACCACTTTATTCAAAAGCAAATGAGTGTTATTTAATTTTTTTTTTTTTACTTTCATCACAGATAAGTATTTCGCTATTCCGTTGATACCATTTTTTTTGCAGTACGTCGGCGTAAGTCTCGTTGATTTCAGAAAATGAGTAGAAGGACGAAAAAAGTTGAAAAAAAATGCAACAGGTGTGTGTTGAGCAGAAAAAAATTTCACGATATATTTTTCTCATTTCTTAGAGAGGGCGAGTTTTATGACGTAGCGAAAGAGAAAATAAGCGAGAGTCTCGTAAAATTGCGGAGAAAGAAAACCAAGTTCAAGCCGGTGATAATAGGGGGGGTGGGGTTTGTTTTTCTTTCAATAAATATTTGTCCGATCGTGGCAAAAAGAGCGAGGGATGATTGTTATGACATTAGATAAAAGGTGCAGTATAAGTATTAACACCAGGTGGGTGCATAGTGTTATAATATAAGCAGGCAGTAGTAGAGATCAATCTGCGTTCGGACGGGCCAACTCTTGCGGTATATGAGAATATTTGCATCGGAGCAACGTACACGTATCCGTGAATTCTCGTATACAATTCTCAGCTCTGATACACACTGCGCATACACGAGGATAGAAGTTCTCAAGTGCAAGATAGAAGGAGAAGCCGTGCGAAGGACTAGACGCGTTCTGAAGCAGAGATCGCAATGATCTCACCCAAGGGAAATAACTTATTTATGAGAATTCTGGTCTCTGGTTATTCGCGAACGAGGGAAACGATAGTGCTCCGGGCGGGTTATATCGCCCGCAGAGAGAATACAATACAGTGTACAGAGTGTGTGCGAACACGGCATTGGAAATATATATATATATATATATAGGCGCAACCGAGTGTACGAAATAGTACGTACGTATATACAAATATCGTCGAGACTGCGGCATAATACAACGCTCGGTTACGTATAACCGCATGTAGGATATACATATATATAAATATAAGCTAGAAACGATCGTTTCTCGGTATTTCGGTGCTTAAATTCAGAATAATCGACGTATACAACAACGTACTTTGTATATACGAGACATTTCATATGAAATTCAACGACTAATATTGTAATTCAACACGTAATTTGCACTTTTTATAAAGACATATAATTATTGACTGGTGAAAAATTTAATGGACTCTCAGAAGCGTTTTTTTAAATGTATCGTGCATTAAGGCGAGAAAAATTTCATAATTTTTCATTTTTTATTTATTGTTGATTCCAGTAGCCTGAACGGTTAGGAATATTTTAAGCTTTACAGAATTGAATAATTCCAAGAATTGTTTAAATGAGGTAAGAATGCATTTATGATACTGCGCGGCGCGCCCGACCGCCAACTTCAAAGCCTTTTTTCCACGATTCACTTTTTTGAACCTTGTGAAAGTTCTAACTCTTGAACGAAGATGCCGATCACTTTGAAATTTTTACAACATATTCTTAGTATCAACACCTATTGTGTGAACCACGGAAACAAAAATTTCAATGACACAAAAAAATATAAAAAATAAAACAACGACAAAAAATTGAGTAAAACAATGTTAAATTTCGAATTTTTACTAGAATAATTTTTTTTTTAATAATATTGTTGGTTCACACTGAAGATACATTCATTATGCAATTATAAATATGTTTATTTTTTTTTCGGACACCCACATTGATGCCGAGAACTTTCACCATGAACGCGCGCGCAAAAAAACACATTGCTTTGTTATGTTATATCTCCGCCATTTGTTAATATTTCTGATTTTTTTCTTCTTTACATATACTTAACAATGTGCATAAATGATCTGTAAAGAAAAGTTGTCAATATTTGCGTCATTGTTGTTTAACCGCGTCTAGAAAAGTACCTACGAAAATCGGCGAAATCGCGTATATAAGGCCTTAAGGAGGGAAATAGGGTTAGACGGTTCAAAAAATCGATTTTTTTTTTATTTCATAAATTGTTAGTAAAACTATTGAAAAATATGTTCCCAAAATTTTGAATGAAAATTCCGACTCGTTCTATTGTTATAAGCCATTGAAGTAGCTCTCCTTCAGGCCCCGAGCGCGCCACGTGTATAACCGAGCGGTCACTATTTTTTCAAACGCGTTTTTCTGAAAATGACTTTTTTTTAACTTGCGTACACGCTAGTTTGAAAAGTTTTCAACTAATCGTTCTGAAAATTGGCAGTTACTTTCTTCATTGTATTGCGTTCTATATGAACCTAAAATCGGAATATTATCATTATTTAAAATAATTTTTTTTTTGCAAATAAAGTTGTAAAAAATGGCAAAAAATCATGCTTCTTTGTTTTGACCCCTGTAAAAAATTCAATTTTCTATTTTTTTGATAGCATTTAGGTTCATATAGAAGAGAGACATATAATAAAAGTAAATTCCAACCTCATTTGATTTCAGATGAAAATTGCGGCTTCCAGCATGTACGCAAAATGCTGAGTCTGATTGTGACCTGCAATATGGGGTCGCTAATATCTCCGGTGTTTTTCAAGAAAATTCTTCAAAAATTTTATAGTATATACTTAAATATATGTATAAAATATTCTCAACGTTTCAATGAATTATATTCATTTTTTATACTATAAAAAAATTCATGAAAATCATTGGGAAAACGCTGTTCTAACCCTATTTCCTCCCTTACAAAGAAACCTCGCGGGATTCATTTTAAAATGCCAATATTGTTTTTAAACAAATATCAGCAGTGGCCACCTTTGTTGTTATAATGAATATATTAACAATGAAATCTTTATATCAATTTTCTTGGTAAATCATTCTGAATTTTCGATGCATTATAAATCGCATCGTATCCCAGCTGAAGTGAAATATCGGCATACTTTTATTGCAGAAAAACCTCGAGATGCTTCTCTATGCTTGTATCCTCCTCGATCATACATTGGACCAGAGGCCTTTGGAATAAAAAAAAAAGACAATTTTATTGATCTATTGAACGACGAGCTTTGTGATTCTCAAAATACCCCGGTCGTCACATTTGCCCTCGATTCGATCGTAAATCCAAGTAAAATAATTTATTTAACAATTAATTATTGAATTCCAATTAATTCGAGAATTGCACAAAAAAACTCTTTACTCAACTAATGATTTTGTTGTTATTTCAAAAACTTGTGGTTTTTTCTTCAATCAATATAAAAGTTCAAATGACTGCGAATTATGAATCGCTGATTTGTGCACTGAGTGGCCCATATACCAAAAACACATTACCGCATTTGTTGCGTTCTATATAGGTAAGCAGCGACCGATCGGCGTGTCTGAGCATTAAGCGGTGTATCTACTGCGGCTCAATTGCGGTCGAGTTCCGAGCTTCCTAACAACCCGTGACCCGCGCGACATTGGAAAACGACTATCCGTCCATTAAGTGCTACTCTATACCCTTCCCTTGGTACCTTACGACACGACCGTTGAAACTCTTTTTTGTTTTCTACCGCACTGTTACGTATAATCCATGCATTAGCGTCACCGATCAATGACCTCGGCATCGGTGAATGTAACTGTACGGGAATTACTCCGGACTCGAAACCGATGGAAGTAACAATTTCTATTGTACTCGGTATAAATATTCCTGACATTTTCGCCGGGTGAAATGTCCGTGTAACGAGAAAAGTAAATTCATACGAATGAAATTAACTTTTATTTCAATAATGTTCGGCGCGGAGGGGTGTAAATTTCCCTCTGTTCCAAAACGAATCGAATCCCACTGAAATAAAAGTTAATATCTCACGGCGTTTGAGTGCATTTATTTAAAAATACATGTAAAATAAATAAATACGTTTTTTTATCGTTGAAAAAATGCGACTACGACTCTTACGATATAGAAGTACGAGAGATGTGTGTCCCGATTGCGAGCTTTTGACCGATAATACTGCCGATAGCCGATCATCATGATTTCAGTATCAAAACCTCTCAGCTAAACCACATTCAACATAAAACACGCCACCAGGCGGCACTGGTATACACTATATACTGTTATATACTATACACGCGAGAGAAGGAGAGAGAGATAAAGGGAGGAAGGGAGAGAGAGAACTAGCTCGAGAGCCGGAGACTTGATCGATGATCGGCGTCCAGGTCGGATGTTGTCACGATACACACGTAAAGGTGAAGGGAGAGTTGAAGGTAGTTGAGGGAGGGTGAGGTACAACGTCAACGTTATATCCAACGATAAGCCGAGATGTATTATATACAATAATATAGTCTAGGGCCACGGCTACGGTCTTCACAGATTCAACACGAATAATCGATTCCCATACTCTAACCGAACGTTATACAGCTGAAACAAGCCCACAAGCTTGCATATAACACACAAGCGCCCCTGTTACCTTCGGCAGTTTGCACATGGCTTGCTGCTATAAACCCTCCCCCGCATCACGATCGTTCTCCGCACAATCCTCACCCACCCACCCCCCGTCATCCCAACCTCCGTCTACCGCCCGTTAGCTTTCCACACTTTTACTGCGCGCTCGTTCCCTCTCTCATCAGTCTATAATCGTGTGCAGCGAGAATCGAGTGGAGGGTAAGTAAGTGGATAAACGATCGGGAGCCTATACCCGTACGATGGGAGCATAAGAATAAAAAATGAACTACAAGAGGCAAAGTAGTATCGTCGTGCATAGTCGAGTCGATAGTTTTTTTTTTCCGTCACAAACTGTTACAGCAGTAGACGTTTAGACTGAGTGGCTGCGTGACGATCGTTATTAAAAAAAACCATGAGAATATGGGGCTGGCGATACCAGGGATTTTCTTTTCTCGGTGTGTGTGTGTGCGCGCTGGCAGTGCGCGAAAGTTTTTACCGTAGTAGCCTCATATAAACAGGCGCTTGAATCTCATGGCCTCTCTCACTCACGTCGTATCAACCGTTCAATCGTTTCGGCGCCCTTTTTCCCCAGTTTCTCCGAGGCATACTTTACGCGTGAATCGCACGAGCCATCGTCACCTCGATCTCTTTCTCTCTTCAATATACTCTTCCCATCTTTCTCTCTTTGTCAGTTTACCCTCTTCAATATCCTCCAGTGCTTTTTTTCTTTATCAAGGTTCCCTTCTCTTTTCGATCGTTTCCTCGATACAACGAAGTTTCGAAATACTTTTTATTTACTACCCGCTATATATATTTTCCTTCTGACTCTTCGATCGCTATGATGTAAGAAACGAAGTGGAAAAAACAGTGCGGCAAGTCCAGCAACGTTTCTCATACGAGTAAGAGAAAAGACATGAGAAAAACGGGAGAAGAGATAGAAAAAAAAGTGAAGGGAAAAGATATAGAGAGTTCGGTAAATTGGGGGATAAAAATCGCGGTGAGCTAACTCGATCAAAGTCAATCTAAGAGCGTTGGGAAGGGTGGAGAGAGTATTGGGGGAGGATGTGGTTATACGAACGAGCCGGATGCGGTCTCTCGGATGAGCTAGGTCAGGTTGGGTTATACGGAAAGTTACACTCACACACACACACACACACACACGTACAGAATTGTGAACAAATACGCCGACAGACAGACCACAACCGGGCGAAAAAGAAAACTCTACGATACGGGAAAAATGTGACGTGGGCAAGGAAAGGCTTGCCGAATAGACGGAAAAAGGGACGGGATGTTCAAAGGAGAGCAACAAGAAAAAAATGGTATGAGAAAAAAAGGTTCGCGGTTTGTTAGCCGTTGGTTCTCGTATAACACACGTCACTGCGACTACTATACCGTTTCTATTCCAGAGACCTCGAGGGACTTGTTTTCCTGCTCGGGAAAACGATGAGTGGATAGTATATATACTACGGTAACAAGTATATATATATATATATAAATATATACTCGTTACTGTCAGCTCTCGTGGAAGACGAAACGTCGTTAAGAGGCTATGTAGCGCGTATTTCCATCGAATGTCAACGAGGTGCAACAGTTGCTTGATCATTACCACACCGATTGTCATATTTTATCATAAACTCTGTACAGTGCAACTCAGAAAAGAAATAGCTAATTTTCGTGTAAGACTGTTCAATATTGAAAGAAACGAAAAGTTTACTTGTAACGAGTTGTTTAATTACATTGCCTACTTCGCGATATGATACAATTTAAGCGGGGAAATAGGGTTAGCATGATTTTTTACCATTTTTTAGGACAGCGTTTTCTCAATGATTTTCATGAATTTTTTTATACCATAAAAAATGAATATTATTTATTGAAACTTTGAGAATATTTTCTACATATATTTCAGTATATACTATAAAATTTTTATACATATATTTAAGTATATACTATAAAATATTAGCGACCCCATATTGCAGGTCACAATCAGACTCAGCATTTTGCGTACATTCTGGAAGTCGCAATTGTCATCTGAAATTACACGAGGTTGGAATTTTCTTTTATTATATGTCTCTCTTCTATATGAACCTAAATGCTATCAAAAAAATAGAAAATTTAATTTTTTACAGGGGTCAAAACAGAAATGCATGATTTTTTACCATTTTTTACAACTTTATTTGCAAAGAAAAATTATTTTAAATAATGATAATATTCCGATTTTAGGTTCATATAGAGCGCAATACTATGAAAAATGTAACTGCCAATTTTCAAAACGATTGGTTGAAAACTTTCCAAACTAGCATGTGCGCAAGTTAAAAAAAAAGTCGTTTTCAGAAAAACGCGTTTGAAAAAATAGTCCCAAAAAAACAAGCAATATGGGTCGCTAATATCTTATAGTATATACTTAAATATATGTATAACAACTTTATAGTATATACTTAAATATATGTACAAAATATTCTCAAAGTTTCAATAAATCATATTCATTTTTTATACTATAAAAAAATTCATGAAAATCATTGAGAAAACGCTGTCCTAACCCTATTTCCCCCCTCAATGGCTTATAATAATAGAACGAGTCGGAATTTTCATTTAAAATTTTGGGAACATATTTTTCAATAGTTTTACGAACAATTTATGAAATAAACAAAAAATCGATTTTTTGAACCGTCTAACCCTATTTCCCCCCTTAAGAGATATGGCCACAGTAGCGTGTATAAAGTCAATGGCACATTTAACAATTTTTTTTGTATGAAAAAGTGATTTATTTACAAAACTAATTACCCGTTTATTTAGTACAAATATCAAGCTAATAAAAAATATTCTTTGTTTGTTTTTTTTGTTATATAAAATGGCCGACTACTACTATTTGCTTTTGGTATCTTTTTCTATGTTAATTGACGTGATAAATAACTTCGACAATTTTTATCCGATTGACTTTAAATTTAAAAATTACGTTGCCAATTGCATCTCGCAGAAAACTACGTACGGAATTTGTGATTAATTAAAAACTTTCCATTTTATTAGCAGTATTGTACGAATTTTTTCACTGGCAATTCACCATTTAAGCACAAATGCCTACAATATTCGAATGAAACTATATTTTTCAAATTCCGTATGTACTTCTCTACGTATGCTGATGTAGATTAACGAGAATTTTTTTTTGTTCTAGGTTAAAAATTGTCGAATTTATTTATCACGCCAATTAGAAAAAGATACCAAAAGCAAATAGCAATAGTCGGCCATTTTGTATAACAAAGAAACATTAAAAAAATATTTTTTATTAGCTTGATATTTATACTAAATAGATGTGTAATTAGTTTTATAAATAAATCACTTTTTCATACAAAAAAAAATTGTTAAATGTGTACATGATTTTCTACCCGCTACCGTGGCCATAACCCTTCATAAAGGGTAACAGCAATCATTTATCGTTCTTCATCAATGAATTACCGAATATAGTTGATGCCAATATGCCGTTTTGACTTCTGGCAACGGAATAAAAAAAAATGGGAGTGCACACACTGGATAAATATGTTCAGGAAAAAAAGCTGGTTCGATCATTCGTTTTCATTGATATTACTACGAATTCACTTTGCGACGAGTAATGAAAATGTTCGATTGGGTTGAAATTGAGTTGCGCAGTACTGTAAATACCTCATTGAAATGTAATAAAAGGCACGATCGTAATAATATCGTATCGATGTTAATTACGCAAG